>OU343217.1:25948372-26579119 GCA_910596185.1 Chrysanthemum makinoi
CAACCAAGTAAATCATCCCAATTAGTATAGAAATAATCAGCTTATATTCAGTTTTTGAATGAAAATTTGCGGTTGCCCACACTCATATAAAAAGTTTTTATCAATTTAAGACATACAATTTATACGTTAATAGATGCTATCAAATGTCATTTCTTTTTTCTTTTTTTTCTTTTTTTTTTCGCTGATTTAACAAGTTGTTTCAAGTAATGGGCTATTCTTACTTATCTATTACTTCGTACCACTTTTTTACAATAGAATAGTATTTTCATCAATCATGCTTACACTATTTATTGTGGAGTACTATTTTGCATGAAGTGTGATACTATAAATATCAATTAGCCAAAACGTTAATTAAAAATGGGTATGATAGATCTTAAAAAACATATTAAAGCCCTCATCAACTCGAAGTTCTAGTTCCGTCCCTGGGTACATCGAAGTAGTTGAAGTGGTAATCACAAAATTACAATAAACTAAAGCATTGTCCTAACTTTTTGAATAGTCATTTTCTCAAAAGTAAAATCTTTTTGCATAAACTTTATACAAAGTTACAAAAAAATTACGAGAAGAGTCTTACAAACATATGTGGCAAGTGAGTTGCACTAATCATATTGAATTTACAGTTTGTTCTCACTCTGTACAATTTGTAGTGTGTTTGCAATATATTTTGAATTTTACAAATAACAACCCTAAAACGTTGTGTTTTACAACTAATTCTCCACATTTTAACAATTAAAACAATCAGATCTACATAACCATAAAAAATGACCAGCTAATTCCGTTATTCTAATGTTTTCTCAAACACAATCGATATTCATTATGTCATAATGATACTATTATTCTTAAAAACTTACTGTAGTTAGAGGTGAGAAAAAAAGAAAACCCGAAAAACAACCGAAAACCAGTTTCCCTAAAAACCGGTTTAGGGAATACCAGTTTCCCTAAAACCGATCCGCCAGTTTAGAAACCGGTTTGCATTTTTCGTTGTCAACCGGTTAAAAAGAACCGGTTCTGGGTCAAACCAGTTTAAAGCGGACCGGTTCTAGGTTTAAACCGGACATTTTCTATCCCAAAACCGATTTTGGGTCAAAACTACTTAACTTGAACAGAAACCGGTTCGGTTAAAAAAAAAAAAAAAAAAAAAAAAAAAAACAACGAAATGTTTGTAGTTATCATTTTCTCAAATATTTTTACAAAAACTTTGTGTGCTTTGAACTTTTTTCCAAATTTTTTAAGAATGGGTCAAAAGCCATGGGCCGGGCCCCTTCATTCATTACTCCCATTCATAACAGAAGTCAGAAAATATGACCGTTACAAACACACCACTTTAATTCCAACGTTTCTTTCAATTTTCAAATCTTAAAAACCCTTTTCCCCAAATTTTATAAAAATCTCATCTCACCTTCATTCCTACCCACACACTCAAAAACACACACACACACACACACACTTACATCACAATCTCCAAATAATCTTCATTCAAAAAATGGCACTTAGATCTCTAGATAACACCTTGCCTTTATCGCCCGAACGACCCAAAAAGACTATCAAAGTTACAAACTTGGTGGCTAAGAAGGCGAAACAGGTTGCGGGTCCGGATGTGAACAACGAGAATGTTGCGCCTGTGGATGGTGTTGCTCCGGTTGTTGATGCTGTTGATTATGTCTTGTCTGAGAATCTTGAGGCGTTTTCGGACCCTGATGTCAAGATTCAGGTAAAAATGTGTTTTTTGGGGGATTTTTTTTATACCCTTTTTGTGATTTTGTGTGTTTTGAAAAACCCTTTTGGGATTTAGTGAAAAGATTGGATTTTTATCGAGAAGCCTGATTGCAATTTTTTCGAGGATTTAGGGTTTTGTGTGGTTTATTTGTTACCCATTTTGTGATTTTGTGTGTTTTTTTTTTTTTTATTATATTTCAACTTTTAAAGAAAAACCCTTTTGTGATTTGTTGAAAATATTGGATTTTTATAAAAATCCCTAATTGCCGTTTTAAGGGTTTGTGTAATTTTTACATTTCCAGTTTAATTTTGTGTGTTTGAATTTTGATTATAGCTCATTCGAAAATCAGAAACCTATTTGTAATCTTGATTTTAAGTTTTCGGCGAGAGAGCACATATGTGATTTCTTAAAAAATAGACTATCTATCCAAACCCTTGTTAGTATATATGTTGTGAATCTAGACTTTCGTGTGATGTGGTCGACACTTTGTGATTTAGTATCTTACTGATATATTTTTGCTTTTTGGGAACTCAGAGCTTAATGGAAGGACTGGAGTCAAAAGATTGGCTGAAGATTTGCGAGTCACTGAACGATGTTAGGCGATTTGCGTTGTTCCACTCAGCTCTCTTGCTCCCAATCCTGTATGTAAAAGCTGATCCTTTCCTATCTTATTTTGGTTAAAACTATTGTGTGGTTTACTGATATGTGGTTTCGTATGCAAACAGGGAAAAAGTTATGATGGTTTTAGTGAAATCAATGAAGAATCCAAGAAGTGCCTTATGCAAGACCGCAATCATGGCTGCTGCTGATCTTTTTAAATCGTATGGTGATAAGTTGCTTGAGTTCACTACTGATGCCGTTGACCAAATGGTATGATAATGATATCTTATTTTCGCATAAATGAACTGAAATTACTAATTTACACTTGAGAACTGGTAAGGAATATATTTTGTTTGATTGTAACAGATGCTCCAACTACTGCTAAAAGCTTCTCAAGATAAAAAGTTTGTATGTGAAGAAGCTGAGAGAACGCTTAAGACAATGGTGGTATCAACAGCTTCAATCCCTTTGCTTCACAAGGTGAAAGTGTATGTCAAGCATGGAAATATGAGGGTTCGGGCTAAAGCTGCTGTTTCAATTGCTCAATGTGTCTCAAAGATGGTATGCAATGAGTCTTTTGGTTTATTATGTTTTTGTTTCTCGTGTTTTTTGAGTGATCTAATGAGGTTTTTTGTTATTGTTTTAGGATGTTGGAGAGATGAAAGAATACGGACTTGTTCTGTTAGTACAAATGTCTGCTGAATTGTTGAAAGATAGATTGCCTGAAGCAAGAGAAGCGGCTCGAGGTATGATTTTGTTGATTCACAAGGTGGTTGTGGAAGATGAAGAAGAGGCGGAAAAGCAGCAAGAGATGTGGCAAAGCTTTTGCCAGTCGAATTTGTCAGCCATTGATGCATTAGCCATGGCTAAACTTGTTGCATCTCAGTAGAAGTTCTCTTAGGCGTTTATATCTATCGTGTTACTTTTCAGTTCATAAAAGAGTGGTTTTCTCATGAAGAAAATTTCTCAGCTATTGATGCATTAGCCATGGCTAAACTTGTTGCATCTCGTTAGAAGTTATTTTATTCTTTTTATATGTCTGTCGTATTACTTTTCAGTTCATGTAAAGAGCGGTTTGCTCTTGAAGAAAGTTATCGTCAATATATTTGAGAAACATTTTTTTTTTCATGAGAAGTACAAATGGTTAATGTTACTCGCACCGGATTAATAAAAGCTTCCATACACACGTCCAACCCTATCGAGTTAGAGACTCAATACAGTAAACACAAACACAAATGATAATCGTATTTTCGAAGCATAAGAGCCAACATGTTATGCCATCAATATTCCATCACAACTACAAGTTCCAGAGAAAGGCACTTCATGATAAATTGTAACTCAAGTTTTTGTTCAACTCGCTTCTTTTAGTTAATCTCACCTTGAGACCATGCTTCATTTGAAGTACAATAGAATCTTGTGGAAGCACGGGATGACATTCGACTAACTCGATATGGTAATGGTAAATGATCATAGTTGACACTATCTTTAGGTGAGATAAAGCCATGTTCTTACCTACACAAGCTCTTGGACCTGAACCAAATGATGCAAACTTATAAGATGGCTCACGTTTGATTCCTCCGTTCTTCAAAATCCACCTCTCGGGCTTAAACTCCATGCAATCTTCACCCCATATTGATTTCATCCTTCCCATGGAATAATATGATAGAATAATTTTGGTGTTTGGATAAACTTGGTGGCCACTTGGAAGGATGTCTGGTTGGAGTGGAGATTTGTGGTTTAATGGAATAGAAGGAAATAGCCGCAAGGATTCACATAAAGCTCCATGAAAGTACGCCATTTCATCTAACTCTTTTACATGCCATCTTTTACCCACTTTCACTTCCAAATGTGAGCGAATCTCTTTGAGAATCTTATCTTCCACAACGGGGTTTCTTGAAAGAAGATAAAAGAACCAAGATAGAGCGCTACTTGTATCTTTCCCTGCAGCCATTAGACTCAATATATTGTCCCTTAGAAATTTTGTGGGATTCAATGAAGTGCTATTATGATTTTTGAACGCTGTCATGAAAGTTGTGATAAATATGAATTTTTTCTCTTGGTGTTCGGTGTTATTGTACTCGTTTTGTTTTTGGTCTATGGACTTGTATATGAAGTGATCAAGAGTTTTAGTTGCATTGATCAACTTATTCTCTTTCCCCACTCTAACAAGTTGTTGCAGTTCCAAAGGCTTGGCGGCGTGATATGCCTAAGAAACATAGCTTCTTCGACATCTCTCAATATCCTGCACAAGGGCTCATTATCAAAGAGTATGCCCGTACACAAGGGGTGCAAGGAAAATCAAGACACAAACTTTTTGGGTCATTATCAAAGAGTAATGTGCATATGGTGTCAAAAGTAAACCTTTGAAAAATATCCTGCAAATCCCATCTCGACACCATTTCCAGAAATGGATTCAAGTATGGGCAGAAGTCCGCTTTCCAGTTTGTTACAAACAATAGTTTCCAACGTAGTTTGAAATTCAGCATGATTGAGTACGGGCATACGACCTTGTGGCTCATCTCCCATACCTCATCATCGGAAGTGAGGATACCCTTTCCCATGACATCAAAAATCTTATTAAAATTATCACCTTTAGGATAGTTTTTGAAAATTTTCACCATTAGGCTCAAAAACATTTCAGAAACCAAACCTTTTTAGGTTTAAATTTACAAACTATTAACCAGCACCCTTCTTATACAATGCAAACATAAGGCAGTACACAAGGGACTACAGATGGCATATCAATGAACAACTGACCTAAATCTAAACAAAATAAAAAATTGAACAAATTGACCACAGATACTAGCAGCTAAATCAATATGAATACTGGTGCATGTTGACGTGTGTTCAGGATTTCTCACTTTGTTCAATCAATGTGCGCAAAGTTGACTCGACTTCTGGAAGTGGTTTACCGACATAGAGCTGAAGTTGACCTTTCCTCACTACAACTACTTTCATAATTTGTGAATTTATTGCTTCTTCAAGCTCCTGAAAGAGAAGTTCAATATTATTCAAATGTCACTCATACAACTAATGAAGTACCAAATTTAAACGCATCCCAGTAATCCACGCATGTGATGAAAAAACTGGTTTTAAGGGGGTGTTTTGATGTGCGTTATTGGAAGTTACTATGTAAAATTTTATAATCAGAATCAAGTATTCAATTGTAATAAGTTGGATTTGAGAATAAGTGGTGATTAGGCCACTTATAAATCTGATTATTTGATAATCGAAAAGCAGAATCTGTTCAGTTAACCCAATATCTTAAAGCAATAGCATCCGAATACCCCAACTCCACACCAAAAAGGCTAAAACGATGAATGCTGCCAAGACTGAGTTTTAAGACTCACATTTGTTGGTACTGGTATGATATTGGTGTTGAAATCTTCCAAATCTTCAAAGAAGGATTCCAGAAGATAACAAAAGTTCATGGCATCACCACGATCTTCAAAAGCAACAGTGTGAGCTAACCCGCTTTGGGTCTGAGAATCGCTCCTTATAACAAAAAGTCCTGATTCTTCATCTTCTTCGCCTCTTTGCATATGAACAGCCTGATAAAGAAATTGTTAACCTTATAAGCTTAACAGGAACAAAAAAGAGCTTCACGGCTAATGAAAGCAATAAAGAAAACAAACAAGTAACATGCATTTTTTCTATTTATCCTTACGGGACACCATATTATTATTATGTTTTGCATATATGCTACAAAGAAACTATAATGTACTCAATGAAAAGGGATTTTTGCCTACTAACGCACTTTTTCATTTGTACCATTTTAGCCATAGTACCATTTTTGGTCCATCTCAAACATTCAAAGATGGTTTGGTGTCTCAGTTGGATCATTTTGTGAGTTGTGTCCCATACATGTTTATATAAACAAAAAATTTATATAAATCTAATACATAATCTTAACATTATTAAACAACTATTATCAATTTTAAAAAGGCGGTTTTTAAGGCTCATTTGGATCATTTACTGAGTTGTGTCCCATACATGTTTATATAAACAAAAAATTTATATAAATCTAATACATAATCTTAACATTATTAAACAACTATTATCAATTTTAAAAAGGCGGTTTTTAAGGCTCATTTGCCTACAAAATGACTCAAACGAGAGACAATAATCTCATAGATTGATATTTTATGCAAAACAAAATCACCAGGAAACATGCTGGGAATAATGACATAATGTGAACCTATAACACATTTATACATGAAAAAATTTATTTGCAACAGTTATGTGGATGTAATTCACGTGGATTAGTTCAAACTTCAAAGGCAAATCATATCTTTTTTTTTTCTAGTCCGAGTTCAACATTTGACTGATAATTTACAATGTTAATAGACCCTTAAAGCAAACTTAGAGTACATCCTTACAGCCACATGTATGGTGTTGAGGTTTTAGTTTCATGTTTTCAACAAGCAAGCATTAGAAACATGCTAACATATTAAAGTTGGCTATAAACTAACATAGCGGGCAACACATACCAGAACATAAGGGAGACTAGTCCACCAAAAGCCAGTGGGTGTAATAGATTTCGCATCACCGATTCTTTTGGCAGATTTTTTGTTTCCACCTTTTCTGCCCTTGAAACCGCCATTCCTATTAGAATCATCTTGCTTTGTAGATACTGAGGTATCACTACTTTCTTGACCAAAGCCTCGAGGTTTCCTTGTCTCCATGTTGCTTGCTTGGTTATTATATTGTAGCTCCTTTGAGGTACCTATGTATTATATTATTAATAAATAAAGATATAAATCTCTTAGCTAAAATAACATTAATGCCATACTCACATTTGCAAGTCCAAAGCAGTCTACACGTGTCAACTCCTCAAATCGATTTAAACTTACAATTTTGGGATCAAGTATAAGGAGACCATTAACTACTCTGCTTTAATCATTAAGGAGACTGAACTATTAAAACTACTTTATAGGCCACTCAGAAATGTATTTGGTTTTGTTTATACCAAATCTTGTAAAAACAGGTTTGATGAAAAAGGTAACCTAAAAATCTTAGAATGGCCAAAAATACACTTGATTACTATTTCTATTCTTTGAAGTAAAAAAAATGAATTCTTTTTGTCGTCCTGTTTATTATTTATCAGATTTGGTGCAAAACGATACTTGGGTGAGTAAAATATATAGTAATTCCAGTAGTTAGGTGCAAGGTTGTCAAGATCGAGATCCTACCTAGGATCGTTATTGTCTTTGCAAGATCTAGATCGGGAAGATCGGATCGAAATTGTAAGATCCTACGAATTTGTCACATGTTATTAACATGGGCTAATAGATCATACCGTTTTATATTTTTACTCAATATCCAATATAAATTCATATGATAACCTTACGAAAATGTCAAAGTTGAAACTTCCAACACCATAATAATAGTACTACTGCAAATCTGCAATACATCGAATTGATTCCGGTTCATATGTTAAACTAATGATTTAGCGGGATAAACAACCTGAGTCATATATGGTGCGTTAGCTTTACTTTCATCGTCCAAATGGCTTTTGTAAAAAAAATTGTTGAGCTAAGTCTTAAAAAATAACCGAGGGCCTATATTCTTTCTTTACTTTTGAACTGAAAAATCGACTTAGATTTTTAGTAAGATTCAATCGCTGGATAATCTTATGATCCTATACGCAAACCCACATTCTTAATTGTGATGTTATGTTGTAGACTTGTAGGCGATCGGCGATCCAACCAACTCTGGTAAGGTGGCCTTATTTAAGGTCGCCTCCTTATACATTATCCTAATATTTATCTATAAGCCGTTTTTTTCCTAATAATGTGACTGAACAATAGTAATACACTTATATATTGGTTCTCGAGACAAAATCATAATTCAAACTAGCCACAAAAAACGATAAACTACACTATACTAATAAAACAACAATCATAGGATGCACAAAAAACATTACAAGAGCTATTTTTTAAACATACCAGCTATCGATTCAGTGTCCACAAGCTTATTTCTCGGCTCATTGTCACTACCAACACTCGACACCCCCTCATCATTCATCTTATCAGTTCTCACAGTCCCGTTACCAAATCCCATCGGCTTATCCCCTGAATCAACCGACGGACTTTTATACTTATACTTTTTCTTAAACATCAACGAACCAAACTCCTCACCATCGTCACTCCCCTCACCTTGGTTTCTCAAACCCTTAACATTCGGTAACTTCTCATAATTCCCTTCCATACTTTTCCGTAACTTCATTAGCCTCCCATCCACTTCTTTCTCCTTAAAACTCTTCTCAACCGAATCAAAATCCACATCATCCGCGTCATCATCATCATCATCATCATTAACTAACCCTCGTCTCTTCGCCTCGATCTTTTCTTGCTCCCTAGCTTCCCTCGCCATTTCTCGTATCTCCACTATCCTATCATCCATTTCCATCATTTCACCCTCATTTTCCGCCGTTTCGCTTTCCTCATTTCGCTCTACGCCTAAATCCAAACCCCTCCCCCTCCCCCTACTTTTTTCCTCGCTTTCGTCGAAAATCTCTTTCGACCCGAATATCAAAACAGCACAAACAGTCTGAAACACAAAAGCCCCAATCAAATAAAACCCAATTTTCAAAAAAGACTTGTTTTCAAGATTCTTGAAAAAAGCACCACCATTTCCAAACCCACTTATCTCCGTCTCTGAAAAGCTCTTTTCTTCATCTGGGTGTTGTTGAAATGGGTCTTTTTGGGGGAAAGTTGGGTTTTTTCGGGTCAATTCGTCGGGTCGGGTCGGGTCAGGATAGGGTTGTAGGGTTTTGAGGAGCTTGTGACGGAGGTGATTTGGGCGTTTGTATCGTGATGGGTAGGATGATGGGAGGAAGGATGTGATGGTGGGTTTTCCGGTGAGTGGCGGCGGAGTGACGGCGGTGGTGGTGGTGGTGGTTATGGCGGCGCCGGAGATGCCCGCCATTTTGGGGATGTTTTTTGAATTTTCTTTTTTTGGTTTTGGTGTGTGAATAAAGGTTGCTTGTGGGATTTGTCTTGTCTAAAAAAGTAGAAATTTATTCGAAATTAATTGTAAGAGCACACGGTATGGTAACTTGTAGAGCTCGTTATCGTTTAATGGCGTCGTTCTAAGGCATTTCTTTTCTTATTTTCTTCCTTTTTTCTATATGTAAAGATGGAATAAATGAAAACTTTGTGAGACCCGGGGTGTTTTATAACTTGACTGATGAGTAAGGATGTTTTTTGATTAAGTTACAGGTTAACACTTTTCCTATAACACTGTTGGATGGCATTGACTGTACCTAATGCTCTAAGCATTTTCCTTTTCTCGTTAAAATTGTTATTACAAGCTTGCAAGAACAAAGTAATTAATTAGTTACGGGTAAAACTGTCATTTTGTAAAAAGTATAACAGATAAAGTTGTAATTACTATAGGGGTGTTTGGCTAAGCTTATGAGCTTATTAGCTTATATGTGTCAAATAAGCCTAAACCGAATGTTTTGCTAAGTTTATATAAGTGGGCTTATGAGCCTTTATTAGGGGTTTTTGATAAGACACAAATTTGTGGCTTTTGGGCTTATATAACATGTTCTATGACAAATTACAATTGTACCCTTAATTATACCTAATTTAACATACATTTTTTTCAACTCGTGCCCATTTTGATCATTTAACAACCTAAACTAAATCAGACACTTAAGTTTATCGTCTTACTAAACATAAGCTAATCCAAACACTCAACATGGGCTTATGAGTTTATGATATATAAGCCATAAGCCGTTTATATAACATAAGTATAAGCCCAACTCATAAGCTTAGCCAAACATCTCTTATGTCTTTCCTAAACTACGTGTTTTTTTATTGATGGAAAATTATTTTGAGACGGGTGGAGTAATTTAGAATATGTACAAATTATTTTTGAATAAAATAACAAAGACACGTTTTTGTTGCATGCAAGTTACGGAGAGATTAAATCGGTATCAAGTGCAAAATTTTAACTTGTATAAGTTTTTAAAAAGAGAAATGATGAATCCTAACATATGGTAATATTATGCCAATCCGTTCATTTTGAACATGTATTCTATTTTTTCTCTCTCCCCAAACTCACCATTGATCTTGATAAGTGTAGGATGATCTTTGTTAGGCATAAAATTAGGCATGCCAATCACTACTCTTTTAAAAAATAAACCTACTTTTTGAACATTTTTTTTGCCAGCTAATTCACAGGATTTGAATCGACGTCACACATATTTAAACCAGGTAAACCTTTTTATTTTTTATAAGTGGTTGGCGTGATCACATTCGGAGGTGAAAACATGTGAACATGAAATGAAAAGGAAAATATTTGATAATTGATACATCCAATGTGTGTTAGGATGCCTTAGATCAAGTGAACTCGATCTAATTGTCAATCAACTCATTACTTTCAAAGGCAAATTCCCACACACGTGTTTTGAGTGAGACTTGAACTCACATTTTTTTGTTAGTAGGCCACGTCCATATAAATTGGCCAAAAACCTATTCACAACAAGACTCGTTCACTCGCATAATAGCTCATCAACATTCAAATGGAATATTTCCCTCCAAGAACAAGACGTAACTTATATTTGAATCCACAATACGTAGTAGGTTCACTCTTGATCAATATAAACTGGAAAACATATACTTGTAACGTATTTGAGTCGTAATATAAAAAAGGGACAAAAACTGTGCAATATGAGTAAAAGGATTTATTAAGATAACATGTACTAAATTGATTGAGTTTAGAACAATTTTGTTGAATCCAATACCATGTTATACCAGTAATCCAAGTTCCTTCATCTATACAACCATCATCCGCAGGCAAAAAAATCATTAGAAGAATAAGGACTTCTTTGTAAAATTTCCCCCTTTTTCTTGTTGGTTCAACCATTTGAATGAATCACCCGAAAATAAAGAATGGAACAAGAGACCTTGAAGTTATTCCGCTACCCCAAGACAATGAGCAAAGCTTTTATATTTCGGCTCCCATCCTATCTCCTCTCGTGTTTTTGAGTTGTTCAGTTTCTTACCCAAAACACCATCTTTGCCTACACAAGAATCATGTAATCATAAATATAAGTTTTCAATCCGGAACAATTTAGCAAGCACATACTTGGATCACACAACCATATCAATTAAATTATTCTTGTTCGATTGACATCTTAGTTGAGAAAAAAAAGATGTCAAGATTGACCAAGTGCAAAATCATGACAGTTGTGTGCTCAATATATCGTTTTTCCAAAATCTTTTGTTATGCTGAGTTACCTGTGAAGCCCACAAATGTCGGATCAAATTTCCCACTCTTAGCAACCAAGTCCATCACTTCTTGTCTGACAAATAAATGTTGTTGAATTAGAGACAATTCCATCAGACGTGGCAATTTCAACCCCTTTACTTATGGATGGGTCGAGTTCAACTGTGTTTTATCTCAACCGGGTCAACTCAGTTAACACTTAAAACTTTCAAGATATATATTATTATTATTGAAATAATATTTGTTTTAGTAAGTGTGATTAGCACATCCTTAGCTAAAACGAAACTTTGAGAAATCAACAAAATAGTTAATACTGTTTGTGTGTCAACCCAGTCTCCCACCCCTACATGTAAGGAGATTCAGACTTGATTATAACAGACCTGGATACAGGATGATTGTCACAGCCCAAAAATAGCCGACTGCGAAGTTTCTTTTTCAGAATTGCAACTGAGAGGGAGGCGGCATCCTGTACAGCAGATGCAAACAATAAAATTATTATTAGATAGTTTGAATATATAATGAATCACGTAGAACATATAGGTCGATTACAGGGGTGAAAATTTCAGCCCATTTATGGGTAACTGGGACAATTTTGGATTTTTTTCTCCAATAGGAAAACTTAGCTAACATAAAACCGGGTCAAACAGTGCGAAAGTCATCCAAATTGTATTCAAAAAGTATAAGACCTCGTAAACTGTTTTATAACACTAAATATATATTCTGATAATTTGGTTAATATAATGATACTAACACGTTATACATTTGTACAATTCATTATAGCAATGGCAAAAACGTGTTTGCCGCTCGGCCCACCTCAACATTGTTTCACACGTACTAAAAGTCAATTCTAGTCAGTTCATTAAGATAGGTTAAAGCACCTCATAATGAATGAGATTGACGAGATGATCAGGGTTAGCTTCGATTGTTCCTTGTCGCAAGTAATAGAGGTGCATTCCTCTATCTACCGTGTGCTAAAAGAGTTAAAGATTGAATAATACAGAGATTCGCATTTGAATTTTGAAAATACAGGAAATGCCAAAGTTCAAGTGGTGCAAAAGGATATGTAAAGTCCCGCCAACCTAACTACACAACCACCAGCATCCAAAACGTTCTTCTCTGCTTTTAAAAGGATATCAGTCCTGGGACTCTTCCCAATTGGTACCACTGGACTGTCCTATTAAGATAATTATATAAAAATATAAAATTTAAAATATAAGAGAAGTAGCTCTCGTTTAAACTGTTGTAAACATATAATTAAAAATTCTACAAGCAGTAGAATGATTTAAGTTAAATGCAACACCTCATAGCATTGTCCATTGTCATAGCGATCATATGGTGCTGAGCTTGAAGTAAACAGGAAAGAACCTTCGCCGTTCCAAAGTGATGCAATTTCCCTGCTTGTTTAAAATAAACGACAATTATCAGTGTTTAAAAATGCAAATTTTAGACGTAATATCAGTACTTGTATCAATAAATTATCTCAATTACTCACTTATGCTACAGCATATAAAAAATGTACTTCAATAACAACAAAATAAATAAACTTTTAGACTAAAAAAGTAACTCAACGCCAAAAGTTTCAAACTTGTGCATTACCCGACATCACCAGCATAGTCTGAACTTCTAGAAGGTGGTGCACAGAAAATTATGTAAGGGAACTTCTGGTCCCGTTTAACCCCCTTCAAAGTAGGATTGATCCCCATTTTAGCTCGCGTGCGTGGTGGTAGTAACCGTCTAGTAATCTGGCATCCTGGGTGGAATGCCAGTAGCAGCATCTGAGTAACCTATTGCAGATAGTTTAAAACAAGTGTAACACACGCTACCTTTAAAACTCTAAAACCACATAAAGTTTAAAAAATAATAATAATAAATAAATAAAAATAATATTATTTCAGTTTCTAAAACAAGTCAACATTAATAGCCAATTAAAAGTGAACTAATAAAAATATAAAACTTTAACATTTGTTGATCTCACCTCACGCCATTTTTCTGCGACTAGTCGGCCAAGAACACCTGGTCCAACAATCAGCAAATCACTTGCTCCAACATGGGCAGAAGATGAGCTGTCCAGTGCTTCACTTGCAGCACCTTCAACATCATCAAGTTTGTGAAGGGAAGTTCAAATGTGAATTCGACAGCATTAAAAAGTAAAAGTAAAATCGAGAATGAAAGATATGTTAAGCGCATAAAAGACTGCATATATTTATGATAATATAAAATGGCCTCAAATGCAAGATCATAGCTTCTTTGAGAGGCGAGGTAAAGAATTATAATAAGATAAGCAGTTTGAACTAGAAACTTTCAAACTGCTTATTTCACTCTATATTATCATAAAGCAATTTTACTTTCATCCAGAACACAAAACAGTTGATCAGGTGTATCAAAGTGCAATCCCAAACACCTCCTACGCACAGGATTCTCACTATCAATATCAATTAAAATTTGCAAATAAAGATACTTAAATATATTACAACGATAATTCACTGATTACTAATGAACATGCATACACCATTTCAATCAAACTAACATTACATACCCCAATCAATCATAAATCCATGAATCTACAATATACACAATCCCAAACACCCCCTAAACACATCAAAACTAACCTAAAACAACTCTCAAAGTTACATACCATATTACCAAATATTTCGTACCAGCAGATAATGAAGACACGTGAACACGGCTACTATATAGGAGTGCGACTAAGTGATGACATTGTGCGACCTAATTTTGTCTTTTTCTAAAAAACAAAAAAAATAGAAAAAAATTGATTTTATTTTTGTCTTTTTCTTGGAAAAAGACAAAAATAATCACCAAAAAGTACAATGAAGTCATGAAAAAAATCTTACCAACCACTAGTATTTTCAAATTAAAATGGACCGTGTCAAAATATTAATAAAATCACACATCAGTAAGTAAGCACTAGTCAGAAACGCTTTTTTACTAGATAGTGGATCATAGTTTCAAAATTGGGCCATTCGGGAACGTATTAGTCAATCCAAACACTCCTTAACCTAAACAATCCACTTTTACAAAAAACAACACAATCCCAAACACCCCCTAAACACATCAAAACTAATCACATTACAAAAAAACAACCTAAAAAAACTCTCAAAAATTACATAACATATTACCAATTCTCCTTCTATCCAAACACTCCTTAACCTAAACAATCCAAACACCCCCTAAACACATAATTCTCATCAAACAAAACAATCTAAAAACAATTCCATACCAGTAGATGATGAACACTGTATGATGACGTCATCTTTAAAGATGATGATAATTTTTTTTTTTGAATGTAATTTTTTTTTTACTAGAAAGTAGATGATGGTTTCAAAATTAATCCTTAAATTCTTAAACTTTATATCATTTTTCGTTTATAACCCATAAACCTATTTTTATCAGTACAACTATCGGCTATAAAATCGTTGTTTATACTAATACTTGTTTAGTACTTTTCGAATAAAAAATGAGACACATGTCAAAATATTAATAGAGTCGCAACTTTTTTTTTTACTAGAGAGTGGATCATGGTTTCAAAATTAATCCTTAAATTCTTAAACTTTTATCATTTTTCGTTTATAACCCATAAACCTATTTTTATCAGTACAACTATCTGACGCTATAAAATCTCGTTGTTATGCACTAATACTTGTTTAGTACTTTTCAAATAAAAAATGAGACACTTGTCAAAATATTAATAGAGTCGCAGCTTTTTTTTACTAGAGAGTGGATCATGGTTTCAAAATTGGGCCATTCCAAAATCTATTAGTCTATCCAAACACTCCTTAACCAATAAAACACAATCCCAAACACCCCCTAAACACATAATTCCCATCAAACAAAACAACCCAAAAAAACAACTCCGTACCAGTAGATGAAGATGAAGAAGAAGCGTGAACATGAACACTGTATGATGACGTCATCTTTGAAGATGGTAATATTTTGAATGTAAAATTGAGATTATGTTTTGTAAATGAAAGTGAAGATTTGTTATAAGAGCGGTTAAAGTTGGTTACAATTCCGGTGAAAGATGAAGGAGATAAACATGGAGTTGATGTTGTTGTAAAGCCCATTCAATAAGTGTGTTTGTTTGTTTGTTGGGATATGTTTGGATAAAATGGTGGGTAAAGCAGGACACTTTGTATGACTTGGCACCTACCGGCTTTTCTGTTACAGGTTTTTCACATTTCGGTTCCAGTTCTATAGTTGGGCTGGGATGGGTTGGGCCGATATTAAGCTGCAAACAACTAGAACTTTATTCAAAGAAATTTGAGTTCTAGCTTGTAGGGGTGAGCGAAAAAACCGAAAATACCGAATAAACCGAAAATCAAAACTGAACCGAACCGAAAATAATCGAACCAAACTAATAACCGAACCGAACGAACTACTAATTCGGTTCTCGGGTTGGTTATGGGTTTGGCAGTTTGAACTGAAAACCGAATTCATATAAATATATATATTTTTTATATATTTATATATTTTTATGTGTATTTATATATAAATAAATACTATGAAAATGTTATCATAATATAATATAACACTTTTTGTACTTGAAATATATTTTTTTTGCTAAATATTTATGTAATTATTAATTTTTTCTTAAAAAATAGTGAAATTCGGGTTATTAGAATCAAAGGAACCGAACGAATTATAATTCAACGAACTGAACCAAAAGCCGAATTTGAATTTGGTTTGGTTCGGTTCTCGGGTTGACCTAAAAAAATATTTTAACCGAATTAACCGAACCGAACAAACCGATAACCGAACCGATCAACACCCTTGTTTAAGTTGAGCTACGTTGAAAGGGGAGGTGATTAAGTGATTTGCACATCTCATCAACTGATTTTGATTTGCATATTCAAAATATTTGTATCTTGGTATTCATACTCCTACATCATTTAGTGAAGTGTGCAAATCAAGAAACGAATATTAAGGGTATAAATGTATTGACACAAAGATTTTGAGTGTCTAAATCAATTGATGGAGTGTGAAAATCACCTCTCATGCTAAAAAGTTCAAAGAAACAAGCTCAAAATATATAAGGAGTCGTATTCAAGTTTTTTTTTTTTTTCTTTCTTTTTTTATAGGTAATCATAGTTTTCGACCTTTTGATCGCTTAATTCACAGAGTTTGAATCTACCGTCACACAAAAACGGGGAGATTGTTAATACAAATAAACCATAAAAACGTTTATTTATATATTCTAATGTTTTGTCGATAACAAACGTAAAATCATTTTAACGAAACAAATAAAATACGTAAATGGTTTGAGCCAATAGTTTACTAACACACTTACATTTTCATATAAAACACTAAATAAGTAATATTCTTTACATATTATAGAATTGCATATGTATAACAACTAGTGTTTACATAATATGGAAATGCGCATACTTATATTATAATGGGTAATGTAATGGGTAAAAATCTAAGTCTTTAACCCATTGACTAGATACATTGAATATTGTTGGGTAAAACCCAAATTCCATGACCCATACCCTTAGAGCTTGATCCATAACTCATGACCCATTGGATGACATCATGCATGAAGTCATGTTGGGTATTATCCATGATCTATGACCCAAGACCGATGACCCAATGTCTAGATACATTGCATCTTGTTGGGTATTCATAATTCATTACCCATAACCGATGGTTCATAACCCATAACTCATAACCAGGTTTGCAACCCAAAATTCGGACTTAAAGGACCGCTGCCGGATCCCTCTGGGGATGGATCCGTGGGAACCTTGGAAGAGTAAAGAAATTTGCCTATAAATAGTGAGCCATTTCTCACTTGAAACTCACCCCTTTTACACATACTCTCTTTTAGTATTGTAATATCTCTAACCTCATATCCAAAGGATCTTTCTATGTAGTTTTGTGTTTGTGTGATTCTCTAGGTTCCTCTTAAAGGTGAGATCACCACCTCTTGAAGTCGAGCAAGCTTAAGTCCATGAGTTGCCAAGCTTCATCATCATCAAGACTACTGAAGTTATCTTGTTGATAGTTCTTTCCTCCCTTATTAGAAGTGTTGTGTTGAAGGCAGTGAAAGGTGCCAAAGGGTCAAGTCGAAGGCATTAGTGAAAGGTACCAAAGGGTCAAGTCGAAGGCATTAGTGAAAGGTGCCAAAGGGTCAAGTCGAAGGTATTAGTGAAAGGTGCCAAAGGGTCGTGTCGAAGGCATTAGTGAAAGGTGCCAAGGGAGTACATTCGATATGGTGCATCGATGTACGAGATAGATAGTTTGGGTTAAGGGATATTGATATCCTTATGATGTTGTAATAAGGAGTGTGTCTCATTTGGGTTAGTTGTGTTGTGTTGGGTAGTAGTTCCTCCTTTGTAATGCAACTCGGTATCTAGCCTTTATGCGGATAAAGTGTAGGCGGCGTTGTGATAGGTTTGGTTCTACCTCGTGGAAGAACCGGTGTCTACCTTACTATCTTAGGATAAAGAGTAGGCGGCGTTGTGAAGGCTTCTCAGGCGGGGAGCTTGTGTTGTGTAGTGCTTACGAACTCTCGAGTGAGGAACTCGGGGAGTGTAGTAGGGCAAGGAAGGTGTCCTTGTAGCCGAACCACTATAAATACTTGTGTCGTGGTTTTGTGTTTCTTACCCTTTATGTTTGCATTACTTGTTTATATGTTTATCTATCATCATCCAACACACACATTAAATAGATTGACATAAGTCGATCTAAATAGTTTAAAACGAAGTTTTAATCGGTAAAACTATTTAACCCCCCTTCTAGTTTTCCACAATTGGTACCAGAGCTTCGTTACTGATGCACGTTTTCTGACCATGTTTTAATATTTATAAAGTCTCGTTTACCTATGGTCCACCTTATGCACTCACGGGCGATTAATACCCGATCGTTGTGTCTGTAGTAATCGGTAAAACCGAGATCGTCCCAAGAGCTATGTGAGCGGATTCTAATTAAGTCTAAGTGTCACTGGTTTTAATTATTTTAAGGATTGAAATGATTAATTAACTAAAAAACAAGAAATAAAAGCAAGTAAATAAGATAGAGTTGTGATCAATAGAGGTAAAGTGTGCTAACATAGTTACTCATCCTATCATGTTATGTTCACGTCTTACTACTTCCAATTGGTTCAAGTGAGGGTTTAAGTCGCTAGGACAATATTTGGTCAGTTCGTCCTAACCTATCAGCAAAGGCTTCCACCGGAGATCAAGCTAATACCCTTGAAAGTCCAGTTGTTTTTAGTCCCCTAATCCAAGTTATTAAGTACCTCTACATGCAAGATTCGTAACAATGAGTGCGGAAAAACTATCATCTTAGACACTCATCCTTAACTTCTTAAGTTCATCCAACGGCGGTGATCATGTGGTCAGTTCGCACAAGCAAAGAAGGTCGTCAGTTGGTCAATTCTTACCCTCCCCAACTCAACCTTACTACTTAGGGCCAGTTGGTCAATTCTCCTAAGCAACTAGATATTACCGCCATTCAAAACTACCGAAGCTAGGGTAGCTACCAACGAACTATGCATGCATACCTTAAACAATTATACGGAAACATGTAAACGTAAACAAACCAATTAAGGAATCATAACTAGGCTAGCACCAAAGGTGCTTAGCCGATCTTATTAAAAGAAACCAAAGATTAAATGTTTCACATAATGGAATACATGAATCGAAAGTAAAAGATAAAATAATCGCTAATGCTTATCGTTAGAGAGTGATTTCTCCCATGGAGATGGCTCCGTATGCTCTTCAAGATCTGCCTTTTTTGGTGTGAAGTGAATGAACTAAAATGCAGAAATTAGGGCTTGTATTTATAGGCACGATCTAGTTACGGCGTAACTTAAGTTGCGAGTTACGCCGTAACCTCAATAATTCCACAATTATGCTCTCGGTAAGCTGGTTACGGCGTAACACATGGAATGGGTTACGCCGTATCTTCATCTGAGCTACAATTGGTATGATTACGCCGTAATCATTGGAAGGAGTTATGGCGTATCTGATGGCGGCCTGGAACATTCCTTGACCTAATTGGTTACGACGTAATCCTTAGTTGGGAGTTACGCCGTAATTAAATGCTGAGTTGGTCTTACAGTCACGCGCTAGCTATGGCGTAATGTGAGAGATGGAGTTACGCCGTAGCTTCTTCATAGTGGGCATACTATCATAAATCTCTAAGAAAATCTCCAAATCCGCGTCTCATTAGCTCCAATGCTCGTAATTTACCTGAAAGTGAAACATAATGGAAAACAAGCGTAAATCCATATAAATGATATAAAATATGAGCATTATTAGGGGAAACTGACACTTAATATTCAGGACTATTTGATGTTATCAGTTACCAAGTTTCTTAGAGTATATTGTACTTTAAAAACTTGATACGATTCGTGTATGTTTGAAAACTACAAAGAATGGAATTTCTTAAAACAAAAAGTCACGTTTTTAGAAATCATTATATTTTAAATGTTGGATAGTGATATATCATTCTAACGTTTTCTTTTGAGAATTCTTCATACTAGGATTTGGGTATCTTAAAAGATCATGAAGAATTTCGCGTCTATGATTATCAAAAATCATAAAAATAATATATAGCAAAGGTATGTTATTCTATAATTCACTTATAGATAAATTATTAATATGTGCTTCCTAGTTTTATTAGTAATATCATTAATTATAACACGTAAAGAATCATAGACTTAATACGTATACTATGATATCACAGTTCTCCAAAAGGTTGTTACCTATATTAAACACATCATCAAGAATAGTATTCTTGGTTGATCTTTATAGACAAAACTACAAACTAGTCATTTTACCTCGTAAGGATAACTCGGCTAATCAAAAGCTTTAGTCATCATTTCTCACATAAGGATATTGGCATTACATTAGTAATCTATGTCAATAGTGTCCATGTGAAACTTTCCATATGTCACACCCCCAAATTACCTGTTTTGCAGCGGAATGGAATTCCTGGGGATTGACTGTCATAGCATCACAATCACAGTTATATTGAACGACCTAAAGTGTCGTTTGAAAAATACATCGTTTGATTTAATAAAATAATCAGAGTTACAAAGATAGGTCCCAAATGAAAGTTACTATGCACAGAAAATAAGTTTAGTACAAGTCAAACGATGTTTTTAAAGTTCATAAAACCCAAGTGAGGCAGCGTCGTCATGACTCCATGATGTGTCCAAATGCATGCCATGAATTGAATGCCTTAGATACCGAGATAAAACATGCTTAAAAAGGTCAACACAAAGGTTGAGTGAAATCCATAGGTTTAATTAATTCGTTTGAACACAATCATCGTAGTGTGAGTTAAATGGTTCACACTCATTTGAAAACAAAATCGTATTTATTTCACTAAGTTCATGACACCAAAGCGTAACATCGCACCAATAAAGATTGGTAATCATCGTTTCGCCATGCGCCCTAATAGGTAACTTGCCAAATTACCTTACTTGGTTCAAATATAGTGCGTTCGATTTCCCTAAGCTGGGTCAATAAGGCGGGAGTGTTAATTCAATAGGCCTATTCACAATATTAGCTCACTAGCAAGTGACTAATGGTGCATGATGTAGGGACTTCGAACATGGCAAATACTTAATGACAATAAAACATTGGATGTAGCAGTTCAAAGCATTTGTGTTCGATTAAAAATGTAGCATGTATCTCCCAAGTGTTTGTAAAAGCGGTTAAAAGAGTAAAAGTGGGGCTATGAACTCACATGTTGCAATGATTACGATGACAAAAGTGGATACACTGAAATGTAGCGTGAATCTCGAAAATGACCTATTATGGATGATATGATATGTAATGAGTTGCAATGTAATGTTATGCATGCATTTCGTATGTTATTTATACCATTTGCGAGTTTTGAAAGTAATACTTTTCGTCGAAAATACTCTTTTGGCGTCTTGACCAATCTTAAATCACTTTACAAGTATTTACGTCAAATTGTCATCCTACAATTGTTTTGTAATGATTTATGGTGAAATTATCACTTTTAATTAGTAAATAAAACAATGTAAATGGAAATTTCATGAAAGTGACAAAAATGGCTTTGGAAAAATAGTCGTGTAAAATGGTGTAAATGCATGCGTTAGGAAGCGAACTTCGACGGTTTTGGAAAGTTTGTATCAAAATCTAAAAGTTTCAGTTCAGGAGTTTTCGATATAAAGGTCTCGAACATAAAGATAATAAAGGTTAAAGATGGTGATTTTGTCTAAATGTTGTTTAAAAAAATGAGTTTCGGCAAAGTTTAAGCATCCGTAAATAATTTATTCCAACTCCAGCTATACAAGCGGTTGGTCGTTTTGAAAATATGCTTGGTGATCTTGATTTTATTAGAAGACATCTCGTTACAAAAAGTTCTACATCATAGTTAAAAACAGCCTCCAACATGGTCGTTTTAGTTAACGTAACACTTGTCTCGTAAAAATAATATAGTTTTTCTGAAAATAATAGTTCTACGGCAATTTTATGAAAACGTGTATATCTTAGTCGTTTCAAATCCGTTTTCTACGTTTTATACGTCCTTAGCTTCGTATCAAAGTATACTAATATATTTTTGATAAGTCGAAATAATTTGTAAAGCTTAAGGCTCGTTTTTGACTCGAATAAAGTAAAATAGTATGCTGAAATTTCAGAAAAATATATATTTAAATTCGTCAACTTGAAAAATTCATAACTTCTTACGTTATAACTCCGTTTTAATCCGTTCAAGCGACCCGCGGATTCGTTTTAAAGTATATTTTCTAAATATCAAGGGCAAAAATTCGTGCCTACTGTCGGATTTTCCAGAAAAACAAAATAAGGACAGACCACTTTTAATACTTGTCGAAAATAGTTTTACTCGTACTAAACCTATTCCAATCCCTTCAAATCAACTCCAAAGCTAATCTAATCCTACCATACACCTTCTTAGGGTGTCATGGGTTCCTAGACATCATCAAGACCAATAAATAACAAGGGGATAATTATAGGATGACTTTATATATATATAACTCTAAAAATCATGGTAAAAATGGTATAAATAAACACAAGTCTTGCATGCTTGCTATGAAAATGATAAAATACTTATGAAATGAAAAGGAAAGATGTAAAATGAAATGATATGCTTACAAGTTAATATGATGAGGTGCAAAGAACCAAGGTTTAACCTAAACACTCTAGGTTTTTATTTCAAAACCTTAATAAGAGTGTAATTCTAGATTGTTTAAAGCTTGATCTTGAAATTTTTGATGATTTCTTCTCCAATCTATGTCTTGGCCGGTTTTGAAAGAAAAGGAGGAAGAGAGAAAAAGCAATTTACTAGACTTGTGAATATGTTGAATGAATGAGTGAATGAAAGGATTTTGGAGTATAAATCTAAACAATCAAGAAAGTTACCAACTCATTTAATGCCTCCCCACTAGGCGGTTTTAGGGAAGATGTTTTCCCAATTATATATTTTTTTTTTATAATATGCATTATGTATAAAATTGTACAAGTAAATGGATGTAAGTAAGGAAGGTTTGTAACTTGTATATATATATATGTGCAATTGAGGTAGCTTTAGCTAAAATACATTTTTAATGGTCCAAAGTGAAATATATTGTAGTTATAAAAATTGTAAAAATACATTTCTTACAAAATTTGAGTGGTATAGTACTTATCGTGTAGTTTTTTAAGAAAAGCGTCGTAATAATATAAATTTAACGATTTATATACAAAATAAATTTAAAACACTAGGTAAACTCAAAATATCATTTTTATAAACTAAATGTAAGTATAAAAATATATCGGGATAGTTTTTGGAAGTATCGGATTAAATGTTCAAAATAATAACTTACGCGTTTAAGGTGAAATGCAAAATCATGAATGAACTAACATGATGAAAATGATGCTAATGAAATGTAGACTAAACTTAGTCTATATGAAATGTTCGTGATGATATGATCATGAATTAGCCGCTAAACCATAAAGGTTACGCGAATTTGGAACACGCAAACCTAGTTTACGATAAATGATGAAATTGTGAAACGTGAATTGTTTTGAGAAATGACATGAAAGTCTGAGGTGTCACATTACGCCCATCCAAAAGGAATTGATCCACTGAATTGAGTTCGATTAGGTGTTGGTCTCGGTTTAGGTTTGATGTGGCAAACTTTCCCATTTTCGAGCAAAACCCTCAAAAGACTTTTAGGTAACGATTTTTACTTAATCTCACAACTCATCAAACAAGAACTGTCATGAGATTAGGCTAAATCGGTTTGAGTAACAGGTCTTTTGAAAATTTGGCTCGGTCATAGAATTGCTTACACATATAAGCCTACTACTCCCTTCATTGCATGATTCTTTCTGAATTAGACATAGGTGATCAGGCTATGTATAATTTAGGAGTAACTATGCAATGCTTGGACTAATCGACTCATATGATGTTTGGTATTAAGTCATAAACCCGCATGTACAATGAGTATGCACTCGTGATGAAATGATGAGATGCTATGATGATGTAGTTATAGTCTAGGGTCAATGATGCAACCTAGTTCTCTATAACCGAAGCTCTGATGCCAATCGGTCACACCCCAAATTACTTTTTGCGGCGGAATGGAATTCACTGGGATTGCATCATAGCATCACAATCCGATTATATTGAGCGACCTAAAGTGTCGTTTGGAAAATACATCGTTTGATTTAATAAAATAATCAGAGTTACAAAGATAGGTCCCAAATGAAAGTTACTATGCACGGAAAATAAGTTTAGTACAAGTCAATCGATGTTTTTAAAGTTCATAAAACCCAAGTGAGAGCGTCGTCCACGCGACTCCATGATGTGTCCAAATGCATGCCATGAATTGAATGCCTTAGATACCTGAGATAAAACATGCTTAAAAGGTCAACACAAAGGTTGAGTGAAATCCATAGGTTTAATTAATTCGTTTGAACACAATCATCGTAGTGTGAGTTAAATGGTTCACACTCATCGTTGAAAACAAAATCGTATTTATTTCACTAAGTTCATGACACCAAAGCGTAACATCGCACCAATAAAAATTGGTAATCATCGTTTCATCACCGCCCTAATAGGTAACTTGCCAAATTACCTTACTGGTTCAAATATAGTGTGCTCGATTTCCCCTAAGCTGGGTCAATAAGGCGGGAGTGTTAATTCAATAGGCCTATTCACAATATTCTCGCTCACTCGCAAGTGACTAATGGTGCATGATGTAGGGACTTCGAACATGGCAAATACTTAATGACAATAAAACATTGGATGTAGCATACGATTCAAAGCATTTGTGTTCGATTAAAATGTAGCATGTATCTCCCCAGTGTTTGTAAAGCGGTTAAAAGAGTAAAAGTGGGGCTATGAACTTACCTGTTGCAATGATTACGATGACAAAAGTGGATACACTGAAATGTAGCGTGAATCTAGAAAATGACCTATTATGAATGATATGATATGTAATGAGTTGCAATGTAATGTTATGCATGCATTTAGTATGTTATTTATACCATTTGCGAGTTTTGGAAAATAATACTTTTAAATCGAAAAATACTCTTTTGACGTCTTGACCAATCTTAAATCACTTTACAAGTATTTACGTCAAATTGTCATCCTACAATTGTTTTGTAATGATTTATGGTGAAATTATCACTTTTCGTCGTAAAACAATGTCGTCGGAAATTTCATGAAAGTGACAAAAATGGCTTTGGAAAAATAGTCGTAAAATGGTGTACGTCGCACGTTAGGAAACGAACTCGACGGTTTTGGAAAGTTTGTATCAAAATCTAAAAGTTTCAGTTCAGGAGTTTTCGACATAAAGGTCTCGAACATAAAGATAATAAAGGTTAAAGATGGTGATTTTGTCTAAATGTTGTTTAAAAAATGAGTTTTAGCAAAGTTTAAGCAACCGTAAATAATTTATTACAACTCCGCTATACAAGCGGTTGGTCGTTTTGAAAAATATGCTTGGTGATCTTGATTTTATTAGAAGACATCTCGTTACAAAAAGTTCTACATCATAGTTAAAAACAGCCTCCAACATGGTGCGTTTTAGTTACCGTAACACTTGTCTCGTAAAAATAATATAGTTTTTCAGAAAATAATAGTTACGGCAAGTTTATGAAAACGTGTATATCTTAGTCGTTTCATATCCGTTTTCTACGTTTTATCGTCCTTAGCTTCGTATCAAAGTATACTAATATATTTTTGATAAGTCGAAATAATTTGTAAAGCTTAAGGCTCGTTTTTTACTCGAATAAAGTAAAAATAGTATGCTGAAATTTCATAAAAATATATATTTCAAACGTCAACCTGAAAAATTCATAACTTCTTCGTTATAACTCCGTTTTAATCCGTTCAAGCTGCCACGGATTCGTTTTAAAGTATATTTTCTAAATATCAAGGCCAAAAATTCGTGCCTACTATCGGATTTTCCAGAAAAACAAAATAAGGACAGACCACTTTTAATACTTGTCGAAAATAGTTTTTCTCGTACTAAACCTATTCCAATCCCTTCAATTCAACTCCAAAGCTAATCTAATCCTACCATACACCTTCTTAGGGTGTCATGGGTTCCTAGACATCATCAAGACCAATAAATAACAAGGGGATAATTATAGGATGACTTTATATATATATAACTCTAAAAATCATGGTAAAAATGGTATAAATAAACACAAGTCTTGCATGCTTGCTATGAAAATGATAAAATACTTATGAAATGAAAAGGAAAGATGTACAATGAAATGATATGCTTACTAGCTAATATGATGAGGTGCAAAGAACCAAGGTTAACCTAAACACTCTAGGTTTTTATTTCAAAACCTTTAATAAAAGTGTAATCTAGATTGTTTAAACTTGATCTTGGAAAATTTTTGATGATTTCTTCTCAATCTATGTCTTGGCGGTTTTGAAAGAAAAGGAGGAAGAGAGAAAAAGCAATTTACTAGACTTGTGAATATGTTGAATGAATGAGTGAATGAAAGGATTTTGGAGTATAAATCTAAACAATCAAGAAAGTTACCAACTCATTTAATGCCTCCCCCCCCCCACTAGGCCGGTTTTTAGGGGAAGATGTTTTCCCAATTATATATTTTTTTTTTTATAATATGCATTATGTATAAAATTGTACAAGTAAATGGATGTAAGTAAGGAAGGTTTGTAACTTGTATATATATATATGTGCAATTGAGGTAGCTTTAGCTAAAATACATTTTTAATGGTCCAAAGTGAAATATATTGTAGTTATAAAAATTGTAAAAATACATTTCTTACAAAATTTGAGTGGTATAGTACTTATCGTGTAGTTTTTAAGAAAAGCGTCGTAATAATATAAATTTAACGATTTATATACAAAATAAATTTAAAACACTAGGTAAACTCAAAATATTATTTTTATAAACTAAATGTAAGTATAAAAATATATCGGGATAGTTTTTGGAAGTATCGGATTAAATGTTCAAAATAATAACTTACGCGTTTAAGGTGAAATGCAAAATCATGAATGAACTAACATGATGAAAATGATGCTAATGAAATGTAGACTAAACTTAGTCTATATGAAATGTCCGTGATGATATGATCATGAATTCGCCGCTAAACCATAAAGGTTACGCGAATTTTGGAACACGCAAACCTAGTTTACGATAAATGATGAAATTGTGAAACGTGAATTGTTTTGAGAAATGACATGAAAGTACGAGGTGTCACATTCGCCCATCCAAAAAGGAATTCAGTCCCTGAATTCAGTTCGTGTTGGTCTCTCTGATTTAGGTTTGATGTGTAAACTTTCCCATTCTCGAGCAAAACCCTCAAAAGACTTCTTAGGTAACCGATTTTTACTTAATCTCACAACTCATCAAACAAGAACTGTCATGAGATTAGGCTAAATCGGTTTGAGTAACAGGTCTTTTGAAAATTTGGCTCGTCATAGAATTCTTACACATAAGCTACTAATTTGATTCTTTGCTTCTCCATGAAGATCATTGCTTACACATATGATTGCATGATTCTTGAATTAGACATAGGTGATCAGGCTATGTATAATTTAGGAGTAACTATGCAATGCTTTGACTAATCGACTCATATGATGTTTGGTATTAAGTCATAAACCCGCATGTACAATGAGTATGCACTCGTGATGAAATGATGAGATGCTATGATGATGTAGTTATAGTCTAGGGTCAATGATATAACCTAGTTCTCTATATGAAGCTCGATGCCAATCTGTCACACCCCCAAATTACCTGTTTGCAGCGGAATGGAATTCCTAGGGATTGACTGTCATAGCATCACAATCACAGTTATATTGAACGACCTAAAGTGTCGTTTGGAAAATACATCGTTTGATTTAATAAAATAATCAGAGTTACAAAGATAGGTCCCAAATGAAAGTTACTATGCACGGAAAATAAGTTTAGTACAAGTCAAACGATGTTTTTAAAGTTCATAAAACCCAAGTGAGACGCGTCGTCACCGCGACTCCATGATGTGTCCAAATGCATGCCATGAATTGAATGCCTTAGATACCCGAGATAAAACATGCTTAAAAAGGTCAACACAAAGGTTGAGTGAAATCCATAGGTTTAATTAATTCGTTTGAACACAATCATCGTAGTGTGAGTTAAATTGGTTCACACTCATCGCATTTGAAAACAAAATCGTATTTATTTCACTAAGTTCATGACACCAAAGCGTAAACATCGCACCAATAAAATTGGTAATCATCGTTTCATCGCCGCCCTAATAGGTAACTTGCCAAATTACCTTTCTGGTTCAAATATAGTGGCTCGATTTCCCTAACTGGGTCAATAAGGGCGGGAGTGTTAATTCCAATAGGCCTATTCACAATATTCGCGCTCACTCGTAAGTGACTAATGGTGCATGATGTAGGGACTTCGAACATGGCAAATACTTAGTGACAATAAAACATTCGGATGTAGCATACAGTTCAAAGCATTTGTGTTCGATTAAAAATGTAGCATGTATCTCCCCCAAGTGTTTGTAAAGCAGTTAAAAGAGTAAAAGTGGGGCTATGAACTCACCTGTTGCAATGATTACGATGACAAAAGTGGATACACTGAAATATAGCGTGAATCTCGAAAATGACCTATTATGGATGATATGATATGTAATGAGTTGCAATGTAATGTTATGCATGCATTTCGTATGTTATTTATACCATTTACGAGTTTTTGGAAAAATAATACTTTTCGTCGAAAAATACTCTTTTGACGTCTTGACCAATCTTAAATCACTTTACAAGTATTTACGTCGAATTGTCATCCTACAATTGTTTTGTAATGATTTATGGTGAAATTATCACTTTTCGTCGTAAAACAATGTCGTTGGAAATTTTATGAAAGTGACAAAAATGACTTTGAAAAACTAGTCGTAAAATGGGTATGCATTAAGCGTTAGGAAACGAACTCGATGGTTTTGGAAAGTTTGTATCAAAATCTAAAAGTTTCAGTTCAGGAGTTTTCGACATAAAGGTCTCGAACATAAAGATAATAAAGGTTAAAGATGGTGATTTTGTCTAAATGTTGTTTAAAAAAAATGAGTTTCGGCAAAGTTTAAGCATCCGTAAATAATTTATTCCAACTCCGCTATACAAACGGTTGGTCGTTTTGAAAAATATGCTTGGTGATCTTGATTTTATTAGAAGACATTTCGTTACAAAAAGTTCTACATCATAGTTAAAAACAGCCTCCAACATGGTCGTTTTAGTTACCGTAACACTTGTCTCGTAAAAATAATATAGTTTTTCAGAAAATAATAGTTACGGCAATTTTATGAAAACGTGTATATCTTAGTCGTTTCACATCCGTTTTCTACGTTTTATCGTCCTTAGCTTCGTATCAAAGTATACTAATATATTTTTGATAAGTCGAAATAATTTGTAAAGCTTAAGGCTCGTTTTTGACTCGAATAAAGTAAAAATAGTATGCTGAAATTTTCAGAAAATATATATTTTAATCGTCAACTTGAAAAATTCATAACTTCTTCGTTATAACTCCGTTTTAATCCGTTCAAGCGGCCACGGATTCGTTTTAAAGTATATTTTCTAAATATCAAGGCCAAAAATTCGTGCCTACTGTCGGATTTTCCAGAAAAACAAAATAAGGACAGACCACTTTTAATACTTGTCGAAAATAGTTTTACTCGTACTAAACCTATTCCAATCCCTTCAAATCAACTCCAAAGCTAATCTAATCCTACCATACACCTTCTTAGGGTGTCATGGGTTCCTAGACATCATCAAGACCAATAAATAACAAGGGGATAATTATAGGATGACCTTATATATATATAACTTTAAAAATCATGTAAAAATGGTATAAGTAAACACAAGTCTTGCATGCTTGCTATGAAAATGATAAAATACTTATGAAATGAAAAGGAAAGATGTAAAATGAAATGATATGCTTACAAGTTATTATGATGAGGTGCAAAGAACCAAGGTTTAACCTAAACACTCTAGGTTTTTATTTCAAAACCTTAATAAGAGTGTAATTCTAGATTGTTTAACTTGATCTTGTAAAAATTTTGATGATTTCTTCTCAATCTATGTCTTGGCGGTTTTGAAAGAAAGGAGGAAGAGAGAAAAGCAATTTACTAGACTTGTGAATATGTTGAATGAATGAGTGAATGAAAGGATTTTGGAGTATAAATCTAAACAATCAAGAAAGTTACCAACTCATTTAATGCCTCCCCCCCCACTAGGCCGGTTTTTAGGGGAAGATGTTTTCCCAATTATATATTTTTTTTTTTTATAATATGCATTATGTATAAAATTGTACAAGTAAATGGATGTAAGTAAGGAAGGTTTGTAACTTGTATATATATATATGTGCAATTGAGGTAGCTTTAGCTAAAATACATTTTTAATGGTCCAAAGTGAAATATATTGTAGTTATAAAAATTGTAAAAATACATTTCTTACAAAATTTGAGTGGTATAGCACTTATCGTGTAGTTTTAAGAAAAGCGTCGTAATAATATAAATTTAACGATTTATATACAAAATAAATTTAAAACACTAGGTAAACTCAAAATATCATTTTTATAAACTAAATGTAAGTATAAAAATATATCGGGATAGTTTTGGAAGTATCGGATTAAATGTTCAAAATAATAACTTACGCGTTTAAGGTGAAATGCAAAATCATGAATGAACTAACATGATGAAAATGATGCTAATGAAATGTAGACTAAACTTAGTCTATATGAAATGTCCGTGATGATATGATCATGAATTCGCCGCTAAACCATAAAGGTTACGCGAATTTTGGAACACGCAAACCTAGTTTACGATAAATGATGAAATTGTGAAACGTGAATTGTTTTGAGAAATGACATGAAAGTACGAGGTGTCACACCATATCATGATAAAATAGTATTTTGTCATGATTCTTAACTTCCCAATTTATGATTCATTCGTAAAAAGGGAACCTCGTCAAAAAGGACTAGTAAAACACGAAAACTCGTCAAAACCTCGAACCATAAACAAACCTTAAGTTATAGAGCAAAACCTTCAACATTAGTCAAGAATTAAAACTCCCATGTCAAAATTATCAAAGTTCACTTAAACTCTCTACTGTTGATCTGCCGGATCCCTACGTTTGAACTAGTCGAATCCCTCTTTCAAGGGATTCGTGGGAACCGGCACATCAGAAGACAGAATAAGTGCTTGATGATCACTGTGGATTTTCACTTTCAACTTTACTCTCCCACTTATGAACATAAACCCTAAGTTATTGTTCATAGGAGTTCATTCCTCATCATTTCAAAGGAAGCAATCACTTGTGTAAGTATTATCTTCACTACATTGTAATTTCCATTCTCTAGTTCCTAGTAGCACAAATTTCATCTTGAGAACTTTGGTTCAAGTGGGTTTGTCACAATTTGTTATCACATTGTTTTCTAAGATACACTAATCAAAGAATCAACATTGTTAATACAAATTAAAAACTCATTTTGAATTCAATAAAGATGTATTGAGCAAAATTGTGATGAACCTCATTAGGATACTATTCACATAATTGACACCACATTGTGGTTTTGGTGTTTAGGATCAACCATGCCGAGCTCTAGGCAACAAGACTATCAAGATACGGCACACTACATACCGATGTATCATAGAAAGGAAGGTCTTAGTCCCGAAGACCGAAAGGCCTTCAAAATGTTACAAAAGAGGTTGTTCCACGAGGGCCGTGTAGTCGAACCTTCATTTCTCAACAATACCGACATCCCTGAAGTTTTTGCCGGAATCAAATTTCAGTGCCTTATAACCATCAATGAACAAATATGCCCGGTATTTGTTCTTGAGTTCTACAAGAGTATGAGGATCATAAGAAATGAGGACGGAACCATATCAATCACTTTTGTCATCAATGAACACAACTATACCTTCACCCTTGAAGAGTTTGCTCGGATACTTTGTATCCCTTGCCAAGGAGTATGCTTGTATTCAAATGAATGGTCACTAGCCCACCTTCATGACATGGTCGATGAGCATCCGGTTTATTCCACACCTCTCCCGGATCCGGCTACGGTAAGAGATACCGTCTTCATTCAAAGAGCCTCCCGTCTCGGGTCACTAGGAAATCAAAGGTCATCTATAGGGATCCCTTTCAAATGGAACTTTCGAAGATGTTCCTTTTGTACAAGAAATGGGAACTAGAGCTAAGGGAGAATGTCCTTTGTTTGGTGGGAAATAAGGATCATCCCAATGCTTGCTTAGTCTTCATGATCTATTGCCTTGTCAATGGGACTCATTTCAACCTCGCCTACTAAATGGTTAAACGGATGGCAAGTGTTTCAACGATAGACAAGATGGTGCTCCCTTATGCTATGCTCCTAACTCGCCTAGCTAATTTTTTCTTTGCTCTAGATCCATTTCTCTGTACCGATGACCACTTCTTTAGCAACAAGGTCATGGTACCCTTGTTCGATGAGAAGACAACGAGGTTTATGGTTGAAGACAAGATACCTCATCCACCAACGGACTCATCCGAAGAAAGTGAGGGAGAAGGAAGCAACCCCATAGGCAACTACCGACTTGACCCCGTGGCATACATTGAGCAATTGTCGGACATCCCAAGCCCATCTCAAGAATTTCAACAAAAGAAGGGGATGTTTAAATTTCTTGCCAACTTTCTTATAGGGAAGAAGAAGAAATAGGCTTGAAGGGTTGAAAGGTGAAGCTTGGAGGCGTTGTAGGAGAAGTTTGAGTGAAAAAGGAGGTAAGGTCGAGGACCTTAAATTCGAACAATGGTTTGTAAAACATCTTAAACAATATTTCTGTAACTTAGGACTTTGTGTTAGTAGATGGTATGACGTCAACGATGACACCCTAACCTAGACGACCCAAATTGGAATTTTACGACTACCTGATTAAAATCAAAAAGTCGATCTTCCTCATATTTGCTTGCCTACTTATCACTCTTACATACCATGCTTGATATACCTTGCTTACATACATGATTTCTTGATGTAGAAATGATTAGTTTTGTAATTTGCTAAGAGGTGCAAAATCTGCACATTTTCTGTGAAGCTACTGGTCTGCAGTTGCAGGATCCCTGAGGTATAACTAGCCGGATCCCACATATGAAGGATCCGTGGGATCCGGAAACAGACATAGGAGTTTTTACACTTTCACTTCAATCCAATCTTCCAGGCCTTATTAGACTAATTAAGCATTTTACTTAGGATCACTTAAGTCCTCCTCAAACTCAGATGGTCTTACATTCACTCATAACTAACTTGGGATCACTTTCAAGGTGTTTTTTTTTCATCAAAACTCACCATATTTCGCTCCAATGTTCACACATGGTTTCTCATATCCTAAAACACCTAAATTGATATTTATCTCAATTTTAGCAAATTGATTTTAGTCATTATGTCCCAAAATAGGCTAAAAACTAGTTTTTCATTTTTTAGGATTTTTAAGAAATTTTCCAAATTTTCCTTAAGTTATCATCTGATCTCTAGGGTCATTTGACATCATGTGACACCTTCAACATCTTAGTATCATACTTAAGCACTTAGTTGCACACATAAGAACTCCATTTGTCTTACCAAAAACCATCATAAGATATCCTCACTCATTATGGTTGGACATTTAAGACATCTTGGGGAACCTAAACACTCAAGATTTATAGGTACTAGACCTTGATAGAAAATCATCACTCTACTTCATCACTGTCTGAGAGACGGATCCCCAGATTATAACTAGACGGATCCCCAAAGTTAGGGATCCGTGGGATCCGGTTCTACAGAACAGATTAAGATCACTTTACTTATCAAATTCAAACTATCTTTGGTAGTCTAAACACTTTACCTTGCCTTTAATGACTCCCTTGGATAGAACAACACTATAGTTGACCTTAGTGCATGCCAAAATTCTTAATGGTCAAGAATTTAATTCACTAACCTAATTCCATCCTTTATAAACCAAGTGTGCTTATGCTTCCAAACCACCATTCAAACTCAGTAGCTAAGACATCCATTACATCCTCGTTTTCACTATGACTAAAGCATCTAGCACAACCTCTTCAACCAAAGTTTCCTCCAAGAAAAATGCTCATATGGATCATGAGATATCATCAACCGAGTCATCACCCGTCAAGAACTCAAATACTAGAATCCCTCCTCAACAAACTCAACCAACCAAAGCTAAAAGAACCGTTAGGATTAGTATTCGACCTTTTGACTTAGAAAGGCCTTCACCAAGCACTAAACCAAACACACCTAGCTCAAGTAAAACACCTAAACCTTCATTTCTAGAACCTAGACTACACTCCTTTACCGCGCCTCTTTCGCATCCAAATCTCTACTCTTTGGAAGACTCACCACCAAGGACTTCTCATTCATCATCCCTCCCGTTAAATAAGGAACCACCTTCACCGTCAAATAGTCCGTCCTTAGGAACAAAGAATCACCAAGGACCTAACCATATGGATGACTTCCCATTTCCACCACCAACTCATACATCATCACCCTCATTTTTAGTTGAACCACACCCTACGTCACCTCCACAAATCCCATCATCCTTTGTGGAACCTCCTCAAAACGCCCCATCTTCTCCATCTCCTACTCATGACAATAATTGCTCAAATTGTCAACTCACCCAAGGTTTAGTTCAAGAAGTACGAAATGAGTTGCATTTCATGTTTAATCATCTCCTTGAACGATTTGATCAAATCAACAAATCTACTCATCCTTAGAACCTGAGATTACAAGCACATTGATGTTTTTTATTAGTATTCGGCACAACTTAGAATTATTAGAAAATGTACTACATGCTTTTATCATTCTCTTAGTTTTAGAAATATGTATATCATTTCTCGTGTTTTATTGAATGAAATTACATGTTGTATGCCATATGGTCTTGAGAATATGTTTGGTGCTTTAATACATAGCTTATTTTAATGTTACAATTACATTTCACATCCACATTGCTGTCATGAGAATCCAGGTATACGGATCCCTCACTTTTGCCTAAACGGATCCCTTCTAAGGAGGAACCGTGGGATCTGTGCAACAGAAGCATCACTAATTTGAGTCTCATTTGCAGGAAATTATGCATCATATACTTGCTTTCTATCCTTGGTTTTGTAGATTTTCAAATACACATGAAGACTTTGCCGCCCTCAACAAGGGGGAGCTTTTCGTCAAAGCAAATCAATTACAAAAACGCTTGCAATATTTTCATTTAGGATTTCATTACTACTTGACATCCTCCTCAAAAGGGAGCACTCGCCAAGGGGGAGCATTTCGTCAAAATACGAAACCATTTGCAAACATAATTGCAACAAACTCACTTAGTCTTCCTAATTACTTGACGCCCTCAACAAAGGGAAGCATCCGTCAAGAGGGAGCTAAGACGAGAATTCTTCTCTCCTCTTACTCTCTATTTTTCATATTATTACTTTTCACACGTTTTTCTCAAAACCATGTGTTAATTTCTTTTCGACGCTCTTTTTGTTTCGAAAAAAAAGGGGATAAGAGAGTAAAAAATCCAATTCAAACTTTTACGAATTTTATTTTTTCCTTAAAATAATCTTATGTTTTGTCAACAACAAAAACGGGGAGATTGTTAATACAAATAAACCATAAAAACGTTTATTTATATATTCTAATGTTTTGTCGATAACAAATGTAAAATCATTTTAACGAAACAAATAAAATATGTAAATGGTTTGAGCAATAGTTTACTAACACACTTACATTTTCATATAAAACACTAATCAAGTAATATTGTTTACATCTTATAGAATTACATATGTATAACAACTAGTGTTTACATAATATGGAAATGCGCATACTTATATTGTAATAGGTAATGTAATGGGTAAAAATATAAGTCTTTAACCCATTGACTAGATACATTAAATATTTTTGGGTAAAACCCAAAGTCCATGACCCATACCCATGGAGCTTGATCCATAACCCCTGACTCATTGCATGACATCATGCATGACATCATGCATGAAGTCATGTTGGGTATTATCCATGATCCATGACCCAAGACCCATGACCCAATGTCTAGATACATTGCATCTTGTTGGGTATTCATAATTCATTACCCATAACCCATAACCTATAACTCGGTTTGCAACCCAAAATCCGGACTTAAGCTGATCCATTAGCCGGATCCTTTGGATTGCACTAGCTGGATCCCTCTGGGGAGGGATCCGTGGGAACCGTGGAACAGTAGAGAAATTTTCCTATAAAAAGTGAGACATTTCTCACTTGCAACTCACCCTTTTTACACATACTCTCTCTTAGTATTGTAATATCTCTAACCTCATATCCAAAGGATCTTTCTATGTAGTTTTTTGTTTGTGTGATTCTCTAGGTTCCTCTTAAAGACGAGATCACCACCTCTTGAAGTCAAGCAAGCTCAAGTCCATGAGTTGCCAAGCTTCGTCATTATCAAGACTATTGAAGTTATCTTGTTGATAGTTCTTTCCTCTCTCCTTAGAAGTGTTGTGTTGAAGGCATTAGTGAAAGGTGCCAAAGGGTCAAGTCCAAGGCATTAGTGAAAGGTGCCAAAGGGTCAAGTCAAAGGCATTAGTCAAATGTGCCAAAGGGTCAAGTCGAAGGCACTAGTGAAAGGTGCCAAAGGGTCAAGTCGAAGGCATTAGTGAAAGGTTCCAAAGGGTCAAGTCGAAGGCATTAGTGAAAGGTGCCAAAGGGTCGTGTCGAAGGCATTAGTGAAGGTGCCAAGGGAGTACATTCGATATGGTGCATCGATGTACAAGATAGATAGTTTGGGTTAAAGGATATTGATATCCTTATGATGTTGTAATAAGGAGTGTGTCTCCTTTGGGTTAGCTGTGTTGTGTTGGGTAGTAGTTCCTCCTTTGTAATGGAACTCGGTATCTAGCCTTGTACCGGATAAAGTGTAGGCGACGTTGTGATAGGTTTGGTTCTACCACGTGGAAGAAACCGGTGTCTAGCCTTGTACCGGATAAAGAGTAGGCGACGTTGTAAAGGCTTCTCTGCCAGGAGCTTGTGTTGTGTAGTGCTTACGAACTCTCGAGTGGGGAACTCGGGGAGTGGAGTAAGGCAAGGAAGGTTTCCTTGTATCCGAACCACTATAAATACTCGTGTCGTGGTTTTGTGTTCCTTACTCTTTATCTTTGCATTACTTGTTTATATGTTTACCTATCATCATCCAACACATACATTAAATAGATTGACATAAGTCGATCTAAATAGTTTAAAACGAAGTTTTAATCGGTAATATATTCAACCCCCGTTCTAGTTTTCCACAAATAATATTGAGGGGATAAAAATATGTGGATTAGAAAACTTGTGGTCTCACCACAATCATAAAATCCCACATAACCCCCTACTTTTACACACATCCTTAGGCTATGCACAGTGGACTGGAAAAACTCGGTCCAAACCTTGGTCGACCGACATTAAAGTCGGTCACATCGATTGTGGCACAAAAATGAAAATCGGTCAACTTGGTATGTTTTGATACTATCGGTCTAAAACTCGACCTATTATAACACAAACTTTTTCTTTTTTTCTTTAACTTGGTCATCGACAGTGGCAACTTGATCGTGTCTGGTCATCGAAGAAAAAAGCTGATGTGGCAAGGGATGACCCGGGTCACGACTGTGTCCAGCCTTATATTTGGTTTACATATCTAAACCCGAATTTTAAAAAAGAAACCAAACAACTTAATTTAACTTTTTAATCTCAAACCCAATCAAACCCCCCAACCAAACTGACCCTTAAAAGTTTTTGTGTTTTCAAGAATCTTTTTAGGAAAGAAAGGAAGAGGAAAGGAGGAAAAGTGTGAGAATATTTGAGTTTTTTTCCTTAAACACTTTCATCTCATATTTGGGGTAAAAGTAAAGTAAATTGTATATATTAACCAAAATACCCCTAGACTCAATGATTAGTTACTCATCTATTTATGTTTTATAAAAGGTATAATAGTAACTTTGTACCTTTTGTTTTTCATTTACTTCCTTTTCAATTTAAACTTAAGAACACAAAATGTATCATTAACTTGCTTTCTTTTTCTTTTTCATTTTCTTCTCCACTTTTTTTATTTCCATTTCCCATCTATTAATAACTCAAGAACACAATGTAAGAATCTTAAACTCATTCTCGAGAAAAAGCTTTTGCTATAATATAAGAAAGCTAATATATGATTTTTCAATTTTTTTCCCCTCTAACCCCATTAGAGATGATCTTATGTAATACATAGACATGTGCACCCATTCTCATTCATTTTCGAGACCCATAGTACTATCAAGTACTATCATCGGACATGTGCAAAGCTGCAGTCACAATTAAATTTCGTTGCTTTTTAGTTTTAGAGAAGAGTATATGTGGTTAGGATGTTCATGACGGGGAATTTTTTTTCTAGTTGATGGTTGAGAAGTGTTAGAGTTGCTGAATCTAATAAACAAGACTTGGAGTAGGTTTCAGAATTTGGTTGAAGATACACTCTCTCCGTCACAAAAATTATTTGCCGACAAAAAATACACAGTTTAAAATAATCATTATCATTATAACTTTTTTTTTTTTTTTTTTTTTTTTTGCATAATGACCATTTTCCCATAACCAAACTTTTATGTAATAAAAAAATTACATCATTCGGTTTGCTAAAACAAACTTACTGAGAAAAAATTGGGCCAATCAAGTTGCTCTATTTTGATAAGTGGCAAAATCAAGCATTCTTATTGGCCATTAAAAGTCAAAAATTGAAAAAATATCAAACTTTAATAAATTTGGTGGAGAGAAAAAAAATACATATATAAAGATATAGGTGTCAAATGTATGAATACAGAAACTTTAAAAAATATAAAGTAATAATAGAACTTTAGTAGTTGAATTTTGAATAAATTATATGGAGTTAAGTGTAACTTATAAGTTTTTATGTTTTTTAATAACTTAAAAAAAAAAAAAATAATTACCCCCTTAGACTTTACACCCCTAAACTTTGTATTCTAAAAATACTAAGTATATGTTGTTTTAAAAATGCAACATGTATATGCACGAGATTATAAATATGAAAAGGAAAGCATGAGTTATTGTGTATGTAAATAAATATACGAGTTTGTACGTATACGAACAACTCATGTTATTCCTCTTTATAAATCTAGGTAATGATTTATTTTATTTATTTATTTATTTTTACTATTATTTTTTTTTGCGTTGAATAAGAGGTCATGTTATTTCTTTTTATAGTTGCAGACTTGCAATATTAAATCAAAGGATTTCTTGGGGATTTATAAAAGCTAAGTGTAACATATGTTCTTCTATTGTAGACACAATGGACTGATCCAAATAAAGACGATTTAATGGTTAATGATAGAGTTTGTTGTAGCGTACTACTAGTTATCATTCATTATGCATATCATTATGAACGAATAAGTAATAGAGTCAAACAAAAAGAGAAAAGAAACGAATAAAAACTAAAAAATATAATATCGTTTGCTATGTGAGAATGGAACAGAAGAGCCCAAACACAACAAATAAAAACTTTTCATTCACTTTTTAATGAGAAGTAAACAAAGAAACACAACCATTAAAACCCTACGTTGATTATTTCTTATGCATAATTAACGTGTTATTTTTCCTCTGTTAAATTTTACGGGTTGGGCTCACATGCAGGGGCAGAGCCAGAAAACTTTATTCGAGAGGGCACACTTTAATTTTTTTTAAAACTATACTACAAAGTTGTTTTTAAGGGGGTAAAATTATGAAATAAGCCAGATATTTTAGAAAATTTACGTTACAACATTTTTCGCTAGAAGGCACGTGACCTTGTGCCCCCTCTTTGTCTCCGTCACTGCTCACATGATGGTCACGTGATCATATCAAATGTGTGTAAGGTACTAAAATTTTCACTAAGCCAAATCGAAGGCATTTTTCACCTCTTATAATGTACTAAAAATTCCACTTAGCCAAGTTTAAGGTATTAAACCGCGTTTTGGCCTAGTAAATTTCCTATCTATTTTTTTATAATTTTTATAAAGAATAACTAATTTGAAATAACAATAAAGTGAAATGTGGCAAAAAAAATTTGAAGCGTGGCATAGATGACAAATTGTAGATAACCACCCAAAAGTACACTCTTAACAAGACAAAACATAACTCTTCGTACTTCCCACCAAACCCCACACACAAAAATCCATTTTTATCTTTTTAAGTAAAAATCCTAGATTCAAAACCCTAAAAAACAAACACTACTCACCAAAAAAATTCAAAATTTCACCATGAACAAAGATTCAACACAAGACCAACCAGGTTCTTCTTCTATACCAATCAGAGCTCCACTTACAATTGATTCAGATTCTGAATATCATTTATCTAGTAGTAACAATTATAATTATTCAAGAAGTAGTAGCTTTAGTAGTAGTACTAGTAGTAGTGTTGATATTAGTAGCTTTAATGATGATTTTGTAACATCCCCACATGATGAAATTGTGTTAGAACAGTCTAGAGTTGAAATATGTGAGCTAATTAGGCCTTTTGTGAAGTACCCAGATGGAAATGAGGTTAAAGAATGTGTTGGTTTTGATAAAAATGAGATTTTTAGGCCTTTTGTGAAGTGCCCAGATGGAAATAATGTTAAAGATTGTAGTGGTTCTGATAAAAATGAGATTTTTAGGCCTTTTGTTAAGTACCCGGATGGAAACAATGTTAAAGATTGTGGTGGTTCTGATAAAAATGGGATTTTTAGGCCTTTTGTTAAGTACCCGGATGGAGATAATGTTAAAGATTGTGGTGGTTTTGATAAAGTTGGCATATTTAGGCCTATTGTAAAGTGCCCAAATGGAAATGATGTGAAAGATTGTGATGGTTTTGATAAAGGTGGTGTTTTTAGGCCGTTTGCGAAGTGCGCAGATGGAAATAAATCAAATAATGCGAAAGGCTGTGATGGTGTTGATAAAGTTGGCGTTTTTAGGCGTATTGTGAAGTACCCATATGGAGATAATGTTAAAGATTGTGGTGGTTTTGATAATGGTGGCGTTTTTAGACCTTTTGTGAATGACCCATGTGAGGAAAGTAGTACTAGTGGTAATATGGGTGTGCCTGTTGCGCGTTTGAGCAGTGATTGTGATAGTGGTAGTGATGTTGATTCGGTTGATGGGGTTGTGGAGAGTGTTGTTATGGCGCCTAAAGTTAGAATCTTTAGTGGTGATGAAAGTGATGACGGAGTTGAGGATGATGGTGTGTTTTATGATGATGATAGCAGTTGTATTAGTGAGCTGAACAAGTCGATTGAAGATGAGGGATGTGAAGCCGAGTGCATGAATGGGGCTGTGAAGGGTTCAGAATCGGATGAAACGAGCTTCGATTTGGGAAAAAGTGGTGCAGAAATTGTTTCATATTCAGGCAATGATATTGATATCGAGACTCATAGTGGAAGTGAACAAGAAGTCGTGTTTGATTGTTATGGAAATCAATCCAAGAAAACGGTAGACCAAAAGGAAAGAGAAATGGTAGCAATGGAGGTTGATATGTCCCCTAAAGTTCAAAGTTTTGGTAATGGTGATATGAGTCATATTGATGAAATGGACGATTCAGTGAGGGGTTGCATTTCAGACAAGTCCATTGGAGATAAGGGATGCAAAGTTGAGTGTTTGAATGAGGTTCATGAGCTTTCAGAGTTAAATGAAATGAACAATACTGTTGATGAGAGTGAACCAGAAGCTGTTGATGTTTATAAAACCGAATCCAAGAAAAGGCTAAGTGAACTGGAAGAAGAAATGGCAGTAATGAAGGTTGATGTGGCCACTAAAGCTGGAGCCTTTAGTGGTGATGAAGGTGAGGATATCAATGATATTGAAGAATTGAATGGTTTGACGAGGTGTTCTGTTCCAGCCGATACAATCGAAGACGAGGGATATATAGTCGAGTGCTTGAATGATGTTGTAAAGCTTTCAGAACCGGATGAACCAAGCTTTGATTTGGAAAGAATCATTGCAAGAAATGTTTCAGATTCTAGCAATGAGATTGAGTCTGCAACTATTAGTGGAAGTGAACAAGAAGAATCGCTGGTCAACACACACCCGGTAAAGTCAAAGTTTCTAAAGCTTGTTCGTTTTCTTGGGTTATTGAACGAGTTTGATTCTCATTTGACCATTTTAGCTATTGGAAAGACGGGTATTGGTAAAAGTGCAACTATAAATTCCATTTTTAGTGAAAACAAAGCCTCGACAAATGCATTTGATCCAGGCACAACTATTATACAGGAAATAGTTGGAAGTATAGAAGGAATCGAACTTAGAGTTATCGACACACCAGGCCTCAAGTGTTCCCCCTTTGAACGATCTTACAACTTGAAAATTCTCAAGTCTATAAAGAGACTTGCAAAAAAACACACCCCAGATGTTGTGCTCTATGTTGATAGGTTAGACACACATACACGAGGCGATGATGATTCACGTCTTTTGAGGTTAATCACAAGTTCACTTGGTTCTTCAGTGTGGTGTAAATGTATCATTGCACTTACTCATGCAACTTCTAGTCCCACCGATGACTCATTAAGGGGATTCGTGTTCCAAAGATGTCATTTAATACGAGAAAAAATTCATAACCATGGAAGTACTAATGAGCATATGGTGACTCCGGTGTGGCTCATTGAGAACCACGTGACTTATAAACATGAAAAAAATAGGTTGCTCGAATTTAGTAGTTATTTACGTCACAACATTGTTTTGGATGATGGATTGGATGGTTTAGTGTGTTATGATCGAGCCAATGAAGACGAACGTGATCAAGTTCCACCATTTGAGCCATTGAGCAAGCAAAGGGCTGTTGTAAACTGCAGCGTGGAGCGTAGAAAAGCTTATTTTGAAGAGTGCAGTTATCGTGTAAAGCTTCTAGGAACTAAACATTGGTCTGTGGCGTGTAGATTGTATTCCTAGGCAAATGTAAGATTGAATGTTCATTGATCTTTTTGCTAAAAGGCCTTACAAGATTCAGTGGTTTGATTTTTGACTGAGCCGTCACAATTACCATATGTTTGGTTAATGACAAGATTAGCTAGTAGTAGTAATCTCTAACTTTATTATGTCAACTTGTAACTAGGGGTTGTAATTTATCAACTCAAGCCCAAGAAATGATTAGTCCGGTCCGGTTTACAAACCGACCATTTTGCCTTCTTGGACTGGACCGACTGAAGGACCGGGCTGGACCAACCCGGACCGAATGTGTCCGGTCCTCAGTCTAGGTTTTTGGGCTATTTCGGGCTCGGTCTTGGCCGGTCCGGTCTTAGACCGATGCTCAGTTGCTCACCCCTAGATATTGTGGGTCAATCCGACCTGATCACGCCCATTTAGACACATGCTAAAATCTGACAAGTTTCAACCCGACCCATCTTCACACGTTATTCAACCCTGCCCATCTCGTCACCTCTAACTATGCCATTTTATCACCCCCTAAACAAAACAGATAAGTTATGGCCTGTATTTGCGCCTTGGTAAAATATTTTGCATATTAGCTAGGTGTGTAATGCAGAGTATGATGAAATGTGGCTGGCTATTCATGCCTTCATGGTGCCACAAATGCTGAATGACATATCTAATGGAAACAGCTCAAGCTACTTAACTTAAGTTCTAATAACAATGTATAAACCACCACCAAGTGGCCTAGTGGTTAGGCACCTTCCTCACAAGAGGTTTACTCCTAGCTACACGTTTTGGGGTGGCCAAAAAAAGAGTCAGATACGGTCATGGAGATACCCCAGTTTGGCAGCGTACATACGAGTGAAAAGACTCGCCCTCTCCGGTAATCTGAATCGGAAAACCTCAGCCATTTACCCGTTTTTAAAAGTATTGTATAATTTGTGAATATCCGTTTTCAGCCTTCATATCTTTATTCTCTCATTAATAAACATATAACTCTTACAAGATTATCTAGTGTTACCAAAAGATGATTAACAAAAGCAACAGTTAAATGCAAAAGTTGTCGATGATGATCATAACCGTCACACTTTACAGTAAAGAAAAGGCAAACAGATTAGAGTAAATTGCAAAAATTGTCCTCGTGGTTTAGCCAAATTGCAGATTTCGTCCGTACTGTTCATTAAGTGCAAAAACAGTCCTTATTTGACACTGTTTCGTCCAGTTTTGGTCCCCCGAAACTAACACCGTTAGTTTTCGTCCAGTTTTGAACAATACGGACGAAATCTGCAATTTGGCTAAACCACGAGGACGATTTTTGCAATTTACTCAAATAAAAATCTCAATTTTAATTTTTGGAAAAAGTTGACCGCATTAACCGAGTTGGCGGATTTAGTCATTTTTTGTTCGATTTATACTCGATTTAGCGATTTTTAGACTATGCCAATTTTTACAACACCAACATCTATATGCAACTATGTCATTAAAGACGAGTATGTCATTGCAACTATGTCGCCGCAGAGGGATGACTCTCTCTCTCGGGTACTCGGCTAGTCTATACTACTTATAATGGAGGAATGACTCTCTCTCTCTTCTAATTTTTTAAGATTTCCATATATAGATTTAAAGCAAATACAACTACTTAAGCTATATGTATAATTACTTTATGCATAAACACCTACACATATTGATTGGTCAACATTTGTAATTAATGTCGTATTTAAAACACCCATTTGATAAAAAATATAATTTATAAAACACAATGTACAAACTATTTGAAGCACAAATACAACTAAAAAACACTATTCAAGACATACAATTAATACACTATTTAATTTACCCATTCACTAAAATATACAACAATTTAACCACAATGTACAATCTAATCAAACTACTAAGCCAAACGGATAAAAACGGACAAAAACGTAATTTTTTCCCTGTTTTCATTTTTGTCCATTTTCATCCGATTTTATCTGTTTATATAAAAAAATTATTATATAAAAACTCGAACAAAAACGTAATTTCTTTCCCATTTATATAAATAAACAGCCGTAAGAAAAACGGGCAAAACAAACCAAAACGGATAAAACAAACAAAATCGTAAGAAAAACAGATAAAAAGTAAAAGAAAACAAACAAAAATTGATGAAAACAGATAAAATCGGATGAAAATGGAAAAAAATGAAAGCGGAAAAAATAACGTTTTTGAATAATTTTTATCGTCAAGTAACTTTTTTTTTGAAAATGTTTTTATATAAAAATGTTGTTTTATATGAAACGTTTTTATATAAAAAACTTTTTTAATATTCTTACATAAAAACATTTTTATATAAAAAACTTTATATAAAAACGTTTTATATAAAAACTTTTTATAAAACGTTTTTATATAAAACATTTTTATATAAAAACAGAGTAAATTGCAAAAATCGTCCTCGTGGTTTAGCCAAATTGCAGATTTCGCCCGTACTGTTCAAAACCGGGCCGAAAACTAACGGTGTTAGTTTCGGGGGACCAAAACTGGACGAAACAGTGTCAAATAAGGACTGTTTTTGCACTTAATGAACAGTACGGACGAAATCTGCAATTTGGCTAAACCACGAGGACGATTTTTGCAATTTACTCAACAGATTATTACTCGTTCATCACAGGCCGGCTTGCTTTCATTAAACACTAAAACAGCAACTGAACCACATTCATTGATCCTTAAACCCATTGAACCCTATTTGTAGTGGCCAATCTTGATGATTTCGTAAACTTTCTAACTTGTTGCAGTAAGTGGTTACGAAATCTCGGCTTAGCATCAACTGTTTGAGTTCATATTCATAATATTCTGACTTTTTGTATATATTCGTTGACAATAGTATCCTCAATTTTGGCTCGCTCTTCACTTTCAAAACGATATTTCTCATTAAATCCGTAAGATGTTCTCACATAAAACTCGATTCCATTTTCCTTTGTAGTCATTGGAAATGAATGGTTGTCCCATATTTCTTATGAAAAATCAGGGATTTGTGGTGGCGTCGCGGGAGCACAAAATAGCATATTCAAAGCGATAACTATCACACTCATTCTATATAGAAAAAATTACACGTTTGATCCCTATAGTATACCCCAAATAACAACTTTAGTCCCTAAGTCGTTTTTATTACACCAGCAGTATCTAATTTTGAAACTATGCACGCTTTTGGTCCCTATTTTGGATGGGCGTTAGTTAAGTCCGTTAAGTATTTTGCGCTGTTAGTCCTTCGTTAATAATTTTTGCACCGTTAGTCCTTATTTTTTGGATGGGCGTTAGTTAACGCCACGTGTCGGGTATGAACGGGTCGGGTTGCCACGTGGACCAATGAGGTGGTGCCACGTGGCATTGGTAAAATATACCACATTTTTGGTTGGCCTAGGATTCGAACCCGGGTTATTTGTGTTGGAAGCAAAGCCTTGCCCAACTGGGCTAAGCATAGCTTCAATAATAATTCCCTAAATCATTTACATAACCATTCCTAAAAGTTAAGGGCCCAATCCAATAATATTAAAAAGGTTCAATTTTATTTTTTGGCATATCAATTTAAGGGGTTATATGGACTGTAAAAAAATAAATAAATATACCGTCGGACTCGTTTTTTCGTGCTCTTCCTAATGGTATGCTCGGGGAATTTTTTCGACTTCGTTTGGACCTTGAAAAATGCGAAAATCACCTTTTTTTCTTTGTTTTTGCATTTTTCGAGGTCCAAACCAAGTCAAAAAAATTCACAGAGCATACCTTCGGACTCGTTTTTTCGTGCTCTTTCCAATGGTATGCTCGGGGAATTTTTTCGACTTTGTTTGGACCTCGAAAATTGCGAAAATCGTCTTTTTTTCTTTGTTTTTGCATTTTTCGAGGTCCAAACCAAGTTAAAAAAATTCACCGAGCATACCTTCGGACTCTTTTTTTCGTGCACTTTCCAATGGTATGCTCGGAGAAGTTTTTCGATTCCAAACGAACCTCGAAAAATGCGAAAATAAAGAAAAAACGATTATTTCCGTATTTTTCGAGGTTCAAACGAAGTCGAAAAAATTCCCTGAGCTTACCATTGGAAAGAGAACGAAAAAACGAGTCCGACGGTATGCTCGGTGAATTTTTTTTGACTTGTTTTGGACCTCGAAAAATGCAAAAACAAAGAAAAAAAGGTGATTTTCGCATTTTTCGAGGTTCAGACGAAGTCGAAAAAATTCCCCGAGCATACCATTGGAAAGAGCACGAAAAAACGAGTCCGAAGGTATGCTCGGTGAATTTTTTTGACTTGGTTTGGACCTCGAAAATGCAAAACATAGAAAAAGGTGATTTTCGCATTTTCCGAGGTCCAAACGAAGTCGAAAAAATTCCCCGAGCATACCATTAGAAAGAGCACGAAAAAACGAGTCCGACGGTATATTTATTTATCTTTTTACAGTCCATATAACCCCTTAAATTGATAGGACAAAAAATAAAATTAAACCTTTTTAATATTATTGGATTGGGCCCTTAACTTTTAGGAAGGGTTATGTAAATGATTTAGGGAATTATTATTGAAGCTATGCTTAGCCCAGTTGGGCAAGGCTTTGCTTCCAACACAAATAACCCGGGTTCGAATCCTAGGCCAACCAAAAATGTGGTATATTTTACCAATGCCACGTGGCACCACCTCATTGATCCACGTGGCAACCCGACCCGTTCATACCCGACACGTGGCAACCCGACACGTGGCACCACTCATGTGGTGACACGTGGCGTTAACTGACGCCCATCCAAAAAATAAGGACTAACGGTGCAAAAATTATTAACGAAGGACTAACAGCGCAAAATACTTAACGGACTTAACTAACGCCCATCCAAAATAGGGACCAAAAGCGTGCATAGTTTCAAAATTAGATACTGCTGGTGTAATAAAAACGACTTAGGGACTAAAGTTGTTATTTGGGGTATACTATAGGGACCAAAGGGACCACTTTGGAACGGTTATGTAAATGATTTAGGGAATTATTATTGAAATGCTAGCCTTTTTCTTTTTAATATTATTGGATTGACACGGGCACCACCCTTAACGCCGCTAACTAACGCCCATCCAAAATAGGTAACACCCCCAACGGATACACAATTATGTAAAATAAAACGATTTAAAGAGCTTAAAAGGATTTATCATTCAAATTATTATTGAAGACATCTATGCTTTGATGTTTTATGAATGATAAAATGTTTTAGCTTCTTGATCTAGCTTCTTGGGCAAGGCTGAAATACATGCTTTCCAACACATAGAGTTTGTTAAATGGTTAACCATTATGCTGGTAAAAAGGAAGTTAATTAGACTCACACCAATGTTTTGAAAACAAAACAATTATTATTCACTGAGCATCATGCAATCAAGGCCAACCATATAAAAAATGTGGTATATTTTACGATGTACAATGATCTATCCCATTCGTGGCATCACGGATTAATGATTCATGATTTCTTAAGATTGGTCCGATAAGTATAGAATTTGAAACGTGTTTAAATAAAGCAATCTCCCCAAGGGTTTGTAAAACAATTTAAGTAATAGAAAGTGGGCTATGAACTCACCTTAGAGTAAATGATATCAAATGTATAATGAGAATGATGGATATGCCGCGACTTAATTTAGGTTTGGAATAATGTTTAGAAACATAAACCATTCTATATATATTTCATGTGGTGACACATGGCTAGTTAACGAAGTTTAGTTTTATAGATATCGCATCACCGTCGCCCATCCAAGAAATAAGGATAACTCGTCGATACGCTTTACTCAAATGAAACCCCTCGCTCCTACTTTTGTGAACAAACATATGTTTTGAGTATTGTTATAACATAAAGTTTATCATGGTATCTAACAAGCGCATAAATAATCACCTTAATCTGCTTGGGAGCCTTAACTTTAGCCAACGCCCTTAGCTTTGACCCAAAATTAGGTGACCTATAAATTGCGTGCTTTCAAGGTAGATATTCAAAATTAGATACATATTTTTGGCATTCATGTTTTAATAATAACGACTCGTGTGTCCTTTAGAGTGATTCAAATTGGGACTAAAGTTGTTCGATTTGGGGTATACTATAGGGACCAGCGTGTAACTTTTTTCAAATAGAAAGGAGTCTTAGTTAATGATTATTGGATTTGGGCCCTTAACTTTAGGAACGGTTATGTAAATGATTTAGGGAATTATTATATGAAGCTATGAACGACCTTGGAAGTCATTCAGCCCATATATTGGGTTAAATATTAACCAAGGCAGAATTCTAAAGGCTTCCAACTCACAACTTTGTGGTTATAAGTTTGGCCGCTAACCGGCCCATTCGAATCAAAAATATGAAACTTATAGAATGCCATTATACCAAAATAGGTGATAAGTCTATTGGTATTTTACGGTCAATGCCACGTGGCACCACCTCTAAAAGTGATATGAGATGTTTGGTCCACGTTGATTTAAGCGTAAATGTAACCCGACTTTTCCGTTCATACCTGATGGGTAGAATTGTTAAAACGTAGACCGGGCTTATTTGGCACCATTGTCGTATTGATTTTCATGTGGTGGACCGACACGTGGTTTACTTAATAACGATCTAACTCGAACCTTACGAGAATGTGGATTAAAAATCCAAAAAATAAGGACTAACGGTGCAAAAATTATTAACGAAGGACTAACAGCGCAAAATACTTAACGGACTTAACTAACGCCCATCCAAAATAGGGACCAAAAGCGTACATAGTTTCAAAATTAGATACTGCTGGTGTAATAAAAACGACTTAGGGACTAAAGTTGTTATTTGGGGTATACTATAGGGACCAAACGTGTAATTTTTTTTTCTATATATATATACTAAACGAGTGTGGAAAACCGCACGATGCAGCGGGATTGGCTTTAAAGGACTTACTTTGTAACGACACTTAAACCTTAGGGACTAATTTTGCCAAGTTGCTATAGATAGCAATTAATGCTACAGGACTTACTTTGCATCGTCACTTAAACCTCAGGGAGTGTTTTTGCCAAGTTGTGAAACTTTGCATTTAATGTTTGGACTTACTTTGTAACGACACTTAAACCTCAAAGACTGTTTTTGCCAACTTGGGAAACTTTGCATTTAATGTTTTGCTTGCTACAGTAACCTTTTGGGAAACTTTGCATTTGATGTGTTGTTTGCTACAGTAACTTGTGAACAAATGACTCAAAGTAGGAGCATTAAATGCAAACTTTCCCAACTTGGCAGAAATAGTCCCTGATGTTTAAGTGGCGCTGCAAAATTAGTCCTGCGGCATTAATTGCTATCTATAGCAATCTGGCAAAAATAGTCCCTAAGGTTTAAGCGGCGTTGCAAGGTAAGTCCAAACATTAATTGCAAACTTTCCAAAGTTGGCAGAAATAGTCCCTGATGCTTAAGTGGCGCTGCAAAATAAGTCCTACAGCATTAATTGCTATCTATAGCAATCTGGCAAAAATAGTCCCAAGGTTTAAGCGACGTTGCAAACTAAGTCCTGTAGAATTAATTGCTAACTATAGCAACTTGGCAAAATTAGTCCCTAAGGTTTAAGTGTCGCTACAAAGTAAGTCCTTTGAAGCCAATCCCGCTGCATCGCGCGGGTTCCCACACTCGTTATCAGTTATTACGAAACACCTGAAACTCAGGGAACAACACTCGTCAACCGGACAATCATCTCATGACGACCCATGACAAACCTACAGGAAAAAATGTCAATTTGCATGTGAACATAAAAAAATGAAGGATGCAAGAATTTGAATTTATGTAGCATGATTTGTTCAATTAATATAAGTATTTGGTTTTTTTGGTTTATGTTTACTTGTGATCGTGTCGGGTGCTTTCCATGACTCCTCTAGTTAATTCTTCAAAGGGTCATATTGTTTTAAGGTTATTGATTCAAGTCTCGACGCTTTTAAGGGGCAAGACGGGCATGTGGCCTCTCAAATAAAGAGGATTTAACTGTGAAGGCGACAAAAAGGATGAAAAAACATTGCGGAGTGAAAACCGGTGGCTCGGCCTCCGTGGGTGGGGATTTTTCTCTTGTCATGGTTCGCCGTAATTGGCAAGAGCTTTTTCATCCTTTTTGTCGCCTTCGCAGTTAAAGCCTCGGGTAGTTTCTAGGATGTGTTGTTTTGTTTTATTCCTAGTTTGTATTGTACTTTTTGGCTTCTAGCATCTTGCTAGTTGCTTTTTATATTTATATATCCCTTTGCCGTTCAAAAAAAAACTTTGCGCACTAAATATTAAATAAAGATGCATCTTCCTTTTAAAGCACCAGAATTAATTTATTGACTAATGGGAATGTGCCACGTATTTTTTGGTGCCCAAAATCCTTTCCTTGCGCACCAGATGTTAAATATAGATAATTATTCCTTTTAAAGCACCAAAATTAATTTATTGACCAATGAAAATGTGCCACATATTTTTTGGTGCCCAAAACCTATCCCTTGCGCACTTGATTCATTTGAAAGCACCAAACTTAATTTATTTACCAATTGAAATGTGCCACATATTTTTTGGTGCCCAAAACCCATCCCTTGCGCACCAGATTCCTTTGAAAGCACCAAACTTAATTTCAATGAGCATTAATGTTATGGTGCCCAAAAGATTTTTCTTGCGCACCAAAATTCAAAGTGTTTTCTTTCCTCCGCACCACAATTGGGGTTGATAGTGATAGGTTTATAATTTGGTGCCCAAAAATGAAATCCATGCGCACCAAAATGGACATTTTAGTGAAAGAAAAAAAATTTAGTGTGTTTTAGTAAAGTGACAGTGTATTTGGTATGTATTGGTAATTAATTTAAAATAATATCTAGATTTATACCAATTGTATAATTAAATTAGATAATTTATATAATATGTATGCACAAATAATTAAAATTTATATATTATGTGATTTATGTTTGTTGGAATAGCTCCTAACTCGTAAATGGAACGACATTGACGGGATTACATTTTCTATCTTTGTTACCTTAAACACATGGGTTTGTTATGTCAATTTCCCATTGTTGTATGTGTTTGGGTATATATACCTCTCCATACTTCCATGGAGGGGTGAGACTCTTAGTGTATTTTCCCTTTCATCTTCAATAAAACACCTACTAGTTTCCCTTCTCTCTCTAGTTTCTCTCACTAACTTGAAGATGGTGTTCTTCCATCTTCCAAGACCTCCAGATTCACCATATCAACCACATAATCGGTCCTAACATTGGTATCAAGAGCAAGGTCGGTTTTATATCATTGGTTGATTTTTGGTGATATTATCTTGTCAAAATCTTGTTTAAAAAATCTGATTTTTAACAAAGTCTTTACCTTTCACTAATGTTTTTGTGTTTATCAGATTTTTAACAAGTTTATTGTATCATTGTTTGGTCAAAAACAGTTTTATGGTTAGTTGGTCACATAATCTTTAAAACTCGTTTCTTGTTCCAATACTCGTGACTGTTTTGTGGTTCATGTGGTTAATATTGTCATAAGTTCACTCTTGTTATCTGTCCAAAATGTTTTTTCCTTTTTGTCCATTTGGTTTCTGGTAAACTGCTCATGTTATCAGTCCAAAGTGTGGTTATAAGTCAATATGTTTCTGTTGGTCAAATGGGTCAAAATAAAAGTCTTTCAGGCATTCTTTTTGGGTTTCTACAAGGTGAACGGAATATGGTCCGAAAAAGGTCGCCGGAAAAAGTCAACAGGGTCAAAACCCTCTTTTTACGCGTAAGGGCTCATCTACAGTGTGTTTACGAGTAACTTGGAAAGTTACTCGTAAGAAAGTTTGCTTACTTTTTCCTTACGAGTAAGAACTCGTTTACGCTTAAGACTTTACCCTACGCATAAACTTTCTTTACGCATAAGGGAAAACTACGCATAAGGTTTGCGTATTGGTTTACGAGTAACAAACGTTTACGCGTAAGTAACACTCCTTACACATAAGACTTACATGTTTACACCTATGTTCCACCATGCTTACGCGTAAAGGTTTTGACAGAAATACGAGATGAAAAGAAGTGACCATGACAGTTGACCTTGACCAACTATTACCAACATACTCGTGGACTTCAGTCAATACATCACAAGTCCAGTACCAAGAAAGTAAAATAAATCAAAACTCGACTGATGATTACACAGCCACGAATCAAACCAGATCTTTCTCCACCTTCTAATCCTAATCGACACATTCCCAATTACCAACTCCGACTCAATCATATATCACATCCTCCTCTTACCACATTCTCTTCTCTACTATGACACAAATTTAATTGACAAATACTGAAAGATCTCAGTTGTTACTTTCGTTACATTCAAAGACATAGCATGACTCTTAAAAGGTCAATAAAACAAAAGTAAACAATCATCATCGATCAACCTTATCGAAGCTTCACTTCATTGTTTTATCCGAATTTACAAGAAAAAGAGTAATAACAAAATTGCTATTCTCTCATCCTTTGTTAGTTTATTACATGAATACACAACAATCAAAACCTACCTTAGACCCCGAGAGGATCTTGAAGCCTTTGTCTAGCTTTCTTGATCTTACTTGAGCAGAAAATTAAATTATAGCAGCGTTTGATTGTGTTTGTTTCTGTGGGTTTTGATTAGATGAATTGCCTGCTCGATTTTGTTGGAGAAGAAATGTGTTAGATGAATATAATGAGATATATTGTTGAGTTTGGTGTGAGACGCAGTATTGGTGAGAGGAGAAAAAGAAGCGGCATAATAATATGTGTGTTTAGGTTATTGTGAAGTGAGAAAGATTAGGGATTGCTATCTATAACCGGTGTTGATTCTAGGTGCTGGATCGAGTATAATCTTCATTGGGCCCTGGCTGTCAAAATTTGGGCCTGCATATTATATATTACTCCACGGACTGAATTTTTATTATCAGATTTGATGGATCCGAAATTAATTATGTCTTGTGCTGAAATTTTCACTATACAAATGTATCTTTTTACATTTGGTTAATTTCTTGGCATAATGTTCGGTAAACAGAGTAGTATTTTGGTTATTACAAATATTTCACGAGGATACAATTTTTTTTTGACAAGATCGGGAACCATTATCAAGTTCATTTTAAATCGTTAACAAAGGCTAAATTTGGGAATTTAACCGCAAGATGTGACTACGGCGCGAATTCACTATTATTTATTTGAGGTTGAAGTGGGATATCACGGGTGCGTGTACTTAGTATCTGAAGATATCGGGGTTGGTTGGATGCATGATTCTTCGAGATCCTTGTTTGAGCTTTAACCGTTACGAATGACAAAGACTTGAGTTGTCTAGTTATACCTGATGTAAGGAGTTACGTTGTTGTGCTCACAGCGTATAGCTATCACTTTTAAAGAGTTACGTTGTTGTGCTCAAGTGTCACAAAAAGCTGTGGATAATTCGAGAAACTTTAAGTTTACCCCTTTTCGATCCGGTTAATCAACCCGGTAAGGAAAAGGGTTCTTCGTCTGACAATAGTGCAAGTTTAAGTCACAAGTTTGGGTTATTTTACTTCACTCTCAAGTTCGTCATATTGGGTTTTCTCCATCAGTAGTCACTACAAAAAGCCGTTAGAATGATAATGGGGTCGGTAAAGAGTTAGCTGAGAAAAGTATACACGAGTAGAGAAGTCTTATCAGCAGTTGATTCTCACGAGATATTTATGGTACTTCGCAATTGTTCGCCTAGTTGAACATACATGGTTTGGCTGTCTCCAATTCATCATCAACATACGTGGTGTATGATTCTGATTCATCGAAAACATCGGGGGGGGGGGAAGAGGGTATAGGTGTTCATTGCTTCTTTGATGTTTTTGGATTTTTTTTCGAAAACCCGTTTCCCTTCATGAATTTCTTCAATTAGGGGGAAGAAATGAGACGATCTGTGGTGCAAATTTCTCAAGTTGGTGTTATCGTCTCACTTTCACAGAGTTATCGTGCGTGAAGTTACCTAACTATGATGTTGTGATGCCTTACACACGGTTATTTTATCGAGTAACTGCATATTCACAAGCGATTATTATTCCGATAGACCGCAACATTCAGGGGTAAGTCGTTTCATTTCGTCTTTCGCGGTTTGTTTGGTATGAAGCATCTACATACGTGAGAAGATCTTGTTGATTTCTTGCATGTTACCCCCGAACGGATTTTCCGAAACAAGTCAGATTTACCTTGTGTGGTTTACTGCTCATCTACAAATTCCGTTGCGTACTGAAAATTTCAAAAGTTAGAAGAAATGTTCACTACATCAAAGTTTCGAATCTGCTGAAGACGGTCGTAAGTTTGGGGGGAAGCTGATTCTGAAACTTCGCCAAAAAGAAGTGTACGGAGAAGCTGCTAAAGACATGAAGCATGATTTTGGGGGAAGTTTGTCACAATTCTCAATTTTCGGTCATTTCTCATATTTACTATTTCATCGTTTATCATAAACTAGGATTACAAGTATCAAATTCGCGTAACCTTAGGGGTTTAGCTGCGTATTCATGGAAAATCATTGAGGACATTTCATATAGACTAGATTTATTCTACATATCATCAATAACATCATTTCATATCGGTTCATGCATGGTTTTGCATTTTACGTTAAACGTATAATTTTATATTAAATAAACGCTATCGCGTAATTAATTATTTTGAGCAATTGATCCGATACTTCCAAAAATTATCCCGATATATTTTTATACTTATATTAAGATTATAAAAATAATATTATGAGTTTACCCAGTGTTTTAAATTTATTTTGTATATAAATTGTTATATTTATATAATTACGACGGTTTTCTTAAATACTACACGATAATTATTATTTCACTCAAATTTTGCAAGAAATGTATTTTTATAATTTTTATGACCTCAATATATTTTATCTTGACCCGTTAAAATTTATTTTTAGTTAACGCTACCCTAAATACTCAAATGTGTATACAAGTTACTACTTATCTTCAATTAACTTTACATTATATTACATTATACATAATATAAAAAAAAAGTGTATTAGTAATGACTAATACCCCTTTGTCGACACAAGGGGGTGAGTCATTTGAGGTGCAAAATATCCTACTCTTGTATATTGTATTATACTCAAAAATCAAACACATACAACTTAATATTCAGAAAGTGTAAAAGATCAAAAAGGCTCTCTCTTCCTCTCTTCTCAACAAAACCGGCCAACCATAGGATCAAGGAGAGATCATCAAAAACTTTCTAGACAAGTTTTATACACTCTAGTTACACTTTGGTTTAGGTTTTGAAATAAAAACCTTGGGTGTTTAGGATTAATCCTTTGTTCATAAAACCTCATCAAGTAACTAGTTGCGGATAGAGATCGCACCTTATTTCAGTGTATCTACTTTTGTCATCATAAACATTGCATCAGGTGGGTTCGTAGCCCCACCTTTACTCGTTTAATTGTTTTATAAACTCTTCGGGGGAGATACATGCTCAACTTCATGCTTTTACTTTACACTTATATGAACTTAAAAAATATTGTTTGAACTATCATGAACTTGTACTTTTTTGTTTCACTACTTATGCTAGTAAGTAGATTGTGCCCGAACTAAATTGATCATTATATTATGAACGCTATTAGTTGAAACACTTTCCTTGATTTTGAACCCTTCAACATGTATATTTGAACTCTTTTAAATTGATTCGGACCCTTTAACATATAAGTGAACACTTTGGACTTGATTTGAACTTTTTGACATATAGTTGAACTCTTTTAACCTGTAAATGACCCTTTTGATATATTTTAAACTTGTTTGACGTGATTTTGAACGCTTCGACTATCTTGAACCTTTTGATTTTATTCGAGCTCTTTGGTGTTCGAACTTTTGAACTCGACTTAAATCTTTGAACTTAATTACGAACTTTGAACGGAACCCTTGAACTTAAATACAAACTAATCACTTATTTGAACTTATTGAACCGCACGTGTTATGACCTTGACCTAAAGTCTCCTATGATCGGAGCATCACTATAAAGTCTCCCATGTTCGGAGCATCACTATAAAGTCTCCCTTGTTCGGAGCAATCTAAAGCCTCCCCGGTCCGGAGCAGAGCGTCTCACTATGTTATGGAGCGTTCTCAAAAATTCTCGCCTTATTGGTGGAGTGTGCAAAGTCTCGCCATATCGGTGGAGTGTTCTAAAGTCTCGCCTTATTGGTGGAGTGTTCTCAATAATTCTCGCCTAGGTGGTCGAGTGACAAAGGAGTCTCCCTTGTTGGAGCAGTGCAAAGTCTCCCATGTTCGGAGCATCCCTGAATTATTATATACGTGGTGCAATATTGTGAATTATTATGGTAACTTATACTCGACTATTAGACACACTATATTTTGTGCAATGGGTTGTGAACACAAAGGTTGCAAGTTTTGTATGGGTGGAACTTGGAACTGAGTGGATTTACAATGCCTTTGCTTTGAGAACTCATTTGACCTCGTGTGCTTGAACATAAACTAGACATATTTTGGCAGTGGGTTGTGAACACACAGGTTGCAAGTTTTGTATGGGCGGAACTTGGAACTGAGTGGATTTACGATGCCTTTGCTTTGTGGACTATTCTAAATGACCAAAAACTTTGCCTTTGTTGCATGATCGCTCTTTAAAAGCTTTACTTGTTAACCAAAATCTATGAACTCACTCAACCATTGTGTTGACACTTTTAGCATGTTTTATCTCAGGTATCTAAGGCATTCACTTCATGGCATGCATGTGGACTTATCATAGAGTCGCGGTGTCGACGCGTCTCACATATATTTTATGCACTTAACTATCGTTTGATTGTAACAAACTCATTTTGGTATATTGGAAATCTTTTGGGACCTATGTTTTGTAAACTCTGATTATTTTACTGAATCAAATGATATTTTCAAAACGACACTTTAGGTCGTTTGATATAACTGTAACTTTGATGCTATGACAGTCCTCCCCAAGGTATTCCATTCCGCTGTAAAACAGGTAATTTGGGGGTGTGACAGATTGGTATCAGAGCATCAGTTATAGAGAACTAGGTTGCATCATTGACCCTAGACTATAACTACATCATCATAGCATCTCATCATATCATTATAAGTGCATACTCCTTATACATGCGGACTTATGACTCAACATCAAACATCATATGAGTCGATTAGTCCAAGCATTGCATAGTTACTCCTAAATTATACATAGCCTGATCACCTATGTCTTATTTAGGAAGAATCATGCAATGAAGGGAGTAGTAGTCTCATATGTGTAAGCAATTCCGTAATCGAGCCAAATTTTCAAAAGATTTTATTCAAACCACTTGTTTCCAGTTTGATCCGAGCGACAGTTCTTGTTTGATGAGTTGCAAAGATCAAGCTAGAAACAAGTTGTTGCTCAAACCGATTTAGCCTAATCTCATGACAGTTCTTGTTTGATGAGTTGTGAGATTAAGTAAAAATCGGTTACCTAAAAATCTTTTGAGGGTTTCGCTCGAGAATGGGAAAGCCTGCCTCATCAAGTCTAATCATAAGAGAGCATGTATTTAGGACGGGAAATGCTCACGATAGCACGAGAACGTATTTTAGTTGAACGAGGAACCCATATGCATGAACATTGACGTGATCATTTAGACTATTTGTACGAGCATGAACTTTTAGAACCTTTGTCGCGGTTCGGACTATAGTATCAATAATTGAATCACGAGGACGTGATTCCTCTAACCGGGGAAGAATGTCACAATTCTCAATTTCCGGTCATTTCTCATATTTACTATTTCATCGTTTTATCATAAACTAGGTTTACAAGTATCAAATTCGCGTAACCTTAGGGGTTTAGCTGCGTATTCATGGAAAATCATTGAGGACATTTCATATAGACTAGATTTAGTCTACATATCATCAATAACATCATTTCATATCGGTTCATGCATGGTTTTGCATTTTACGTTAAACGTATAATTTTATATTAAACAAACGCTATCGCGTAATTAATTATTTTGAGCAATTGATCCGATACTTCCAAAAATTATCCCGATATATTTTTATACTTATATTAAGATTATAAAAATAATATTATGAGTTTACCCAGTGTTTTAAATTTATTTTGTATATAAATTGTTATATTTATATAATTATGACGGTTTTCTTAAATACTACACGATAATTATTATTTCACTCAAATTTTACAAGAAATGTATTTTTATAATTTTTATGACCTCAATATATTTTATCTTGACCCGTTAAAATTTATTTTTAGTTAACGCTACCCTAAATACTCAAATGTGTATACAAGTTACTACTTATCTTCAATTAACTTTACATTATATTACATTATACATAATATAAAAAAAAGTGTATTAGTAATGACTAATACCCCCTTGTCGACACAAGGGGGTGAGTCATTTGAGGTGCAAAATATCCTACTCTTATATATTGTATTATACTCAAAAATCAAACACATACAACTTAATATTCACAAAGTGTAAAAGATCAAAAAGGCTCTCTCTTCCTCTCTTCTCAACAAAACCGGCCAACCATAGGATCAAGGAGAGATCATCAAAAACTTTCTAGACAAGTTTTATACACTCTAGTTACACTTTGGTTTAGGTTTTGAAATAAAAACCTTGGGTGTTTAGGATTAATCCTTTGTTCATAAAACCTCATCAAGTAACTAGTTGCGGATAGAGATCGCACCTCATTTCAGTGTATCTACTTTTGTCATCATAAACATTGCATCAGGTGAGTTCGTAGCCCCACTTTTACTCGTTTAATTATTTTATAAACTCTTCGGGGGAGATACATGCTCAACTTCATGCTTTTACTTTACACTTATATGAACTTAAAAAATATTGTTTGAACTATCATGAACTTGTACTCTTTTGTTTCACTACTTATGCTAGTAAGTAGATTGTGCCCAAACTAAATTGATCATTATGTTATGAACGCTATTAGTTGAAACACTTTCCTTGATTTTGAACCCTTCAACATGTATATTTGAACTCTTTTAAATTGATTCGGACCCTTTAACATATAAGTGAACACTTTGGACTTGATTTGAACTTTTTGACATATAGTTTAACTCTTTTAACCTGTAAGGACCCTTTTGATATATTTTAAACTTGTTTGACGTGATTTTGAACGCTTCGACTATCTTGAACCTTTTGATATTATTCGAGCTCTTTGACTGTTCTGAACTTTTGAACTCGACTTAAATCTTTGAACTTAATTACGAACTTTGAACGGAACCCTTGAACTTAAATACAAACTAATCACTTGTTTGAACTTATTGAACCGTACGTGTTATGACCTTGACCTAAAGTCTCCTATGATCGGAGCATCACTATAAAGTCTCCCATGTTCGGAGCATCACTATAAAGTCTCCCTTGTTCGGAGCAACCTAAAGCCTCCCCGGTCCGGAGCAGAGCGTCTCACTATGTTACTGAGCGTTCTCAAAAATTCTCGCCTTATTGGTGGAGTGTGCAAAGTCTCGCCATATCGGTGGAGTGTTCTAAAGTCTCGCCTTATTGGTGGAGTGTTCTCAATAATTCTCGCCTAGATGGTCGAGTGACAAAGGAGTCTCCCTTGTTGGAGCAGTGCAAAGTCTCCTATGTTCGGAGCATCCCTGAATTATTATATACGTGGTGCAATATTGTGAATTATTATGGTAACTTATACTCGACTATTAGACACACTATATTTTGTGCAATGGGTTGTGAACACACAGGTTGCAAGTTTTGTATGGGCGGAACTTGGAACTGAGTGGATTTACAATGCCTTTGCTTTGAGAACTCATTTGACCTCGTGTGCTTGAACATAAACTAGACATATTTTGGCAGTGGGTTGTGAACACACAGGTTGCAAGTTTTGTATGGGCGGAACTTGGAACTGAGTGGATTTACGATGCCTTTGCTTTGTGGACTATTCTAAATGACCAAAAACTTTGCCTTTGTTGCATGATCGCTCTTTAAAAGCTTTACTTGTTAACCAAACTCTATGAACTCACTCAACCATTGTGTTGACACTTTTAGCATGTTTTATCTCAGGTATCTAAGGCATTCACTTCATGGCATGCATGTGGACTTATCATAGAGTCGCGGTGTCGACGCGTCTCACATATATTTTATGCACTTAACTATCGTTTGATTGTAACAAACTCATTTTGGTATATTGGAAATCTTTTGGGACCTATGTTTTGTAAACTCTGATTATTTTACTGAATCAAACGATATTTTCAAAACGACACTTTAGGTCGTTCGATATAACTGTAACTTTGATGCTATGACAGTCCTCCCCAAGGTATTCCATTCCGCTGTAAAAACAGGTAATTTGGGGGTGTGACAAAGTTAATCCAATTTATGCATATTACATCATTTGCCTACAAGTGAAGAAAACGGTTCTCAAGTTAAGGTACAAGAAGAAGACAGAGAGCGTAAACTTTCATCATCCTCAGCATTTGAAGAGCTTATGTAGACCTTTCTTTATTTGTAGTAAATGTTGTAAGTAATCCCTTATGTCGTCCCATTGGGGGAAGATTGTTGGAATCTCTCCTAACTCGTAAATGGAACGACATTGACGGGATTACATTTTCTATCTTTGTTACCTTAAACACATGGGCTTGTTATGTCAATTTTCCATTGTTGTATGTGTTTGGGTATATATACCCCTCCATACTTCCATGGAGGGGTGAGACTCTTAGTGTATTTTCCCTTTCATCTTCAATAAAACACCTACTAGTTTCCATTCTCTCTCTAGTTTCTCTCATTAACTTGAAGATGGTGTTCTTCCATCTTCCAAGACCTCCCGATTTACCATATCAACCACATAATTGGTCCTAACATAGTCATGAATTTTTCCGAAAATCTTCGTTCTGAAAATCAAGATTTGGTGCACACTATCATTAAGTTAAGAGAGATGTTAGGAAAGTATGAACAAGTTCAGCCTAGCATCATTAAGAAACTTGCACACTATCATGGTGTTCTTCCATCTTCCAAGACCTCCCGAACTACCTTCTTTTATTTCTCCGTCACACTAATCAACCGCTTGTGAACGGTCAACCGTAACAGATGATAAAAGGGCGACAGCCCGGGAGAGAATGTAGTTTACCAAGGATTAAAATATCCTTGGATCGTTTATGTCTCTGGCGGCGTGATCTCCTAAATACAATGACTTGTGAATTGTTGAAAATAATATTAGTATAGGAAAACAGGAATCTGATTGACTAACACTAGGAATGTGAATAGCAATAGCTCTGTCACAGCTACGGCATTAAAAACGTAAAATCAGAAACCTAGAAATATAAAAGATATACAAACGTACGTTTAACTAAAAGCGTAAGCGTTATAAAAACAAAGCGATTATAATTATAGAAGGGATTTGCATGTTTTAGCGACTTAAATGCAAATTAAGAAAATTAAAAGATAAAATATATTAAATAAACGCTATCACTATTTTTACAATGATGAACGTTTAAAAACTTAAAACGTACGTTTAAATAAAATTACGTAAGCGTACAAAATAAAAACGTGAATTCAGTCCAATACAACTCCCACAAATGTGAAAATTATATTTTTAGAATTCTAAAAAGATAAGAAAATTATTAGAAAATTAAAATAAATTTTTACACTATTAAATTAATTAATAAAAATTAAAAATGAATTAAATGTATTTAATAATGAATTAAATAATAAGAAAATCTAAAATTAACTTAAATAACTAAAATAAAGAATCTGAAAAACCTAAAATATTATAAAATAATTTTTAAAACTGAAAATGTATTTTTATACACAATTATTCTATTTATTATTAATTATTTACTATTATTAATTATTAAAAACTATTATAAATAAATGAATAAATAAAAATCTGAAACTCAAAAAATGTTACTACTATAAGAACTAAAATGTGCAGAGGAAAACTGAGAAGTGAGCTAGCCCAGGTGGGTTATGCAGTGAACTTGTCACCAAGGGAACCTCGGTTCGAATCCAACACACAACCTTTTTGCACTTTATTTTATTTTTGGATTTTTCTTTTTGCAAAACTACTTATAAGCTATAATATGGAACTTTAACAAAAACAACTTTTTCAAAACTTGGAAATAAGCTCTATGGGAGCTTATTTCCTAAACAGTTGGCATATTAAGCCTAAAGCTCCTAAACAGAAGCTTTCTCTTGTGGTTGAAGCTTGGGTTTTGGAATTCTCTGTTTTAAGGACAAGACTGTATACAGATATTATACAAGTTTACTGAAAACAAAGCTTATAAAACCTATAAATAAGCTATACATGAGCTTATGAGTCATTCAGTCAAGCTTATGGGCTCACAGAGGACTCATAAGCTCACAATAAGCTTGAAAAAGCTATAAAGGGAAAATAAAAGGTAAAAGTATATATGAACAGGTATAATAGGTGAGAATATACAACAATAAGCACTGAGAAGTGCTTATAAGCATGAGCTTATGGTTTAGACAATCAAGCCAAAGGCTTGACTTGGATGAAATGGAGGCTTCAAAGAACCTGTAATAAGCTCCATACTTAAAAAACAAAGTATAAAATATATTTGTACAAGTATAATATATATATATGAACAAGCTTATGGACTGGAAATAACTTATAAGCTCAGAATAAGCAAATAAGCTGTTCCCAATACACTGCAGAACCAAACAGACCTGCTTACCTTTTGAATTGCAAATTAAGCTAAGAGTATAAGCTCAAAATGGCAAAACAGGAATTGGAGTAGCAAAAGCTGGGCTGTTGACTTTCCAAAGAGCCAAGAATCACAAGCTATGGACAACTATAGAGCTTTTGGAGAGCTTATGAAGATGGTACCGGACCCTTTGCTCAGCTCAAGCTGAGTCAGTTGGTCTTGAGTAATGGGACAAAACAAAAAGCATGTTGCAGCCCTAGTGAATGAGCTACAAGCTTGGATTTAAACACTGGAACCTCTTAACTGGTTGGTTAGCTTCTAAAAGAAACTAATTTCACAAGCTAAGTCCAACGAGATAAGCTTTTGTGAGCTTATGAAGAAGCTATGAGTTCACTGATTTCTTAGTGTGCTCAGTGAATTTGTGATAAGTTAAAGCTACTTGTAGCCTGTGTAAATAAGCTACAAGGTGAAATAAAAGTGCAAAACCATAAAGTTTGGGTTGCTAGGCTTCCTAAAAAGCCAAGCCACACAGGCTTGTGATCACTAATGAGCTTGGTGTGAGCTTGTGGAAATGGTGTAATACCACTGAATTGCTCAGGGTATGTTGTGAGTGGGCAAACAACAATCTCACACAACTTATCTAGCAAGCTCATGAGAGCTCAACCAATCACTGAGACATTGAGTATGAATAGATAGCCTCACAAGAAGCCAAAAATCACAAGCTCAAGCTAAGTGGGGAACTTTTCATGAACTAGGAAAAACAACTCCACTTCCACTTTGTTTGCTTCGTGGAAGGAGTAAAATGGGACAAAAAGATTGGGTTGATTAAGCTAACTAGATAAGCTAATAAGGAAAAATAAACAGACATATAACAAAAAGGCCACACAGGCAACATAAAGAAGCCAAGTACACAAGCTAGGGTCAAGTAATGAAGCTCATGCAAGCTTATCAACTTGACACCTAAAACTGTGGCAGGGCATGTTTTGAACAGGTATCCACAAAAAGCTAGAAAATAAGCACTTAAAAAGCTGATTAAAAGAGAACTAGCATTTTTCTAATTTAGATTAGCAACTAAACTAAAACATACTAAAAGCACAGGTTATGAAACTAAGTATTAAAAGCTACACAAAATTATCTATTTTAATCAAAAACGACCAAAATGTAAATTTGACTTTTTAGTTTATGATCAAAGTTGACTTTGATCAACTTTGATCTGAATTTAACAACTGATTATGACATATTAAGCTAAAAGAACATGAGATAAACAATTAAGAATAACTTATAAACACATTAGCAAGATTTAAGGTTGTGACAACTTCAAAATACTCATAATGAGACAGTCAAGAGTCATTTTGACTTTCTACCATGCTATACTCTTTAGTTAGTGTTTCACTGAGTCATTAAGGTCATATCATGCATACAACAAACAAGAAGGACACACAATAGAGCCTGTAACACAGATCATCTATCACAACCAAACAACCTTAAATGGAATTTAATTGAGCTTTTCATTACATAAGACTGAGTAAACATCATTTATCAAATCCAGAGGATCCAAGGTGTCAAAATGGACCTTTTTCAGCATACACAAGTAGTCACACAAGCTTATGCCTATGATTATCAAAAATCAAGTTATGACAGTGAAAATGCAATATTCAAGCACAATCAATTCCAAAACATAAACACCTGATATTAAATTAAAACATGATAAACTAACAACACAGAAACATGAAAACATAGAAATCAAAGCATAAAAAGGACCACAACAGTAATTTGCAAAAAATTGAGAAAATGGCTTACAAGATACATCAAGCTGAGGAACATAGAACCAAGGACAAGGTTACACCCAATAGCTTCCCATCAAGCTCTTAATACCCTTAGCACTCCAAATTCACCCCTGCTTCATCATCTTCTTCATGATCACACTATTTTTGATTTTTCAATGATTATCTTGATTTTTTAGTAATTTATGAATTTTAAAAAACTACACTTGTTTTAATGTATCTAAAAGCTAAATGAGCTTTGTCAGGAGCTTATATGGCTTATAGAGTCCATTAAACAACTACTTAACAAGAACTTGAAAAACATGAAAATTAAAGGAATTAAGTAAAAACATGAAACTGAAATTAAACTGAAATTAAACTGAAACTAGAGTTCCATTACACTAATTTGATGAAAAGTACAACATTGAAACTGTAAAAGACATAAAATTAAAGAAAGCTTTTTAAAAAATTACACTACGTGACTAATGGCTAGTCCAAAAGTGTCATCTCCTCTCTTTCTTCATTCTTTTATACTCCAAGCATCTTCTCTCACTTCTCTGATTGCTTCCCACCAAAATCCAGCCATTGGATCACTCTAACTCATCAAAACCGTCCATTTTACTTTTTGGCGCCAAATATTTCAAGGCAGGTTTTATCATTAAATGGAGTGGGTTGAGATAATTAAAGGAATTTGGAGTTTAGAGGAGGTGGAGGGAACATAGTATGGAGAGGTGTTGAAAAAGGTGGAGAAAACTAGGACTGGTTTTGAATATCTGGCTTGGGAGAGGTGGTGCTACAGTAACTCTGGTTTTTGAGCGCGAGAGAGTGGGTTTGACTTTCTTTGACCGAGTGGTGATATCAAAGGGCCGGGTCATGTGGTTTGGGCCAGCTGGGTTTTGGGCCTTGGATGTGTTGGATTGGGTTTTTGATATTAATACATAAGGTGTCCGTTTGGATTAAGTAGAATACAAGGACCAAAAGTGTAATTTCCCAAACTTCAAGGACTGATTTTGCACTTTTCCCAATTAGCTTCCAAGGACCAATTATGATGTAATTCCAAAGTTCTCAAACCATTTTTTCATTTTTCAAATTTCAAAATTTCCCAGGGACCTATTTTGCCATTTTTTGATTTTCAGGGACTAAACATGTAATTTTGGAAAACTTGTAACCCAAGTGTAATATTTTGTGAAATTGACTTTCAAAACCTTGGGTTGGCTTTTCCTTTCAAAATAAATGCATAGGGACTAATTTTGACAAGTTTTGAAACTTGAGGGACTAAAACTGCCAATTTTGCAAATTTGATACATTTTTCATCTGATTTTGATATTTTTGCATTTAAAACACATAAAACACTAATTTGTGATATTTTGATCATTTTGATGTGTTTCTGAGCGTTTTCAGATGTTTTTGTAGTCTAGACAGTATAAAAATGATGAGTATTTAGACACTCATCACACCCTCTTTAGATTCTAAGAAACGCATTGATGTCCCTGTAGTCCCAGTATCACCTCTAAGGAATGTAGTACCACATAGTACATTCACTAAGACTAAATCAAAGACTAGTTGGAGATGGCAGAAATGGATACATAATACACTAGGATTTAAATGGATGCCTAAAATCATTGATGTGTGTATTTCGACTATAACTGCTTCGGAATCCTCTAACTCCTCGGGTTCCACATCTACTTCTATTCCATCGTTATTAGATGCGTGTGTAATGCGGTGTACAGATCATCCTTTGGATTGTTGATAGCGGATGTTCCTGACACATGACAGGCAATCTTAAACTGTTATCAAACTTTATTGCAAAGTTCATTGGCACTGTCAGATTCGAGAATGATCACTTCGCAGCTATCATGGGCTATGGAGATTACGTCAATGGCAACATCGAAATTAGCAGGGTTTATTATGTGGAAGGTCTCGGTCACAATCTCTTCTCAGTAGGTCAGTTCTGTGATGGAGATTTGGAAGTTGCTTTTCGGGAGAAAACTTATTTCATTCGTGATCTACAAGGAAACGATCTTATGTCTGGCACCCGCAATTCAAGTCTGTACACAATATCAATGCAAGACATGATTGCTTCATCTCCCATTTGTCTACTTTCAAAGGCAACATCAACAAAATCTTGGCTATGGCACCGGCGTCTCTCACATTTAAACTTTCAAACCATAACCAACCTTGCTCGATACAAACTTGTTGAAGGTCTCCCGAGATTTCGGTATTCTAAAGATCACCTTTGCTCAGCTTGTGAACAAGGGAAAATCACTCGTGCTCATTTTCCTTCAAAGGTGGAGCACAGCTCTCAGCATGTGCTTCATCTTCTTCACATGGATTTGTGTGGTCCGATGCGCATGCAGACGATTAATGGCAAACGCTACATCTTGGTAATTGTAGATGACTACTCAAGATGGACTTGGGTCTACTTTCTTAGAAGCAAAGATCAAGCTCCACAGATGATCATCACCTTTCTCACGAAAATTCAAGTTCAGCTCCGGAACACAGTCCGACAAATCTAAACAGACAAAGGAACTGAATTTGTAAATCAAACTCTTCGGGAATTTTATGAGAAAGTGGGAATTGAGCATCAAACATCTATTGCACGCACACCAGAACAAAACGGAGTTGTTGAAAGACGGAACCGTACATTAGTGGAAGCTGCAAGAACAATGTTAATCAATGCTAAACTTCCAGATTACTTGTGGGCTGAAGCCGTATCAACTGCATGCTACACTCAAAATCGCTCAATGATTACTAAACGCCACAACAAAACACCTTTTGAGCTTATCCACAACAGAAAGCTGAATCTCAAACACTTTCATGTATTTGGATCCCTTTGCTACCCAAATAATGATCGTGATGACTTTGGAAAGCTCAAAGCCAAAGCTGATATTGGAGTCTTTATTGGATACTGTGAGAATTATAAAGGTTACCGGATCTGGAATCGTCGTACAAAGCAGGTTATGGAAACGATTCATGCAAATTTTGGTGAGCTTACTGAAATGGCTTCTGAGCATAACAGCTTGGAACCCGGTCACAACCGTTTAAACTTCCCTCAAACCCCATTATCAACTGAACCAAGCTCCCAGGTTACTCGTCAACAAATGGAAAAGCTATTTGCTCCTATGTTTAGTGATGATATTGATGAACGTGCTCCAGGTGTATCCAATGTTTCCGCATTTGCTCAACCGATCATATTCCAATACACGATACACTGCTACAACAACTCTTTGTTGAAAAAGCACCACCAGTTGACTCTACAACAATAGTTGAACAAACTGCATCCAACGACGCTGAACCAGCTGATGATGTTCTGAACAATGAAGTACCATCGAAATGCGTTCTTCAACCCGTTTGCTAATGAAACTGCTGCACCGGATGTTGCGGAATCATCTACAAGCCATTTGAATCCTCCCAATCTGCAGAATGTATATCAACATTAACCATCCACTCATCGTTGGACAAAAGACCATCCTCTAGAGAATATTATTGGTAACCCGAATCAACCCGCGTAGCGACAACGTCTTCACACAAATGGTGAACATTGCATTTATGCACTCACCGTCTGCCAATCTGAACCTAAAAACATTAAAGATGCAATGACCAAAGACAACTGGATTGAATCCATGCAAGAACAACTCAATCAGTTTAAACGTCTTGAAGTATGGGAATTGGTTGAAATACCAACAGGGGTCTTCGTCATTGGTCTCAAATGGATTTGGAAAAACAAATTGGATTTTGAAGGAACCGTAATCAGAAATAAGTCACGTCTGGTGGCTAAGGGTTATAGACAGGAAGAGGTATTGACTTTGAAGAATCATTCGCTCCGGTTGCTCGTCTTGAGGCTGTACGGATTTTTCTGGCGTTTGCGGCTCACATGAACATCACGGTCTTTCAAATGGATGTCAGCCTTTCTCAATGGACAACTGAAAGAAACGGTCTATGTTAGCCAGACAGAAGGATTCGTTGATCCAGAGTTCCCTAATCACGTCTACAAACTGAAGAAGGCTCTCTACGGTCTCAAACAAGCCCCTCGGGCGTGGTATGATAAGTTATCATCCTTTCTTATCGCCAATAATTTCGTAAAAGGTTCGGTCGACCCTACACTGTTCATAAAATATCACGGGGCTCACATTTTAATCATTCAAATTTATGTGGATGACATCATTTTTGGATCAACACATTTAAAATACTCAAACGCTTTTTCAAAACTAATGACAAAACATTTTGAAATGTCAATGATGGGTGAACTCACATTCTTTCTTGGAATGCAAGTTCATCAATCACCCCGTGGTATTTTCTTAAGTCAGTCCAAATATGCCCTTGAACTTTTAAATAAGTTTGGAATGCAAACCTGTGACACATATGCCACACCAATGGCACACACCAAGAAACTAGACGCTGATTTACATGGGAAATTGGTGGACCCTATCAAATACCGTATTATCATTGGGTCTCTCATGTATCTAACAGCTAGCATATTGTTTTTGCCGTATATCTTTGCTCCGTTATCGGTCAAGACTAACTGAAACCCACCTCTCCGAGGCTAAAAGAATCCTTCGATACATCAAGGGAACCATTAATTTGGGGATCTGGTATCCGAAGGATTCTGGTTTTGAACTAATAGCTTTTTAGACGCTGATCACGCATGATGCTTAGATTCACGGAAAAGTACTTCAGGAGCATTACAATTTCTTGGTGATAAACTGGTGTCATGGCAATCGAAGAAGCAAGATTGTACATCGCTGTCCTCAACAGAAGCAGAATATGTGGCCATGTCGGCGTGTTGTGCTCAAGTCATTTGGATGAGAACACAACTCAAAGACTATGGTTACATATTTGACAAAATCCCGATGTACTGCGACAATCGAAGTACTATTGCGATCTCGTGCAACTCTGTTCAACACTCAAAATCAAAGCACATCGATCTTCGATATCATTTCATCAAGGAGCACGCGGAAAAGGGTACTGTTGAATTATACTTTGTGGGTAATGAATACCAATTGGCAGATCTTCTCACCAAAGCCTTAGCTCCTGCTAGGTTTAATGAATTGGTCCACCGGATTGGTATGAGGTGTTTGACTCCAGAGGAACTGGATGAACTTTTAAAACATTCTTGAAACCAGTCAAACACCAAAACCTCTTTTGTAAATATTTTTCAAAAACAAAATACAAAAATATAAAATATGATAAAACAACAAAAATATTCTTCTATCTATATTTCTTTTAACATTGCAAGTGCAAATCTTCCGTCAACACTTTAATCTTTCAAAATTCAGTATTTTTTTCGATCAAGTGTTGAGGGGGAGAAAGCAAATATTTTTCGGTTTCATAAAACCTTGTACTTGCATGTTCCCTCATCCCGGTTGTTTCTTTAATAATGATGGTCACATTTCTGGTTTACTGACACTCTTCGGACTCAAATCTTTAAAATTTCATTATTATTTAAGACGAGGGGGAGTGTCGTCAAATTTCTTTCCAAATATCATTCGTTTGGTAACCAAAATGGAAGTTATGGGTATTGGATGTAAATGGTAAAGGTGGAGGGACTGAATGTGTCAAAAAGCTAAAAGTATTTTTAACAAAATACCTCACCTAATTTCACAAATCACATTAACTTCATCACATTTAATATCCACCAACCTCATCCTACGCCTAATATACAATCTGCAAATCCGTCCTTTTGATCATCAATTTGTAAGTGTTAAAACGTTCGTTGTATTAATCTAAACATGGGCTTTGAATCTTTTTTAAAACTAACGATTAGATTTGTGTCTAGAAGTGATTTTGTGTTCTACGCATATGCGTATGAACACATAATCAAATGTGAGTGTTTTTAGTTAAAATGATAGATTCAAAATGTTTATATAATCATATTGAAACCACTTTTATCATTAAAACTCACCCAGATACACGAATTGATTGATTTTGACAATTAGGATTTATGCGTAAGTTTGGGTATTTTCACATGTTAATGTTTCTGGTTAAAAAGATAGTTGTTTGATGTTGTTTTTATGTTGAATTGATCATATCTAGGCTCAGAACTTACCCAGAAACACTAATTGCATGAAAATTGAAGATTAAGGTTTATGTTCATAAGTATTTGGGTATTTTTTATTCACTTAGATTCTGATGTTAAAACTTGGAAAGAACAAATCATTAGGCTTCTTAGACTTACCAGAACAAGTTTCGTGCAATTCCTATGGCTAGAACGCTTACTCGTAGAAATTAAGCTTTAGGGTTTTAAGTTTTACGCGTAACCAGTTTTCTACGCATAACTTCTTGAAAGTGTTTCCATGATTAGAACTGAAAAGGAATGAATATAGATGATAATATTGGTGTCATGATGTGTTTATTTCAGGTTTCTACGCGTGTATAACTCAGAATCAAGGTTACTTGAACATCTATGCATAAGGATCACCTTACGTGTAGCATGTTATGCGTAAGAGTAACCTTTACGCGTAAGGTTCTACAATGGGGACTACGCGTATCCTGTGAAGGATATGCGTAAACAATAATCTCTACGCATAAGGTTCACTCTTACGAGTAAGCCTTACGCGTAAGGTTCCATATACGCTTACGCGTAACCTTTACGCATAAGGTCCTATTTTCCTACGCGTAATATTTCTTACGCGTAAGTCAAGAACCTACGCATAATCTTACGTTTACGCGTATAATCACTCCTGTTTACGCGTATAATCACTCCTGTTTACGCATAAGCTTGCAATATCTACGCCTAAGCCTAGTGTTAACCAAAATTATGAATTGTTACGCGTGCAAACTTGTAAATAAATAAATCATAACGCCACGAAACCAAAATGTCACTAATAAGCTTAAACGTTTAATAAGTTGTGAAAAATAAGTGAAAACTTGGACTTTAAAACTCAAAGTTAACCAACTCACGAAACTTATCACGACGTCTTTGGACTATTGGACTAACAAGTGACATTGGACTCGTAACAATCATCGACATATCACATTCAAATAATAGACAATAAAATCAACTGTTGACTAACGTAATGTCTTTCGATATGTTGGTTCTTTTGGATAAATATGTTTCAGATCACGACATGGAAGCTCAAATGCAAAATGTGGAAGCACCAAACGTTCTCACTGTTGAAGATATCTTCCCTCATGGTTATCCAATGAAGATCGGAAAGAATAACCTTCGAGTTGATTTTGATAGTCTCACCTGCTCAGAGTCTTCTTGTTTGATTGCTGTGGACATTCTAAAGAATCACCCTTATCAGAACATGCTCACCAACTCTGCTACAGTGTCGGAGATCTACATTCACCAATTTTGGCATACAATGCAAAAGATCAAAGGTCAAAATGCTGTGACGGTGACGCTCAACGACAAACAAGTCACCATCACACCAGCAGACTTAAGGGCTAGTCTTCTCATTCCCACCATCGAGCCAACCGAATACAATGCCACACCAACTGAAGAGGCCGTTATGCAATTCATGATCGACATTGGTTATGATGAAGCTTCAGGAGTAATCACAAAGCATTCATGCGTGGATCTTAAGAATATTCCTCATCCATGGAGAACCCTCTACATTATCATCACCAAATCCATTTATGGACGTGATAGTGGTTATGAGCATCCGAAGCTCATGGAACTACAAATATTTTGGGCTTTGGTCAACATGAAACACATTGAAGTTGAAGCTATGATATGGGACGACATGATGTCTTTCCTCAAAAAGCTTGGCTCCAAGATCCCATATATCAGATATACCAAATTGTTGATCCAAAGAGCTCTAGGGAATAATCCTGATTTCCCCTTGAGACTCAATGACCCCAACAATCACTCCATGTTGTACGAGCCTACACTCACAGTCAGATTTAAGGAATCGACAACAAAGAAACAAGGTGCAGTGTTGCCAGATCACCTTCTAACTGATGAAGTCAAACAACTTTATTCATACAAAAGGTATCTGGTAGCGGTTGATGAAGGCAAAGTAGGTTTTCTTGATGAAAAGTCCTTTGGTACACCTACTAGGAAAACCAGGAGAGGCAGTGCAGGGAGTGTTACAAGCACCGAGAGTCAAAGAAAGTTTCCTAAGCGGTCACATACTCTCAAAAGGAAAGTTCCCTCTAAGGAAGCTATTCCTATTCCTATTCCCAAGCCTGAACCGCAATGAAAGCTACTGGATGAAAGCTCTGAGGAAACTGAATCAGACGAAGAGGTCACCTACTCTGAAACTGCAATCGATGACACTCCAACAGTAGCTAAACCTCCCAGTCCAATAGCTGAAAAAGGCAAAGGAAAAACTCCTGTGCTTGAGCATGATAAGGAAAGTTCTGAAGAAGAACCACTTGATGAGGAAAGAGAATATCAAAAGAAGTTGAAGAACCTCAGACTCAAATACCTTGCCGATGAATTCGTAAAGGAACAAACTCGTGGCCCCAGAGGGTCAAGTGGTGGAACTCGAGCCACACCAGTTTCCGATGCGGTTAATCAACCCGATAAGGGAACTGGTACCACCATCACCCACGAACAACAGCAAAGGCAGATTGAGGATTCCATCAACTTTGACATAAAGGAACCAGACACGGAAAAGACTGAGAAAACTTCTGGTGAAGATACTAAGGCTGATGAAATGGCTAAGTCTGGAAATGATGAAGAAACTGATTATGATAATTTTCTTCTAGACAGTCCCGCACGCTCCAAGGAGGAAACTTCTGAGCCACCTAAGGACCCTGAGCCACCTCACGTCTCCTCATCATCAGACTCGTCATCTCACTCTTCACTTCCACCATCCAAAGGAACAACAAGATCCACATCTAAATCTGTGAAGAAACCAACTGAATCTTGGATATCCCGGGCTAAAACCAAGATTGTCAAAGCTGTCAAGCAAGTACGGAAGAAGGATGTGCTCAACAAAAAGCTGAATCAACTCGCTGACAGTATCAATCTTCTAAATGACGAGATAGACAAGATTTCAAGTGAAAGGGAATATATTCAGAAGTTTATGCAACGAGATATCCAAGGGGAAATGAACAAAATGATTAGGGGCTATACCCACAAGTTCCTACTCGACACAGTTCCTGGAGTTACAAGGGAGATGTTTACCAGAAAACTCTATCCAAATCTCATGAAATTGGTCAAGCAAACAATGCAAACCACCCCGGTAAAGATGACGATCAATCTAATGGAGCCTGCAGTTCTCTCTGATGCTGAGTTGATTTCCAAGCTGGTGCTACAAATGTCTCAACGATCTGCAACTTTCACCTCTGACGAAAGTAAACTATTTGAGGCACTACTGGAATATCAACTCAAGACTTCATACAAGGAGCCAGCTGAAAGGCCTAAGCGTCTAACAGAGATGATGATAAGGATAAAGATAAAGATGAAGAGCCTAAACGCCCGAAGAAAACTGGTGAATCATCATCCATGCCGCCTCCACCTCAAAGGACTCCATCTCAACAACGATCTCCTCCGCGCTCTTCTGCTGACAAACCTCAGGACTCTGAGTTACCACCTCAGACAGAGAAAACCGGTGATCACTTCGAGTACACTGGTGGTAACGATGAAGAGATACCTGAGCCCCAACAACAACCCACCTCTCCCGCTTCAACAAAGAAACCAGCATCCTCATCTAGGCCGAAGAAGAAGAAGAAGACGCCAAAGGCTGACGTCGTCTCGTGGCTAGACGAAGATGACCAAGTTTGAATGGTTCTCTACACTTGTTGATGCTACTCCCGCCCTAACTGATGATCAAGATATGGTAGAAGGTCGAACATTGGAGCATGCTAAGTTACTTCAAGAGAAGTTTCGGGTGAAGAAGATGACCAAGTCAGAGTTAAAACGCATCAAGAATGAAGCCTTTCAATTGCTCAAAGACAGCTCGGAAAGTGCTATCAAAGTTGAATACCATCTTGAAAGCATAGCACCAGCCATGTCTAACAACATCGATTGGCTCAACCCTGAAGCTAACATTGACTTCACACGAAAAGACAATGCTCCATACTACACCGACTGGACCAGACCTCTACCAACGATTGGCCAACCTGATCAACCTAAGATTCCATTTCGCTATTTTTTCAACAAAGACCTGGAATTTCTTCTACACGGTAGCGATGGTTCAAAGAAATATTCTACATCACTTACACTTCCGTTCCCGGAAGCCATATACTCCAACTGTATAGCCATCGAGGAAAAGGTTACCCACATGTTTGTCAACAGCGTGGAACAGTATGACATCGATGCAATGTATGGGATTCACCATTGGCCGGAATGTCGAAGAATCTACTACAAAAGCTGCCAGGTTCGAAAGTCTAAACATGAAGTGTACAGTGATAAAGGGATCGTTGCTGTTAAGCATGTAGCTCTCTCGTCTAAATGGGACTACACTTTCCTCCAGAAAATCATGGTCAAAAGACAAGACGAAAGGGACTATGATTTCTGTGAAGCGGACTTTCAGAATTTGTCTCTCAACGACATTGAAGATCTGTATCTTGCCAAGGTACAGGGAAGAATGAGACAATTCTCGACTGAAATCCAACGTGAATACATCAAGTCCTTGCTCATCTTCATTAGAAGCATAGTGATCCAAGAACGTGTAGAAGACTTGAAACTTGCCGTTGAATCTTATCAGACACGCGTCAACTTCACCAGACCTCAGCTAGAACTTCCTGACATCAATCATCTTCCTCAATACACTATCATCAGCAAACCATTTGGAGTAGTCTATCGTAGTGAACTACATCGCAACTGCTTGATGGCGTGTAGAGATCTTCATAAGTTTGGAGATCACACACTGAAGAAACTCAGGGACGGCTTAGCTTATCGGTTAAAGGCGATACAACAACGCATTGGGTCACCAAAGAGATGGAATTCTCAAGAGAGACGGGATGTGAAGAGAATCATCACACGGATTGATGAAAGGTTGTTCAGAAGGGACCAGTTCAGAACCTTGGAGAGCTTTGTAGGTGGTCGTCCCAGGATTACTCTCACAGGCTATCAACGCCCAGTTCGCATTCTTGGAGATATTGCTGGACTTCTTGAATCCCCTGGTACCCCTTAAGCTGTTTCATTTTCAATCTTGATTTGAATGTGTGATTATATAATGATTATGGCTTGTGCACACATTACAGTGTACAACCCGTTCTTGTAAATAAAGGACCTTGTGGTACGCTTCAGTGCCACAATCCTATAAAAAGAGCGAAAGCTTCTTACTTTTGAGTAAAACTTATCAAAACTTTCATTTTTCAAAGTTTTGCTCAAAAGAACTAGTACTTCCCCTTATGATTTTCAAAACCTCAAAAATTTATACCACTTGTTGAGGGGGAGTATTTGTCAACCAAAATCTTTGTTCACAAAATTGTTCTTCGTGGAAATCTTCTCACAAAACTCAAAATGGTCATATTCCATATCAAAATTTCATCAAAAATAACATTTATATGCCATTTTTGAGGGGGAGAAAAATTTATGTGATAAGAAATATGTTGTTACTTGCAAAAGAATCATCGTGTGAATAGTCTTAACCAATGAATTGACGAACTTTGAAATGTTAGTAACTCAAAAAGAACTTGTCCCGGACGGGTAATAATTTCAAGCTAGTTCGCTAGTGATGTAAACGTGTCTCGCAAAGGACTTGTCCGAGTAGAATGTACCTTTCGAGAAACTCTTGGTAGACATGAACTTTGACGGGTTTGACAACCTTTCGAGGTTGTCTACACCTTCAAGGTAGTTATTAGAGCTAGTTGTCACCTAAAAGCTGACAATGTAACTCTTTAATTACACAACGTAACCGTGTCTCGTGGGGGATTGTCTATCATGAGTTGATCAATTCAAAAGTGCGCGCTCTTCTCTCACCGTGCAGATTTCAGTCAAAACTCTTAAGCACGCGTGGAGGGGGAGTAATTATGCAAAATATTAAAACTCTCAAACAGTGGTATTAAATGCTTTCACTCATAACCACTGTGAGAGATTTTCAATAAAAATGGTTTGGTGGCAACATAGGTTAGTCATGGTGTTATAAGGTGACTAAGGTTAGGAATAACCGTCCTATGATCCGCCAGAGCCGGAGGGATCTACCCAAGGACACCACCAATAGTTAGAATTAGAAGTCCTTAGGTATGATTATGAAAAAGGAGAAAATGAGAATCGGAGAAAGAAGGAGTTGAAGAATTAAAAAGAAATGCTAAGAAAAGGGTGAAAAGAAATAGCCCTCCAGATTATTCAACTTAGGGCAGACACCGGGTTCAATTCATATGCTACTGGTTGTCACTTGATGACACAGGTATTGAAGATCAAAGTCGTCATGGACCCAGTGACGCATGCACTAAACCTTCTTAGCCACTCAAGTTTCTCTCAACAGAAGCTTGTTTCATTCTCACAGGGAACCCTACGTAAACTATCGGCTTTCTCTTAGAGATTGCTGGTATTGAAGAAGGAGACCCTCTCCCTAGTCTCCGCTTAGGAAAACCAAAGCGCACTATTGAGTCTAGAGCCACGAGATTCATCAAAAGATCTCTTAGGTACACTTGACAATTCATCGCTTGTTGTTCAAAAATAAGGACGCAAGTGATACACTATCGAGTCCTTCACAGATCTTAGCAATCTGTCGAGAACATTTATGAGAGGTTCACACATGTGATCCTCAGTGATTGAATGGAAACTCCTGCCAGGGTCAACATCAAACAGCCCTGACAGCAGGTCACTTCGGTAACTCCTCGTGGATTACGCTTAGTGTGTCTCAAACGGTCTACAGTCGTGAGATTATGCTTCGGTGTACCTGAGCGACTCATCTGAACTGTAGGTGTACTTCGGTACATCGCGTTATCTCACTTGTGGGACTCCAGTTCAGGAACAGCCTTTGTGAGAATTAGAGTTGTGTTTTCACACTATGCTGTTAACACGCTCGAAGTTCACACTTGTAAGTGCTGGAATCCGCTTATCACTAACCTTTCTTATGTTTTCTTCTTATGGAAGCTCTGGAGCGGACTGATCGTGCAGATTCTTCACATGCTCATACCAACAACGTCACTAATGGAAGTTCTCTCAAAAGGCAACAAAAAGTCAGAATGATTCTTCGTCAAGTCAAAGAATCTACAGAGTTTAAAGACTAAGAGAACTACATCAATACTGAAATCCAACGTCAAAGAGCGTGTGAGCATGTTGGAGAAAGACGTGGAGACATTGGAGCAACGAAGCAGACCTGATGCAGACAACAACAACATACTATCACTACCATCACAAAGAACAAAGATCAAAGAACAAAGAAAATGATGACGTCATAGCAGAACCTTTCAAAGGAAACAATTTCTCTACACTGGGGAGATTGTTCGTATCAAGGCACTTCTCTCACAAGAAAGAAGAATGTCAGAAGACGTCAAAGCTACTATTACATCAGCACCTTCAACGTTTATATTATCAATCACTAACACTTAGGGGGAGATTGTTGGAATCACTCCTAAACTAGAATTCAAGTGTTAGTAATTAATATGTAATAGTTAGCTTAATATGGCTTTTATGTTAGTAATCATGTCAAGGCTTATGTAGAAAGCCCATGAGCCTTGGCCCAAGCCCATAAAGGAAAGGAAGGGAACTTGCATGTTGCCCTAGTTCCCTCCTATAAATACTCTTGTAAACCCTCACTTGAGGGTTGGTTGTTCAATTTCACTCATTCACTTTACGCATAACCTTTCATATATTATCATACGTGTGTGTGTGTGTGTTTGTTCATCCGATCTCTTCTTTTCTATTTCTTATATTGATGCTTGTGTTATGAATATGGGAACCTAACAATGTTAAACGTATAAGCAACTCATATGTCAAAATTTTGTGTTTGCTCAGGGTATATAACTAGTAATCTATACTACATTATAAATCATTTGAAACTTTTCAAAAATGTTATTTCCAAAATATTAATCTAAGACACTTTACTTATTACGTATGAAATTGTGTTGGTTTTGCTATAAAATTAATACTCGTAGCATACTCATCGTAAATAAATACAAATTTTAATAAGTATAACTATACTAACATTAGTTGCAACATTTTAAAGCGCCTTTTTGAAATATGACTCAAAAAAATTAATTAAAAAGATACATTGTAAGTTCATATTAGAAAAAAAAAAAACGTGTATGTCAATAACGGTCAATTGACTTTTCAACTCTACTAATAAAGGTTATTTTTAAAACATATATAAAATAAAAAATATTATGTTATTATACATATTATAAATTAACAAAACACAAAAAACTTCATACAATTTATATGCAAACAAGTTGATGATACATATAGTTTTAAAAAGTAGATCGGATCGGACAACGAGTTCAACTGGATTACCCGGAACCGGATTCGCCACCGGTTCGGCTTGCCAATAAAAGCCGTCCAAAAACGAATCTGAGAGGACCGTCGAAATCAGTAAAAACAGGCGAACCGGGAATCTAGGATCATTTTCTTCTCGTTTTTCTCTGGTTAATCAGCTTGCCATTTTTATTTTTTTTGCTTACATGGTACCCTTCGTCGCAACGCGAATACTCGAATAAATATGTTATATTGTTTTAAACTTTAAACATTATGATACTTGGGGTGCAAGAAAAGGTTAACATATTGTTAAAGAGTCTTCAACTACCTATAAATACGCTCATAAATCTAGCTCTCATGTTCAAATAAGGACATGAGAAGATCTCAATCCATAAATCTAAATCTTAAATTCGTAACTCTGTTTGTTTTTTATTTTTCATTTCATTCAGTTATTTTCTGGAGGTATCATTCTTAACTTTGTTTTATTGTTCATGTTTACTATAAGTTTTATGATATACTGTGGATCCAATATAGTTCTGAGTTGTGGAATCAACGACTAATTAGATTGCTTATTTGTCTAGCTATAAACATTTTTATCATAAAAAAGATATTTAATTTCAATTACTAGATAGAATAATATTTGCAATTTTAAACGACATGTATACGGCTTAAACAAAGTATAATACTTTGAAGTTTTTACATACGTAAAACTATAACTTTTTAACTTTGTTTATGTACGAGCTGAATTAATAGGCCAAAATGTATTTTATTATTATGAATTTAGGGTGCGTTTGGTTCAAAATGAGGAATGGGAAAGGGAAAGACAATGGGAATGCAAAGGGAATGCAAGAGAATGGAATGAAGATTATCATTATCTTTGATAGTGCTTGGCATGAGAAAAATACATTAACCTCCAAAGTGGTGGTAGTGGTGGCTGGTGGTGGTGGTAGTGGCTGATAATGGTGGTGGTGGTGGTTGCTGGTGGTGGTGGTGGTGGCTGATAGTGGTGGTGGTGGTGGTTAGTGGTGGTGGTGGTGGTTGCTGGTGGTGGTGGTGGTGGCTGCTGGTGGTGGTGGTGGATGCTGGTGGTGGTGGTGGATGCTGGTGGTGGTGGTGGGCGCTGCTGGTGGTGGTGATGGTGGTGGTGGTGGTGGTGGGTGGTGGTAATGGTGGTGGTGGTGGTGGTGGGGTGGTGGTGGTGGTGATGGCTGCTGGTGGTGGTGGTGGTGGTGGTGGTGGCTGCTGTTGGTGGTGGTGATGGCTGGTGGTGGGGTGGTGGCTGGTGGTGGTAGTGGTGGCTGCTAATGATGGTGGCTGGTGGTGGTGGTGGTGACTGGTGGTGGTGGTGGTGATGGCTGGTGGCGGTGGTGGCTGGTGGCGGTGGTGGTGGTGGCGGCGGCTACTGCTTGTTGTGGGTGCTGCTGGTGGTGGTGAGTAATCATTATCATACCTCCCAATTTACTGGGTAATGCCCCATTACCCAATATTAAACAATGATTGCATTCCCTAGTTTCAACCAGGCATGTTTAATCATTACCTTTGCCATTCCCCACCCCCCATTACCCCCAACCAAGCACCCCCTTAGTAAAATATGACAAATATAATTTTAGGCAAAAGTTGATATAGAGCCAAAATTACCTGTAGATCCAATCAACTAATAATAGCCATTCATTTTTTATTATGATAAACTTTCACCTTTTTAAAAAAAATTAAATATCTCGCAAACCGTTAATCGTTATGCGATAAAAATTATCATCGTGGCGAGAATTAAATTATCTTTCTATAGATATGCACTACTATATATTTTTAACAAATTTTTTTTTCAAAATTTCGGTCAACAAAAATCATATATGATTTGTGAAAATCATATATGATTCGATTTTTACGAATCACATATGATTTTTGAGAATCATATATGATTGTAAAAATCATATATGATTCGTAAAAATCGAATCATACATGATTTTTAAAATCATATATGATTCGTAAAAATCATATATGATTTTTTCGGACGGAATTTTGAAAAAAAATGTTTGTCGAAAATATGTAAAAGTGCATATCTATAGAAAGATAATTTAATTCTCGTCACGATGGTGTATTTTTTATATTTTGAAGATTTACCGTTTGTAAGATATGTTGTTTTTAAAAAAAAAGTGAAAAATGATTTTGTATTAATTTAGATAAAAAATGAAGGGTTATGATTGGTTAATTTGTTCTATGACAAATATGAGTTCTATATTGATCTCAACTCTATAATTTTATACTGCCAAAATGTATTTTGGCCAAATGAATACTAGAGTTGAGATCAATATAGATCTCATATTTGCCATAGATCAATATAGATCTCATATTTCCCATAGATCCAATAAATCAATCTTAGCCATCCATTTTTGATCAAAATTAATAAAAAGACTATTTTCACAATTTTTAAAAAAAATAACATATCTTGCAAACGGTAAATCTTCAAACTACAAAAAATACATCATCGCGACGAGAATTAAATTATCTTTCTATAGATATGCACTTCTCTATATTTTCGACAAATTTTTTTTTTTCAAAAATTCCGCCTAGAAAAATCACATATGATTTGTAAAATCATATATGATTTTCAAAATCATATGTGATCTGTAAAAATCAAATCATATGTGATTTTTTCAAATAATATATATTTTTACAAATCACATATGATTTGCAAAAATCATATACGATTTGTAAAAATCGAATCACATATGATTTTCACAAATCATATATGATTTTTCTATGCCGAAATTTTGAAAAAAAAGTCGTTAAAAATATATATAAGTGCATATCTATAGAAAGATAATTTAATTCTCGTCGCGATGGTATCATTTTTTTCGCGTAATGATTAACGGTTTGCGAGATATTTGATTTTTAAAAAAAGGTTAAAATTTATTTTATTAGAAAAATGAATGGTTATGATTGGTTCATTGGATCTATGGTAAATTTGAGATCTATATTGAACTTTTGCGATGAATACTATACTTGCAACTTTTTATTTTATTATATTATATTTTTAAATTACACTAATAGTTTTTATTTATTTATTTATTTTTATTTTTTATAACATACACTAATTGTTTAATTTAATAATAGGTAAAGATAAACTTTTTATAAAACTTACAAGTTTCTAAGTTTGACAACTTATAACAATTTTTTTTTTTTTTTTTCATAAATCACTTATAAATAAAATAACTAAACAAAATATAACATTTTTTCTAATAAATTTTACTAGCATGTGTTTGTTTAAGCTTATTTATAGGCTTAAGAGCGTATTTGATACCGATTTATATTTCATCAACCCAGATTATTTTGTTTATTTTGAGACTCGTAAACTTATAATTGTCGACATAACCAGAAAATCCGGACCTATAAAATATAAGCCAAAATCAAATAAGCTCTTAACCCCGCAAATAAACTTAAGGGTTGTTTGATAGGCTATTAATGAGATAATTAAAAGGCTTTTCATTGATTCGGTCAGTGCCAAGATCGTTTGATAACACTAAAGTGACACGCTTAGTCATTTATCCTATTCTGAATCATTTAGTATTAGGTGGGGTTCACAACCATTCAACGCCTCATAATTTATCATGTAGCCTTATTATACAATTATTCTTTATAAAACTATCTATGTTATAGGGGTATTCATGGTTCCATTTCTAGACTAGTAATATTAAAACTAAAATTGTTATGATGCATTTTTTTACGGGTTTATAGACAGATAGGTTACTTAATTTTCCAACTTTATTCGCCTAAGTTACCAAATTTTTTTTGTGTGCAAACAGGTTACTTAACTAAAAAAATGCTACATTTAGGTTACTGGATTTCTAAAACGTTACATTTAAGTTACTTAACTTACCTAAAAAAATGCATTTAGGTTACTTTGATTACACTGAAAAAATAGAGGTTGAATGCTTAACTAAAGTTCAGTAATTTAAGTGAACAAAATAAAAGTTTGGTAACTTAAGCGAATAAAATTAGAAAGTTGGGTAACCTATATGTCTATAAACCCTTTTTACCATTCATTTATCAAAATGAGGATTTGTTGTCATCCTAAAAAATTTAGCGTAAATCATTTTTTCAAAACGAAAGAGTGAAACACTTATACGTAAAACTGAATGTATCTACTTTTAATAATGTGAATATTTTATTTGTATTATTTTGTTGTTAGTAATTTCTATTTTTACAAGTTATAAAATTTATCACCCGAGACCACTTATTAAACAATCATGTTTCATGATACAACCAAAGTTTACGTTGGTAATTTTATGTTATTAAGAGCACTAACTCGTAACATCTGTCAAACAACCTATTTTGATTCGCATCAAGTTTATTCAGAGTATTTGATTCATTCAGACTTTCAAATCATTCACCTAAATCATTCTATTTTATAAAACAGCCCCGCTATAAATAAACACACCCAAAGTCCAAACACATATAAACCAACACTTTTCATACTTTATCCAAACAATAAACCATTCGATAAAATGAACCCAATTCAAACCCATTAATAAAAAACAACCAAACCCATCTTCAATGGCTATGCAATCTTCTCATACTGTAAGTATTTCCTAAAATGGTTTCTTTTGGTTGCACACCAACTGCTTGATGAAATGTTTGTTTGAAAAAATGGTGTAAATTAGTTAAGTAAGTGTGACCCATCTGTGGACTTTTTTCGGGTTTTTGTTAATGGGTGTAGTGGGGTTTGGTTAGTTGAGTTGAGGTGTATACCAAGTGTTTGATGAAATGTGTGAGTGGATAGTGGTGCTAATTTGATGTGTTGGTGTGACCCATTTGAGTTTTTGTTTGTTAGATTGTTTTGTGAAGCGAATTCGGATAAATTGGTAGCATCAGATGTTATGATAATTGGAAATTTTGTCTTAGAGTGTGCGGTTTAGGATATTAGTAGTGATTAAGAAGGTGGTAATTCTTGAATGGTGACATAGTTTAAGGTTTATGTGTGTTGTTAAGGTGCTTACACATCAGCAACGAAGCTGAAAGTTGGTTGTTCATGCCGTTAATAAAAAAAAAAGATAGGATTTACTTCGATACAGATTTGGAAGTAAGTTGTTATTATATGCTCTTAAGCCTTATGAACTGTCTGATTGGATTGTGATGTAAATTTGTTATGTAAGTGAGGCCCCATTTGAGTTTTTGTTGGTTAGATTGTTTTTGTGAAGCGAAATGGGATATATTAGTGGGAGTAGATGTTATGATAATGGGGATTTTTATAGACCGTTTATGGTTTGCGCCAAAGGTCTGTAGCCTCTATACCCTCGGATAAATTAGCAGCAGTAGATGTTATGATAATGGGAATCTTTTTTGACCGTTTATTGTTTTGAGATATTAGTAGTGATCATGAAGTTGATAATTTTGGAAGCAAATCTGGATAAATTAGTAGCGTTAGATGTTATAATAATGAAATTTTTTTTAGACAGGTTGCGGCTTAGGATATCAGTAGTGGTCAAGAAGTTGGTAATTCTTGAATGGGGATATAGTTTAAGGTTTATATGTGTTTATTTGCTTATGAGAATTGGGTTTTATGGCAACTGTTTGAAAGTTGACGTTAGTATTGTGAAAAGTGCATACACGTCAGTGAAATTGAAAGTTGGTTCTTCATAAAGATAATAAAAAAGTAAGGACGTTTTGATACAAATTTATAAGTTGTTAATAAATGGCTTTAAGCCTTGATGAAGTGTCTGGTTATGGATAGTGATGTAAATTTGTTATGTTAGTGAAACCCATTCGAGTGCTTTTTGGTTAGATTATTTTTATGAAGCAAAATCGGATAATTTAGTATCATTAGATGTTATGATAATGGGAACTTTGTTTTAGACTGTTTATGGTTTGAGATATTGTAGTGATCAAGAAGTTGATAATTCATGAATGCTGATAGAGTTTAAGGTTGATATGTGTTTATTGGCTTATGAGAGTTGGATTTTATGGCAATTGTTTGATTATATTTGTAACCAGAGTCTCTCTACCCCTGGGTAGAGGTATGACTGTCTACATTTTACCTCCCCCGTACACCGCTTGCGGCAGGATTGGATGTTGTTGTTTAGTTATGTTTGTACTTGAAAAAGGGTGTAAAGTGGTCATTTCTTTGATATTTCGAGTGTATGCATTTTGATAGTGATGGAGGACAAAGAATGACAAAATTCAGAATAAAAGAGCATTCTGGCACATTTAACATTAGGATCATAATAAGTTTAGGGTTTATCTAATTTTATAGGAATATCTTATAATTAGGAATGTATCTGATAGTTTGCTAGCTATAGTCGTATTAGGATTTCTTGTTCCTGAAGTAAAGAAACTACCAGGTAACATGCGTTTGCACATTTTTCCTGTTCTCAACATTGGTTATGAACTTAAACATTCTGCCTTCCTACTCCATATAGGCATAGACGTAATGCGGTAATGGTGTTTTGGATATCTCTTTGATAATCTTGTTATCTGCTCCTGTGAAGAATCTTTACAGTAATATATTTATCATCTTAATATCTTCTTATGAATGTTTGAAATCACAATCTCGAATTTATTATTATGGTTAATTATTGTTTGCTTGTTGTGTACTCATGTTTACAGTCTCCACTAATTCTATCCTACAAAAACTGTTCAGGTTCTGTCACTGAGAAGTTGCTCATCATTTACAAAACCGTCTTCTTTTAGCATCATTGATTTTCGACGATGCTCTTCCATTGAGCTCTCGTCGCTCTTCCATCTTACATATTTCTATATAAATCCTAGAAGTGCGTTTTGTACTCAGTCAAAGCGAAGGTCTCGTGGACCTGTGATGGCTGCCAAGAAAGATTCTAAAGGTACATACTTGATAACAACATTTTACTAATATGATAGCGCACAAGGATAACCCGAGGTAAAGATCAAAATTGTCACCAACAGACCTATAGCCTAGCGGTTATCAGGAGATCAAACTGTGAGTTTGTTGACATAAGAAAGAGATCAAACTGTCTTATGATTAGTTCATCATGAGCTGCATTCCAATCATTCTATAGGGAACTGATTAATGTATTCCATTGTTTAGGAACAAAGCAAGGAGATGGAAAGTATAAGCACACTGTTGATCTTCCTAAGACAACTTTTGGTATGAGAGCAAATTCTGCTGTAAGGGAACCTGAACTCCAGAAATTATGGGATGAAAATCAGGTCTTTATGAAAGTTGCTGAAAAGAATAACGGGGTTAGTTTAGAAGCTTATTCAAGTCCAGTATGGCTACTACATTGCTCTGTGTCTTTACTCGTATTTGGTATTTCTTCTGCTTTTAATAGGGAAGTTTTATTCTTCATGATGGACCTCCGTATGCTAATGGTGATTTACACATCGGACATGCATTAAACAAGATTATAAAAGATATCATTAACCGGTATAAGGTATGGTTGCAACCTTCACTTTGCACTGTGATATTTGAAATGTGTGCGATAGAATGATGCACTTCGTTTAATTACTTTTGTATGGAGTTACTTATACAATTGAATATGACAGCTTCTCCAAAACTGTAAAGTTCAATATGTTCCTGGTTGGGATTGCCATGGTCTACCTATCGAGTTGAAAGGCAAGTGATAGTTTGTTGCTATGTTTTATTTTCTTCTTGTAACTTTTAGATTCAATCATGGGTAATTTTCTGTTGAATAATCTTAGTATTGCAGTCTTTGGACCAAGATGCCCGAAAGGGGCTAACACCAATAAAATTGAGAGCCAAAGCAGCTAAATTTGCCAAAGCAACTGTGAAGGCTCAAATGGCGTCATTCAAGGTCAGTTTAAACAGCACATTTATATAACTAAAGATCCTACATAAGGTCATGTACTTTTACTTATTTACATGTAGTATCGATGTTTTTGGTTACATATTCAAACTATTAAGGATCAATAGAACAGTAAACATCTTTCTGTCGACAGAGATTTGGAGTATGGGCTGATTGGGATCATCCTTATCTCACCCTTGATCCAGAATATGAAGCTGCTCAGGTAAAGTTAGGCTACAGTGTATTATTATTATTGCTGTGTTGTTATCATTATCATATAATCTGTTTGGATTTCCAGATTGAAGTGTTTGGGGAGATGGTTTTCAAAGGGTACATATATCGGGGCAGAAAGCCAGTGCACTGGAGTCCCTCATCCCGCACTGCACTTGCTGAGGCTGAGTTAGAGGTAAATGGTTTAACAGCTTCTTTGGTGAATAATAGGATTTTATTAATTTATTAATCAATGTGGGAAACCGGGGGGGGGGGGGGGGTGAATACGTTTCCGTTTAAAAACTTAAATCTTTTGTATCAAATAACCGATCAAGTGTGACGCAATACGAAAAGTGTCGATAATAGTTCTACAACGACTAGAGATAGTAGAGAGCATTAAGTAAAGCATGTCACACAAACATAAACATAATACAAACACGAAGCCACGACACAGGCATAATCAATACAATATAAACGAGCCTGATGTGTTAACGAGTCGAGCTTTTAACTAGTTACTCGAGCTCGAGCTCGTTTAACTCGAGTCGAGCTCCATAATTTTCGAGCTCGAGTCGAGCTCCATAATTTTCGAGCTCGAGTCGAGCTCAAACATAGATTAGTGCTCGATTAGTTTAACTAGCCGAGCTTTAAAAAAGTAAAATTCGGCTCAACTCGTTTAATTAGTCGAGCGAGCTAAACGAGTCGAACGAGCTAATCGACCCAAGCAATTAATTTAATAAAAAAACTTTTTACTTAACTTATTTAATATTACTGAATCAAAATATAAATAGAAATATTTTTACTCACTCTTTATTATACCTTATTAGAGTTTTATCCTTGCAATTTATCTAGAACTTGAGTTTTATAGCTTCCTCCTTCCTTTTCATTTGTTTCACTCATCCAATGTGGGATGAAAGCTCCTTTCTTTTTTCTTCTTTCCTTTTGTTAGTTAGTTTCAAACTCACAAGTACTATAATGAATATGTAATTTTATGCATTACAAATTATAAACTTTTAACTTATGTGTTCAAAAACTTAATATTAAGTATATACCTACTTAGTATTTAGTTTAGTCTATAATTACTCTTAATAAAATTAGACTATAGACATTTATAAAAATATGCAATCCTTACTTATTAAATCTCAAGGTTGTAAATATCGCTTGGCGGTACCGTGGCGGTCGAACCCGCCAAGAGCCATATCGGTCTTGGCGGCGATATGGCGGCGCCATGGCGGAGACCATAAATTATAAAGGAATTTATTTAAAAAAAAATTAATATTAGCAATATCCTAACAAAATTAGTCAATAAGCACAAAAAACCTCCGTCCCAAAATTATTGTCCTCGTTTGACTTTTTCAGTATTTCTTTTTCAACTTTGACCTTAAATATTTTTGTTTGTGTTGTACAATAGTTGATAAAAATTATACCGATTAAAATACATGTAAAACGTAATCCATTCATATATTTTGCATCAAATATTATATAACACAAACAAAAATACTTAAGGTCAAAGTTGTATATGAAAGACCAAAAAAGTCAAATGGGACAATAATTTTGGGAAGGAGGGAGTAAAAAGTTTAACATCTTTGAAAAATAAAAACCATAAGTCCATAACTATTTATCAATTAAAAAAAAAAACGAGTTTGACCAAGTTGACCGCCATAGTGACCGATTTTGACCGATTTTTTGACCGATATGCCATATTTCGTGGCGGTGGACCGCCGCCATATCGGCCTCCATGGCCAATTGTTACATCATTGTTAAATCTTTCACTGCATGGTGTCAAACTAGCACGTTCAAGTACTAAACTCTAACATTCTAACTCCTATATTTTCATATTTCATTATTAACTTATTTTTAGAGTCAATTGCATTTTTGGTCCTTGTGGTTTGGCCAAATTGCATGTTTGGTCCCTAAAACTTTGAAAGTGCAACTATAGTCCTCATTTTGAAGTTTGGGTTGCATTTTTGGTCCTTATCTGTGTGAAATGACCAAATTATCCTTGTCTTTTTTTAAGAAGACAAAAGGTATTTTAGTCATTTAACTTTATCCAGGGACCAAAAATGCAATCCAAACTTCAAAATGGGGACTATCACTGCACTTTCAAAGTTTTGAGGACCAAACCTGCAATTTAGCTAAACCATAGGGACCAAAAATGCAATTAGCTCTTATTTTTATTAAAAAATATATGTTTTTATGTCGCTACAATGCGTGCCAAGAAAAAGCTTGTTAACTAACAACACTAATTTGTCTATAGCCAACGAAATTGGGACATAAGACAAGGAGGTACAAGAGATAACTCATTTGATATTTAAAAGGTATATCATAACACACCCTTATTTTCTATTATTTACAAAACATAATTTATATCATATAGTTTACATTGTTTTGTTCATGAAGTGCAATCGAGCCACATGTAGTTCACTTAATAAGTTCATAAAGCATCTCATTAGCATGGATGAAGAAAATATATGTTTTTATGTCACTACAATGCGCGCCAAGAAAAAGCTCGTTAACTAACAACATTTGAATGATATATAAAATGGTATATCATAACACGGCCTTATTTTCTATTATTTACAAAACGTAATTTATATCATAAGTTCATGAAGCATCTCATTGTTTTGTTTGAATGATATATAAAATGGTATGTCACTACAATACGTTGTTTTGTTGATGAAGGGCAATCGAGCCACATGTAGTTCACTTAATAAGTTCATGAAGCATCTCATTAACATGGATAAAGAAATTATTTAGGTAAAACACCCTAATCGACCGAGTTGAACTTGTAAAACAAATATGTACAACTAGCTTGAATGCTTGACGCACAAATATATGAAATGACAACATATTTAAATACAAGAACTTCCTAATTAATATTAGATGATACTAACATATATTTAAAAATAAAACATATACGATGAACGCCATTGATGTATGTATAAGATACATATACACATGTGAAATATATCATGCAAATACACAAAGACTTCTTACGTATCTCACGACTCACGAGCTAAGGTTAAATAATTATATACTCGACTTTAGTAGTTTGACATCCAAAGAGAAAAATGTCTTTACATAATAGATACATATGCGTTCATACGAGTACCAATGCATAAGTGTATACAATGAATGGTAAAGCCTTAAGTTAAGTCTTTACAAGGATTTATTTATTTATTTATTTAATTTATTATTATTATTTTTTTAAATAGGTTATTTTGTACTTTGTTGTTTGGTGTTTATTTATTTATTTAATTACTAACTAATAATAACCTAAGGAATAATTTGTGATATTATATTTGAATCATAAAGTTAATCTTGTACGGAAGGGTACTAAATACAAGGCATTTTGGTCCGTGCGATGCACAAGTTTTGTTTACCATAAAATATCATACTTTAATATGTACCATTAACTCTATTTTTATTTGACATTATGGGTCAAAATATATACAATTCTTCTAAATTCTTTTATATTATTTGTTCGCAATAATACTTAAGACTATTATGAGCTTTCACATATAGTTTTCTATAGATTCAATCAAGTATTTTGGGTTACAAATATTTACATTTATGATTTGAAACTAAAAAATTGTTGCAATAATACTTAAAGACTATTATGAGCTTCTCACATATATAATCAAATATTTTGAGTTACAAATATTTACATTTATGACATGAAAATCAAAAGTTATATATATAGATATAGATTATGTTATAGATGAAGATAAAAAAACTCTCAATGTAACCATTAGCTTCTAAATACTTGTATGTATATACGCTTAGCTTATTTTTATTTGGTTGTAAAATTAGAAAAATATAAAAGTGGCATGATATATTTTCTTTGCTAGCTAGAAATCCTTAGACCAAAAAAAAAAAGAAAAAAAAAGAAAGAAAATGTTTGAAAAGAATAGAATAAGAGAAATTAGCATATAGGAGGGACATAACTACTAGATTTATCCCACATCGAAAAGGAAAACTTTCAAAGAAAGTAGCTCTATATAAGCAAAGCTCCCACCGTATTTCTAAAGTTAGTTAAAATTTTAAATATTATTAAATATTGAATTGATGTTATTAAACATTGATTGTGTATTCCCGAATAGAGCTGGCAAATCGTGTCTTAACAGGTCTTAACAGGTCCGGTGCGCGCGAATAACATAAGTTTCAAACATGAAAACAACTCGTTTAATACTTAGCTTTGATGGTTTGAGTATGACAGATATACGTTTTATTTATCAAAAAAGTTAAATATTGAACCCTAAAATACTAAAAACAAATATTTTAAAAAATAAAAAAATTGCATAGTATATTTTTTCTCTTAACAGGTCTTAACAGGTACCCAATTTGCCAGCTCTATTCCCGAACAAGCTTTTTTGAGCTTATGTAAAAGAAAGACCTTGATTTGAGCTTACAAGCTAGAAACTTGAGCTTGAGTAGTTAAGAAAAAAACTAAATATCTAAACGAGCTTCGAGCTCGAGCTCGAACAATAACTAATTACTCGAGCTCGAGTTCGAGCCGGATTTGTAAAACTTAATCGAGCTCGAGCCGGGTAATAGTTAATCGAGCTGAGCTCGAATATCCTAAAACTTGACTCTCATATCGTTAACACCCAGCCACACAAGCATAAACACAATGCAAATATAAATGTAAAGCGATAAATGCAAATATAAACGTAAAGCAAGAAAGCGCAAACCGGACACGATGATTTATAGGGGTTCGGTCATGAAGCTCCTCTTCGCCCTACTCCACTCCTCGAGTACCCAACTCGAGAGTTACTTTAGTAGTCAACAAGCTCCCTTCTCGGCGGAGAAAACCTTACAACGTCCCTTACAATATTTTCCGACACTAAGCTAAATATCGAGTCCTTTTTTGGGTACAACCAAACCGGCTATGTTTTATGGCCTAACATAACAAACCTTGTGTTTTAAGGCCTAAACACATAAACCACCTATCCGCTTACAAATTTACCGATACTAAGCTAAATATCGAGTTCTTCGGGTACTATCAAACCCGTTATGTTTTGTGGCCCAACATAACAAACCTTGTGTTTTAAGGCCTAAACACATAAACCATCTAACCTCTAGTTTGGTGTATAGTTGGTGATACATGGTGGTGTTACAATGTGAGGTTCAAGACATGATTGTCGAATGGATATAAGTGCCTAATCTAAATATCAAGAACTCTAATCTTAATCTTTTTTTTTTTTTTTTTTTTTTTTTTTGCCTCTGCCTTAGTTTAGGCCCCTTGCGTGTTTTGCTTTGCCCTTTGTTGCCCCCTTAGGTTGCCTTTTTGCCCTCGCTTTAGGTATCGTCTTCCTTTGTTTTGCTTCCGTAGGTTTACCTGCCTTTGCTTTGCTTTTGGTTTACCCTTAGGATGCCTTTTGCCCTTAGGTTTGGTCTTTGTTTCTGGTTTGCTATGTGCATTTGTTTTGCGTTTGTGCGTGATTGGTCTGCCCCTTTTCGCCTGCTTTTTGTTTGCTGCCTTTATGCTTCCTTTTGCTCTCTCTTCTCTTCTTTCTCACCCGCACACGTGCACTAGCCGGAGGTCTCATTGGAAGCAGTCTCTTTACCCCCGGGTTTATCCCTGGGGTAGGGGTAGGTGCTGTCTACATTCTACCTCCCCCATACCCTGCCTCGGCGGGATTGGGTATGTTGTTGTTGTTGTTCAAGAGATGAAGATAACAAGTGCACTAATCTTGTTGTGGTGGATCTTCATATGTGTGTGCTTGTGGTGGATCTCTAAGCTTGCATGAATGAATCATCAAGTAGAAATATGCTTACAACACATGAGAGTTAGAAGCATTATGATCAAGGATTAAAAGTGGTTTTAAGAACATGAAAATTGTTAGAAAACGCCCCAAAAATCTGGTCTAATTGCGTGCAAAAACTAGTTTTGAAAGTGTGCAAATGAGCCACTATTTATAGGCAAAACAAGAGCTTGATGCTCCTCGACGGATCCCTGAAATATTTAAGGGAGGGAGCCGGTCTCCTGTTAGAAATTCAGAATCCATCTCTTGTTTGTCTTTTGTGGTGGCTTGTAAATCTAAACAAAAGATTTTGTTTCTAGAAGACTAATTCAATTTTTTTTTTTAAAATATTTTTTACTTATACAAAAATAATTTGTATATTTACTTTTGTAAAAATGTTTTATACACATTAAAATGTAATGTGTAAAAATGTAAAAGTGCAAAAAATATTTCTCTGATCATAATGCAACGTAACAAACATATTCAAACCTGTGTTGAAGCATACTTGAGACGTCGAGAGATGTTGGTGTAAGTATGCTTTGATGATTTGTGGTTACGAGTAACTTGCGCATTTTACATTATGTGTTACAAGTTACATGTTTGTCATTAAAACTGAAGAGACCGTTTAGTTTAAATATTGTAATATTTGCACTAACAATCAAGATTGGCGACTCTTTCATAGGTTCTAGTTTTAGTTCTTCAGATATACTAGTATCAAATAGAATTTTTCATGCAGTATGAGGAAGGCCATATTTCAAAGAGCATGTATGCAATTTTCAAAATACCAAGTACTCCAAACAAAGGCGGATTACTCGATGAATTTCTCCCCAAATTATCCCTAGCAATTTGGACCACCACTCCATGGACTATTCCTGCTAATGCTGGTATGTGTTCTTTTTGTGCACACTTGTGAAGTTATCTACATATATAATATATTCACATGCTTATGTGTACTTCCTTTCTTTCTGTATTTTATTTCAGCCGTTGCCGTGAATTCCAAGCTCCAGTATGCTATTGCAGAAGTGCAGTCATGCTCACCTGATGTTGCTTCATCTTCTGAAGACAAAAAGAAAAGATTTGGTAGTGTTTTGAATGATGGCGAAAAACAATTTTTCATTGTTGCACTGGACCTTGTGCCAACACTGGAAGCCAAATGGGGTGTGAAGCTTGTTGTCAAAAAAACAGTTTTGGGCTCAGATCTTGAAAATTGCAGGTAACTTGATTTAAAATAAAATATTCTTCTGATAAATTAACTTATGCACATCTTTTATATATTTGTGATAGATATGCACACCCGATAAATGGTCAAGAATGTCCTGTTGTCATTGGTGGAGATTATATCACGACAGAATCAGGAACTGGGCTTGTCCACACAGCCCCCGGTCATGGCCAAGATGATTATATAACCGGATTAAAATACGGTTTGCCTTTAGTATCCCCAGTGGACGATGAAGGAAAGTTCACTGAAGAAGCTGGAATCTTTTGCGGGCTTGATGTATTAGGTGATGGCAATGCTGCTGTGATAGATCACTTGGATGAACGTTCATCAATAGTCATGGTAGAACCTTACAGTAAGTAGCATCGTTCATCCATAAATATCAACATTTTCCCAATGAGAGCCAGCCTTATGAATGGTATAATTAAATTGCATTTCATTTTTCAGAGCACAAGTATCCATATGATTGGCGAACAAAAAAGCCTACAATTTTTAGGGCAACAGCACAATGGTTTGCCTCTGTTGAAGGCTTCAAAGAGGCTGCTATGAATGCGATTAATCAAGTAGTATGGACTCCGTCTCAGGTACAAATACATATACTGTTTTGATCTTCAAAACTCGAAATTGCTCACTTCCAGGATTTGATTGATATAAGTGCATAAGAATTATCATTTTTAGTTTCTGGGCTGGTTTCATGTTCATGTAACACAGAACCTGAGTTTGGAGCAACTAGTAAACCCCTTTTCATAAGCAACAGTAGGAATGATTTAGGAACACTATAAAGACCAAAATAAGATAGGACCATAGATAAGTAAAGCATTTTAATGGCAGCTACAGGTTTGTATCTGTACATGTTTGCTAAACGGGTAAACGGATGAGGTTTTCCCTCTTTAGGTTACCCGGGGAGGGGGAGTCTTTGAATCAGATGTACGCAGCCTAACCGGGATATCCCGGTGACCGTTTCCAACCCTTCCGTGGCTACCCACAATTGTGTGCCTAGTGAGGTTTGAATCCATGACCTCTTGTTGGTAAGTAATGTGCCTTGCCACTAGTTTATAAATGATACGGAGTAGTTAAGAAATTATGACTTTATGACTATCCTATGCTGCCAACTAGTTTATGCATTTTGGTGGTAGTATTCCTCTAAATTATTAAGTATGATCATTGTCTTGCAGGCAGAAAACAGAATTTCTACAATGACTTCTAGCCGTTCAGATTGGTGTATATCTCGTCAAAGGACATGGGGTGTCCCAATTCCAGTTTTCTATCATACAGAGACAAAGGAACCTCTGCTAAATGAAGATACTGTTGATCATATCAAATGTAAGCCCTAAACATAGTTGCTGGAAAGTTGAGTTAATTTGAGCTTACATTTAAGGAATGTGCATTTGAATCTTTGTGTTTGGCAGCAATCATTTCCCAAAAGGGCAGCGATGCATGGTGGTACATGTCAGTAGAAGAGTTGCTTCCTGAAAAATATCGTGATAAAGCATCAGATTATGTTAAGGGAACTGATACGATGGATGTTTGGTTTGATTCAGGTCTAATTTATTAGTTACATGTTAAACACAAACAGTTCTTGTTTCAGTTATATGCGACTGGATCTGTATATTAACCTATTAAACATACATAAACTGCAGGATCTTCATGGGCTGCTGTTTTAGAAAGTAGAGATGGCCTCAGTTATCCTGCCGATTTGTATGTTGAAGGTACCGATCAGCATCGGGGTTGGTTTCAAAGCTCTTTATTGACCAGTGTTGCAACCAAAGGTATCGTGACCATCAGTATATTCTTAATTTAACTGATTTCATTATTGTTATTAAATTTAATTATATATGGCAGGACAAGCTCCGTATTCTGGAGTTATAACGCACGGATTTGTGCTCGACGAGAGGGGTAAAAAAATGAGTAAATCTGTAGGTAATGTTGTCGATCCACGTACTGTGATTGAAGGAGGGAAGAATCAAGAGGTTAGTGGTCATTTAGCTATGATTTAAAAACATAATATTGCTTAATAGTAAATCAAATGTTTTCAATTTGTTTCTACAGCAAGAACCTTCGTATGGAGCAGATGTGCTTCGGCTTTGGGTCTCAAGTGTAGATTTCACAGGAGACGTTCAGATTGGACCTCAAGTCCTCCGTCAACTGTCGGACATCTACAGAAAACTACGAGGGACTTTGCGGTTTCTCTTGGGAAATCTTCATGATTGGAAAGTGTGTTTTTTTGTTTTTTGTTTTCCAAATATTCCTCTGATATGCTTTTGGTTTAAATACAGTTAATACATTACCTTATATTGTGCTTTTATTTTGTAGGCAGAAAATTCTATTGCGTATCATGATCTTCCAGAAATCGATCAGCATGCTCTGTTTCAGCTTGAAAACGTTGTGAAAAACATCAAAGAAAGCTATGAAACATATGAATTCTTCAAAATATACCAGGTAAAGTGTTTTTTTTACTTAATACATGGTTTCTCATTTTTTTTTCATAGTAACTGAATTCATTTTGTTTCAGATGATTCAACGTTTTGCTATTGTTGATCTCTCAAATTTCTACTTTGATGTTGCCAAAGATCGTCTTTATGTCGGGTAACTTTTTTCTTTTATAATTTAATGAAACTTGATTGGTTTTATAGTCACATTAGTTGATTTTGATACGTTGGTTCTGTTTCAGTGGTGCTTCAAGTTTTACAAGGAGAAGTTGTCAAACGGTGCTTGCAGCTCATTTGCTCTCGATAGTGAGAGTAATTGCTCCAATTCTACCTCATTTAGCTGAAGATGTGTGGCAAAATCTTCCTTTCGAATATAGCATTGGCAACACTGATGTAGCCAAATTTGTTTTTGAGTCAAAATGGCCCGAAGTCAATGAAAGATGGCTTGCCTTTCCAGAAAAAGATATTGACTTTTGGGGAAACATACTAGAGGTAACTACAATTATGTCTTGCTGATAACATATATGTGAATTTTGATTTTCTTTTAAATAATCATCTATGGTATAATAATTTTGAAATTGTATGTGCATCTGATTTGTATGAATTTGGTAGTTGAGAACTGAGGTAAATAAAGCTTTGGAGACTGCTCGCACTGGCAAACTCATTGGTTCCAGCCTGGAAGCAAAGGTGTACCTCCATAGCTCTGACGATAGCCTTGCACAGAGATTAAGGAACATGTGTGAAGCTAGACTTGATGCGGACTCTCTGAATCGCATATTCATAACATCTCAGGTATTTCCAATAATTATTTGGTAGGAATGGCAAGATGGTTGGTCGGACGGGTTGCGGCACGGGTCACAACACAACAGGTTCCAATGAAAACGAGCCAGATTGGTTTGGTGCACCTGCAAGCTCTTTTTTGGTTCATCATTTTTAAAAGAAATTAATTTGTTAATATTGACACCGAAAAAAACAACAAAATTGTTACAGTATTAATCTATATTTTTGTATAACGAGTTAGAAAGCTTGCATTAAATTTAGACTTTTGTCAAATTTGTACGTGCTTGACCTGTTACCCTTACTAATATAGTATTTCCACTTATAATATATTGCATATGAGTCAAGTACTCAAGTTTGTGTTCAAATAAGTTCTATCATTTGTTGTTCTTACATGTCAAAAATGTTGGAAGCGTTTTTGCTGGTTTATGCCGTGAGTTAATTTTTTTTTAATAAACCTATTAAAATTGCTCCCAAACTTGCATTTGAATAAAGTTCTCAATATTAAATTTATTTGACTCTTTTTTAAAATAGATATGAATCACCTTAAATAACTATAGATGTATTTTCCATTATCATGCCGATGGGCATCTTGAAGATTCTACTGAAATAGACATAGCAGAAATTAGTGGTCCATTCAATGTGGAATTCAGCAGCAGCCTGAATTGACTGATTCATAACTAAATGAGTTGAAATTGCCGATTGCTTGAGAAATTCCACTACTACTCTACTCACCAATCAAATATCATATTTTTACACTAAAGTCTATTTTGATTGGTTGAAATATCAAAGTAGACAAGTATTTGGGGACAACCAAACATACAAACATGGACTTATAATTTGGGATAGAGGGAGTAGTGTTGACTTAGATATTTATACATCATAGCACGTATTTCATTTGTTAGAAGTTTGATGATATTGGTATCTAAATCCCATTATTCATACTGCAGGTTGAGATTCTTTCTACTTTGGAGGATGCACCAAGTGAAAATATACCATATTCCGGAGATTATTTGATTCAAGGAGAAAAGAAAATATGGATTGGCGTCTCACGTGCAGAAGGTTCAAAATGTGAACGATGTTGGAATTTCTCACCCCAAGTTGGTTCATTTCTCGATCACCCCACACTTTGCAAACGTTGCTATGATGTTATTGCAGGTCAACCACTTCCTACTCTTGCAGCCGTTAGTTGATATGTTATGGAGTGAAATTATTAGAAAAAAAGTGCCTTATAAGTTCTAAAAAGGGGTAAAATGGTCATCCCAAGATTAATATGCCAAATGGAGAAACCACAATGATAACTTTTGCAATTTACTCAAACTATTATTCTCACTTTATGAATGCATTTCTACATATTAAATAAAATACATATATATTAACGAAATGATAATTTAGTACAAATAACTAATTTGGGATTTAGAGATTGAGTAACGAACATGATGAGTGTGGATGATATTTAACTATGGTTTTTAATTTAATAGCACTTGTTAGATTGAGATTTATTAATTATTATTGTAAAAATAATACGAGCAATTATTAACACCATTTTAACAAAAAAAAGCCAGTACCGTGTTATTGGTGCATGTAAGTCTTACAAAATACCCTATGAAAACACCCACTCACTTAAAAAAAAAAAAAAACCAACGGCACTAGTTGCAATGGCTAAAAGTCGAACGGCAAAAGACACAGTACAACACAACACAACACACAACGTGACATTCGTTGGTTGTTGGTTCTTTGATGGGTGAATAATTGCTCCACACCAACATCTTACTCATGGTTGTTGGCTCTTTGATGGGTGAATAATTGCCCCACACCTACATCTTACTCGTTATAGTACAATAATGCAAAACAACCTCTGCACAGCCCTACTTTTATTTGTGTGATGTTAATATATAGTCAATAGTCCTAGTCTTTTAATATTAGAGTAAATTACACCGTTCGTCCCTGTGGTTTGGGTGAAATCCCTACGCTCGTCCCTCCCTTTTTTTTCTTGCATCATGAATCCTTATAACCAAGTTTCGTCACACTGTTCGTCCCTATCACTAACGGCCGTTATCTTTTTCGTTATCTCAATGGCACCGTTAGTCCTAACCAAACGATCACTTGCAGCGTTAGTCCTTTATACTAACGACCGTTAATAACTCAAAAATTTTATTAAAAAAAACCTTTTCTACGCAGTTTTTATCGTTTTCGCCAGTTTTCTTACGTTTTTATGCGTTTTCGTCCGATTTTATACGTTTTCGTCTACTTTTTCTACGTTTTTATACAGTTTCTTACGTTGTGATACGGATTTGTCTGTTTTTATACGTTTTTCTTTGTTTTTTACGCTTTTGTCTGTTTTTCTTACGTTTTTGTCCGTTTATATACGTTTTCATACGCTTTTTTTCCGTTTTTCTTACGTTTTTATACGTTTTCCTTCGTTTTTACGCTTTTGTCCGTTATTCTTACGTTTTCATACGGTATAATTTTAAAAAAAATGACTTTTTTTTTTAATCTGATTAAATTTTTTTTTTCCGATTTAAAAAAATCGTTTTTTAATCGATTTTAAAAAAGTTTTTAATCGATTACGTTTTAAATCGGAAAAACTTTTAAAATCAATTTTTAAAAAATTACGTTTTTATCGGAAAAATCTTTTTATAAATCGATAAAAACGTAATTTTTAAATCGAAAAAACTTTTTAAAATCAAATTAAAAACGTACTTTTTAATCGGAAAAACTTTTTAAAATCGATAAAAAAACGCAATTTTTTTTTAATCGTCAGATTAAAAAAAACGTATTTTTTTTTAAATCGGAAAAAACTTTTTTGAAAATCAGATAAAAAAAACGCAATTTTCGAAATATTTTCGAAATATTTTTTTTTAAATTAAAAAAATTTGAATAAAAAATAAAATAATATTTTTCAAATAAAAAAAAATACATATTTTTTTTAAACTGGCGAAAACGATAAAAACCGCGTAGAAAAGATTTTTTTTAATAAAATTTTTGAGTTATTAACGGTCGTTAGTATAAAGGACTAACGCTGCAAGTGATCGTTTGGTTAGGACTAACGGTGCCATTGAGATAACGAAAAAGATAACGGCCGTTAGTGATAGGGACGAACAGTGTGACGAAACTTGGTTATAAGGATTCATGATGCAAGAAAAAAAAGGGAGGGATGAGCGTAGGGATTTCACCCAAACCACAGGGACGAATGGTGTAATTTACTCTTAATATTAATATAATAATAGTAATAATGCAAAGATATACTGTATATATAGATAACACTTGAGGGGACAAGAGGCTCATCTACAACCACATATGCAAAACGCACAGTAAACACCAGCTACCTCACTCCTTCCTCTTTGTGTATTTGTTCTTCCAGATCTTGTGAGAAGTACTCCTTCAATTCACATCATTTTGTAACCCAAATCAAACGCCCTTTTTAGTAATGACTTCTCATGAATACAAAGACATAATGTTTTCACCCGATGACTTTGCTCACCTAAAAATCCCCCTTGAAAGTATCCTATCAGCCACCAACAACTTTGCTGAAGAAAATTCTATCGGAGACGATGATTTTGGAACTCATTACCAGGGACAGCTCATGTGGTCCGGTGAGCTGATTAAAATCCATGCCCGGAGGTGGTTAAATAAAGAGAGGGATGATGAAAAAGAACAACAGTTTTGGACGGAGATTTTCATGCTTTCTAGTCTCAAGCATAAAAATCTGGCTTCTCTTGTTGGGTTTTGTGCTGAAAATGATGAGAGAATCGTCGTTATCAAGTTGGAGACCAGGGCAAGTCTCGAAAACCATTTAAGTGACACTATGACATTGACATGGGTGCGAAGATTGGAGATTTGTGTCGGTGTTGCGAACGCATTGAGCTACATTCATTATGATGAGTCACGCGATTTTAGCGTTATACATCGAAACATCGACAGTGAGACGATTATGTTGAATGATAACTGGGAACCTAAGTTAATAGAATTTAGACTTTCTATGAAGATTAAAGCATCTGAAAGGCACCTTTCTTTTGATACTGGTAAAGTTTCGAACAGGCTGGGGTATACAGACCCAACATATTTAGAGACTAAATGTGTGAGCCACAAGTCAGATATCTACTCCTTCGGGATAGTATTGTTTGAACTACTTTGTGGTGGAGATTCAGTAATCGATGACGACTATAATAAGTATTTGGCTCCGGTGGCCATTACCCATTATCGCGAGAAAAAACTCGGTCTATGGAAACAAATAGACTCGCAGTCATTCAACATGTTTGCTGAAATAGCGTATGACTGCTTGAAAGAAGAACGATCGCAACGCCCAGATATAGATGAGATTGTCCCAAGACTTGTGAAAGCGTTGGAACTCGCACGTGAAAACATACCTGTAAGACCTCTTCTTTATACACTCACTACATCAGTTTGCACGTTATCTATATCTATACTACTTTATAATGCATTTAGGCCTTCTAAAATTAGAAGGCTTAAAAATTAAGCCTTCTAATTTTAGAAGGTTTAAAATTAAGATAAGGAGCTCCAATAATGAGATGACATGTATGACTTCTTAACAAACTCCAAATCTAACTCCTAACCACCAAAAATTAAGATAAGGAGCTCCAATTATAAAATGACATGTGTTACTTCTCAACTAAAAATTCATCTTTATTTTCAAATTGAATAATCTTTTTATCTACTTATTTATATTATAATCTAATTTCACCATATATATTTTCTAAAATTTTATGCGAATTTTTATAAAATTTTCTTTTTTAATTTTTCAACATCCATTTTAATACTACGTATATTTTTATGAGTTTTTAGTTTTTATATCAAATCCCAAAAAAGTTTAGGACCAAAGTAAATTTTGACAAACCACGGACCATTCATGTTTATTTTTATTTTAATTCAAATTTTTACAACTTTAACCTTTATTTCATTTATTCCAATCATATTATAGTCATCGGGTACCCGCCGCCGCATTGCGCGGGTACCCTTCTAGTAAATAATTAATAGCTACTAAAACGCAAGTTAAGATTTTCAAGGTGACCAAAGAGACCATATCTGCTGAGTTCTTATATCCCTCTTTTACTTACATGCATGTAGTATATAAGTTTATATTTTATCAACACTTAGTCACTGATCAATATAAATGATAGCGAGAATTTTATATATATTCAAGTTTTGTAATCATTTTTGACGAATGAAGTATGTGATAATAACAGTTTACATATTTTTGTGGGTTATTAACGTAATTGAGATTCATGTTATTCGATCCGCTACCCGCACCAAGCTTTTAAGTTATTTATATTAACAATAAATTATATAAAAAGTTAAATACAACGGCTTATCAACTAGCTTACACTCTGTTCCCGAGTATAAAACTGAAAGAAGAGAAATGGAGAGGGGGAAAAAGATAGAAAAGAAGAGGATAGGAAATAAATTTTATTTTTTATCTTGTGTTTCTAAGTTGGAAAAAAAAGTAGATGAATATAAGCATAAAAAGGCTTAAAAATCACTTACTCTTCAAATCATCCCAATTTGAGAAGAAGATTAGGAGAGAAGTTTTGACTTAATTTCCTCTCCCCTTCTCTTCTCTTCTTTTCAGAAAAAACTCGGGAATGCAATTTTTTTTTTAATTTCTTTTCCACTTCTCTTCTTTTCTCTCCAAATTAAAACTCACGAACAGAGTATTAAAGCACAAAAAACGCAGGTGTCATGATTTGGCACTCGACCACTAGCAACTTATTGTTTGTTTTTACACTTAAGGGCAAAATGATAAAGGTAAAACCTTTTAGTACTTGTCTACATGTATCTTTTAAAAAAATACACGTTTGTACAGAATTATATTAGGGGTGTATGTTTTTTTTGCCATAAATCATAAAGGGTATGGGTATAGCTATAGGGTATAATCCATAGTTGTTGACTTATTGTTTGGATTGATTTTTAGGGTATGAGTTTTATTATTTAAATTGTTTTAAAAAAATTAAAAGAGACAGGTTTCACACTCAAAATAATGTGGGCCTGTGAGAATGATTTGGCTAAAGGTACCAACTCAGCCTTCAATGAGAAAACCCTCATATTACACATACAAGTGAACCAAACATAAACAATCATTTTCATTTTCATTTTCATTCTTTTCATTCCATAACCCCTATCCAAAATGCACCTAAAAGTTGTTAGCTATAAACTTTCTTATTTTTCATCTATAAGGCTAAACTAAAAAATCTGATTGGTCAATAGATTGTTCAATATTTTTCGACTGCTTCATCAAATGGTTTCCTATTATCAATTCTTTTATACCACCAAAGGCCTTTTGGCCCAGTGGTATGTGAGTGACCTATCAACCTAGAGGTTGTGGGTTCAAATCTCATTAAAGAAATTTAGGATATAATTTATGAGATAAATGATGTACAGTAGGTTGTAATAAATTTGCCGCTCTAAAAAAAATCTTTATACCAATATATCAGCTCTACTTTAATCACACTCGCAAGGACAATTAACATCTATATCTATAATACATAGTATATATAATGTAGGAAGAACACTCTCATATTAATTATTAAGGCATTTTAAAAATTAAAATTTAAACAATATAAATATAAATGCACGTTGTACAATTACTTTATGCATTAACATACATATTAAACAACCTTGAACAAATTTAAAATATTAAAATACCCCTCAATGCAAAAATACAATTAATAACCAGATGGTACAAATCCAACAAGTTATTTGAATAAATTTTTAAATACTCTATTCTTGAATAAATTTTTAAATACTCTACTCAAACACATTAAAACATTCCTGGAATAAAAATTCATACAATCTTTCAAAAAAAAATAATTAAATAGCATGTCTATACTATCTACTTTTAACATAATATAGTTTGCCATATTTTAAAGTTATTAAACCTAAAATTATGCCTTCTATAAAGTTATTGTCACGAATAACGTATTATAAAAAAAACATTGCTTGTCAAAAATTTTACTTACAGGATATCTGTCGTCATAACATACGGGTACCATGCTAGTTTTCTTCAAACGTAGAAGCGAATTCAAGATATTGTTGTCTTACTTTTGACAAAATTGTAGTGAAGGTGTATGATGTGCGACTATTTTCACTTCAGATTTCCTTTTAATAATAATTATGAATAAATACTGCACCTTCAAGATGTCAATGATCTTTTTTTTTTTTTTTTTTGGGTCCTTGTTGTTAAAAGGATATTTACCATGGTAAATTTTTGTAAACATATAACTGGAAGTTTTGAATGAGCTATAGTGGATTTCTTGATAAAAAATAACCAAATTGGCCTACATATAATAATACCATACGAATGGGCTTGTAGGCTGACGAATAGAAACCGAAAAGAAACTAATAAAAATAACCACAAAGTAAAACTATGAGGAGCCCAGAAGCCCAAGTAGCACCTTGATATGTCAAAAACGTCTTATATATGCAATCTTCAGATACAAAATGTAATGTAACAATAACAACACGGACAGCCAATCCCGCCAGGCATATAGAATACAAAATACAATGTAGCACAAACTATATATTTAAGATACACTAAAGTCATTATGAACAATAAGATAGTAAAATTTATACAAGTGTCGCACAGCGAAAATAACCAACCTACGCTTGAGGCCTTTCAACCCCTAAATTTTGCAATTAATTGATTATATAAGGATATACTGTTCATCTGAAACTATTAACGAAAAGGAGAAACTCAAATACGAATCAATTTGATATTACAATTCGTACAGATAATAGATGTAAATAAAATAACTCACTAAAACATAAGAAACACACGTCGGAAGTTAACTTTTTTATCGATCGGTAGTTGTTAAGAATATCACATTATGAGAAAAAAACCATATTTAAAAAATTAATAAGCGCAACAAAACCTGGAGTTCTAGTTAGGATCTTAGAAAAGAGGACTGTTGGCCGAAGTTGCCTATATTTTTACATAGGATGGATGAGAATGGATCTACTTAGAAGAAAAATAAAAATAAAAATAAAAAGATTGAGAAATGTTTTCAGCCACTTATTTCAAATGTAGAAGAAGAATTTCATGAGAGATGTATATTTTTTATGTGCATCTGAAATATACGACTATGGTTATTTCTCATCCTTCTCATTTTACCTTTATTTCTTATTTGATCCTTACTCTAGGATTGAAATTATTAAATAGTAACCCATTTTTTTTATCACTATGGCCATCCACAACGCATAGACGTGGCATCGTTCAAATAAAAATTAGACGCCAACTCATCATTTAATAACATTGTAGGGTTCGTACGTTGAAAAGACGTTCTTCTCTGTTTGAATCACATTTAATAACATTATTGTTGTATGATAATTTTAGATTATGGTAGTTTCTATTTATGCAATTAAGTTATGTCTTTTTAATTTCTATGTAATTCGTCTCTTATTTTTATATTAATGTAATCTTAAAAAATGACTAAATTTATAATGTTGTTGCATTACTGTAAAGTTCAATGCATTAAAAGCGCATCAATTTTGTATTGCACCTTGCATTGGAAATGCTCTAAGGCCATCTACAATGCATTGATGTGGCAAAGTGCAATAAGATCATTAGATGCCACCTCATAGTGTAATAGCATTGTGGGATTGCATAGTATAATGAGAGTTTGTTTCTGTACACACCATTTAAATACCCTAATACTCTAATAGTAGGCCTTTTTTTCCACTCAATTATTCATTAATATAAAAGATGTATGTTACTCCTACTTTAAGTTTGGAACCAACCATAAAAAAATTATGCAAACTTGAATTAATATATATGATGTTCAAATAAAAAAAAAAAAAAAAAAAACACACACACACACACAACTTTAATTTTTCTCTAACCCTAAATCATTTCACCTTTTGCAGCCACCTTTTTCTCAAATGTAAATACAACCTTTAAAATTTGTCCCTTCCATTCAACCAAAAGCGAATCAAACATGATCTTATTTTCATATTCGAGGATCAAATACAAACACCCCTTTTCTTCTCTTAACCGGTTTTCAGATCTTATTGTTTTGTTATAGATCTATGATGAGTTTGATTTACGAATATATATTATCTTGTAACTAAATTATAAAACTAATAATCTCAGTTTTCGCAATGATATCAGTTTTTGTCGTTTTTTAGGATAGTTTTTGTTTTGAGGAGATGGGTTCATGATAGTTTTTGTTTGATGTTGTTTGTTTTGGTTAATGGTATATTGCACTTCATCTTCTCCAACTTTTTTTTCTTTTTCTTGAACCGATGAAGACACATATCTTGTGTCAACCATGTGGTTATTCGTAGTATTGGTTTCGTCAAATGAGATAATATGAGACCTTGTTTTTATTTTTTTCTTTTTGTGGTTTTTCGGACATGGTGATGGGTTTAGGATAAATTGTGGTCTCGGGTAGACTGTTTAGATCACACAACGGCCACGGTGATTGGTTCGGACATGGTGATCTTTATTTATTTATTTTTTTTGTTTCGTTAGTGTTTTTGTTCAAACCAAATAGGTGAGGGCGGTTGATTTGGAGTTGGATTGAATATTCTGTGTATTTGTTTCTCAAATTTATTTTTTAGTGTTGGCTTGACTTGTAGCTTGATTAGATTGTACATTGTGATTAAATGGTTATATATTTTGGTGAAGAGATGAATTAAATAGTGTATTAATTATATGTGTTTAATATTGGTTTTTTTAGTTGTATTTGTGCTTCAAATAGTTGTAAATTATGCTTTGTTACTTGTATTTGCTTAAAATCTATATTAGGAAATCTTAAAAAATTAATAGGAGAGAAGTACTTAAATGCATTATAAATAATATAGATAATTAGTATTTAACGCTTCATGTTTTATTCATGTTGTAAATTTTAGGGTCAATTATTAATTGATAATTAATCTCTTTAGTCTTGGTCAATTATTTATTTAACCATTTAACCTTTTTGGCAACATTTTTACTCTTAACTTTCATTGACTATTTAAAAGACCGCTTTAATTTTGGATAACCATTAGACAAAATCTTTTAACTAAAATCGACAACTTTTTTAATCTATAATATTAAATGAACTATTTTATGATTACCCATTCTGACACATGATACATCGCGTTTTGTGGTTTTTAGTTATTTAGTTTTCTTGTGTTTAAATCAAGGGGACCGTAAGTTTGTTTTGACCATTATAACTTCTTGTTCTTTTAAAAGGGCATTTTACATAGATAACTAAAAACAAAAAATTAAATTATTTATTACAAATTTTAAGAATAGTAATAATCCCCTTAATCCAAAAACTGAAAAAGAATTCATAACTGAAGCACCAAAATCCGACGTATGATGGGTCGTGTCGGATAGTCTAAGTAATAAGAAATGTAATACTCCGTATTGGATATGACCTTGACACAAGCCATACAACTTTCAGTGACAATAAATAGAAAAGAAATAAAACCAACTTTATGGATATCACTTAGGATTAAAAATATGAATAAAAAAGAGACGTTCGGTAGAGATCGCCAATTATACATATATAGTAGAGAAATACTACAACCACCTACAATTTACAAAAAGAAATCCACATAATGTTGTGGCAAGTGAATTTATGGATGAAAATAAGAGATAATTTAAATGTTAGAAAGAGAAGGCCACAAATTACATAACACCTCATTGTGTGGGATTTTTTTTGTAAATTGTATGTGATTGTAGCATTGCTCTATATAGTATACAATATACTGATGATGCATCACTAGTTCATGCTATTTTGTGTATTAAATGAATATCCTTTTGTAACCTGCTTGTTTTTTGTAATAGGTACACTCTCCGCCCAACCACCTTGCTCATCTAAAAATCCCTCTTGAAGATATCTTATCCGCCACCAACTACTTTGATGAAGATAATGTCATCGGAGAAGGTGGATTTGGAAAGAGATACAAGGGACAACTCTTGTGGTCCGGTGAGTTGATAGATATAATTGCTGAGAGGTTAATTAATGAAGAATGGGATGATGAAAAAGAACAACAGTTTTGGACGGAGATTGCGATGCTATCTGGACTCGAGCATAAGAATCTTGTTTCTATTGTTGGATTTTGTAATGAAGTTGATGTAGAGACCATCATTTACAAGTACGACTCCAAGGAACGGCTCGACAACTATCTAAGTGACCCGGTGTTGTTGACATGGGTGAAAAGATTGAAGATATCCGTCGGTATTGCGCATGCATTGAGATACATTCATTACGATGAGCTACGCGATTTTAGTGTTATACACCGGAACATCAGCAGTGAATCAGTTTGTCTGAATTATGACTGGGAACCCAAGTTATCTGAATTTCAGCACTCCATAAAGATAAAAGCATCAGAAAGGAACCATTCTTTCCATATTGATTCAGTTTGGTCTACAGAGGGGTATACAGACCCAACATATTTAAAGACTAGACGTCTGAACCACAAGTCAGATATCTACTCCTTTGGGATAGTGATGTTTGAACTATTGTGTGGTAGGAAATCAGTAAGTGATGATCAAGATAATAAGTATTTGGCTCCAGTGGCAGTTTTTCATTATATAGAGAAAATTCTTGATGATATAATTGATCCGGATCTATGGAAACAAATAAATCCGCGATCATTGAACATTTTGGCCGAAACAGCATATGCGTGCTTAAATGAAGAACAATCGCAACGCCCAAATATGGATCAGATTGTCACAAGACTGGAGAAAGCGTTGGAACTTCAATTGGAATGTGAAAATGCTGTAAGAGGGTTTTTTCTCTTTATCTTTCTATCCCAATAACTATTGCATAATACGAGCAACGTTTATTTACTTATGGCTATATTTGTTGTCATTGATGTTAAAGGTACACTCATCAGTTGTGGACGAAGTTGGAGGGACATCATCCAATCTTGAAGAGGTAACTAATTTTTTATTTAAGTCATGTTGTAAGTCACTGAAATCATTAAAAAAGAGGAATATGTCAAAACAAGAGAAACGATAAAGAAAGATGCGAGTAGAGAGGCAGCAGAATATAATACGATGTGGTATATAATGCCCGATAGCAATTCCCTTATTTTATTTAAAATCTTGTTGTAAGTTGTAACTTACAACTTGTAAGTCACTGAAATTTTTAAAAGAGAGGAAAACAGGTGATATTTTAATGGTTAAATCTACTTTGCTCATTATACTCAGACGATATTTGTCAAAACAAGAGAAAATTAAAGGATAAAGAAAGATGCATGTTTTTGTTCTGTTTATAACGTGATGACCGGTGAAGAGTGATACATTAGACATGTCACTTATATATGGGTTACTTTAGTTAAAGTATTATGGTTACTCAACCTATATATTAATATAGATCTTGAAATTTTGGTTACAAATAAAAAGTTCTAATTATATAAGATATAGGTGCGAGGTAAGAACCACATAAGTAGGTGCTCAAAATAACTAAAATACGTGTCGTATTAGTTTTAGGAAAATGATATGCGTGAATAAAACCCTTAAAGATATGCTTAACCTTTATTTGAAGACACGTGACAATTTATAAAGGTATGCTTAACTTGTAGTCGTTAAGACATCGCCTTGCGTTTTTATTTCAAAAGCAATCCACCAAGATGAAAATGAAGTTGACTAGTATGATAGTATCAACTATTGTCACATATAGTTCTTAGATGAAACGAACCCTGAGACCCAAGACCAAGTCTCAACCGAACCCAACCATGTCAAGAGACTTCCCATACGTTATACATTTTCTATTTAGTTCTCCCACCTATAATTTTAGTTTATAAGTGGTCCACATTACCACGTGCCACCCATCCATTGTTTCCCATGTTTAGTTATTTTCTAGTCTATAGTTTATTCCTTCAGTTTAGAAGATCATTAATTTGTTCTTTAGTTATTTAACTGTAAGGGAGTGTCTAACTAGTGCTCTCAGGGCATTGGTTATGATGCATTAAATAATCATAAACTTTCCTTTTAAATTAGAAATTGTATTTAATACGCATTTATTAAACTTATAAATTAGCTAAATAATTAATCGTGATTTTTAATTTAATAACTTAAAATTTCCATACATAATCATCTTAAACAATGCCTTGAGGGCCCCCCTAACTGTAATAACGTTGCATTTTGGAAAGGGTGAAAATTTGATCTAGTGTTTAGTCTACTAGAATATATTGTAAGAGATCTGCTAAGCTATTTATCTTTGGAGATTTTCTATCACTATATTTCAACAATCTTCACCCAAGTTAAACATGATTATCTTTTATATATATCTTCTTTACACTTACTGTACCAGCTTTAATTATCAGCCCTTTGAAAATGACTCATGTATAAAAATATTATTGAGAGATACACAAGATCCGGTGTTATATGTACTTAGCTTCTCACCATTTCGTCTCTTTGATAAATATTTTAATTGATCATTAATCATCCTAACTAAAGTGTTACATCCTGTTAATCTACACATATAGGGATCAGTGACCTTCGTATCTATAAGCAATGAATCCCAAGTCAGTAAAAACACAAAGTCTTTCCTCAAAGATCCATCTCTCTTAAAACTCAGCTTTGAAGATTTGAAATCAGCAACCAACAATTTTGATGAAGAAAATTTCCTCAACAAAGATGGAACGATATTCAAAGGTCGTCTCTTGCGTTCCGAACAGTCCATCGATTTCTTTGGAAAGATTTATGAATCTGATTCTGAAAAAGATGAGAGCAAAATGTTCTGGATGGAGCTTTCGATGCTTTCAAGTCTCAAACATAAGAATCTAGTGTCTCTTATTGGGTTTTATGAAGATGAGGAGGAGGAGGATATGAAGGTTATCATATACAAGAGGGAGGCCAAGGAAAGTCTAGAAAATTATCTAAGTGACCAGACTCTTACATGGATGCAAAGGTTGAAGATATGTGTTGGTGTTGGAAATGCATTGAGTTACATCCATTATGATGCTGGACGTGATTTTAGTGTTATACATTGCAACGTCAGGAGCTCGAATATTTTACTTGATGACGAATGCGAACCCAAGTTAATTGGTTTTGAACATGCATTGAAAAATATAGTAGCTCGGAGGCATCGTTTTTTTCTTACTCATGATGTTATTGAGAATGTATACCTGGACCCAAAATATAAACAAACTGGAAGTCTAAGTCACAAGTCAGATGTGTATTCATTCGGTGTTGTATTATTCGAAGTCTTGTGCGGAATGAGTGCAATAGACGAAGACGGTGACGAAGAAGAAGAAGAAGAAGAAGAAGAAGATGATGATGATGATGATGATGAGTTAGAAGAAGAGTTGAGAGAGGGGTTATTAAGTCAGCTGGTCAAATCTAATTTGGATGAAATGATCATGCCGCATTTACGAAAACAGATGAACCCGGAATCCTTCAAAATTTTCTCAGAGACAGCATATTACTGCATAAAAGAGGATAGAGCAGATCGTCCATATATAGATCAAGTTGTCAAAAGACTTGAGAAAGCTTTGGAGCTTCAGTGGAAACATGAGAATCCAGTCAACCTTACATCATCCAATCAATTTGAGGTACGTATAGTAAATAATTTAGTTGATCTTTTAATTTAGGACTGATTATCCTATCATATCCTATCAACAAGAGTGTTATTAGAGATCGCAATCTTTGAGAAGCGATGAACAAATCAATTTAGGATCTATCTTAAAATTTGAATGGGAACCACCTTACATTAAAAACAAGAAGAGAGAAAGACAGTTGATAGATTAAAAACACAAGAGAAAATTAATCTCAAAATCTTTCTTTATACAAAGCCTTAATTATATTTTCAAAGCCTTACTTTTAACTAAAGTTGCTAATTTAACCCTCACACTCACAACAGGTGAAAAGCGAGCAATATATTAAGTAGTAGTATTATTTTTGAATCTTTTGAAATGTCACAATGATCTAATAAGATTATAGTATAAATGGATATTGCAGCTATTATATGTCACAACAAGTCAATAGCTCTATGGAGGATAATAGATATACTACCTCTTAGTACGAAAATCAGAAGTTAGTCAGGAAGTCAAGTATTCACGTTATCGTTAAAATCATGCCTTAGAAAATGAAACCTTATATACAACTTTAAATAGTTTGATGCTATAACGTGCCTTTTTAATATAAATTGAGGATTCATATTAGCTAAACTCGACTAAAAGTTTGAATATTGCTGTATCTTGAAATGAAGATGTTGAAGTCTCTCAACATAGGTAATGGCTTTATACTTGATTTTCGAATGTCGTAGATAACTTTTTTTTACATAAGGTATTAGCAATCAACGATTTAGTCATGAATGTCTGTAAGCCACGAGGAAGTTATAGTAAACACTCGTAATTTAAAAAAGGGTTAATAACCTTTTGAAGCACTATACTTGTCAAGAGTGCCAGTTCTGCGTAGCGAACTAAAAAAATAACTCTTTTAGACATTAAAGATGACATTTTTGTCTTTCTTTAAGTATTATGACTATATTATGACCATTTTACCCTTTCTAAATTTTTTTCCAAATACTTTTTTTTTGAATTTTTTTCCAAAATATTTTTTTTTTCGAAATATTTGTTTTTTGAAATTTCTGAATTTTTTTTTCGAAATTCTTTTTTTTTTGAAATATTTTTCGACGGGTAAAATAGTCATAATACTTAAAGAAAGACAAAAATGTCAACTTTAATGTCTAAAAGAGTTATTTTTTTAGTTCGCTACGCAGAACTGTCATTCTTGACAAGTATAGTGCTTTAAAAGGTTATTAGCCCTTTAATAAATAGCTTTTGATTTTTTTTTGTTTCATTTGGGCACCCCTTTGTTAATATGGACCTTACCCGACCCGGCCCAACATACTTACTGTGTATTGAATTGTTGAGTTTTTCGTCTTTACAAAAAAAAGTAAATAAAAATAAATAAATAAATAATAATAACCATCTTTGTTTTAGAGTTCGCCATTGATTGTTACCAACTGATATCATCTGGTTTAACCATATAACCACTAATCCACTATCTATCGGCACTACAAATGCCAATTGTGCGTTGCGTGTCAAGTATAAAAAAAATTTACCTTACTAAAACGTGTATATGATTTTGATTTACATCATTATAATTATTTAACATTTTATTTATCAAATTTCTTATAATATAATATCATAAACCTAAAAAGTATTACATAAAACTATGATTTTTATGATAAATGTGGTGAATATGGTAGTATGAAATAAGTTTATCTAGAAAAAAAACATGGTAAGATTTGTTCTTTATATTAGCCAATAAAAGATTTGTTTTCATCCATCACATATAAAAGATTCTCCTCCTCCCCTATTTGGCCACATGGTAAGACCCGTTCTTTATATTAGCTAATAAAAGTTAAAATTTATAGAAGGCACCTAATAGAGAGGAATAAAAAGTGAAAGACAAGAACTAAGGTGCGTTTGGTTTGTATATAAGGTTTTGAAATTTAATATAGGTCTGAAGGAAAAGATAAAGAGATGAAAAAAACGATACTTACGCTAAGTTGTTTCTTTCATAAGTTAGGAACTGAACATGATTGGATTTTATTACTATTCTTAAAATATTCATATGAAAAACAATGGGATCAGACTAGTAAATACAGTTGAAAAAAGAAAAAGAAAAAATCAAATAAACAAAAACTGATTAGGATCTCTTATGTAAACAAACAAACATAAAGAAACATAAAAGAATCTCTTATATGATATGAGATTTGTAAAAAGTGAAAAATAATGTTGGAACAATTGAAATTGAATCAATATGTATGACTAATAGAAATGTAGTAATCTATTGACTGATAGAAACTCAAATTTGAAACAATTTGGTCAAATCTATCTAAATTTCATCCACCAAAGAATATGTATGAAAACATATAGGTCGCTTTTGTAAAAAAAAAAAAAAAAAAAAAAAAAAAAACCTTAAAAATTGAGAGGGCAATTAATAAAACTTTAATTTTTAAACTTTTAATAAATTATATGGACTTAAATAAACTTATCAGTATTCATGTTTTGTTATAACTTTATAAATTTAATAAATACCCAACACTTTAAACCCTCTACACTTTAAATTTCTCTTAAAAAACTATTGTCATTATTTATACTACATTATAAAGCATTTGGGACTTCCTATAAAAGGAAGTCTTAAAATTTTAAGACAAAAAATATTGCTATAAAAGGAAAAGTAAAAAATTAATGTAAAATCTAAAACTTTAAGTCTCACTTAAATCATATGTAACCGCCCCCCAATATGACACATTTTAATGAAATTGTTTATAAAAAAAGCTCACTAAACTTATAACGAGTAATTTAATGCTAAAATTTGAAAAATAAAAGTGTTAACCACTACGCTATTAATACTTTAGTCATTCTACTTCTGAAAAACACATCTCTACTACTTTATAGTATTTTGGACATGCTAAATAAGGAAGTTTAAAATGAAAAACATTTGTTCGCCACAAAAATAGTCACCGGGTACTCGTCGCTGCATTGCGCGGGTACCTTTATAGTATATTAAATTAACGTATATAAACGAAATTATAAATATCAAAATGAAAGCACAATATTAAGATTGTACGTATACGAACATCTCATGTTATTCTCTTTTACAAGATTGTGTAAGGATGTTCGTAAAAGTTTTTTTTAATAGACTTTCAATAGCTACTCATGTTATTTCTTTTATAAGTTTAATTTGCGCATAAACGGATTTAAAAATTGAATGCGGCTAAAATTATTAATAAGAGGAATATAAATAATACAATGAGTGCACGATCCCACGGGTTACTATGAGATAAAAACTTACACACAATATTGTGCATATAGCAAGGACACATGTAATTACTCTTTAAAGTTTAAATAAGGATTAATAGAAAAACATTTTTTAAAAGTCATTTATTGCTATCAAACACATATAATATCTAAAGGGTAATGATACGTACACATACACTTTTACTTAATACACATAAATTTACACATAAATATAGTGGGACCACTAGGATCATACAACTAAAATTTATGTGTATGAAGTAAAAATTTATGTGCACGTATCACTTCCCATATCTAAAAGATGAAATCAATAGTTAAATTTAAACAATGTCAACCTCAACACTATACCATTTTAAAGTCAAATCTTTTGTCTAGCAAAAATCTATACAAAATACTAATCAATATTAATACATAACTAAAAATTTATGTAAAAATCTGGGCGAGCATGGGTGTTTAAACTATATAAATATAAAAGACTTCACATAATGTTGTAAACTAATCTTCCTATGCAAGCTTTACTAGTGCTAAAATAGAAATTTACATTATTAACCAACTATATTTTTAAAAATAATTATGATATACAATTTTGTATGCACAAATAATTAAGATCTAAACATATTGTAACTTTTATCAAATCACATTAAGTATAATTTATGTCAAATACTCGTGCGCGAACGGTTATATAACTAGTAGTATATAAAAATGAGCTTTGCACAAAGTAAAAAAGGGAAAAAAAAAGAAAAGCTACTTGTTACGAGGAGTTTCCAAAGGCTACATTTCATAGCAAAAAAGTGTATTCTTATATTCATCTTCCAAACATCTATTTTCCCTTGCTTAAATTCGAAAGTCTTAAATCAAACACAACATGAAAGTTAGTCATCTAAAAGTTAGGAGAACAAAGGTAAATAAACGTACCCTTAAACTAACAGCCTAAAAAAAAAAAACCCTAAATTAGGGTAAACATCTAGTCGCGTTCAAGATCCCGAGTGCCCAGTCCTTGTCAACCAGTGCAGAATGATTTGACTAAAAAAATACTCCATCCTCCCCTATTAGGGCTAAGAAAACTAACTATGAATGACAATGGGCGGGTTTTGGGCGGGGCGGCCATTCTCATCCCCAAACCCGATTTGCAAACCACGACCCAAACCCACCCCAATCCTCATTGTGGATCTTATCGGGGCGTCCCATTGGTGCGAGATGCTCCCCAAACCCGCTCCGATCCCAGTTGGGAATTTTATTGGGGCACCTTTTCGGGCGCAATGCTCCACCAAACACACGTTTTTCCCCGTTTATTATTAATTATACACTATATTTTAGTAAGATGATTATATACAATAACGTGAAGGATTAAAAACCCAATATATATTAAGTACTAGCCTTGATAAGTTTTCAACAAAATTAACATAAATAATGATAAACCATCCCTTAAAAAAAATTCTTTTAAAAATATGACACAAAATAAGTTTTTATAGCCACAATCAGATTTGTACAAAAATACGAGAATAATGTTATTATTATGTAAATGCTAACATAACAATATATGAATATAATAGATCTATATGTATATATATGTTTCGAGGCTGGGCGGGTTGGGGATGATATGCCCCGCTCCCCGCCCCAAACCCGACAAAAAATCCCTGTTAATGCCCCAAACCCTGCTCCGTAACCTGATAAGCATGCCTCGCCCCACCCCAAAAACTTTAGATTTTGGGTTTCCCCATCGAGCTCGGGTTTTTTTTTACATCCCTAATACTAACTAAACAAAAACAATAAAAGTGACACCTAGACCCAAACTTGATTAAGTTTTATACATTTATTGAATCTACAACGAAAACAATACCTAATCATCTTAATATGCTTAAAATTATTAACTAATGATGATGAAATATAACTAATATGCTTCAACTAATTCCCACTTCATTCATCATTTCAAACATTACATATGTGTTTTCTTTCTTAATCTCTATTTTCAGTCTTGTCACATATCATGATCTTTTTGTTAGATGTACTTTTAGGCATTAGTTTTAGGGATAATATTCATATTTTTAATAGTTAGTGTAAAATAAATCATTCTATTGCTTTTAAACGTTCTCATCTATATTACTTATAAAAGGGTTTAAAATCTTCTCTCTTATAAATTGTTTTAAGACCACCAAAAATAGAATTTTAAGCAAATATAAGTCATTAAACATAATTTACAAGTATGTAAAAAACAAATCATTCTCATCTAAAAACACTATTTCTTACGTACAATTAATACATCCATTCACTAATAAATACTATTCTCTATTCACAATGTACACAAGCATGTAGCACAATTATCACTCTGAAATCTAGCAGCCCAAAACAAAATAACATTTGTTGAAAATTTAGTCACAGGGTATCCGCCGCCACATTGCGTGGGTACCCTGCTAGTATTTTATAAATTGTGAAGTTATGATTTCATCCATTTTTCTGAGTTAATTTGTAATTTATAGTTTAACCAATTAACATTTTTGGGCGATGCTTTATTTTTAACTTTGATTATGTCAAAGTATAAGGACTAATATGTAAATAGTTGTAAAGTAGAAGGACTTCTTTTGTAATCTTGGTCTATATAGTCTGTTGTCTTCTTGTTTTATTTCATTAATGAGAATAACAAACTTTTCATCTTTTCTCTGTTTCATTTCTACGATCTCCATTGTTGACATGGTATCGAGCATTCAACAATGGCAGATTAAGTTGTTTTCTTAGTTTGTTACCTTTGTGTGTTGTGTAATTCAATGTGTTGTTCATGTTTCCGCGCCAAAATTAGTCAAAATTAGGTCAAAATTGGTCAAAACTAGGTCAGGGGATTTTTTGATCAATCAAGATGTGGGCTGTCTAATCACAATGTCTGTGACATAATCGTTGCCATTTTTTCTTTGGACCTTCGGAGTTTCTTTAACGGTTCAAGAAAAGCTTATGGGATCTCAAAACTATCGGTACTGCGAAGAGCTATTGAGATTGGGCTTTCTACCAAAAGGAAGTTAGGATTCATAAGAGTCTTGTTACTCTTTCGAAACTGATGAATCTTGCAGTTGTGGGATACATGCAATAATATGGTAATATCTTTGGATCTTGGGATCAGTTAGTGAGTCCATTGCTAGATCCATCATGTTTGTTGATACAGCTAGTGCTATGTGGTCTCAGTTAGAGAAAAGATTTGCATTAAGTGATGGCTCAAGAAAGTATAAATTGAATAAAGATTGTTATGCTATCAGTCAATCAGGTGGTTCTATAAGTGAGTATTTCACAAAGATGAAGTGTGTTTGGGAAGAACTGGATAATGTGAATGTGTTGCCATCCATTACTGTTACCAGGAGATTACTGTGTTCTTGAATGCTTTGAATCAACATAAGGAAGAGCAAAGATTGTTTCAGTTTCTAAATGGTCTTGATGAACACGCTTGAGAACTCAAGTGTTGTTAATGGTTCCTTTACCAAGTGTAGAAACTGCTTGTTTTGACAGAAGAATCTCAAGGGTGTTGTTTGGATCAAGTCATTTGGAGTCAACTGCTTTGTATAGTAAAGGAGTTGTGAAAGACAAGGGAATGATTCAAGAAAAATGTGGAATATGTGGTTTCAAATGGCATCCTCCTGAGAAGTGTTGGGAAAAGGTTGGATATCCAACTTGGCATCCTAAGTTCAAGATGAATGCAATCAGAGGTGGTAGGCAAAATGGGCAAGTCAAGAATCAGTTTATTTCAAAGCTGCTGCTCATTTGAAAGTGGTAATAACTTTACACCTCAGCAATTTGAACAACTGTTGAGGAGTGTTCAACAGATGAAGGTGGATGTTGAAGCAGATGATGGATTTGGTCATCAATTTGCTGCAGGTATATAATGTCTTAATAGTCAAATAGATATGTTAGATCTGTTAGAAGATTGGATATATGATACTGGTGCTAGTGATCATATGACACCTGATAATGACCAAATTTATGATCCATATTTGCTCAAAATTAAGCCACAGATAAAGTTACCAAATGGTAATACTTCATTATTTCTCATATGGGCAAGGTTAATGAATAATGGTTGTTACTTAAAGATGTCCTTGTGGTACCATCTTTCAAGTTGGTTTTAATGATTTCCCAAAATTGATGATTTTATCCAAAGTTCTGTGTTGTTCAGGACTTGGCAACCAAGAAGGTGAAGGACTGGGTAAGAGAAAGCTGGTTATATCTCGTTAATGTTCCACTTGAAGAGGTTGATAGTTTGTTTACTTCATTGATAACATCTACTCTTGGTAAATTTGCAATGTCGCTTTATAACTCATCCTGTAAGTAATTCTGTTTTTTCAAATAAAGCTTCATATGGATTGTGGCATCATAGACTAGGACATGTTTCTGATTCCAAACTGAAATATATGAAAGATTTGCCAGTTGTTGTGACAAAGACTAATCTGAGATAATTGTATGACATGTGTGGCTAAATTTTCAAATTACCTTATTCTATAAGTCATACAAGTCACGCAATTTTTGATATGGTTCATATGGATATTTGGGGACCTTACAGAGTTCCAACTGATGGAAAGTTCAAGTACTTCTTGACTATTGTAGATGATTGTAGCAGAGTAACTTGGACTTATCTATTGGTTAATAAGTCTGATAGTTTTGCTGCTTTGAAAGTGTTTCTTAGTTATGTTTCAAACCAGGTTTGATAAGAGTCAAAGTTATCCGATCAGATAATGCTCTTAGGTTTGTGAAGGGAGAATGTGGAGCTTATTTGTCACATTTAGGTTGAACACCAAACCTCATGAATAGACCTCAACAAAATGGTAGGGTGGAAGAAAACATAGACATATTAGGGATAATAGAGCATTGAGATTACACTCATTTACAAGTTTTGGGAGAATGTGTTACCATTGCTACTACTTTAATAAACATTTTGCCATCTACTATTTCTTAACAATAAGACACCATATGAGGTTTTGCGAAGAAACCTTCATGATCATCTAAAGGTATTTGGATGTTTTGCAGTAGTGAGCAATCCAGCTAGAACAACTGATAAATTTGAATCCAGAGGTGTCCCATGTGTTTTTATTGGATATCCTAATCTTCAAAAAGGTTACAAGTTCTATAATTTGCAGACTCATACCAAGTTTTGTCTACAAGATGCGTGTTCTATGAACAAATTTTTCCATATTCCTTTAAGTATTCAACGTTTAACTACACTACTACTACTTTTACTAATTTTCCTCCGGATGTTGTTGATGAACAATTGAATAATCCAGCACAATCTAATGCTCACCTACTTCTCAAACAAATTCTCCTCACAGTGAATACTAGTTCTAATCCTCCTACTAGAAGGTCTACTAGAATTCCTACTGTTCCAACAAAATTAAAAGATTATGTCCTATCTCATGTTCCAAGAGCAAATCAACAGGATCCTAAATCTTTTAAATAAGCTGTTAAGGACCCTGGTTGGTGCAAAGCTATGGATTCTGAGTTGCAGGCTCTTGATGAGAATGGCACATGGAAGTTTGATTGCCATTTGGAAAGCTATTGGTAGTCATTGGTTGTTTAAAACAAAACTCAAAGTATGATGGTAGAAAGAAAAAGGCTAGATTAGTAATACAAGGAAATAGACAAAGACATGGAGTGGACTATAAAGAGACTTTTGCTGGCTGGGTAGTTCTTGGTTAGATCACTTTTGGCTATAGCAGCTTTAAAGGATTGGTACACATGTCAAATGGATGTGTCTAATGCTTTTTTACATGGTGACTTGGAAGAGGAAGTATATATGAGACCTCCTTTGGGTTATTACGGAAGGGATACGTATTCGAAACTTCATCATTATCTCCTAATCTGGTGTGTAAGCTTAAGAAGAGTTTATATGGGCTGAAACAAGCTCCAAGACAGTGGTTTTCCAAACTATCTACTGCTCTTATATCCTTTGGATTTGTACAATCTAAAACAGATTATTCTTTGTTACAAGAAGAAAGAGTCCAAGTTTCTTGCAATCCTAGTGTATGTTGATGATCTGCTCATTACTGGAAATGATGAGACTCAAGTAGCTGAGCTTAAATCTCACTTAGCTCATATTTCACATGAAAGACTTGGGAGAGCTCAATTATTTTCGCTGATGCAAGTGAATTCAAGGAATCTTTATTTCTCAAAATAAGTATGCTTTGGATCTTCTTAAAGAAGCTGGTGTTATGTCTAGTAAACCATATAAGCTACCTATGGATCCTCATTTAAAGTTACAGATGGACATAGGTACTCCTCTTTCAGATCAGTATGCAATTGATTGGAAAGCCATATCTAACAATAACAGGCTGATATTTGCTATCTTTGTTCAGCTACTTAGTCAGTTTATGCAATCTCCAACATCTGTTCATATGCAGGCAGTAAAACATTTGTTGAGATATGTTTTGTTATGTCCAAATCAAGGTATTTTGTTGGCCAAAGACTCTGCAGTTCAATTAAAAGCCTCTGTGATTACTTGAGCTAGTTGTCCTTTTCAAGAGAAGATCAACTCGTTATGTGTGCTTTTGGTGATTCTCCAATTTCATGGAAGTCAAAGAAGCAAGCTGTGGTTTCTAGATCTTCTGCAGAGGCAGAATACAGAGCTATGGCCATGACATGTTGTCAAGTTACATGGTTGGTTAGTTCGCTAAAGGATTTGGGGATCAAAGATTTGCAACCAGTGGATTTATTTTGTGATAATCAAGCAGCTTTATACATTGCATTAATCCAGTTTTCATGCTAGAACCAAACATATTGAAGTGGATTGCCACTATGTAAGAGATCAGTTGAAAGAAGGAAGATTAATCTACATATGTCAACACTAAATCTCAACTTGTGATGTGTTTACTAAAACTGTTCTGATGATAGATCGAGATAGTTTGTTGTCCAAGTTGGGAGTTTGTGTTTCACCACTCCAACTTGAGGGGAGTGTCTAAGGACTAATATGTAAATAGTTGTAAAGTAGAAGGACTTCTTTTGTAATCTTGGTCTATATAGTCATTTGTCTTCTTGTTTCGATTCAGTTAATGAGAATAACAAACTTTTCATCTTTCATTTCTCTGTTTCATTTCTACTGATCTCCATTGTTGTGATTAAATGCTTTAAAGTAGGCAATTCTAGACACGATCAGTTTCTGCAATGAACCCTTGTTCTCCTTCTTGATAAAGACTTCTCTTCTCTTAGTATTACTTTCAGATCCTTCACATTAATGTGGTGTTTGCAATATTATTGTTGAGGGAAAGAACTTGGAACACTTGATGATTGGACTAAACGATTATCGAGGCTACTAAGAATTTTGATGATGCATACTACTTGCATGGTCTGGCGGATTGGTAAAGAGTATACAAAGGTCTTGAACATTTTGATAGCAGCAATTCCTCGTCGAGAGAAGGGGTGGATAAATGCAATTTACCTAGAAAACGGCAGTAGCTATAAAGCGAATTAACAATCGGAGAACAGGGTTCATGCAGTTAAACTCTAACTACTTGTAAGCATGATAACATAATCTCTTCTTGCTTTTGTTGTTTTGAAGGTTACCGTTCAATGATCCTAGTGTATGAGCATGCTTGAAGGAAGTCTTGAACACTATTTGGGAAACAGTGATACTACTATGACTAATCTTACTTGGGTGCGACGCATAAAAATATGTCTTGATATTGCACAAGGGTTGAATTACATTCACAACAACCGCAGATGGCAAACAAAAGATGATACACCGTGACATTAAGAGATAATATTCTATTGGAGATAATTGAGGCAAGATTTGGATTTGGGCTCTCAAATTCCACCCAGATAAATCAAACGGCCAGCACTATCTATACCAATATTATGGGTACATATGTATTTGGATCAAATATCGGAAGGATGGTAGATTAAATGAAATCGACATTTACTCATTTGGAGTAGTGTTGCTTGAGATCTTATCCGGAGGTTGGCCTATGATTCAAGTACACCAGGTGAATGAAGGGAATTGCACCAATTGCAAGAGATCGTCTTAAAAAGGGAACAATAATGGAAATTGTTGATCACAAGATAAAGGAGGAGACTGATGAACACGTCTTTTCTTTAAGCAAAGGACCCAATAAAGAGTCTCGGACATTTTTTAGAAATCGCATTTGATGTGTGGCGAGAAACTCAAGTGCAACGTCCAACAATAGAAGTTGTCATCAGAGAACTCAAAAAAGCGTTAAAGTGTCAGGTAAGTCACAATGAAAAATTTAGATAGCAGTGTAGTAGTTTCATTTATTTTTACTTATCAAATCAACTATGACCTATGATTTCACGGAGAACCATAAGGACAACCTTAAACTACTTAAAGATGTAAGTTAGCCATGCAAGATTTCAGTCTAGAAAATATCATTGGACATGGAGATTTTGGGAAGGTTTATAGAGGAGAAGTTACTCACGCTCATGGACGTAATATCATTGTGCAAGGTTTGATAGAAGCTGTTGCAAAAGATGATGAATTTCTGACAGAGCTGGAAATTCTTATGGAGTATAAACATGAAAATGTCGTTAGTCTTGAAGGCTATTGTGATGAAGAGGATGAAGAAGTTATTGTATGTGAGTATGCATCCAGAGGTAGTCTTGATAAATACTTGAGTGATGATAGTCTTACGTGGGTGATGCGGCTTAAAATATGCATCGATATTGCAAGTGGGTTGGAGTTTCTTCATCGAACTGTTTCAAGTCGAGGAATGGTAATACATGGGAACATCAGCAGCAGCAACATTCTACTGTTTCATGATTGGAAAGCAAAAATTACTGGTTTTGGGCATTCCTTAGTATGTCCAATAGATCAAAATGCAGACTATGTCATCGATAATGTTACAGGCACAATCGGCTATCGTGACCCACTACACTCGAAAACAGGCTTCTTAACTAAAGAGTCTGATATATTCTCACTGGGTGCGATTTTATTTGACATACTGTGTGGGAAACAATCATCCGAAAAGCTAGATGATGAGAATCTTTATTTACCCTTTTTGGCGAAACACCACTATCATGTAGGAAAACTTGATAAGTTAGTGTTTGAGGGTATCAAAGAACAAATTGTGCCACATTCATTTATTACATTTGCAAGGATTGCCTACCAATGCATACATCACAAGAGAGAAAGACGACCAACAACTGATGAAGTGGTCATACAACTCAAGAGATCATTGGAGTTTCAGGTAAGTTTTTATAGTTTGACAAAATTGGTTAACTTTGACTTGTGTATATGGCATTTAACTGTTTTATTAATTGATTAATGTATATACAGGAGGACTATGAGAAATGGGAGCCCAAATTGCCAAAAGACTATAACGAAATAATCCAGATGTCAAAGTGTCCTCAAGTCTATTCTACCAAAAAGAAAGAGGAACTTTATGACATTTTTTCTAAGGGAATCCTCCTTCAACAAGACAAAATGGTAATCAGTTCATCTTGTATCGCGTTTATTTGGTGTTTTCCAGTTTTTGATATATCTTTTCCTTTTTTAGAGATAATTCAATACCACACATACATTTACACATCATAATAAATGAGCCTAATTTATGTTTTGTTATATATCAGTTGTTGTCATTTGATGGTAATGGAGAAAGAAATGAAATGGTTTCAGCAACAATGTTTTCTTACAAAAACACTAGTCCACATGAGGAGAAATCTCTTCCAGAATCAAGGTTATTCTCTCTGACTCTCTATCTTTTTGTTAATATTAAGTGTTAAGCGTAAGTACATTTTATTTATGCTTTTTAATAATATATAATACTAGTCCAATCGGATCAACTTAAGAACCCTTTCACTATTTATTAGACTTACATACAGACTGCACTTACAAAAAACATATTTGATCCTTTGAATCCATGCACTAATCAAACAGAACAATAGTCCTTCATCTATAGCTCTTTTTACTTGAGACCCATGCGACTGGGGACCTCGTCTCATCAGGTTAATAACAAAAGTAGTCCTGCATACATACATATCAACAATGAGTACTGATGTTGTACAAGACAAAATAATTTTTAATACTTACTATAATTTAATGAACTACCTAATCAGGTAGTTGAGGTATGCCCGTGTTGTGGGTCCTCTGTTCTCGTGGCCGTGAATTTTAAGTTTTGATACAATAAATTTTAATACAGAATTTAAACTCTTGTTCCAATAAATTACGAAATTCAGAAGTAGAAGTGTATGGGAAGAAACGCTATGACTGATTTAGACTTGGATGTTTTATTATGGGTTTGGGGACAGTGGTGGAGATGTTAGATATTTCCGACATGAACATCTCGAAATCAAGAACTCAATTTTATCTCATAATGTTGTTTATGGGGTCTATTTAGTCTTCAAACTTAGTGATTCAAGAAAATTTTCAAGTAAACCGATGTGTGTTAATTTAAAGTATAGAAAGGGTCTCGAAAGGTTACATGCATATTTCGCAACATGGAGAGACGAGGACTGGATGGTGATTGAGTTGTACCAATTCTTGAATCAGAATGAAGATGTTGTTTTTGAGTTTCTACTTGAGAGCTTTTCATCACACTATTGTGGAGATGTTGCAGTTTATGTTGAAGGCATTGAATTTCATGCCATTGATAGAGTAAGCTTGAAAATATCCCTTGGTTCCATTATATGTTCTTTTCTTTAAGGGTTAATGGTCTAGAAAACATACAAACTTTCCACTTTTTACTATTGTGACAATAAACTTTATTTTTTCCTATTAAAACAAACAACAGAAGACTACTATTGTAACCAAATATGCCCGCGTGGCAGGTTAATTACCACAGGTTAATTACCTTAATGACTACTATTTGGTTACAATAGTAGTCATTAGAAGTTGTTTTGTTTTAATAGAAAAAAGTTAATGTCTAATAATAAAATAAATCATCGTAATAAGTTAAGATATATATGGGATGTGAATGCACAGTCACAAAAAGAATCATGTTATAAGTTGCATATCTAACATAATTAATAATTGTATACAGGTGAACCAAGAGATCCGAAAAATGAAGGAAGTCCAACAAGTCTTGAAATCAGACTTTAATGTGAGTCAAGCGCAACAATTGCCAACTAACTTTGAAGAAATATTCAAGAAATGCAGAAACTATAAGTGTTAGACTATACTTTGTATGGGCCAAGGCCCAAAGCATTGGTTAGGGTTTGTCCTCCCCTATATATGTATCCTTCCTTATGATAATAAACACACAACACATTCTCTCTATTGTTATCTATCTAACATGGTATCAGAGCCTAAACAATCCTATCCCAAAACCTTAAACTAAACACTGCTTCCGCTGCCTCCGGCCGCCGGCTTCACGCCGGAGGTTCGGAGGGCTCCTTTTACACTTCAATCTCAATAAAGTTCTTCAATTAAAATAATCAAAGATTGACAACCACCTCAACAACAACAACATCAAGCACCAACTGCCAAACCATTTTTCCGGTCAACTTCCGTCCGCAACGCAGCTGCGAGACTTTCCCCAACCGCTAAACCATCCAAATCACAAACCTGATCATTCAAGAGCGTCCCTTACCCTCCCTACTGCTATCAACACCTGTTCTTTTCCTTTTTCTTTTATGTTAATTGACCGTTGGTTAGGCCAGTGCCATTTTATATTCCCTTTTCTTTTACTTCATCTCGTAGGGTTGGTTGTTTGTAGGAGGTTGTGGAGCCATGATGGCATGTGTTTGTGATGAGTGTCGGCGATGGAAAGGGTGTGTTTGTGATAGTGATCTTTGGACCTTAAGTATGCCATGGGCTGATCAAATCAACAATGGTGGAAGAATAAAAAATGTTAGCTTTCACTTTTTATTCTTGATATGTCAATGAAATGGTGTTTAAGATTGTACCTTCCCGTGACTTTACCTTGGGTAGTGGAGAAAAGCAAAAGCAAAAGCAGAAAGTGATATGTTATTATTATTATGGTAAAAGTAACTGGTGGGTGGAGAGCATGTTATATGAAAAGCATCGAAAAGCATGTGATGTGTGAAGCATTTTTGAAAAACAATTATGTAGTGCAAGTAGCGGTATTTGTGTTGTTGTTTTTTTTTTTTATGTCCAGTTCGAGCTTTCGTGATTTCACCGCTCGAACTGCGGGGGAGTGTTAGACTATACTTTGTATGGGCCAAGGCCCAAAGCATTGGTTAGGGTTTGTCCTCCCCTATATATGTATCCTTCCTTATGATAATAAACACACAACACATTCTCTCTATTGTTATCTATCTAACATTTTATGTCCAGTTCGAGCTTTCGTGATTTCACCGCTCGAACTGCGGGGGAGTGTTAGACTATACTTTGTATGGGCCAAGGCCCAAAGCATTGGTTAAATTTGTCCTCCCCTATATGTATCCTTCCTTATGATAATAAACACACACAACACAGATTCTCTCATTTATTTATCTATCTAACATGTTAGATGAATGTAAATGAGTGCTATGTGTTCTAATGACAATTATAGTCAACAATAAGGACTTGTAATTACGGTTGAAGTCGAAGGAAAGAAACTTCTTTTGCTATCGGCAAAGGCAGCTTTATACAAATTTTCTAATGCGGATATTTTTACTTCAAAACCACAAGCCCAATCCAGGTTTGCTTCTTTTTTTATTGTTATATGACTAATTTGTTACAGTCACGAATAACTAGATTTGATTGTTCAAGGTCCAAATTCTAATGGCTTTCTGGTTAAACAGTAAAAATTCGTGAATAGATGGTTGATTAAAGTTTCACTTCTTGGATTTAGCTTCCTGGTTAAATAGGTAATCATAAAATATACCTTACATGCAGATTTCAAGAAGTTATTGAGCTTTTACCACAGCAAGTATTTCATCTCAAATGCACGATCAAAAGTCAAATGTTGTCACCAGTTACGGAATATGTGTGTTACCTTGTGTTCAAGCTTTCAGAAAAATGCCAAGGGATGCATTGTCCAGTGAAAGTACAAGATGTATACCATAAAGAAAACAACGAGGCAGAATTTGTTTATTTTATAACCCCGAGTCCATCGAATATAAATGATATTACTCGGGTTCCAATACAAAGGGAAGATGGATGGATGGAGATTCAAGTGTGGAAATTTAACTCAGCTCATGAATTCAAGGAGGACTCTCTTTCTATGAATATGAAATTTACAAGTCATGAAGGAATCATGTCTGGCCTCATTGTATGTGGCCTTGAGTTCCGACCAATGTTTTCTGGAAACAGCGATGATATTCAAAGAAGAAGATAAGGCTGCAGGATGAAGTTCCCAAACCCACACATTCAGCCTGACTGAGACAGTATTGATTTTGCTGTGATTCCGCATGGTTCTGCATCCCATTCTACCTGGTTTCGCTCTAGTTATGATATGGCTTTGCATCTGGTTTGTTATGTCTTATTCTACCATGTTCCATGTGATACGCACTGGCTGTGCATTCCTTCTGGTTACGTGATGGTTCTCTGCCTGATTCTTCCATGTTCTATCTGATTTACTTTGGTTCTGCATCCGATTCCATGTGATTCGGATTCTGTTTGCATCTGATTCTGCTTGGGTTTCCTCTTTATTTTGCTTGTGCATATTTTGAGTTTTATTTGCCAACTCTCTACATCTTAATGTAGCATTTGTGAGTTTGAGGATGTTAGCTTAATAAGGTTTGTTTGCCTGTAATATTTATGTAAGTTAGTTTTCTATTTAATCTCTTGTACTCTCATTTTTTTCAAACGAAATCAGTTATGTAAAAATCTAATTTCTTATTGGTTAACATTCATTTCGGATTGAGCCAACCTCCGGCATCCGATGCTTGGAGAATATTTAGCGTGGTAGGCCATTGATGTCTACTTATTACCATGATAATTCAGGTTCTTGGAAAGAATATGTATCACCAAATGTCGGCTATAGAAAGTGACTACCAACTTGAAGTTTAAGCCAAATAAGATTAATTTTTGAACCACCATACTGATAGGAAAAACTATAAGCAAGGCCTACATTTCCTTGGACTGAAATAGCACAAGCCAAACCAGAGTAGCAGTCCACTCTTGACTCATCAAGTCTAGTTCAGAGTGGCCATCCAACAAGGTTTCATCAATGCAAACAGACATCTACTCCACCACAGAGTATAGCAGCACATTCACCCCTGATAGTCCAGCAATTTAAACATGATTAGAATTTTTTATAAACTTCTAGGGTTGGCAAAGGTATTGTCTAAACTTTAAAGTCCATGATATATAGATATGAGAATCCCATTCTTCTCATATATTTTGAAAAACTTACTCTACATTACTACGTATACTCATTTTTGAATCAAAACAATCCTTTTAGAACATTTGACATTTTGTTCACTTGGTTTTCTACTCAGATTAAACTAAGTGAACAACGCAAACTAGAACTAGACATTTGTATTCACGACAAAGAACTAGCCATAGATTTATTGAAGACCTTAAATACTAGTAGCAGGCCCTTGCTCACTACCAGTCTCAACCTGGCTAGATCAGCCTTAACCGCCAAAATACACCGGCAACAACTTCAGGTTCTTTGGTAATACTCATTCAGAATAACCCAGATACAGACTAACCAAAGGGCACATCATTATTGTAAGGGACTTTGGGGCACAAAAGTCAATCAACTTCATCTCTAAGGCTAAAAGTAATTATTAGTCAACTTTTTAACATAGTAATGAAAACACTTTAAGAACAATAAATCGGTCAACCATGACAACCTAATTTACAGGCATTGAAATGATACGTAAGGGACAGTCTTTTAAGAACCCCCTGACATTTCTTGGTGCCTAGTATAATGTTACATGATGGATCACGTTTTGAAAGCTAGACCATTTGTGTATATCAAATGCATTAAGTCATTGAAAGGTCAATGAATTTGAACTCCGGAATCATTTAATCGGTTGGATGAAATCTACCTCTTCATCAAGAGGAAAGTTGTAAATCCTGTAATTTGAACAAAAACAGTCAAGCTAAAACAAGCCAAGAAAGGATCATTCATGTAATAGACTCATGCATATATGATGGAAAGCATTTTCTAATAGACGTGATAAATGGGCAACTTTTGACCCAATTGGCTCACAAGGTGCATGAAAATTAATCTCAACTATCTATTTTCTACATTCAAAAAAGCATAGTAGATTTCTATTCAAAGCACTGAAAAGTAAGTGCCGCCTGTAAATCTTATCCAAATAATATGATCACGGGTAATTTAGGAGAAAACTAAAGGGTTAATGGTCTAGAAAATATACAAACTTGCCACTTTTTACTATTGTGACAATACACTTTTTTCCTAATGTAACAAAATAACTAAGTATTATTGTAACCAAATAGTCATTAAGAAGTAATTAACTATAATTAACTATGCCATTGGCATATGGTTACAATAATATCATTAAGAAATTATTTTGTTACAATAGGAAAAAAAAAAGTTTATTGTCACAATAGTAAAAAGTAAAAGTTTGTATGTTTTCCAGACCATTAACCCAAAACTAAAAGAGCTAATTATTTGTTGTTTTATTAATAATCCATTCAATGAAGAAAGCTAATGGGTACCTGCGATTGTAGGAGCTGATTGGGCTGCTGATCTTGGGACGGTGAGTAGGCTTTGTGGTTGAGACATTCGATAATATGGCTCTTTAAATTAGATCCAGTCTACAGCTTGACGTTTGTAGTATTCCTCCTTGTTCAGCACCTGGGCCCCACATTTTAGCTACACAACACAAATCAAAAACAGGTCACGGAGTGTTTGTATTTGCATTTGTAACTCGATGATCTGATTAATGTGATTTGAAGCCACAATATTCAATTTTTTAGTATTCAGATACATATATTCAGCTACCAGGAACTACAAAACTACTTAATTACCAATCCTTTAATCTAAGCTGAAGAGACTTTTAGATGCATCTCACAAACCGTCCCTTCTTTGTTTTGCAAGACGATGTCATATTTGTCGTTTTATGCATTAATTTTCAGATAACTGAAAGAGTAGAGAAAGAGTAAATTACAGAAATCTTTCTTGTGGTTTAGTAAAAATACAGAAATCATCACTTGCCAACATAAATAGTCGTTCTTCAATGCACTTGTTGAATTCGCTGTTGGTAGCAAAAGATGAGCAGTTAGGGACGAAAACTGAAAACAAACACCACATTTAAGGATCAGTTATGCAAAAGTCTTTCATCTCTCTCTCTCTCTCTTTCTTCATCCCATCATTCCCGAATATTTCGCACCTCCTAAAATCACAATAATCGCTCAATTTCTTCTCCAAATCGTAATGAATTTTAATTCTGTAAGCACCAATCAATTCGTCTTATCATTTCGCACACAATGACGTGATCTAATTTGATTCTCATTAAGAATTGAGTAAACCCCCAAAGTTGAAGATTTTGGCGCCAAATCCTAATTTTAGAATTTCTTAACAGTTTTGCACAATAATCTTTTTTTTTTTACTATTTTGGTAGTATAGTTTTAGTGTGAAAATCATGTCAATTAAAGTAGAAATTCAAAAAAAAAGAAGGACGATGTACCAAATAGGTATATTGTCTTTTGTTTGTATCTGAATAATAAGATATTGGTGATAAGGATGTAGGAGGTTGTAGTGATAAAATCAGTGACAGTGGAATGGATACCAAACCGACGAGCCAAATGTTGCTAGTAGTACTCTTGTGCCTGAAATCACTCTAAACTATGCTGTGAATGGAAAGTGCTAATGTTAATGGAGTGAAACCTAGTTATGATTTGGCCGAAAAATTAATTTTACTATGCCCAACAATGCTGATAAGGTGTTAACTAGTATTCCTACTGAGATTGATAGTGAGGGGATTGAGGTGGTTATATTTGATGATGTTATGATTGCAGAAGAAGTAAAAATGGGGATTAACTTTGTGTGGATATTTTGTGGGATGTGGTATGCCTATAAATGAGCTTAGATACAATCTGAGGAAAATGTGGGCTAGGCATGGTTTTAAGGACATAATTGATAGCAATAATGGAATTTATTTCATGAAATTTCACAATGAGAATGGATTGAATTTCATTGTTAATAATGGTCCATGGATGGTGAATAGTAAACCTCTTATTGTGCAAAAATGGGATGTTACCATGCCATGGGATAAAACTGAACCGATAGCCTACCTTTATGGGTGAAACTGTGCAATGTGCCTTTGGGAGCCTGGACAACTAAGGGGATTAGTGCACTTGCTAGTAGGATTGGGAAGCCTATGGTTATGGATAGTGTCACTGCCAATATGTGTAAAACTGGATGGAAAGTGGGATATGCAAGAGTGTTAGTAGAAGTATCTGCAAAAATTGCCAGAATCAGTGGAGGTAGTGTACAGAAATCAGCAGAGATCCTTAGAATGAATATTAAGGTGCTTTATGACTGGAAACCATCTGTATGCAATACATGTTGTGTATTTGGTCATGCATCACAAGACTGTGGTAAGAATAAGAATGTGGATACAACTAATAAAAATGAGGAAGTAACTAATGGAGTGAGTGAAAACGTTAATTGTGAAGGGTTTACTGATGTCAATACTAGAAGGAAGGGTGGAATGGATAATAGAGTGAAACACAAATTTCAAACACAACCCTCAACCTACTAAGTTTGGTGGAAGTAAAAATGGAATCAATAAGAGACTTCTTTTGCAAAATTTGAGCCAAAGAATTTGTGAACAAAGAAGACCAAAGCAATAGAAACAAAAGTCCTGAAAAGAAAACACAAGAAGCAAAGTCAAAGGAAAGTAGTAGTCCTACAGAGGAAGCATGGTCTGTACATGGTGAAATATTAGAAGCCTTGAAAAGAACATCTTACAAATACTGAATTTTGGAAATGTATGACATTAATAACCAGAATGAGCGGCAAGAATTAAGAAATAAAGAAATTGCTGATGTTTTTCTAAGCCAAAGGAAAGTTCCAAGTTCCAACAGATGAGAACATGAAAGTGGGATATTCACATGTATGCCTATTACAAAAAGAGTATGGAAGTATTGGAAAATAAAGGAAAACAAGTAGCAAACCCGGAAGAAATGATGTATATGAGGAGACTAATGGTATAGCAAAGAGTATAGAGACAATGAATTGAATGGTATGGATAATGGAGTATTGGAGGGCAAGAAAGGATTTGAATATGGTTATGGATTGCAGAATAGGCTTGGAATATGAGGTTTGAGTACACTGATAAACAATCAAATAAAGAAATTTATTGTGGATGAAAAATTGTTAGTATGTGCAGTTTTGGAAACCCATGTTAAGAATAGAAAGCTTCAGAAAACTGGGGATAGTATTTTTGGAACCTGTAATTGGATATCAAACATGAACCAATGTGACAAGGAGTGTAGAATAATGATTGGTTGGCACAGTGATGAAGTGAATGTGTCTATTGTGCATAGTGCCAAACGGAGAGAGTTCCTCTCAAGTTGTAAATATAACTTGACTCAAGTTAAGGAATTATGAGCCATTAAATTTCATCAAATGGCTCATATCAAAAGAACTTCTTATGATTTGAGCCATTGGATCTCATAATTAGCCAACTTGAGTCAAGTTGTGTCATACAACTTGAGAGGATCCCTCTCCGTGCCAAACAGTCTATGTTATGTAAAATAGATTTAGTGGATGGCAATGTAACAGTGTACTGCACTTTTGTGTATGCTGCTAATGGTGGAATTGAAAGGAGAATACTATGGAAGGATTTGAGTATCTACAAGAGAATTGTTGGGACTGCTTGCTCGGTATTGCTTGGTGATCTTAATGTCACTCTTAATCCTAATGAACACTCAGCTGGAGGATCACATATGACAAATGATATGGTGGAGTTCAAAGATTGTGTTAACCAAGTTGAATTTGAAGACATTTCCAGCAATTGCCTGTTTTATACATGGACAAAATTTTTTCATAAAGTAAGAAAAGGTGATTATGTAGGAATATTAAAAAAGTTAGACAGGGCTATGGGTAATGAAGAGGTCATTTGTAAGTTCCCACAACTATATGTTGTTTTCTTACCCTACTTAATATCTGATCACTGCCCAATTCTACTTGTCATCCCAAAAGTTATTCAGAAAAAGAAAAGACCTTTTAAATCTGCTAATTTTGTTGTTGATAAAGAAGATTTCTTACCTTTGGTGGATAGATCAGTGGATGCCATATGTTTAAGACAGTCAAGAAGCTTAAGGGTCTAAAGGGGCATTTAAAAAAGCTGGCATGGAAGAATGGGGAGGTTTTTGAGAATGTAGTGTTGTTTAGGGAGAAACTTAAAGAGGTTCAAATCAAAATTGATAGAGACCCTAATGATGTAAAGCTCAGAAAGGAAGAATGTGATACTCTGAAAGAGTATGTAGATGCTTTAAAGGATGGGGAACAACTGTTATATCACTGAAAGAGTATGTAGATGCTTTAAAGGATGAGGAACAACTGTTATATCAGAAAGCTAAGGTAAAATGGTTAAGCTTTGGTGACAGAAACAATGCTTTTTTCCACAGAACTGTCAAATGCAGACAACACAAGAATAGAATTGGAGCTATTAATGATGAAGAGGGAAATAGATATGAAGGGAGTGCAGTTGCTGAACAATTTGTTAATCATTTTCAAAAATTCTTGGGAGTGGCTAATCCCGTGGATAGGATTGATGACATTAAAGACCTCTTGGTGAAGAAACTGACTGATATAGAAGCTAATGAAATGGTGAGGAATGTTAGTGATGAGGAAATAAAGAAGGAAATATTCCAAATTGACGGTAACCAAGCTGCTGGACCTGATGGTTTTTCCTCTAAATTTTATAAAAAAGCATGGGGTATAATTGGAAAAGATGTATGTTGTGCAGTTAGAGAGTTTTTTGAGACTGGCAAGCTATTGAAGGAAATTAATTCTACAATGATCACTCTTGTTCCTAAGAACAATTCTCCCTCAAAAGTATCTGAGTACAGACCCATTGCTTGATGCAATGTACTGTACAAATGTATAAGATAATAACAGATAGAATGAAAGGATCTCTCGATAATCTGAGCATGAACCAGAGTGCCTTTATACCTAATAGACACATACAAGATAATATCCTTTTGGCTCAAAAACTTTTCAAAGGTTATGACAATAAGAATGGTCCCAAGAGAGTTGCCTTGAAAATTGATATTCAAAAGGCATATGACACAGTGAATTGGGAGTTTTTGGAAGACATTCTGAGGGGTTTTAATTTTCATGATAGAATGGTGGACTGGATAATGAAGTGTGTTACTTCTACTACATTCTATGTGTGCATTAATGGTGAAAGTGCTGGATATTTCAAGGGTGGGAGGGGCTTGAGACAGGGTGATCCTGTTTCTCCATACCTATTTACCCTTGTAATGGAAGTTTTGAATCTAATTGTGAAACAAAAAATGGAAGAAAGTCAAAACTTCAACTACCATTTTGGATGCAAGAAACTCAAAATCACAAATGTGTTCTTTGCTGTTGATTTATTGATGTTTTGTTATGGTGATAAAGAATCAGTCAAAGTATACAAAGATGCTATAGAGGAGTTTGGCTCATGTTTGATTCCTAATTTTAACAAGAGTACAGTCATATTTGGGAGTGTGAATGAAGAGGATGAGAAAAGCATTCTAGAAGTGGTTCCATTTAGAGTTGAAAAGCTTCTTGTAAGGTATTTAGGAGTACCTCTAATTACTAAGAGGTTTGGTGTTAAAGATTGCAAGATATTGACTGATAAGATTAAATCTAGGATTGATAACTGGAAAAACAAGTGCCTGACTTATGCTGGGAGATTGCAACTTGTAGCTTCAATTTTAAAGTCAATACATGTGTATTGGGCTTCTGTATATCTCCTACCAATCACTGTGATTGAAGACATTAACAGGCTTCTTAATAATTTCTTGTTGAACCATGGAAATACTTCTAAAGGCAAAGCAAAAGTGGCATGGAGTCAGTTATGTAAGCCTAAACAGTATGGGGGATTGGGATTGAAAGACTTATGTACTTGGAACAAGGCTATGATAATCAAGCACCTGTGGCACATTGCAATGGACAAAAACTCTCTTTGGGTTAAATGGGTAAATACAAATAAATTGAGGGGGAGAAGGATATGGGCTATGAGTGAAAAACAGATAGTTGGAGGTGGAAGAATATTCTTAAACAAAGACAGGATGTAAGGAGACATATGGTAATTGATATAGGTAATGGAAGGACAACATCTTTATGGTTTGAAAATTGGAGCAATATTGGAGTATTAAGCAATTTTGTATCATATAGAGATATATATGATGCAAGGCTTGCAGGTCATTTAAATGTCCATGATTTGGTGGTGAATAACAGTTGGAATTGGCCTTTCGAATGGAATGTAAGATTCCCTATGATTACTTAGTTACAAGCTCCTACTTTGGATGAGTCCAGAAGTGATAATTTGATGTGGAAAAAGATGGATAGGCAATTGAGTAATTTCTCTGTAAAGCAAGCATGTGGGGACTTAATCAATGCAACTAAGGAAGCTACATGGTATAAGGTGATTTGGTTCTCTCAGAACATTCCTAAACATGCCTTTGTCATTTGGTTAGCAATGCAAAAAAGAATTACGACACAGGATAGACTAAAGAATTGGGGTTCATATGATATGATGGTATGCTCACTATGCCACCATGATCTAGACTCCCATACACATCTATTCTTCAAATGTGAATATGCTAAATCCTTTTGGGACAGAGTTTTGGGTAAGTTGGGAATGAGATGTGATACTGACAACTGGAATGAGATTGTAAGCTCGTTTTCCAATCAATCCCATGGTAACAATATTGATAGTATTGTTTACAGGCTTGGATTGGCTGCTAGTTTATACTTGATACGGCAAGAAAGAAATTTTAGGATGTTTAAAGATGAAAGAAGAGGTGTGGAAGAACTTTATAAAGTTTTTGAAGAAATCATGAGACTTAGATTGTTAAGCCTGAAAACAAAGCCTTCAAGGGTTGTGTATGCTACTCGGTCAAGGTGGAATATCAAGATGAACATTGTATCAAAGGCATCTGATGGGCAAAGAAGTATTGCACACTGATGATTCTACAAAAACAATTCTTGAGCAATAAAGGGGTGTTTGGATATGAGAATAACAGTTTCTCAGGAAGTAATTGGATGTATTATGGAGTGTTTGGGACAGTAGTTGATTTTCATGTGTATGCTGCAATTCTGGTTTTATTACCTTACAGAGCTTTTCATAATCTTTTTGTAAACTCTGTATTGATAAGTTCATCACATAAGATGGCCCTTTACCTTGGACCATTGAATACATGGTTTTATAAGATCAAGTTAATCTGTTCTATGCCTTGGTGGAGGTAATTGCATATTAGTATTCTTTAAGTAATTCTAAGTATTAAAATGGTTCATAAAGTGGGTTTCCTTAATGTGAAGGGTAGAATGAACTTGTAGGGTGGTACATGGGATGATTGGAATAGTGAGGGATGCTAGATGACCCTACTTGGTCCTTTTAGTGTACCATCAAGGGGGCATGTAGATTCTCCCTCAAGGTGAGTGTTTCTAGGAACTTGAAGCCTTTTGTAAAGAGGGAAATGTAGAGTTCCTAGACGAGCCCTTGACTGGAATGGTTGGGTTCCTAACGAAGCCATACATCTTCCCTTCCTTTGCTATTGTGGGTGCTGGTTTAATGGCTTTGGTGGGGGATGATATGGAAATGTAGTTAGATGGTATGGTGCCAATAAAAGGTGAATTCAGATGATGTTTGATATGTTCAACAGAGATGTTATGTGAGGAATGTTATCACAGAATAGTAGTACCATACTTCCTTCCTTTGCTGCTTTGTCAGTTATTGGATGGTTCATGTAGTTTTTGTTTTTGTATTTGTATCTAGTTTGGTATGTCAAACCTGTGATTCTTATGCTCATGTTGTAAAGTTTGGAAAGTAATACTCCCTCCGTCTCAATATAAGTCCATTCTGAATTTATTTAAAGTCTTTTTATTCTAACTTTGACCCTAATTATTTGTTTTCGTGTTATATAATATTTGATGCAAAATATATAAATGGATTTGTGCATTAAATGTATTATCGTTGGTATACTTTTTATCATGTATTATATAACACGAAAAGAAATAATTAAGGTCAAAGTCAAAACATAAAGACTTTGAAAAATAAAAAATGGACTTATATTTTGGGACGGAGGGAGTATATAAAATTCACCTTTTGCAAAAAAAATATATATATATATATATATATATATATATATATATATACACTTGCAAAATGAAAGAAAAATGAAAATAGCTGTTTGACAACGAACCTGACATGGTTAAGTTAATAGTGTAACTCTGAGCACTATGTGCAATCATGTGAAGATGGCCAGTGACTTCTTGCTCGGGCAAAACCGAACCGGACTGACAAAACCGACCGAACCGACAAAAACCTAGCCGACCCTACAGCCTTTCGGTTCGGTCTCGGTTTCATGTTTTTCCTATTTTTGGTTTCGGGTCGGTTCGGTTCGACCCATAATCGACAAAAACACACCTAAGCCGAACCGACCGACACAAAACCGAACCGAACTGACCATATTCGGTTCGATTTTGTTTCATGTTCTTCACAAAATCGGTTCTCGGGTCGGTTCGGTTTTTGTCGGGTCATATCGGTTTTGAACCTTTGTTCAGCCCTATCGAGTTGTCTCGGCATAATAGCACCAAGATCTTTTAGGCTTTTAGCTCTGAGCTTCACATTAGGACATAGTTATCTTTTAAAAGAACATCGTTGAAGTCTTCAAGGAGGACAGAGGGTAACATTATCTACTATGATTAGCAATTAAAAAGAGCAATACCTTGACAGTAGTAAAATTGATGACATAGGAAATCGCAGGCGCCACTAATAGCCTTGGATCAAAAGCATCAACTACTGGCTGCAAACAGTATCAAACACAACCCTACTTTAGACAAGTGAAAGAGAAATGACAAGAGCAAAATTCAGCATCAAAAGGCCATTAAATAAACTAAAGAAAAAACTAGTGAATTCCGTAATTTTGATCCCCTGATAACTTGTGCATTTGAATATATATGGCATATTCTAGTAATTTTCAGGAGTGTAATCTTGCATATTTTTTCTCTTAAGATAGCATTGAATAATCTTACAGATGATATTATAAATACCCTATACCTCCCTAGTGAATCTTGACACTGTTAGAAATTAGGCCTATTACTTCCTTCTTATTAATTTTTTCTATATACATACATCTTGATTCTCTAATCTCCGGTCCTTTAATTCTTAATCCCCCAATCTTTTAATCTTCAAAAGTTTAACACTTCAAAGCTTTTTGCAACCTGTTTTAGTAATTTATCTAAGTTATGGTGCATTTGTTATGGCTAATATTTAGAGCATCACAATACTTGTGTACAATTAAGCATTTGATAATAAAGCTTAGTTGAAAAAAGGACACTGCGGAAATCCTATCAGGGTTCAAACCGATCACGGATCATCAATACGACAATACAAGAAACCTGAAATAGTTGTTTGCAAACAGAAGGCGCATTAAACATTAAAGTCCTCGTAAACCTCGTGTTAAATTTATCATTATGGAAAATATAGAATATGTTGGGTTATTTTGCAATTAATGCAGCCAAGACAAACCTGTGAAAAATATCCATGAAATGCAGTTCCGTGTAAAGCTGTCAAATCAACCCCATAATAGTTCTGCTGCTGCCAAAACAGGGCCTGCATGCACAAACAAGGATCAAGAACACTATTAGTTTCTGCATATAATAATCAAAATACTCTTGATCTACTCTAATGTCTAAATGTTTCAAGAGAACTAGCATTGAACATTCTATAAATTGTCCAAGGATAAATGAGATAAAAAAACAAGAAAGCATTAACACATAATACAAAATGAATCACAAACAATAAAATAGATCATACCTTGTTTGAAATTTCAACACAGAGATACTCATCACTGAATGGTGCCATGTGAATTCTACAAAATAAAACGAACACAGAGATACCATTATGCCTACGTCAAAAGGCATATACGTACATATATGCCAAGTACAAGATATCACTTTGACTTTATATATTATGTTTAAAACATTTGCTAACATGCATTCAAGGCATAGAATTCATTATATATTGTCTTGCAGCAAGGTTGGATCAAGTGGTTAATACCCTTGCCTCTGAAGACAGAGGTCAAGGGTTCGATCCTCACCCCTTGCAAGGCCGGAGGTCCTTTTCTACCTTTTGTAGAACCGAAAGCAACCTCTCTACCTTAGGTAGGGGTATTGCTGTCTACGTCTTAACCTCCCCCGTACATCGTGGAAGACGGTATTGGGACCCATAACCCGTGGAAAACGGTACTGGGAGTTACTTTACTTTTTTTTCATTCAAGGCATAGAATGTTTAACATTAAAGAAGTAGCTGCAATTTTTTCATTATATATCACCCATCGCATCAAAAATTCAAAAGGCGCCTTTTGATCATGATGACATTGGAATGCATCATTAAGATAGAATCAGCTTTCAACACTAGGGAACATTTTCCCATTAGGGACAAGAAAACGATCTCTTGCAATGACATATGACTCGAGCATTCTTTCATTCACTAACAATGTGCCTCTAAAAAAAAGATGACCAGTTATTCTATGAACATGATATTCTATGCATAAACAATTCAGTTTTTACCAACTAAATTGCATAAACAAGTAATCTGTTATTCTATGAACATGATATGGTGAGCTTACCCATAGGCTCTGAGATCAATATATCGGCTTTCTCAGGCAATTTTACGTCTTCAATTTGTCCTTGATAACCTACATGACGATGCCAAGAATACCTCCAAATGATAAGCATCCAACAATATAAGCAACCAAGCTTGTAGAAAGGGCACTAACCGTAATTCGTTGTGCCAAGAGAGGATTCCCAGCAATAAGCTTTTGAGCATAGTCAGCCATTTCCGATGCTTCTACAACATAAACATGTATTGCACCAGCCTGAACAAGAGAAGAAACAAAGAGGATGAGAAACTCTATGATTAGTCGATACATGTGACATCACATTTCTCAATAAGAGTACATGATAGTGTGTTGGTGTTTGGTTGTAGGCTTTATGAAATGGAAATATAAAGATTCCAGGATAGGGTAAAAAAGAGAGATACATAAGTAAACTCAATTTTAAACTTGATTGTTTGGTTTTGAAGTATCCGGTACAAAACAAGTTAAAAAATATATTTTGATCCATATATACTTAGAACCAGAATAAGTATATCCAAACGTTAAATACTAATAATCGCAATTTCAAGTCCCTATAATCAAAGGATTCAAAAATGCAAATCTAAACACCCGCTCTAGGTATTCATTAGTAACACTTGTGCAGCAAACAATGATAGTATGCCGCTTCCAGCACCAACATCAATCACTACCCATCCAGCAAAATCTACTTGGTTCTCAATAACCGCCGCATAATAATAGGAACCTAAAAAAGAAAGCAGCTATAATCATACATTTAAGCTCTATTGAGGGCCAAAAAAATCATCTGAGACATGATTAATTTTAATGAATTACAAGACACCTTAACATACATTTCTCGATGTGATTGAGTTGCACACCAACTGTTTGATAAAATGTCTGCCTTTAAAAATGGCTTGTGAAAAAATGAGCTTATTTCATGCGGTATCCAGATGGCCATGTTGTTCGCCTCAATGGGTGGATCTATGGCCTTTCTAACTTATGTCAAAATATACCAAGTAAAATTGAAACAAAGATTCTGTAAATGCTTTTGTATTAATCAATATGTCATCATATCTGTTTGTGTACAAATGCTATCTATTTATAACAATCAAATGGGTACAATGAAAAGTTATGTTGGTTCAAGAGAACCAACAGGTGTGTCGGTTGGGGATGTAACTGCCATATAACAGTTATTTTGTAGCTGTCATATAACTGCCATAGGTTGACTTTCTTCTTTGACTTATGGGTTGACCGGGTCGTTTGGGTGTTGACTTGGGTCGATTGGGATTAACCCAATATTCTCCCCCTTAATCACAATTGCTTTGTTGTAGATCTTTGACTCCGATTAGTTGTCTCATTGTTAGGAATCTGATCTTCAGTAGTGCTTTTGTGAGTATGTCAGCCTTATGAAATTCTCCACTTATAAACTCAACTTGTAAATCTTCTCTTTCGACGCATTCTCGTATAAAGTGATATTTTATGTCAATGTGCTTACTCTTTCTATGAAATACAGGATTCTTCATTAGTTCGATGGCAGACTTGTTTTCGACCATTATTGTAACCTTTTCTTCTTGTGTGTGTAAGCTTGCTTAGTAATCTCTTTAAGCATAATGCTTGTGTTGTTGCTGTTGTTGCTGCAATGAATACGGATTCACATGATGATAGAGCTATCGTGGCTTGTTTTTGTGTACTCTAGCTGATTGGTGATTCACCGTAGTAGAATATAATTCCAGTAGTGCCTTTTCCTTCTTGAGTGTTGACTCCGTAGCTACTGTCACTATAACCTTGTATTTGGTTTCCTCCATTATGTTTGTAGGTGATTCCATAGTCTTTTGTTCCTTTTACGTAGCGTAGTACTTGCCTTATAGCTTTCATATGTTGTTCCTTTGGTTCTTGCATAAAATGACTAAGTAATCCAACGAAATAACTTAAGTCGGGTCTTGTATGTAGAAGATATCGTAAGCATCCAATTAAACTTCTATATTCAATTCAGTTGACCGTTTTTTCTTCAGTGTTCTTTGTTAGTCTTGTTCCTGGATCCATAGGTTTTAGAGTTTCATTGCAGTCTAGCATTCCAACTTCCTTAAGGATCTTGCCTGCATAGGCGGATTGCTTTATTGATATGTCACCTCCGGTTTGTGTGACTTCAATTCCTAAGTAGTAGGATAGTAATCCTAGGTCACTCATCTCAAATTTTTCTTCCATTTGAGCTTTGAACTTGTCTATCTCTTCTTTAGGTGTGCTAGTGATGATTAGATCATCTACATAGACTCCTACTAGAAGTATTGAGTCCTTTGATTTCTTTGTGTAGACAGCTTGTTCCAAAGCGCGTTTCTTGAAATCTAAAGACTTCAAGGTGTAGTCTAATTTTATGTTCCAAGCACGTGGTGCTTGTCTTAAACCATATAGAGCTTTTAGGAGTATGTAGACTTTTCCATTATCTTCTTTCTTTACAAATCCTTCGGGTTGTGTAACATACACTTCTTCTTTCAAGTCTCCATGCAGAAATGTAGATTTGACGTCAAGGTGATGTACTTCCCATTTATTATTAGCAGCTATGGTTAATAGTAATCGGACCGTTTCCATTCTTGCTACTGGTGCAAAGACTTCTTCAAAATCTATGCCATGCTCTTGTATGTAGCCTTTAGCTACTAGTCTTGCTTTATGCTTGACTATATTTCATTTGCATCTTTCTTGGTATTGAATAACCACTTTAATCCAACGGCTTTATGTCCTTTCGGTAGAGTGGTTAGTTCCCATGTATTGTTTCTATTGATGGAATCTAATTCGACCGTCATTGCTTCAATCCATTTTAGATCGCTTGATGCTTCCTTGTAATTCTTAGGTTCATCTTCAGCCAGTAATAATTGTTCGGGTAATACTTCCTCGATGTTATCGTATATATCATTTAATGTTCTAAAACCTTGTAGTGGTGTATGATCAAAGTTTGGATGTAAATTCCTATTTGCGTTTGAATTACTTTGATTGGTTGATAGTACTGAGGTAGTTGGTGTAATTTAAGCGTTTACTCGCGATGAAGTTGTAGATGGTGTGTGAAATGATTGTGAGGGTGTGAGGGTGAGTTTGTTGTTGATGTTGTATTTTCATCATCATCATTTGTAGGGATATCGTTGTCTTCTTCATTTGGTTGAATTTCTTGTTCCTGATGTTCATTTGTGGCTTCAAGGTTTTCGACTTTGAAGTCAAACCATTCAGGTTCATCGTTGGTGTGTTCATTCAAGTACCTTCCAGTCCCATACTTCATCCTCTTTAAACTTCACATCTCTACTAACACATATTCTTTGTGTTGTTGGATCAAATAGATGGTAAGCTTTTGATCCTTATTCATTTCCTAAGTATACCATTTTGTTGCTTCTGTCATTTAACTTCGTCAGATGTTGTGATGGTACCTTTGCATATGCTATGCAGCCGAAAACTCTTAGATCTTATAGGTTTGGCTTTCTTCATTTGATCGCTTCATATGGAGTGATGTCTTCTAAGGATTTTATAGGAATGCTGTTTAGAATGTATATAGCATGTCTAACAGCTTCAGCCCAAAAATTTTGAGGCATGTTTGTTTCTTTCATCATGCATCTTGTTGTAGATATAATTGTCCTATTTCTTCATTCAAGTACTCCATTGTGTTGTAGTGACTAAGGTGTGGTTAGTTGTCGTGCTATGCCATTTTCTTTGCAGTATTTAGTGAATTCGTTTGATGTGAATTCACCTCCACGATCAGTTCTTAAGATTTTCAATGTTTTCCTTAGCTCCTTCTCTATTGTATTCTTGTATTCCTTGAAATATCAAATGCTTGATCTTTTGTGTTTAGGAAATACACCCACATATATCTTGAATAGTCATCAACTAGTAAGAATATGTATCTTTTTTCCAGATGGTGTTGGTGGTGTAATTGGTCCACATAAATCTTCGTATACTAAATCTAAAGGTGAGGTTGATCTAGTGTTTGCTTTCTTAGGAAATGGCGCGCTGTTGTGTTTACCCACTAAACAAACATCACAAATTTGTGTTGTATGTTTAATGGCAGGTATTCCTTGAGCGCGTGTTAGTGTCTGATTATTTAGCTATGGGTTTTGTTAGAGATTATGTGATTATAAGAAGTGTTAATATACAAATACAATAATGACGAAAATGTTAGTCTAAGTTATCTAACTTAGTTTTTGTTCATTAAAGTTACCAAACTTTGTGTTATCTGTTAATTATTGAACAATATAAAAAAAGCTACATTCATGTTACTTCATTGGCTAGTAACTTGTTACTAACCAAATTACTATAGTCCATGTCACTGAACTTAAATACACGTCATTTCTAGTTGTCCACGTCATTTACACCTCACCTGTTTCAAATCTTTCTTCTTATTGCTCACACCTCACTCATAACTAATTGTTTTCTAATCAATGTTTTTAAATTTAGTAGCTTAAAACTTGCATTTTTAGATTTTGTTGGATGTTGATTTGAGTAAATCAATGTTTAATTCTTCTTAAAAACTCAAATCATGTCTATTTTCTCTATGTTTGTTTAGTACTCAAACCAAGTCCTTCCAATCTAAAATCACAAGCAATCCACCACCACTACTTAATAGACAGTCACATAACTGAAATGAAATAAAAAACACAAAACAATGAAAAAATATACAGGACTAAACAAAAATATGAACACAAAAAAAGATCATTTCATAAAATAACATTGACACTTACTAGTAGATTTGAAGAACAAAACACAAAACCACACCAAAATACACATACTGAGACACTTATAAACAACAAAACAACTTGCACTGGATTTTCGGTATTGGTGAAGGATTGCGGCGGTGCGTACGAGAGGGTTCAGTGTGGCGGAATCCGGTATTTGAGATTGTGATTAGAAGATTATGGTTGTGGTGGCTATATATGAAAAAGAAGTTTGAAAATTGAGATACGAAGATAAAAAATAAAAATAAAAAGTCGATAGATATATTTTTTAGTAAATTGTAAAAATTGTCCCGTGGTTTAGCCAAATTGCAGGTGCAACATCTATTTTTTTGAAAGTGCACTTATCGTCTCTCTGATGAACTTACAAGTGCACACTTAGCCCATGGTTGAAGTTAAATTACTAAACTACCCTATTCGTCTTCCCTTTCACTTTGGTCCAGTGAGGGTAATTTAGTCATTTAATTTTGGTCATGCACCAAGAATGCACTTGTAAGTTTCTCAAAAAATGCACTTGTAAGTTTCTCACAAAAACGGTGAGTGCACTTTCGGAAAGATAAAGACTAAACGTGCAATTTGACTAAACTAAAAAGATGATTTTTAAAATTTACTCTTTTTTTGTTTATTTTTAATTCAAGTCGCCACATGTGTATAAAAGATCGGTAATGAAGAAAAACAAAGTTCATTACTTAGGCGAATATTTTCATAAAGTTCAGTAACGTATTTGTATATGAACCCACTTAACTTATATAACAAAAAGTGTTTATCTGAGCTTGTATGTTTGGGCTTATAAGCTTATATGAGGGGGTTTTGATAATCCCAAAATTTGTGACTTATTTGAGGAAAGATAAGCTTATATAGAGATATTTGATTAAATTACATGGATGGTCCATTTGGTTTGTCAAAAATTGCATCTATCGTACTCGAGTCTAACATTCATTTACTTATTCCGTTTATTCTCTCATGCGCATTGCATTGCATATGAAGGTAAATTTGTCTTTTCCGTGCTTTTTATTTATTTTTTATTTATTTTTTTATAGGGAGGTGATATACACTACCAAAAATGATATGTATACCACAATCATGCATATGTGATGTTGTACTATATACATCACTAATGTGATTTTATGATGTGCACATCACTTTTGGTGGAGTACATATCACCTTTGTTTGATATAACCAACTCATCTTTGTGAATCTGTATCATTTTTGTACCAAATATATTTTTAATCTTGTAAAACAATATTTTACATAGGGGTGAGCATCGGTCCCGGACCAGACCGGACCACCAAGACCGAAGATCGTATTAGCCAAAAAGCCTAGATCGAGGACCGGACCGAATGTGGTCGGTCCGGTCCGGTCCGGTCTCGGTCGGTCCGTCGGTCGGTCCGGTCTAACAAGGCTAAAATAGTCGGTTTGTGGTCCGGGTCCGGACTGGACCGGACCGAGGTCCGAAGTGTAAAAAAGCCTAGGCCAGGGACCCGGCCAGATATGGTCGGTCCGGTCCCGGTCGGTCCGATCCGTTCAGTCGTTGCTCACCTAATTTTACATTACGACCAAAATGCATTTGTACGAGTATGTAACATCACAATTTATCTTGAACAAAAACATGAATATCTTTAATGCGTGAGCAAGTTATTTATTTGTGACATAAACATCATTAGTATTCCCTAAATAAACGACACCACACTATTACAGAACCACATTTGACCACTCATAAACACCACTCCATTATCATTTTATTATTCATCAACCATTGACCCATCTTCTTCATCATGTCATTAGACCTGAGCAAAACCAAATGAAAACCGAACTAAACCAAAAACCGAGCCGAACCAGTCCAACCGAACCGACCCTATTTGGAATTTGCATGAAAAAAATCATATATGATTAAACACTAAATTGAATATCAAATGTAATATTAGTATTAAATCCTATTTGGCAAAATGGTTGGGTTGGGTTGGGTTGGGTCTTGGGTCTTAGATAGGTTTGGGTCTATATGGGTATGGGTCTAGATGGGTCACTTGGAAGGATGGGTCTAGATGGGTATGGGTACAAATGGGTAAGAGTCGGGTCGGGTCGGGTTTTTTTGGGTTTTGCTAGTTTTTTTGGTTTCATCATGGAACATAATAATTAATTATTGTAAACAAAGACAAAAAGTATTCAATATCCATTTGTTTACGTTTTCGTCAGTTTTTTTATGTTTTAGTCCGTTTTTTACGTTTTACCGCGTTTTCACGCGTTTTCGTTAACGTTTTGTCGCGCGTTTTTACACCTATCGCGTTTTTCGATTTCGTCCATTTTAACGTTTTTATCCGTTTTCGTCTGGGTTTTTTTTACGTTTTTGTCCATTTTACACGTTTTCGTCCCGTTTTTTACGTTTTCGGTCGGTTTACGTTTTTTTGTCCATTTTTTCGTTTTATGTGTTTTACCGCGTTTTCGCTTTTTTACGCTTTTGTCCGTTTTACGCGTTTTTGTGGCCTGTTTTATTACGTTTTTGCCCGCTTTCTCACCTTTTGGTTTTTCTGTTTTCGCTGCTTGTTTTTCACGTTTTGTCGCTTTTTATATTTTTGTCCGCTTTTACACGCCACCGTTTTTTACGTTTTCAACCGTTTTAACGCTTTTTACGCTTTCCTCGGTTTTACATCGCTACCCGTTTTCACGCTTTTGTTCGTTTTTTGCGTTCGTCCGTTTTTCACGCTACAAATTTGACCGTTTTCAACACGCGTTTTTCGTTTTACGTTTGCTCAGTATTGTTATTCGTTTTGCTGTTTTCCACGTTTCGTCCGCTTTTACATTTTTGTCCGTTTTCTGCAGCCCGTTTTTAGCGGTTTTTACGTTGTTTTTACATCGCCATTCGGTTTTACGCTTTTTTCCGTACACGTCCGTCTTTTACGTTTTGTCGTTTTACGTTTTCGTCCGTTTTTCGTTTTGTTTGTTTTGCGCTTTGTTTTTATGTTTTCGTCCGGTTTTCGCGTTTTTTAACGTTTTGCCACCGTTTTTCACCTTTTCGTCGCTTTTACGTTTTGTCCGTTTTACACGGCTATTTTTTACGTTTGGCCCATTTTAACGTTTTTGTCCGTTTTTCACGTTTTCGTCCGGTTTTTGTTTGTTTTATCCGTTTTTACACGTTTTCGTTCGTTATTTTACGTTTTTGTCCGTTTTTTTACGTCAAAAACGTAAAAAATAGACAAAAACGTGTATAAAGGGAGGAAAACGTAAAATCAAAAAACTTAAAAGCGGACGCGTAAAGCGTAAAAAATGGATGAAACCATGTAAAACGGACAACAATGTAAAAATGGGCAGGAAAACGTCAAAACGTCAAAACATAAAAACGGGGCGAAAAATGTAAAAAATTGACAAAAACAGGTAAAAGCGACGGCAATGTAAAAAGGACACAAACATCTGAAAAACGGATTAAACGGACGCTGAAAACGGCAAAACGTGAATATGTACGAAAAACGCAAAACTTGTGGACAAACGTAAAAAAACATACGAAAACGTGTACAAACGGACAAAAACATTAAAAAAAAACGTAAAAACCCGGACGACCGGACGAAAACGTGTAAAAACGGATATAAACGTAAAAACCCTGATTTAAAACGCAAAAACGGACAAAAACGTAAAGAAAGAGGTTAAAATACGGGCGAAAACTTAAAAAACGGACAAAACGCGTAAAAACGCGGAAAACGTAAAAAAGACGAAAACGCGGTGAAAAAGGGAAAAACGTTAACAAAAACACGAAAAGTAAAAAACCGCGGACTAAAACGTAAAACGGATCAACTGAAACGTGAAAAATACTAATTTAAAAGGTGTAACTGACGAAAACGTGAAAAAACGAGCGGAAACGCTTAAACGGAAAACATAAAACTCATACAAAACGTGCAAAAGCGTAAAAGTTATCAAAATGGGCCAGCGTGAAAACAAAGCAACGTGTAAAGACGGACAAAATCGTAAAAAGTTAGACGGAAAGCGAAAAAAAAGCGGCAGCTTAAAACGAAAACGAATAAACAAAAATGGCCGAAACGTGTAAAAACGTAAAAATGGGCCAGCGTAAAACGTAAAAAACGTAAAAGCGGAAGCGAAACGTAAAACGGATAAAAACGTTAAAAAACCTGACGAAAACGTGCAAAAACGTAAAAAAAATTGTCAAAAAACGGACGAAATCGTGTAAAAACGGACAAAATCGTAAAAAAACAGAAGGAAACGTGAAAAAACAGGCGAAAACGTAAAAATGTATCTAAAAGCGTACATAAAACGTAAAAACACATAAAAACGTAAAAGCGGACTTAAACGTAAAAAAAGCAATAAGGCTACGTAAAAACGGACAAAACGTATAAAAACGGACGAAAATGATAAAATTAGATTGTGAGTGATTTTTATAATTTTAGTTAACAATCAACTTAAACCATGTATATATTGTACTAGACCCATGTGGGTATATTATTAGACCCAACTAGACCCATCAATATTAATTAATTAAAATAAACTATACCCAACTAGACCCATCTATTAAAATAAACTTAACCCATTTAGACTCATCTCATTAAAAAACTTTACCCAACTAGACCCAAATTTAACCATTGGGTCTTAAATTGCCACCTCTAATCATATATGATATGTAAGATTACATGTGATATGATATGTATATCATATGTGATTTTACACTAATATCACATGTGATATTACATATCATATATGATTTTTTGTCGAAAGTATATCAAAGTGCATATCTATAGAGGAATAATTAAATGTTTGTCACAATGATATATATTTTTTTCGCTTAACGATTAACAGTTTAAAATATATTAGTATTTGAAAAAAAATGATGAAAGTGGGTTTTTTAAATTATTGTGATTAATTTCATCTATTAGATCAAATTAAAATGAATGGTGGAGATTAATCTTTTGATAGGTAAAATTTTGTTTCTCTTATAACTTTTCCGTCATTTTAATTTATTAACTAGAGTTAATTGCATTTTTGGCCCTTGTGGTTTGCTTAAATTGCAGGTTTGGTTATCAAAACTTTGAAAGTGCAGCGATAGTCCCCATTTTGAAGTTTGGATTGCATTTTTTGTCCCTGGATAAAGTTAAATGACTAAAATACCCTTTTTCTTCATCAGAAAAAGACAAGGGTAATTTGGTCATTTCACACCAATAAGGACCAAGAATGCAACTCAAACTTTAAAATGGGGACTATCGTTGCATTTTCAAAGTTTTAAAGACCAAAACTGCAATTTGACCAAACCACAAAGACCAAAAATGCAAATAACTCTATTAACTATGATAAACTAAGTCAAATACAATAAGGAAAAAAAAGAAAAAAAAGAAATGAGAGGTTATACAATAATTTGTTACCTTTTTCATTTTATTGGTGTAAATTTGTTTATGAGATTGTGAAAAAAAAAAACATAATTATAAATGTGATGGTGAAAGTCAAATGGTATTTATATCCCCTCTCTCGTATTTTTCTTTCAAAGCATCACTAAAATCCTGAACCCAAATTTGAATTAACTTATTTCAAGAGATTCAAGGCTTATCACTTATACAATTTTTGGTAAGTACATCAAAATACTCCCATTTGAAAAACCAACTATTTGATGTAAGTGTGACCCATTTGAACTCTTGTTGTTTGCAATTATTCTGTGGAGTTCTTTTTCGGTTTTTGTAAATGGGTTTAGTGGTTTTTTGTTAGTTGCACACCAAGTGTTTGAAGAAATGTCTGAGTGAATAGTGGTGTGAATTTGCTATGTTGGAGTGACCCATTTGAGTTTTTGTTGGTTAGATTGTTTTTATGTAGCGAAATCAGATAAATTAGCAGTATTAGATGTCTTGATAATGTGACTTTTTTAGACTGTTTATGCTTTAAGCCGGCGGTCTTTGTCTTTCTTGAATTAGTCTCTCTACCCTTGGATAAATTAGTAGCGGTAGATGTTATGATGATGTGACTTTTCTAGACGGTTTATGGTTTAAGATATTTGTAGTGATCAAGAAGTTGGTAATATTTCCAACGATTTCGGATAAATTTGTAGCATTAGATGATGTTATGATAGTGGAATTTTTTTAGATAGTTTGCGGTTTAGGGTATTAGTAGCGATTAAGAAGGTGGTAATTGTTGAATGGTGATATAGTTTAAGTTTTCAATGTGTTTATATGCTTAAGAGAGTTGGGTTTTATGGCGACTGTTTGTTGGTATTGTTAAAGTGATTAGACGTCAGCAAAATGTATTATGTTTGCACGAAATTGAAAGTTGGAACTAAGTTATTAATATATGACTTAAACCCAAAATAAAATGTCTGACCCATTTGACTTCTAGTTGGTTAGAAACATAGAAATGATTTTTTGAAGAGAAGTCGGACAAACTAGTAGGATTAGAAATTATAATATTGGGGACTTCTTTTTTAGACAATTTGTAGGTTTAGATATTAGCAGTGTTTAAAAAGTTGGTAATTCTTTAATGGTGATATAGTTTTAAGGCTTATTTGTGTTTTTTAGGTCTATGAGAGTTGGGTTTTATGGCCACTGTTTGATTATATTTGTACTTGACGTTAGGATCTGAAAAGCCACTTATGCGTTTTGATTATATTAATATTCTTTATATCTCTGTATTATGTTTGCATATTTGAATCACAATCACGAAAACTCCTTTATTGGTTAAACTAATCATCTCTGTTCGAAATTTTGAAAGTCAAGTTTTATATATCATTTGGTTGTTGTGTAATTATGTTTATAGTATTCACTTATCTTATCATACAAAAAGCTGTTCATGTTCTGTCACTGAGAAATTGCTCGTTATTTACAAAATCGCTCTTCTTTAGCGCCATTGATTTTCTACGGTGCTCTTCCATTGAGCTCTCGTCGCTCTTTCATTGAGCTCTCGGGCTATCCATCTTACATATTTCTATATGAATCCCGAAGTGCCTTTGTACTGGCCAAAGCGAAGGTCTTGTGGACCTGTGATGGTTGCCAAGAAAGAATCTAAAGGTACATATTGGATTACAACTTTTTTAGTCGGGAAAATTATCACATCCAAGTTCTTACAGAGTTTTTTTACTTTAAAATGATTTTATTTTGTGGCTTAGAAACAAAGCAAGGAGATGGGAAGTACAAGTATACCGTTGACCTTCCTAAGACAACTTTTGGCATGAGAGCAAATTATGCTCTAAGGGAACTGAACTCAAAATTATGGGATGAAAATTAGGTCTATGAAAGTTCTTTGAAAGAATAATCGGGTTAGTTTAGAAGCTCAATCGAGTTCAACTTGTCTGCTACAAACTTCCTATCTCTGCTCATTTGATAGGGAAATTTTATTCTTCATGATGGACCTCCGAACGCTAATGGTGATTTACACATCGGACATGCTTTAAACATGATTATATAAGATATCATTAACCGGTATAAGGTATGGTTGACATTCACTTTGCCTTTGCGATATTTGAAATGTGTGTGATAGAATGATGCACTTCATTTAATTACTGTCGTATGGAATTACTTATACAATTGAATATGACGACTTCTCCAAAATGTAAAGTTCAATACGTTCTTGGTTGGGATTGCCATGGTCTACCTATCGAGTTGAAAGGCAAGTGATAGTTTGTTGCTGTGTTTTATTTTCTTCTTGTAACTCTTGGATTCAATCATGGGTTCTGTTGAATAATCTTAGTATTGCAGTCTTTGGACCAAGATGCCCGAAAGGGGCTAACACCAATAAAATTGAGAGCCAAAGCGGCTAAATTTGCCAAAGCAACTGTGAAGGCTCAAATGGCGTCATTCAAGGTCGGTTTAAACAAAAATTTATATAACTAAAGATCCTACATAAGGTCATGTACTTTTACTTATTACATGTAGTATCGATGTTTTTGGTTATTCAAACTATTAAGGTTTAATTGGACATCAAACATTTTCTTGTTTGTCTACAGAGATTTGGAGTATGGGCTGATTGGGATCATCCGTATCTCACCCTTGATCCGTAATATGAAGTCTCCTGGTAAAATGAGTCTATAGCATATTATTGTTATATTCATTGTTATCGTTATCATATGAATCCATTTGGCCTTCAGTTGAAGTGTTTGCTGTTTGGGGAGATGGTTTTCAAAGGGTACATATATCGGACGCAAGCAGATTGGAGTCCCTCATCCCATGACTGCACTTGCAGTGAGTTAGAGGTAAAAGGATTAACAGCTTCTTTGGTGAATAATAGGTTTTTTTTATTAATAAAAATTGGCAACTCTTTCATAGGTTCTAGTTTTAGCTCTTCATATATACTATTTTCATGCAGTATGAGAAAGGCCATATTTCAAAGAACATGTATGCAATTTTCAAAATACTAAGTACTCCAACTAAAGGTGGATTACTCGATGAATTTCTCCCCAAATTATCCCTAGCAATTTGGACCACCACTCCCTGAACTATCAAGATTGGATTGTATAGAACATAGATAACCAAAATAACTCTTTGATTATTAATAGGAAAATTACTCAAAACCTATTATGTTTATACAATGCTTGTATGTGTTTGTGATGCTTAACCTCTTGCTAAACAACCTCTATTTATACCCTATAGAACACCGCAACTTCTGGTCTAGTGGCATAAGTTAGGTATAATGGGTGTAGTGGGTATAATGGGTCACTAACTCACTTAGTGGCACATTATCTCTTGTGAATGGATAGTGATGTCAGTGATCTAGAAGAACTTAGGATTCCAACAATCACCCCCGAATCTCTAAGTCCTTCTAGAGATGTCTTTGATTCCAATCAAGCTCCGCATTTCCTTGAACTTGATTCGAGCCAATGGTTTCGTGAGAATGTCGCCATCTCGTTTCTCACCCGGAATGTACTCCACCTCCACTTGTTCGCTTCTCACACAATTGCGTAATGAAATGAAACCTCGTGTGAATGTGTTTACTCCTTCCGTGAAAAACGGGATTCTTTGTTAGTTCAATAGCAGACTTGTTATCAACCCTAAGAACCACCTTCTCTTGCGTCTTGTTCATAATTTCTCCAAGCAAATCGAAGCCATATTGCTTGACAAGCGACGCGGTAGCTGCCATGAACTCTGCCTCCAAGATGATAAAGCAACGGTATCTTGCTTTTTGCGAACACCAGTTATCGGAGATAACCCATAGTAGAAAATGTGACCAGTTGTGCTTCTTCCGTCATCTGGATCAACATTGTGACTACTATCACTAAAACCAATGATTCTGTTTTGACCCATCCTCTCGTACTTAATTCCGTATCCGGTTGTTCCCCGTAAGTACCTCAGAATGCGTTTAATTGCACGGCCATGTGATACTCTTGGACTTTGCATGTATCGGCTAACAACTCCAACCGAATATGCCATATCGGGTCTTATTTGCAAGAGATATCTAAGGCATCCTACCACCTTTCAATATTGTGTCGGGTCGATTTCGGGTTCATCTTCAGCCTTCGAAAATTTGGTTCCTGGGTCCATGGGAATGTGAGTCGGATTGCAATCTTGTAAACCAGCTTCCTTGAATCGCCGAGCATAGGCTCTTGGTTTATCGTAATCCCGATTCTTCTTGCTTGACTACAATGCCAGTGTAGTAAGTCAATCTTCCAAGATTCGACATCTCGAAGTTCTTGGACATCTCAAATTTGAACCTTTTGATCATGTTCAAATTTGTACCTGTGACAAATAAATCATCAACATAAATTGCTAAAATTAGCAAGTTAGTTCCTTCTCGCTTCCGGTACACCGTTGGTTCTTTCAAGCACTTGTGAAATTTCAACCCTTCAAAATTCCATCAAGCTTCGTGTTCCATGCTCGAGGTGCTTGTCTTAGACCATATAGTGCTTTATTAAGGCGATACACTTTATGCTCGTTGCCCTTCCTTATATAGCCTTCCGGTTGTGACACATAAACGGTTTCCTTCAATTCTCCGTGTAAGAAAGCCGTTTTGACATCTAAGTGGTGAAGCTCCCACCCATTTGTTGCGGCTAAGGCAATGAGAAACCGGATTGTTTCGATTCGAGCTACTGGTGCAAATACCTCTTGAAAATCAATACCATGCACCCTTTAACAACCAACCTTGCCTTGTATTTAATGATGGTGCCGTCGCATTTTTCTTCGTTTGAACACCCATTTGAGTCCAATCACCTTCACCCCCATAGGCTTGTTCACGAGAATCCAAGTATTATTCTTGTTGATCGAATTGATCTCAGCATTCATGGCTTTGACCCACTCTGGTTCTTTCTTCGTCTCTTCAACCGATACTGGTTCGTCATTGGTTATTAGGAGAAGTTCATCAAGATTATTAAGGTTAAGCACAAAATCTTGCAGTCGAGTTGGAAGTCTCCTTGTTCTTGTAGGCCTTTGGTTCTGGACATTGTTCACGTTATTGTTGATCGGACTTGGTTGCTCGTTGTCTTGAACCTGCACTCTGTCTTCAATCTCGTGATCCGATTCAATCGGTTCAGTTTGATCATTGCTTACATTATCTCCTTGGTTTCTCGCCTTATCTTCTGGATAGTCCCATGGAACTATGAATGACCCCAGTTCTTCATTGTCGGTACCTGCTTCTTTGTCCCAATCCCACCATTTGGTCCGTTAAAATAACGTCTCGACTCACGATTATTTTTGTGTATCCGGGTTATAAAGCCGATAGGCTTTCGCATCCGATTCGAACCAAGATGCACTAGTGGTCTTGATCTTGCATCCAACTTCTAGAGATTCACCCGTTCAACTTTCACATATGCTAGACACCCAAAGATACGAACGTTCTCCAAATTCGGTTTTCTTTTATACAACTTCTCGTACGGAGTTGTATCGCCAAGGACTCTTGTGTAAACGCGATTGATCAAATTTGTAGAGTGTCTTACGCTTCCCCATAGATAATTTGGAACATGCATCGCCTTCATGATACTTCGTGTCATGTTCATGAGTGTTCGGTTTCTTCGTTCCACAATTCCATTTTGTTGTGGTGAATATGGGCGTAAGATGTCGTTTGATTCCATTTATATCACCAAAGGAATTAAACTTCGGCGAAGTAAACTCTCCTCGATCACTTCGAAACACCTTCAAAGACTTTCCGAGCTCCTTCTCAGCCAAAGCTTTGAATTTCTTGAAGTGTAAAAACGCCACACTTTTCTCCTTCAAAAGAAAAATCCACATATATCGTGAATAATCATCAATTAGTGTGAAAATGTACCGATTTTGACCTTTCGTTGACGGTGCGATCGGACCGCATAAATCACCGTGAACGAGCAATGGTGCGTGTTGCTTTATGCGTCGTCATTAATGGAAATGACTTTCTTGTTTGCTTGCCCACCAAACAAGATTCACACAATTGATTCTCATTTTTAAAATGAGGTAATCCTTTGACTAGACCTTTCTTGGACATCTTTTTCATTGACTCGAAATTGATGTGCCCAAGTCTCATGCAAATACATACCGCGTGTCTTCACCTAGTCTTGAATGAAGACAAATAGGTACTCCAATTGTTAAATTTATTTTATAAAGGCGGTTTGGAGTTCTTTGTACCTTCATTAATAAGCGTTATTCGCATCATGCATCGTCAAATAGTTATCTTTCATCCGAATATCACACGGCCCGAGTTGCTTGTCCGAGACTGAAAATATTATTTTTAAATCCGGTATGAAATAAATCTCCGTTATCAATCGTTGTTGTCTCGATTTTCCTTGGAAAATAATAGAGCCTTTCCCTTTAATTTCGACACACGAATTATCACCGAATTTAACCTTTCCGGTTATTCCTTCGTCGAGTTCAGAGAAAAACGATCGATTTCCCGTCATGTGATTACTTGCCCCGTTGTCCAAATACCACACATCATTTTCTTGTGCGTTGTATCGAGACGGTATCACATTCTTTTCGTTCAAAAATACTGTTTCATGTAAAAATACAGTTTCATCAGTATCTTCTTGCTCTGTAAAATTGCTTTCTTGGAATTTTTGGAGTCGGTCCGGACATTTAGACGCGTGATGGCCTGATTTATCACATCTGTAGCATACAATCTTCGACAGATCCTTTTTCTGGTTTCGATTTGAGTCGGAATTAAAATTGGGTAGGTTATTGGGCTGTTTGGAATTTTTATTATTGTTGTTGGGTGTATTTTGGGCCTTTGAAGAACCGGATCCACTTGACCCGCTACCAAATCCATCTCTATTATTAACACCCTTACTCTTATTCCCTCTTCCCCATTTTCCCTTCGATCCAGACGAACCAGAAACATCACCAGACCCTCCACCACTCCGGCCACAACTACTCGATCCACCACCACCACTTGAACGAGTAAACAACACCTTCTGCTGCTGGTCTCCACCATCATCTCCACGAATTCTTTCTTCGTAAGCCTTCAATCGGCCGACGACATCTTCAAATCCCACGGTCTTTAAATCGAGCACCTGCTCGAGAGAAGCAACAAGGTGAATAAACTTTCTTGGTACCACTTTTAACAGCTTCTTCACAAGCTTCGATTCGTCTATTGTTTCTCCAAGTGATGCGGATTTCGAGGCGATTCCGGCAAGTTTTCCGGCGAAGACATCAATGGTCTCGGTTTCGTGCATCTTCAACCGATCAAACTCAGAGTTTAAAGTCTGCAACCTTGCTTCCTTCACTATATCTGCTCCAACATATCGAGCTTTGATCGATTCCCACAGCACCTTCGGACTATCTACATCGCCTATTTGCATTATCAAAGTTTCAGGGATTGCTTGGTGCAGCAATCCCATTGCCAGGTTGTTTTTCTCTTCATTTGCTTCTGTTCCTGGATCAATAGTTATCCAAGCTTTGTGGATTCTGAGCACCACCTTCATTCGTAGGGCCCAGATAGTGTAGTTGGTGGATGAGAGCATTGGACAAGCTACGGTGGTTGTTCCGACCTCCTTCACCCTCACCGGTGTAGGTTGTCTCAGAGAACCTCCTGCATCTTCAACATCAGACATGGTTCAAGAAGCACCAGGTAAGTATTCAAAGCCCCTTCTCAGGCTCTGATACCGATTCAAGATTGGATTGTATAGAACATAGATAACCAAAATAACTCTTTGATTATTAATAGGAAAATTACTCAAAACCTATTATGTTTATACAATGCTTGTATGTGTTTGTGATGCTTAACCTCTTGCTAAACAACCTCTATTTATACCCTATAGAACACAGCAACTTCTGGTCTAGTGGCATAAGTTAGGTATAATGGGTGTAGTGGGTATAATGGGTCACTAACTCACTTAGTGGCACATTATCTCTTGTGAATGGATAGTGATGTCAGTGATCTAGAAGAACTTAGGATTCCAACAAACTATTCCTAAGTAACCTGTTTATGTGTGCTTTTTTTTACGCTTGTGAAGTTATCTACATATATAATATATTCACATGCTTATCTCAGACTTCCTTTCTTTCTCTATTTTATTTCAGTTGTTGCCGTGAATTCCAAGCTCCAGTATGCTATTGTTGAAGTGCAGTCATGCTCACCTGATGTTGCTTCATCTTCTGAAGACAAAAATAAAAGATTTGGTAGTTCTTTACATGATGATGAAAAACCATTTTTCATTGTTGCACTGGGCCTTGTGCCAACACTGGAAGCCAAATGGGGCGTGAAGCTTGTTGTAAAAAACACTAAAATTAAAATAAAATATTCTGCTATTAAATTTACTTATGCACATCTTTTAAATTTTGTGATAGATATGCACACCCAATAAATGGTCAAGAATGCCCTGTGTCTTTGGTGGAGATTATATCACGCAGTAATCGAACTGGGGCTTGTCCACAAACTCCGATCATGGTCAAGATGATTATATAACCGGATTAAAATATGGTTTGCCTTTAGTATCCCAAAGGGACGATGAAGGAAAGTTCACTGAAGAAGCTGGAATCTTTTGCGGGCTTGATGTATTAGGTGATGGCAATGCTGCTGTGATAGATCACTTGGATGAACGTTCATCAATAGTCATGATAGAACCTTACAAAGAAGTAGCATCTGTTCATCCAGAAATATCAACATTTTGCCAATGAGGGCCAGCCAAATGAATAGTATAATTAAATGCCATTTACTTCATTTTTCAGAGCACAAGTATCCATATGATTGGCGAACAAAAAAGCCTACAATTTTTAGGGCAACAAAGACAATGGTTTGCCTTTGTTGAAGGATTCAGAGAGGCTGCTATGAATGCGATTAATCAAGTAGTAAGCTCATAAGAGTTATCATTTTTAGTTTCTAGGATGGTTTCATAAGAGTTATCATTTTTAGTTTCTGGGCTGGTTTCATGTTCATGTAACACAGAACCTGAGTTTGGAGCAATTAGTAAACCACTTATCATAAGCAACAGCTGGAATGATTTAGGAACACTATCAAGTCACCATAGATAAGAAACCGTTCTCAAAATGGGTAAACGGATGAGGTTTTCCCTCTTTAGGTTACCCGGGTAGGGGAAGTCTTTGAATCAGATGTACGCTGGCTAACTAGGATATCCCCCTGACCGTTTCCAACCCTTCCATGGCTACCCACAAATGTGTACCTAGTGAGGTTTGAACCCCTGACCTCTTGTTGGCAGGTAATGTGCCTTACCACTAGTTTATAAATGATACGGAGTAGTTAAGAAATTATGACTATTCTATGCTGCCAACTAGTTTATGCATTTTATTGGTAGTATTCCTCTAAATTATCATGATCATTGTCATTCAAAGTAAAAGTAATTTCTACAATGACTTCTAGCCGTTCAAATTGGTGTATATCTCATCAGAGGACATGGGTGTCCCAATTCCAGTTTTCTATCATACAGAGACAAAGGAACCTCTGCTAAATGAAGAGACTGTTGATCATATCAAATGTAAGCCCTAAACATAGTTGCTGGAAAGTTTGAGTTAATTTGAACTTAAATTTAACGAATGTGCATTTGAATCTTTGTTCTGGCAGCGGCAATCATTTCCCAAAAGCAGCGATGCATGGTGGTACATGTCGGTAGAAGAGTTGCTTCCCTGAAAAATATTGTGATAAAGCATCGATTATGTTAAGGAAATGATACGATCGATGTTTGGTTTGATTCAGGTCTATTTATTTTAGTTACATGTTAAACACGAACAGTTCTTGTATCAGTTATATGTGACTAGATCTGTATATCAACCTATTACGCATACATAAACTGCAGGATCTTCATGGGCTGCTGTTTTAGAAAGTAGAGATGGCCTCAGTTATCCTGCTGATCTGTATGTTGAAGGTACCGATTGATGCGCGCAGAACCGTCAAGTTTTATCACGCAAGTCCGCCACTTGTGAATGGCAGACCGTAACAAACTTAAAACAGTCAAGCACGAATGCAATGAAGATCAGGAGAGTATAGTGTTTCCCCGGGTCGTTATGTCCCAAATGCTATGATGAATTATCAAACGTTTAGTGATCGAGGAGTTTGAACGGAAAAGGGATTTGGTTATGATAATAACTACGGGAAAAGCCAACAAATTACAACGGCTTAAATGCAAATTAAAGAAAGTTTAAAAGATAAAAACTATTAAATAAACGCTATCACTATTTTACAATGATGTTTGTTTTATGTTTTATAAATCACGAAATTAAAATCTACGCTGACGACAATTAAAAACGTGAAACTTACACAATATTAACCCTAAAAATATGAAAATGATATGTTTACACTCCTACTGATAAAAGAAACTTTTAGAAAAGAAAACTATTTTTATCACTAATTATCTAATTATTATTAATTAAAAACTATTTTTAACTATTTAATAATCACCTAAAATACAAAAAATTAGGAAATAAAGCTAGAAAAATAAAATTATGAAATGGAAAAGTCTAAAATAACAAACTAGAATTTTCAAAACTATTTTTTGTATTTTTTTGATTAATTTCCTATTTTCTACTAATTTAAAACTATTTTAATCTAATTTAAATTGTGAAAAATACAAAATAAAAAGGGAAAAATATGGAAAAATCTTTTTTATGCTTTTTATATTTATCTTAAGCTATTAAAATTGAAAAATTATTTTTTTGAACTTTTTCTGAATTAATTTTCAATAAAAGCTAATTAAAAATTGATTAAAATCTATTTAAATTGAGAAAAATAGCAAATAAAGACCAAAAATTATGAAATCTTTAGGAAAATTCTAAAATGAAATTATTAATCTATGAAAAATGAAAAACAAGCAGCTTATGTGACAGAAATGGAAGCTGCAATGCAACTGCTATTAGAATAAGCTAGGAAAATAAGCTAACCAAGGAATTAAGCTACCAAACAGTGAACAAAGCTAACTAGTGATCAAATAAGCTAATATCAACTGATTCTAACTACTCCTAACAAGCTTGAACCTCAGAACAGTGAAATAAGCTAACTGCTTATATTATCCAAACAGTGGTTCAGGTCCACTGTTTAAGCTTATGCACAAGCTCAACTAATAAGCTAATCAGAAAACCACTTATGCAGTCTTAACAACCACCTGGCAAGCTACAATTGTGCCAAAAACAAGACCCTAACTCACTGATTTGAAGCAGATGCAACAGATACAAATTAGCCTGATTCACACTTAAGTGTGTGGCAGGCGATTAGTATCTTGTTGAGGAGCTTATTTGAAGCTCTAAATGATTAAACCAGGCTTCTCACAAAGTATTTATCACAACTAGACCAGTTGAAAATCACTTATCCAAGGTTTGAAACACTGATTCTCAGAAATGAATCAGAAATTGATGCACAAAGTTTTGTGAAAAAATGCTTTGACAGATTTTGACTTTTGAAAAATACTTATGAACTTTGACCAAACTGAGATTTAACCCACTATAATGAACTGATTAAGATGTTTTAACACTAATTATGATAATTCTAAGCTAGATCCATCAATTTTAAGCTAATATGCAAGCTATAATACCTACTGTTTTCAAGTGATTGAAACTAGATTGATAACAAAGAGATTTTGACTTTGAAGTGTACCGCTAAATTAAAGACCTCAAATGACTATAAACTACTTTTATTAACTTGTATCAACTATTAACCACTGATCTACTGGCCTCTATCTCAGATTAATGACTACTACCAAACACTACTTTATAACTTGATTTGCAACTAAAACAGATTTAAACCATGATTCCACTTGTTATTATAATCAAACTGACTTACTATCACTTAAATACTACTGTTTGACCAGGTTTTAACAGATTTATACTACAAATACATTAAGTGCAAAAACTTGTGAAAGCTACTTACAAGAGTCCAAAGCCACAGTGGCTAGCAACATGTGAAACAAAGACCACTAACCTATCACAATCAACCCAATAAGCTATAACTCAACCCATTTCCATGCCTGCATCAATCCTTTTCCTTCCTGCATCCATTTTTTTACCCGTATTGACTTTTGTTGACCAAGGTGCAAAAGTGCTTGAAACTCAATTCTATGCTTACAAAAAGCTATTTTAAGCTTATATAAGCTTATATGAGACTGAGATTGAACTGCTTAAAGCTTTGATAAATGAGTTTGCAAATTAAAATTTCAACAGTTAACACATCATATGGAGATTTGACTTGAACTAAAATTGATATTTAAAGCAAGTTGAAATACACTTAGAAACATTATTGGATACACATAAACTTAAAAATACAAATTCAAACTATTTAAGACATGATACTAAGTGAAGCGACATACATTATTGAAAAACTAAAACTAACTCCTTCCTTGATGCTTCTCTTGGCCTCTTTATACACCCAAACTGTCTCTCCTCCTTACGAATAGTTCCCAGCATGAATCTTGACCATAGGATGTCTCAAAGTGATCCTAGCCATTTAAAGGTTTTTGGCGCCAAAACCTTTTTAACCGTTTGTGAGATTGAGTGGGATTGGGTTAGATGCATTTAATGTTTCCTTGGCTCTTTGTGTTTGGAGGGGGGGAAATAGGTGATGATGGAGTGGAGGTGGAGTGTGATCAGGGAGGATGCAGGAATGGTGATGATGGGTTTGGTTAACCCGTGAGGGAGAGAGGGAAGTGGTGGGTCAAACTCATTTGACCGGGATTAATAAAAAGGGTTGGGTTGGTTTCGGGTTTAAACCGGGTAATGGTTTGGGCCAGGGGTTGGATTGGGTAAAACATTTGGGCCAAAGGTGATAAAAGGGTCCAATTGGATAGGTAACAACACAAAGACCATAATTGCAATTTCCACAAAACCAAGGGACCAAACCTGTAATTTTGCAAAGGTGTTTCAGGGACAGAATTTGACAAGTGTTGATATTACAAGGACCAAAATTGCCATTTTCAATTTTTCCAGGGGCCAATTCTGTCAATTTGCAAACTTGAAGGACCAATTTGTAATTTTCTCAAACTTTTTTTATTTTTCACCAAAGGACCAAATTTGACAAGTTATGATTTAAAAAGGACATTTGGTGACTTTATTTTTGAAATTATGTGCTCAGGGACTGTTTTTGACAACTTTTGAAACTTGGGGACTAAAAGCGCAATTTTTGCAAATTTGATATGTTTTTCATCTGATTTTGATATTTTTGCATTTAAAACACATAAAACACCGATTTGTGATATTTTGATCATTTTGATGTGTTTCTGAGTGTTTTCAGATAATTTTGCAGTTTATATTGTATAAAAATGATGAGTATTTACACACTCATCAATCCCCCCCACTGAGATATTGCTAGTCCCTAGCAATGATTTGAGAAAACATAATGGATTTTAATCTCTTTACCAAAAGCCATTACTTCTCGAGTAGCCAAATGTTTCAGTTCAAGTAAGAACCATGGTACCGATAACCATGTGATTTTGAGCAAACCACCGACCCAACGGTTTGATTTTGTCTTTACCAGAAGCCGTACCCTTCTGTACTAGCCAACTCTTAGATAAATTATCAGAATTATCTTTGGTGAGCTGAATACCAATTATGGTTTTTCCACCGCCTTTACCACAAGCCATAACCTTGCGGGCTAGCCAACTCTTCACTTTTTAGGATATGGTGAGTGAATACCATACAATTTTGGGCAAATTGCAAGCCATAAACGGATTTGAGAAATCTTTACCAAGAGCCGTTTGCTCTTGGATTAGCCAATCCTTTTGTCTTACAGACATGGCGATCGATAACCAATTGAGTAAGTGTAGAACACTTACTCCAAAAAATTTTGGCCAAAAACGGGGGAATTGGGTAGATAATATATGAAATTCGTGAGAATTCCCCCCCCATACTTAGAAATGAATATTGCCCTCAATATTCAAAGTAGCGGTTATGCGAAACCGAGAACGATAAAGGGAAATACTACGGCCATTATTTAGAAAGAAGATTTTTTTTTAACATGTGGGCAACCCCCCCACACTAGGGTGGTAGAAAGAGGTAAGAAGACAGAAATATGGGTGAAAACCCATATAATGTGTGCTACTGTTTTTGGTTTCCGAGTCGCTAGCTTGACTCGACCCCGCATTCATTTGTTCATGGGGAAAGTAACGTGGAAAACCAATCTCAATCGGACTTTCGTTCACAATGTTAATGAACATATGAACATCAGAAAGTTCCACACCGACGAGATATAACCTCGGTATTGTTAATAGTAGAAACTATAAGGGATGATACCGGGGTCAAAGATGGTGTCCTCATTTCCGAAAGAGAAAAGGAAAGAGCAACCACACCATCTCGTGAAGAATGGAAGAAAAGGCGTACATGAGAATGCAAGTCCATTCCTCAAGAGAAAGCAAATCACCGGTTTTGACATCTTTAAGCTTAAACTTGAAGCTTAGATGGTGATTGGCAAGAAAAGGTCCGGGAGGGAGGGTGGGAAATGGTTCTTCAATTAACAGACTTTCCAGAAAAAGGATGTCTCCCTCCGGATCAAGGTAAGTGTTATCAATTCCCGTTGGAATTGACTCATCACTAAGAAATGCATCGACTTCATTCCAAAAGTTGTCATCTTCCTCATCAGGAGTGAGAGAAGGGATGGAAGAGTCGGGAATAAGACTAGAAGATGATGGATCATTTTTGAGCAATTCATCAATGGGAAGAATGTCTCCCATTGGATCACAAACATCATCATCCAACTCAGATGAAACTGAAGAGAGTTTGGTTTCATCCAAAGACTTAACAATCTCGTCGAGCGACACTGATGCCGGAGGTGGGACAAGTGGTGTGCTCTTAGAGCTAGCAGTTTCCACCACTTCCATGAAGTCTCGATTCTAGATCATCGTCATCATCATCAAGAACACTCTTGACTTCCACGTGCGACTTTCAAACCATTTGTTTGAACCAGGGGTAATTTTCAAAGCTTTGAGCTCAGACGCGTTTTGGTGAACACTCTTAACCGTGAAATTTGAGAGTGTTGCATTGATTCTTTCAGATTTTTGATCAATTGTGGCAACACTCTGTTTGTATAGAGGTTTAGAGTTCTGGTTGATATTCAATGTGAGCTCTTCGTTGTCAACCCGTATGGTCAACTCTTCAGCAAACACATCAATCAGAGCACGACTCGTTCTTAAGAAAGCTCTCCCCAAGATAAGGGGAACTCTAGGATCTGCATCGAAGTCTACTACAACAAAGTCGGCATGAAAGTGAAACTTTCCCACTTTCATCACGACATCCTCGGCTATCCCAAGTGGGCGAGTTACGGTACGGTCCGCTAGCTCGAGTGTCATACGAGTGGATGAAAGTTCAAGAGAGCAGTTTCTTCCATAATGAGAGTGGCATGAGGTTAATGCTAGCGCCAAGATCGTCCAAGGCGGAGCATTGAAACATCCCCAAGAAATCACACGGGATTAGAAACCGGCCGGGGTCTTCAAGCTTTTCGGGAAGCTTATTAAGAATGGCCGCTGAGCATTGCTCATTGAGAGGAGTTTTAGCCATCTCTGATAGCTTGTCTTTGTTGGTGAGTAAGCCTTTAAGCGTGGATGCAAATTTAGGCATTAGAACGAGAGCATCAACGAAGCTTATATCAAAGTGAAGCTCATTGAAGATTTGGAAAAATTTTTCCATTTGCTCTTTGTTTTTGTCTTTAAGCTTCTCATCATTCATTCTTGATGGGTATGGAAGCTGACTAGACTTTTGAGCCGGGATGGAAGTGTTTTTTGGCTCAAGATTTTTCTTGAACATGGGTTCGGACTTAAAGGTTGGACTACCGAAGGTGGGGCGTGTGCGGTACCGTGGGCTAGAATAATGCACCTTGTCCGTTGTCTCCTTGGTAACTTGACTCAATGCCACAGGAGGAGGGGGCATAGGAGTCGTAGGTCCATTGTGCGTCTTACCACTACGAGTGGTGACGGCTTTCAACTCGGCATTGGGGTTAGGAATTGTATTGCACAGGAGTCCTCCGAAGATGATGAAGCTTTGTTCATATTCATGTTCATGAAACTGCTCATCATATTCTTTAACTCATTTGTTTGCCGAGATAATGTAGTATCAATTTCCCTTTTTAGCTCACCTCTCATGTTATTGATCTGAGTTTGCATAGAACGCATGTTTGACTCAGTCATTTTCATGAAGTCATTTGGCATAGGAGCTTGAGGAGGTGGTTGATAACTCGATGATTAGAGCTTGAAAAGGTTGTTGATAACCTTGCTGATTTGGAGCTTGATAAGGTTGGTTGAAATTGTTTCGGTTTTGATTGAAATTTTGAGAGTTATTGAAATTTTGTCCTTGATTCGGAACAAAGCGATTTTGATTGCCATGGTTTTGCACAGGAGGAAAACCGGGTGGTGTCATACCGCTAGGTGCACGGTGGTGAGGATCAGCCTGTGGTCGGTATTGATTGTGGTTTACCCGCTACGGAGCTTGGTAAAGGAAGCATCGGTTGCTTGACAATCATAATACGCGTGAGGACCACTACAAATTTCACACACCTTGTTTATGGCTTTGATTGGTTCCGGCTTATGAATTTCGCTTTTGATTTCCTTTACCTCTTTTATCATACAATGGATCATGTCCGTTAGAGCGGCTATTGGAGCTACTAACTTCGAAGAGTTCTTGGATGAAGAAGCAGGAGTGTTCTGAACATTGACTTTGTTTCGAGAAATAGGAACTTTTGATTTACTCTCGCAAATTTCAAGCACATCTTTAGGTTTACGATTCAAGATATTGCCACCCGCGGATGCGTTCAAAGAATCTTGATCATTACCGTTCAACCCATTATAAAAGATATTGACTTGTTGAAGCTCCGTGAATTCATGATGGGGCATTTCCTGAGGAGATCTTTGAATCTCTCCCATGCCTCTCCAAAAGTTTCATCGAAATTTTGCGAAATCAAATTTCATTTTTAAGATTAGTCGTCTTTGATGGAGGAAAGAAGTAATTCACAAACTTTTGAACAAGATCCTCCCAAGTTTCGATGGATCGAGGGGTTCTTTTCCGGCCAATCCGGCTGCCCCCTCAAGTGAGAATGGAAATAGCATCAACTTGATCACTTTTTGTGGCACATCTTTGAAATTGATAGTTGAAGTCAACTTGTTAAACCAACGGACGTGTGCATACGGGTCTTCGATCGAGACCGCGGAATTGATTCGTAGACACAAGTTGGATCAAATGTGTCTTCAATTCAAAGTGATCAGAGTTGATTACGGGTAAAACAATGGCATCTCCATAACCCTCGTGGGTGCTTGTATGAGCATTTCCGCCATGGTACGTTCGTCTGCCATGTTGTTGCTTGAAATAGTACGAATCTCGGGTTCGACTATTTGGGACGCCTACTGAACGTCTTCTTGGAATTTCTGCTAGATCACGCAAAGGACTCAATGATCTAGAAGAACGAAAGTCATGCACTAGAGATAACTCTAAGGACTCAGAGTTAAGGAGAGAAATGGAATTATGAAGATATTTCAGATGAGAATGAGAATTATGAAGACGTTTTATAAAAATCAGGTGAGAAGAATCTTTATGGGTTTTCGGTTCAAACGTCGATATCACAACAAAATCAATTAACACAAAATCGAGGCAAAACAACAGGGAACTTAACCAATAATCCAAGATGAATGGCTTCTTTGAAAAAGGTACACCAATCACAAGGACACAAAGGCAAGTTTTAAATCTTTAGTTCGGTAACTTATTATGGTCGCACCCCCCCGGTTAGGTAGTGCACTGCCTTGGTTTTCGGTGGTAATCTTTTAAGTTGTTATTATTAAAGAAAACGACGAATCTTTTTGTATTTTTATTATTTGATACATATATAGAAACAAAAGGAAAAATATTTTTGTGTTTTATACGTTTTTGGATGTTTTTGGGTTTTTGGATTTTTTTAAATAAAAATATGGATATATATATAGATGATAGATATGGATGATATAAACAAATGAGTGAGTATTCAAACAACTAATCTGCTAAATGGAAGATAGATCAGCATGACTCCCGGCAATGCGCCAAAAATTTGTTGCGCGCAGAACCGTCAAGTTTTATCACGCAAGTCCGCCACTTGTGAATGGCAGACCGTAACAAACTTAAAACAGTCAAGCACGAATGCAATGAAGATCAGGAGAGTATAGTGTTTCCCCGGGTCGTTATGTCCCAGCGAGCTGTGCGATGAATTATCAAACGTTTAGTGATCGAGGAGTTTGAACGGAAAAGGGATTTGGTTATGATAATAACTACGGGAAAAGCCAACAAATTACAACGGCTTAAATGCAAATTAAAGAAAGTTTAAAAAGATAAAATCTATTAAATAAACGCTATCACTATTTTTACAATGATGTTTTGTTTTTATGTTTTTATAAATCTGAAATTAAAATCTACGCGACGTACAATTAAAAACGTGAAACTTACACAATATTAACCCTAAAAATATGAAAATGATATGTTTACACTCCTACTGATAAAAGAAACTTTTTAGAAAAAGAAAACTATTTTTATCACTAATTATCTAATTATTATTAATTAAAAACTATTTTTAACTATTTAATAATCACCTAATATACAAAAAATTAGGAAATAAAGCTAGAAAAATAAAATTATGAAATGGAAAAGTCTAAAATAACAAACTAGAATTTTCAAAACTATTTTTTGTATTTTTTTGATTAATTTCCTATTTTCTACTAATTTAAAACTATTTTAATCTAATTTAAATTGTGAAAAATACAAAATAAAAAGGGAAAAATATGGAAAAATCTTTTTTATGCTTTTTATATTTATCTTAAACTATTAAAATTGAAAAATTATTTTTTTGAACTTTTTCTGAATTAATTTTCAATAAAAGCTAATTAAAAATTGATTAAAATCTATTTAAATTGAGAAAAATAGCAAATAAAGACCAAAAATTATGAAATCTTTAGGAAAATTCTAAAATGAAATTATTAATCTATGAAAAATGAAAAACAAGCAGCTTATGTGACAGAAATGGAAGGCGCAATGCAACTGCTATTAGAATAAGCTAGGAAAATAAGCTAACCAAGGAATTAAGCTACCAAACAAAGGAACAAAGCTAACTAGTGATCAAATAAGCTAATATCAACTGATTCTAACTACTCCTAACAAGCTTGAACCTCAGAACAGTGAAATAAGCTAACTGCTTATATTATCCAAACAGTGGTTCAGGTCCACTGTTTAAGCTTATGCACAAGCTCAACTAATAAGCTAATCAGAAAACCACTTATGCAGTCTTAACAACCACCTGGAAAGCTACAATTGTGCCAAAAACAAGACCCTAACTCACTGATTTGAAGCAGATGCAACAGATACAAATTAGCCTGATTCACACTTAAGTGTGAACAGGGCAGTTAGTATCTTGTTGAGGAGCTTATTTGAAGCTCTAAATGATTAAACCAGGCTTCTCACAAAGTATTTATCACAACTAGACCAGTTGAAAATCACTTATCCAAGGTTTGAAACACTGATTCTCAGAAATGAATCAGAAATTGATGCACAAAGTTTTGTGAAAAAACGCTTTGACAGATTTTGACTTTTGAAAAATACTTATGAACTTTGACCAAACTGAGATTTAACCCACTATAATGAACTGATTAAGATGTTTTAACACTAATTATGATAATTCTAAGCTAGATCCATCAATTTTAAGCTAATATGCAAGCTATAATACCTACTGTTTTCAACAGATTCAGAAACTAGATTGATAACAAAGAGATTTTGACTTTTGAAGTGTGACTGCTAAATTAAAGACCTCAAATGACTATAAACTACTTTTATTAACTTGTATCAACTATTAACCACTGATCTACTGGCCTCTATCTCAGATTAATGACTACTACCAAACACTACTTTATAACTTGATTTGCAACTAAAACAGATTTAAACCATGATTCCACTTGTTATTATAATCAAACTGACTTACTATCACTTAAATACTACTGTTTGACCAGGTTTTAACAGATTTATACTACAAATACATTAAGTGCAAAAACTTGTGAAAGCTACTTACAAGAGTCCAAAGCCACAGTGGCTAGCAACATGTGAAACAAAGACCACTAACCTATCACAATCAACCCAATAAGCTATAACTCAACCCATTTCCATGCCTGCATCAATCCTTTTCCTTCCTGCATCCATTTTTTTACCCGTATTGACTTTTGTTGACCAAGGTGCAAAAGTGCTTGAAACTCAATTCTATGCTTACAAAAAGCTATTTTAAGCTTATATAAGCTTATATGAGACTGAGATTGAACTGCTTAAAGCTTTGATAAATGAGTTTGCAAATTAAAATTTCAACAGTTAACACATCATATGGAGATTTGACTTGAACTAAAATTGATATTTAAAGCAAGTTGAAATACACTTAGAAACTGTTATTGGATACACATAAACTTAAAAATACAAATTCAAACTATTTAAGACATGATACTAAGTGAAGCGACATACATTATTGAAAAACTAAAACTAACTCCTTCCTTGATGCTTCTCTTGGCCTCTTTATACACCCAAACTGTCTCTCTCCTCCTTCTGAATAGTTCCCAGCATGAATCTTGACCATAGGATGTCTCAAAGTGATCCTAGCCATTTAAAGGTTTTTGGCGCCAAAACCTTTTTAACCGTTTGTGAGATTGAGTGGGATTGGGTTAGATGCATTTAATGTTTCCTTGGCTCTTTGTGTTTGGAGGGGGGGAAATAGGTGATGATGGAGTGGAGGTGGAGTGTGATCAGGGAGGATGCAGGAATGGTGATGATGGGTTTGGTTAACCCGTGAGGGAGAGAGGGAAGTGGTGGGTCAAACTCATTTGACCGGGATTAATAAAAAGGGTTGGGTTGGTTTCGGGTTTAAACCGGGTAATGGTTTGGGCCAGGGGTTGGATTGGGTAAAACAGTTGGGCCAAAGGTGATAAAAGGGTCCAATTGGATAGGTAACAACACAAGGACCATAATTGCAATTTCCACAAAACCAAGGGACCAAACCTGTAATTTTGCAAAGGTGTTTCAGGGACAGAATTTGACAAGTGTTGATATTACAAGGACCAAAATTGCCATTTTCAATTTTTCCAGGGGCCAATTCTGTCAATTTGCAAACTTGAAGGACCAATTTGTAATTTTCTCAAACTTTTTTTATTTTTCACCAAAGGACCAAATTTGACAAGTTATGATTTAAAAAGGACATTTGGTGACTTTATTTTTGAAATTATGTGCTCAGGGACTGTTTTTGACAACTTTTGAAACTTGGGGGACTAAAACTGCAATTTTTGCAAATTTGATATGTTTTTCATCTGATTTTGATATTTTTGCATTTAAAACACATAAAACACTGATTTGTGATATTTTGATCATTTTGATGTGTTTCTGAGTGTTTTCAGATAATTTTGCAGTTTATATTGTATAAAAATGATGAGTATTTACACACTCATCACCGATCAACATCGGGGTTGGTTTCAAAGCTCTTTATTGACCAGTGTTGCAACCAAAGGTATCGTTGACCATCAGTATATTCTTAATCATTGATTTCATTATTGTTATTAAATTTAATTATATGTGGCAGGACAAGCTCCGTATTCTGGAGCTATAACGTACGGATTTGTGCTCGATGAGAGGGGTAAAAAATGAATAAATATGTGGGTAATGTTGTTGATCCACGGACATTGATTGGAGGGAGAAGAATTAAGAGGTTAGTGGTCATTTAGCTATTATTAAAAATCATAATACTGATAGTAAATAAAATGTTTTCTATTTGTTTCTCCAGCAAGAACCTTCGTATGGAGCAGATGTGCTTCGGCTTTGGGTCTCAAGTGTAGATTTTACAGGAGACGTTCAGATTGGACCTCAAGTCCTCCGTCAGTATGTCGGACATCTACCGTAAACTAAGAGGGACTTTGCGGTTTCTCTTGGGAAATCTTCATGATTGGAAAGTATGTTTTTTTGTTTTCCAAATATCCCTCTGATATGCTTTTGGTTTAAATACAGTTAATGCGTTACCTTGTATTGTGCTTTTATTTTGTAGGCAGAAAATTCTATTGCGTATCATGATCTTCCAGAAATCGTTCAGCATGCTCTGTTTCAGTTTGAAAACGTTGTGAAAAACATCAAAGAAAGCTATGAAAAATATGAATTCTTCAAAATATACCAGGTAAGGTGTTGTTTTTACTTGATACATGGTTTCTCATTTTTTTCATACTAACTGAATTCATTTCGTTTCAGTTGATTCAACGTTTTGCTATTGTTGATCTCTCAAATTTCTACTTTGATGTGGCCAAAGATCGCCTTTATGTCAGGTAACTTTTTTCTTTTATAACGTAATGAGATTTGATTGGTTTTATAGTCAAATTAGTTGACTTTGATACGTTGCTTCTGTTTCAGTGGTGCTTCAAGTTTTACAAGGAGAAGTTGTCAAACGGTGCTTGCAGCTCATTTGCTCTTGATAGTGAGAGTAATTGCTCCAATTCTACCACATTTAGCTGAAGATGTGTGTCAAAATCTTCCTTTCGAATATAGCATTGGCAACACTGATGTAGCCAAATTTGTTTTTGAGTCGAAATGGCCTGAAGTCAATGAAAGATGGCTTGCCTTTCCTGAAAAAGATATTGATTTTTGGGGAAATATACTTGAGGTAACTACAATTATGTCTTGTTGATAACATACTTGTGAATTTTGATTTTTTTAATAATCATCTATGGTATAATAATTTTGAAATTGTGTGCATCTGATTTGTATGAATTTGGTAGTTGAGAACTGAGGTAAATAAAGCTTTGGAGACTGCTCGCACGGGCAAACTCATTGGTTCCAGCCTAGAAGCAAAGGTGTACCTCCATAGCTCTGACGATAGCCTTGCACAGAGATTAAGGAATATGTGTGAAGCTAGACTTGATGCGGACTCTCTGAATCGCATATTCATAACATCTCAGGTATTTCCAATCATTATTTGGTAGGAATGGCAAGATTGTTGGGTCGGACAGGTTGGGGCACGGTTCACAACACAACAGGTTCCACTAGAAACCAGCCAGATTGGTTTGGTTTAACTGGAAACTTTTTTTTTTGGTCCATTATTTTTAAAAGCAATTAATTTGTTAATATTGACACCAAAAAAATAAAAAAAAAATTAATAAATAAATAAAAAATTTGTTACGGTATTAATCTATATTTTTGTATAACGAGTTAGGAAGCTTGCATTAAATTTAGACTTTTGTCAAATTTGTACGTGATTGTCCTGTTACCCTTACAAATATAGTCTTTCCACTTATAATATATTGCATATGAGTCAAGTACTCAAGTTTGTGTTCAAATAAGTTCTATCATTTGTTGTTCTTAATGTCAAAAATGTTGAAAGCGTTTTTGCTGGTTTATGCCGTGAATTTGTTTTTTTTTTTTTTTTATGTGTTTTTTTTTGTGTTTTTTTCATTTATTTATTTATTTTTTATTTAAACCTATTAAAATTGCTCCCAAACTTGCATTTGAATAAAGTTCTCAATATTAAATTTATTTGACACTCTTATCTAAAATAGTTATGAATCACCTTAAATAACTATCGATGTATTTTCCATTATCATGCCGATGGGCATCTTTGAAGATTCTACTGAAATAGACATAGCAGAAATTAGTGGTCCATTCAATGTCGAATTCAGCAGCAGCCTGAATTGACTGATTCATAACTAAATGAGTTGAAATTGCCTATTGGTTGAGAAATTCTACTTTTAATTTGTACAATGCTTAAGAAATTCCACTACTACTCTACTCACCAATCAAATATCATATTTTTACACTAAAATCTATTTTGATTGGTTGAAATATCAAAGTAGACAAGTATTTGGGGACAACCAAACATACAAATATGGATTTATAATTTGGGACAGGTGGAGTAGTGTTGACTTAGATATTTATAAATCATTGCACGTATTCATTTGTTAGAAGTTTGATGATATTGGTATCTAAATTCCATTGTTTATATTGTAGGTTGAGATTCTTTCTACCTTGGAGGATGCACCAAGCGAAAATATACCATATTCTGGAGATTATTTGATTCAAGGAGAAAAGAAAATATGGATTGGCATTTCACGTGCAGAAGGTTCAAAATGTGAACGATGTTGGAACTTCTCACCCCAAGTTGGTTCATTTCTCGATCACCACACACTTTGCAAACGTTGCTATGATGTTATTGCTGGTCAACCATTTCCTACTCTTGCAGCCGTTAGTTGATATGTTTTGGAGTGAAATTATTAGAAAAAAAGTGCCTTATAAGTTCTAAAAAGGGGTAAAATGGTCATTCAAAGATTAATATGAACCTCGGGATAATACTTGCTACTAGCATCCCAATGAATGATTAGTGCCAAACTGGACAAACCACAATGATAACTTTTGCAATTTACTCAAACTATTATTCTCACTTTATGAATGCATTTTCTACATATTAAATGAAATACAAATATATTAACGAAATGATAATTAAGTACGAATAACTAATTTGGGATCTAGAGATTGAGTAACGAACATGATGAGTGTGGATGATATTTAACTATGGTTTTTAATTTAATAACACTTGTAGATTGATATTTATTAATTATAACTGTAAAAATAATACGAGCAATTATTAACACTATTTTAACAAAAAGAAGCCACTATCATGTTATTGATGCATGTAGGTCTTACAAAATATCTCATCAAAAATACCCATTTATAAGAAAAAGAAACCCAACGGCACTGGTTGCAATGGCTAAAAGCCAAACAACGAAAGACACGGTACAACACAACTTGCCATTCATTGGTTGTTGGCTCTTTGATGGGTGAATAATTGCTCCACACCTACCACCCTAATTATGCAAAAAGCACACCTACCACAGCCCTACTTTTATTTGTGTGATGTTAATATAGTCAATAGTCCTAGTCTTTTAATATTAATATAATAATAATAATAATGCAAAGACATATTTTATACTATATAGATAACACTTGACAGTGAACCACATATACAAAACGCGTACTAAACACAATTATTGACACCACCACCTACCTCTCACTCTTTCTCTCTGAGAACTTGTTCTTCTAGATCTTGTGAGAAGTACTCCTTCAATTCACATCATTTTGTAACCCAAATCAAACGCCCTTTTTAGTCATGACTTCTCATGAATACAAAGACATGATTTTTTCACCCGATGACTTTGCTCACCTTAAAATCCCCCTTGAAAACATACTATCCGCCACAGACAACTTTTCTTACAAATATATGTGCGGAGAAGATGCATTTGAAACATATTACAAAGTACAGCTCTTGTGGTCCGGTGAGTTAATTAATATATACGCTGGGAGGTTAAATAAAGAATCGTTTGATGGAGAACAACAGTTTTGGACTGAGGTTTCCATACTTTCTAGTCTCAAGCACAAGAATCTGGTTTCATTTGTTGGGTTTTGTGATGATAATGACGAGAAGGTCACCATTATCAAGAGTGAGACCAGAGTAACTGTTCAATGGCATCTAAGTGACTCGATGCGGTTGACATGGGTGCGAAGATTGGAGATATCTGTTGGTATTGCGCATGCATTGAGCTACATTCATTATGATGAGTCACGTGATTTTAGCGTAATACACCGCAACATCAAAAGTTCATTGATTTATTTAAATGACGACTGGGAACCCAAGTTAGGTGATTTTATACATTCCATGAAGATCAAAGCTTCTGAAAGGCACCGGTCTTTCAATACTAATGAAGTACGGAGTAAGGATGGATATACAGATCCAACATGTATAGAGACAAAAGGTGTGGGCCACAAGTCTGATATGTACTCCTTTGGAATAGTAATGTTTGAGCTATTGTGTGGCAGGAAATCAGTAATAGCCAACGACCATAATAAGTATTTGGCTCCTGTGGCCATTACCCATTATCGTGAGAAAAAGCTCGATGAAATAATTGATTGGGGTCTACGGCAACAAATGGACTCGCAGTCACTCAACATGTTAGCTGAAATAGCGTATGACTGCTTGAAAGAAGAACGATCACAACGCCCAGATATAGGTGAGATTTTCCCAAGACTTGTGAAAGCTTTGGAACTAGCACGTGAAAACAAGCCGGTAAGACCTCAAAATTTTCTCTTTTATGGCTCTGCCATATTATGTTTTCCGTTTGCATTTATATTGATTTCAACCAAACTTTAACTGAAACATTATCACTTTTGATAAACACAAAGGCATATCTAAATTGAGTACTATAATCGGTATTTAACACCTTATATTCTATTCAAATTATTTACAACTTCATAGCTTGGTTTACGTAACTGTTAGACTGTTAGGGTTAATTATTATTTAATCCTAAAAGTTTTGATCAATTATTGATTTAACCATCGGAAAGGAGAGGTGAGAACAAAAACTAAAATGAGAAGAATGAGGAAATTAAGAGGAGATGTACTTTCTTCTCACCCTTTTTATTTTAACATTTCCTTTTATTTGATCCTAACTAACCATTTAACTTTTTCTTGAAACATTTTTTTTTAACCTTTTATAAAGACTATTTTCAATGATTGTCGGATAAAAACCCTTTATTTTTCTTAGCAACGTTTTTATCACTAGACGAGTACCCGTGCATAGCAACTGTATTTTATAACGGCAGAAAGTTTTCGTGATAAAAGAAAGTTAATGGATTATAAACGAAAGATAATAAAAATTTGAGGATTTGGTGATTAACATAAGATTTTGAAACCCGATTCGCCCGGGTAGTTCAACTGGTTGAACTGTTCAGGTCGAAAAACGAATCAAAGCACATAAATGTATCACATTTAATACACCTACTTATCTATCAAGTCTCAAAATATTTTTTTTTTGAACTGTAAATTTTATTAGAAAACCACCACGGGCGACCCCAAAATCAGGGCCCCCAAAAACAAACTACAACATTTACAAGAAGCTAAATTTACACCACCTTTCCCAAGATATCGACTTTAACCTACCTCGATTAGAAAACCATAAAAAACCAACCGACTTGACCTCGCTCAAAATATCACTAGGCCGCACCGTCTTGTTAGAGAACCTAAGCTCATTCATGGCTTTCCACAAAGACCAGCAACCAATCCTAACTATACCTTGGAAAACCTCTTTACAATACCTTTAGCCCCACGAAGTTATGGAGCTCAAGCAGATCGCCAAAAGTGAACGCAAAAATGTTAGGAACCTTACACCACTGGCTAATGCCCTGCCACACAACCGAAGCAACCAAGCAAGAGATAAAAAGATGCTCTATTGATTCGTCCCCGTACCCGCATATTTGGCAACCAATATCCGCAACCGGAACATGTCTTTTCAGCAAAGAAACAGAGGTAGGAATCCCTCCTAACGCTGCCCTCCACACGAACACATTACACTTGATAGGAACCCATTTACACCAATCCATCACTAAATTATTACTGGCATCCACCCCAGATAACAAAAACTTCTTCACCTCTGCCACAGCAAATTTCCCATCTGCATTACCATTCCATATCCATTTATCCGATCTGCTGGTCAACACCGTAGAAGACCCAACGACAACCCTATTCAAAAGGACCAACTGCTCCAGCTCCTCTAGATCAACTGGCCGTTGCTTCCACTTCCATCTAACCGAAGTACTCCCCCCCGTAAATATCAGCCGATCCTTAACTTTGCATTTCTTAGACTTTTGAAAATAATAGCCAAAATGTGAATTTTAATAAAAACTCATTTTGAATGAAAAAGCGATACACCACCTTAAACAAAGATTTATTATTTCATTCGTGAAAGTAAATCTTAGCTTGTATTCAATTATTAATTTTGTTGGCCAAAAAAGCAGCTTTTCTTTAGATGAGATATTGTCTTATTGGATTTGTAGCCTTGTAAAGTTGTAACATGCTTGTTTAAAAATTTTCGCATGACTTTTATGGAGTAGGATAACGAGGAGGGTGAAAAGACATGCCATCTTGAAGCTTAAAGTACCTTTTTCTTACAGAAAAAACTTTATTGAGCCTTACCAATTTTGTTAGCCTCAATATACCATCCTCCTCATTGTGTCAAAATTTCAAAACAAAGCCGGTTTTTTTTTAAACTACTACACCAAAACAAAGTGGTCAAAACTTGAAACTTTTTTGAAGTAAAAAATATTAAACTCAATTTCCAACAACTTTAGATACAAAGTTTAGATATATTCCAAGCATTCCCAACATGCAAAAGACCGAAAAAAAAATCAAAATATGCGAAAGTTAATTTTCAGATCTAGCGTCAAGGAGCAAAAACTAAACTCAAACCAACTACAAATTTATTTAAAACATCCATCAAAGTATAACCAACGATTAATAATATAACTTTGGATAACAAAATTCACAAAGAAACTTACAAATTTACACTACAAAATATTCAAAACAAATTTACAATAACATTTATACAAAAAACTTAATACCAAATATTGAGAAGAAGCGGTAAGACATGAGCAACTGATTCCAAGGCAGCGGGAAAAACAAAAGTTTCGGCGAGCCAGCGACTATGTTAGAAGATTTCGGCAAGACAGCGGCTTAATATTCCGTCATCGGTGGCAGCTGCTAAACTGAAAAAAATAACAAAAACGTACCAAAGACGAACAAACAACCCAGACACCTTATCGGTCATATCCAGTCAAAACACTACCGAAAACATCACCAAAACACCACAAAAAACATCACCAAAACCAAAAAAAACACCACCGAGACCGCTGAATCATCAATGAAACCACCAAAAACTCAAACACCGCCAGATTTTGCAAGAATCGATGATGTTAGTGGCGGAATCTGTTGATGGTGTTGGTAGTGGTGGCGAATTGGCAGCGGTGCAATTTGGTGAGAAAAGAGAGAGATAGGAGTGTATGAGAGATGGGAGCATATGAAAGTCACTATTTGAATAGTAAATGTGTCAAAGAATTGTATCTTTGTTTGACTTCCTAATATAACCTGTTTGCATTTTTCACAATACGTACTGAATATTCAATTGGTACATTTAATATTTTTTCAGCCTACCTTTTATTTTGAAGTTTCCTTATTGACATATTCAGTTTTGACTTTCTTTAAATGAAAGATTGTTTCCTTGAGAAAGTTACAGACATTCATTGCAATATAGTTTCCTTTTAGTAAGATCTTGTAGTTGACTATTGTTTCACCAATTCAACAATTCCACTTTGACCATAAACTCTTTATAGATAACTAGACGAGTACCCGGACCTAGTGGCAGCGGTGTCTAGTTTTCTGCAAAATTCCGACGACCCATAAGTTTCTCTCAACAAAATGTATTTGTAGCATTAGAGAATCATTTTCGAATAATTATAATTCTGATGCGTGGTTGCATAGCAGCAGAAATATACAGTTTTCAAGAAAATTATGTGAAATCTATCTAAGTGTGGGAGTATATTTTCTAATAGGATTGTTTTATGTTATTAAGATTTTAGTAATAATAGATTCAAGTATTACAAAAAGCAACGGTATTATGTAGTTGGCAATATTATGTTGTACTTTGAGGTATAGCTAACGTGTGTGACCACCTTTTCTTGCTTTGTCGATAATTTAGGCAGTGATAACTATCTAATTTTACATGTTTAGCGTTTATCATTTGGTGTTTGGCTTTTAAACTTGTAACCTTACAAATTATCACTATAATAAGATTATTTTGTACTATCAATTTGCATAAATATTTAAGCATTGTTCAAAGCTATTTGTTTAGTGTATAAATAATAATCGCTAAAGATAACAATAGTATTTAATTTTTATGATTTTAATAAACTTACATAACATTATTGATATATCGGACAAAGGGCTATACAATATATATCAACTTTTAAAAGACAATTCATATATGTTAGTCTCTTAATTGGTGCAAGACCAACATTTTTCAAAATAACATTATACAAATGACAAAGTACATGTGTCCAAGCAAAATAAACAACAAAAAACTACAACTACTTGATCTCTCATTTTTTCAAATTTTAGCGGTGATTAAGTTTGTTTCATGAATCAGGATTTTAAGTGTTAATGAATCCATTTTGAATGATTATACTGTTTTTCTGATAGCGTTATTTTGTATTTGAGATTGTCTTTTTTGATAGCATTTTTGTAAGTTGCATTAATCAATTACAGTAATATTAAATAATAATAACGCTATTTTTTGTTGAAAGGAGCAATTAACAACATTTTTTTTTTGTATCCTTAAAGACACATGGTACATAAATAGTTAGTGTACATAAACAAAAAAAATGCGAATACAAACATTTATCTTTCGTTTTTATGTCTCAACCTTTCACGGGTTCCACAACTAATTCATCATTTCTCATATAATTTTGTCAAATTTGAATCCTGGTTCGACCAGGGTGTTTCAACCGGTTGAACCGCTTCCGGTCAAAAAAGAAGTCGATTTAAAACGAGTCAACCCGATAGGTTGGGTCGAAAACAAGTCAAATTAAATCGGGTTAACCCAGCGGGTTTGAAGCGTCCCGGGTCAACCCGGTTTTCGATATGTATTAATAGTTTCCATTTGAAATATATATCAACATTTGTATCGGTTTCATAGGGTCCTCTCTGGTTCGTTTTCGGACAGCTTTAATTGGTTAGCCGAACCGGTGGCGACACGGTTCCTGGTTGAATTTCACGTTGGTTGGTCCGGTCCGATTTTCAAAACTATATGTAACATCAACTTGTTAGCTTGTATTAAGTTTTGTGTGTTTTTATTAATTTGTATAATGTGTATAATAACATGTACTTTTCATTTTAGGATGTTTTAAAAATATCATTAATTAGTGTGTTTAATTATTTTATCTTCTTTATATTAGTGGATTATGTTGTAGCTTCTTTATATTGTACATTATGAAAATTTTATTGTACTTTTTAGTAAGGGTGTTTTAATTTGGTAGATGTGCTTTTAATTGGTTGTACAATGTGAATAAATTATTGTATTTTTAAGTAGTGGGGTGTTTTAATAAGAGTATTAACTACACTATGCATTTCTCTCTCATTTGACTTTCAATATTCAATATTCAAGTTTTCACTTTTCCACTTTGACCGTTTTTCCATTTTAGATAGTAAAGATATAGAGTATAGATTAAGATTAATATTATTGAACGGTTTGATATAACCCCTAACTTTGGATAACCATTTAACATCATCTTTCAACTAACTTAGACAATTTTTTTTATTTATAACATTAAATGACCTTTTATTTCGATTACCCGTTCTGAAAAATGATACATCATGTTTTGCGATTTTAAGTTATTATGTTATCGATTTTTCTTGTGTTTAAATCAAGGGGTGGTACGTTTGTTTCGACCATTTTGACTTCTTATATTTTTAAATGGGCAACATGCATAGTTGACATTCAACATCGATTAACTCAAAGTAATTTTCTTTTTTGTTTTTTGCAATTTGAAGAATCGTACAACCTCCTTAATCCAAACACACATAATAATAAACAGCAGAAGCAGCAGCAAACAACAAACAACAACAACAACAACAACAACAACTTCTTTAATAACTTTAACTTAAGCACCAAAATTCGATGTATCATGAGTCGTGTCGGATAGTCAAAGTAATAGGTCATTTAATGTTATGCATCAAAACATTGTTAATAACATTATCAATGTTGGCTGAAGGTTTGTATTAAACGGTTGTCCAAAATTAAGTGATTAAATCAAAAGGTAAAACAATATTAAGTATAAAATCATTACTAAAAAATGTTAAGTGTTTCAAACGAACATTAAAAGTTAAGTGATTTTCTTAATGGTCAAACAAATATAAGGAAAGAAAATGTTAAGGGTTTCAAACGAAAAAAAGTTAAGTGGTTAACCAATAATTAACCAAAAGTTAAAGAATTAAATCATTGTTAGCAACTTCTAAAATGTTTTTTATTTGTTGGTTTGTCAACCACTTAATTTTGGGTTTGTTGTTGTTGTTGTGTCAACCACTCATTATTGTCGTTGATCCATTCAATCCTAAGTGATATCCATTCAATCATTGTTAGCAACTTCTAAAATGATATCCATTCAATCTAAAATGTTTTTCCTTAAAATATGTGTTTCTTGTCCATGAACAATTATTTTAAGATGAATGGAGTAACAAGGGTGTGTTTGTTATGACACTTTGGATTAGGTTTTAGCTTGATGTGACATTAACTAATTGTTTAGTTAACTCTTTTGAATTAAGATTTAGTTTTAAGTATCAAATATATGGATTGTGCAAAAGTAGACCTATTTTGTGCACTCTCTTTATCTTTCTCATCATTTTGTATTATAAAAGTAATTAAAATTAATATACATGTCTTCACTAATTATTAAAATAATTTTTATTCATTAAATTTACTTTTTTTCTCTTACCTCTAAATCAAATACAAATCTAAATCCAAATCATAAACCCAAATTAAAATTCAATTCTAATCTCGATTGCAAACCAATCGCACTCTAAATAATTTGTGAGGAAAATGAGGTAATAAACATTACATGAGAGAAAATAATTTAAGAGGGAAAGGACAAAATAAATATTAGATGGAACAACATATATAAACAAGCATAACCTTGTCCAAGTTTTGAAAAACAAGCACAAACTGGGAATTGACTCCCAGTTATACATATATACTGTTGATGCATCGGTTGCTGTTAATTTGTGTATTGATGCATCGGTTCCTTTTGTAACCCAAATTCCGTTTTTGTGATAGATTCACTCCGCTCCCAACCGCCTTGCTCACCTAAGAATCCCCCTTGAAGATATAGAATCCGCCACCAACTACTTTTCTTTTCAAAATAACAGAGGCACATGGGGATTTGGAAGGATATACCAGGGACAACTGTTGTGGTCCAATGAGTTGATTAATATCACTGCTTGGAGGTTAACTGGTAAAGAATGGGATGAAATAGAACAACAATTTTGGATGGAGATTTCCATGCTATCTAGTCTCCAGCATAAAAATATTGTTTCTATTATTGGGTTTTGTAATGAAGTTGGTGCAGAGACCATCATTTACAAGGTCATGCCTGAGAGAAGGCTCGACCGCTATCTGAGTGACCCGGTGCTGTTGACATGGGTGAAAAGATTGGAGATATGTGTCGGTATTGCACATGCATTGAGTTACATTCATTATGATGAGCCACACGATTTTAGCGTTATACACCGGAACATCAGCAGTGAAACAGTTCGATTGAATGATGACTGGGATCCTAAGTTATCGGAATTTCGACATTCTATGAAGATCAAAGCATCCGAAAGGCACCATACTTTCCATACTGATTCAGTTTGGTGTACGAAAGGGTATACAGATCCAACATACTTAGAGACTAGAAGTGTGAACCACAAGTCAGATATGTACTCCTTTGGGATAGTATTGTTTGAACTATTGTGTGGCAGGAAATCAATAAGTGACGATCATGATAATAAGTATTTGGCTCCGGTGGCAATTTTTCATTATAGAGAGAAAATACTCGCTGATATAATCGATCCGGATCTATTGAAACAAATATATCCGGAATCATTTAACATTTTCGCGAAAACAGCGTATGACTGTTTGAATGAAGAAAGATCCCGACGCCCAGATATAGGTGAGGTTGTCACAAGACTTGAGGAAGCGTTGGAACTTCAGTTGGAGCGTGAAAATGCTGTAAGATGGTTTTTTCTCTTTATCTTTCTGTCACAATAACTACTCTATAATAAGAGAAACGTTTATTTACTTATTGATGAATTTGTTGCCATTGATGTTAAAGGAACACTCATCAATTGTGGAAGTTGGAGGGACATCATCCAGTCATGAGGAGGTAATTATTATTATTTTATTTATTTTTATTTTTTTTGTTGTAAGCCATTGATCAAATCTTTAAAAAAGCGGAAAATGTCGAAAGAAGAGAAAGGACAAAGAAAGATGCGTAAAGGGGTAAAATTATTTGTACACACAAAAAGAATTTAAAATATACTATAAATTGTTTTCTTTAAAATTCATTTTTGAGCTTCAAAGTTTTGTTATGGACTGTGAATAATACGAACTTATAGGGTAGAGTCAACAAAGAAGCTCAAAGTTATATTTTTAACAATATTTTATTCTTATTAATGTTTTAAAAACATTGCTTATGGATGGCTTACAATAAACAGTGACCCTTGTCATTGTTGTTGGGTACTTCTCAAAAGTATATCAGCTATTTTAAAGGTTTTAAAGAAAACAAAACGTTTTAAAGAAAACAAAACAAAAAATGGGTACTAGCAGACAAGGATATAGATGTCTTTTCCAGTTAATATTTTTTGTACACATAAATACACTCAATTCACATATCACTCCCCTAAACTACTATATTTGTCTTAAGAGGTGGTGGTTGTGAGTTATGGTTAAATTGAGGTTCGTTATACATGCAAAATATTTTCCATGTTGACGGAAAATCACATTTGCGAACAATTTTTTGCAAAATCTAATTGTTCTTTATAATGATACACAAGGTCCCTCTTGAACTTACTTAGCTTCTTACTATATTTTCTCTTTAATAAATGGTAAAAATGAATGATTAACCTCAGTGAAGTGTTCCACCTTGAAAATCTGCACACTTCATAATGTTGTCTTCTTTGGTACATATAGGGATCAGCGAGTCACTTCACATCCACAGGCATTGAATCCAATATCAGCAAAAAGACAATGTCTTCCCTAAAAAACCTTTCTCACTCGCAAATCAGCTTTAAAGATATACATTCCGCAACCAACTACTTTGCTCCTGAGAACATGATCAGTAAAACAACAGTTGCATGGGTTTACAAAGGCCTAATGTTGCATTCCGGACAGTCCATCGATATTGTTGCACGGAGGTTCTATCAAAATGAGAGCAAAAAGTTTAGGATGGAGAAGTCGATGCTTTCCAGTCTCAATCATAGGAATCTAGTGTCAGTTATTGGATTTTGTGATGGGCCGATGATTACCGTATACAAGAAGGAGCCCAACGGAAGTCTCAAGAAATATCTTAGTGGCGAGACCCTCACATGGATGCAAAGGTTGAAGATATGTCTGGGTGTTGCAAATGCATTGAGTTACATCCATTATGAAGCTGGACGTGATTTCAGTGTCATGCATTGCAACATTAGGAGCTCGAAAATTTTACTTGATGACGAATGGGAACCCAAGTTATCTGGTTTTCAACTTGCATTGAAAAATACAGTAGCTCGGAGGCACCGTCTTCTTCTTACTCGCGATATTGTTAAGAATGCATACCTGGACCCAAAATATAAAAAGACTGGCGGTGTGACCCACAAGTCAGATGTGTATTCATTCGGTGTTGTATTATTTGAAGTCTTATGCGGAAGGAGTGCAGAAGATGAAGAAGACGAATATGAAGACGAAGACGAAGACAAAGATAATGACGAAGACGAAAATGAAAATGAAGATGAGTTGAGAAAGGGGTTATTAAGTCAGCTGGCCAAATCTCATTTAGATAAAATGATCATGCCGCATTTACGAAAACAGATGGACTCAGAATCATTAAAAATCTTCTCAGAGACAGCATATTGGTGCATAAAAGAGGAACGAGCAGATCGCCCGTATATAGATCAGGTTGTCAAAAGACTTGAGAAAGCATTGGAACTTCAACGGAAACATGAAAATCCAGTAAGAACATCAACTTTGTTTGTTATCTTTGTAACAAATTAAAATTGTTATATTTTTCAACTCATTTCCTATTCTCTTGCAAATATCATATTAGGAACTTCCAAGAAATGCATTTGACGCCACATCATCAGATCATTTGAAGGTAAATATTTTCTTTAAACTTTTAATTTAACGCCGATTATCCTAATCAATAAAAAAGAGTTACACTATTGTTTGGGTTATTGTATAACCCCACTATATCCTCGCTATACCATTTTTTAATTCCGCTATATCCTCGCTATACCATTTTTTAATTCTACAAATAGGTCAATTGTATGTTTTAAACCAACCAACTCTTATTGTCTGGTAATAGTATAGCCACTATATACTTACCAAAGAAATTGTATCATATCTTAATTTTATTTATTTATTTATTTATTTTTTATAATAAAACTAAGATTCTTATAGATAACCTTGATTGTATAGATCTAACATTTTTATAATAAATATGGTGAATATAGTTGTATAATAAATGTGACCATTTAGCTAGATTGTATAAATAAAGCATGCACTATGATGGAGCTTTTAAAAAGTTTATAAATTAGACATGTCATTAAATTATAAACCTTGGATTTTATTTATTTATTTTTATTTTTTAATTCTGAAAACAGAAAAGAATTGTATAAACCAATATCATCATGAGATACAAACCTCAAAGAGAAAGAGTGGAATAAAAAGTAAAAGACAAGAACTAAAAGTTTGTCATCCAAAAATGAGGAGAACAAAAGTAAATAAACTCTTAAGCTAACACCCTAACAAGAACAAAACCTCGCAACCTAAATTAGGATAAACATCCAGTTGTGTTTGTCCCCAACGACAATCCCCTGTAAACGAATGGATAATGGTTTAACATAATTATAAAATTTTCCTTCCCCCTAAACGCAATAAAAACCTTAAAAATGATACCTAGACGGGCAGATACAAACTCGATTCCATTCATACATTTATTGAACCTACATCGCTTCTATATATACAACCATGAATCATAACAAATATTATTTCTTAATTTAGGCCAGTGAACTTTTAAATACGGATAATGTAGAATTAAAAACAAAAAAAATAACAAACTAGCACCATTGTTATGCCTATTTTGCTTTGGATAGCTAAATATATTTTATGTTCACTTTCAACTTGATAAATCAAATTGAGGTTTTTGTATGGAAGGAAAAAAAGAGAGCCAAGTGAGACTTTTATTTTAGAGTGGTGATAGAACCACAAAATAAGGTGTCAATCTCTAATCGGTGTATTTTTCTATACTTCTTTCTCTTCTTTTTGATTTAGACAATTAAGAAGTGACACCTGATATTTTTTTTGTGGTTCTATCACCCCTCTTTATTTTATTTTAATTCAAATTCCACACACAACAACACTAACTTGATCTATCAAGTTGAAAGTGAACTTGAAAGAATCTTGATCCATCATTTATAAGGCTATGATGAAGAAAAAAGCTATAAAATGATTGAAAAGATAGTTAAAGCCTTATGTAAAGTATCGGGTTTCAAACTTCAACCACGTATAATAAAACATCTTAAACCATATTTTAGGTAATTTATTTTATGCTAATTAACCAAAGTTTTAATTATTCTACGGAGTAATTATTTAGCCTTATTTTTATTAGGTTAATAAAATTTTAAATTCACATAACACCGTGCCTTTCTTTCATTCTTCTTCTACTTTGTTTTAAAATATAACAACATTACAAGTTTATAACTTCTACATATTGATATTGAAACTAGAGTAAATTACACCATTCGTCCTTGTGGTTCGCGTTGACTGCAGCCTATCGGTTTTTGACCGGAAAAAAATGCACTGTATGTTCTTAAATGGCAAACGTTATCCGCCGTTTGTCCTTCTCTCTAACGGCCATAACTAACGCCTCGTTAAGTCACCTAACTTGAGTCTTTTCGCCTTTATTTTCAACTTCATTTTCTTTCATTATCTATCATCACTTTATTTTTAAAACACATAAAAAATCAAATTAAATCAAATCAAAACACCCAATTCAAAACCATAATTCAAAACATCCATCACCGCTATCTCTTTCTAACAACATCGACAACAACAAAATTCAAACCCATAATTTATCATCCTTTTTAACTCATTATCATCATCATGAAAAAGAACAACAAAATCTAACTTAGAAAGTGTGTATATATGAAGGATTAGAACGTGTGTGTGATTGCTTGTGTAAAAAGATAGACAATAAAAGGAGATAGAAGTTAAAAATAAAGACGAAAAGACCAAAATACCCTTAAGTTAGGTGACTTAACGAGGCGTTAGTTACGACCGTTAGAGGAAAGGACGAACGGCGGATAACGCTTGCCACTGAAGGATGGATGGTGCATTTTTTGGGTCAAAAGACAATAGGGTGCAGTCAACGCAAACCACATGGACGAACGATGTAGTTTACTCTTGAAACTATATGTGTGCCGCCACAATGCGCGGCCATGAAAACATGCGTTCATTTCATTTAATAAGTTCACTATCTGAAAACACAAGATATGTATGTTAGAGGTGACAATTTGTGCACAAAATGAAAAATATGGGTCAATTTAGGCAATTTTGTATTGTGCACATTTAGCCCCCTCATTTTTTTTGAAATGGCATGTATTGCCCATCTAAAAGTTAAACGGGCATTAACGGGCACTTATTTTTTAAAATTAGAGAACATTATAATTGTTTTTAAAAAAAACTTATAGATATAATATATTTAGTTTTTAAAAAGTAAATGAGATGTTATGTTTGAGTAAATTTATTTCGTCCTTTTGGGTGTTCTCTAAAGCGATTCATATAACAAGTGACCGTTTGACCCGTGCCCGTTTAGCCCGTGCCCTTTTAAGCCCGTACCCATTTGCGCTCATGCCCATTTACCCCGTGGCCCATGCTCGCCTAGCCTGCCCATTTTGCCACCTCTTTATCGCTCAATCTTCATTTTCACTCTTGTCACATGTATTGATATTTTTGCTAGATGTATCTTTAGTCTTGTCACATTGCATTTAGGTGTAATTCTCACATTGGTCAATCATTTTTTTTAATTTGTTGTTGCATTACTCCCTAATGTTGCAGGGGAAGAACTTGGAACACTTGAAGATTCCACTAAATGATATAATCGATGCTACCAACAATTTTGACAACGCAATTTGCATCGGGTCAGGCGGATTCGGTGATGTGTACAAAGCAGATCTTGAACATTTCGATAGCAGTAATTCCTCATCGATAGAAGGTGTAAATAAGTGCGATTTACCCAAAAAACGAAGCACGGTAGCCGTAAAGCGCATTCACAATCAAAAAGGAGGACAAGGGTTCATTTTAGAAATTGAAACTCTAACTACTTGTAAGCATGATAACATAATCTCTCTACTTGGATTTTGTTCAGAAGGTAACGGTGAAATGATCCTGGTTTATGAGCATGCTTCTAAAGGAAGTCTTGAAGACTATTTGGGAAGTAGCGATAAAATGGCTAATCTTACTTGGGTACAACGCATAAAGATATGTCTTGATATTGCACATGGCTTGAATTACATTCACAACAACACAGATCATGGCAAACAAAAGATGATACACCGTGACATCAAGAGTGCGAATATTCTATTGGCTGATAATTGGACTGCAAAAATTGCAGATTTTGGGCTCTCCAAACTCCACCCACTAGATCAAGAGGCCAACACTCTCAATATCAATACGATTGCAGGTACGAATATGTATTTGGATCCGGAGTATCAGAATAATGGAAGATTAAATAAAAAGTCAGACATTTACTCTTTTGGGGTAGTATTGTTTGAGATCTTGACCGGAAGGTTGGCCTATGATCATGTATACACCGCAGTGAATGAAAAGGGAATTGCACCCATTGCAAGGGATCATTATAAAAACAGGACAATAATGGATATTGTTGATCATAAGATAAAGGAAGAAACTAATGAACATGTATTTTCTTTAAGCAAAGGACCCAGTAAAGAGTCTTTGGACATATTTTCGGAAATTGCATTTAAATGTCTAGCAGAAACTCAAGCAAAACGCCCATCAATAGATGTTGTCATCAACCAACTCAAAAATGCGTTAAACTATCAGGTAAGTCACTGATATAAATTACAACGTTTTAATCTCTACATATTCTTGATAGTAATATGTGACATTAGTACATTATATTTTTGCTTAAAAACATTTTCTCAAACTTTTACTCAACTTACAACCTTACCATTTAAGTTTTTTCTTAGTCCTTGAGTTTTGTTGGTGATTATAATCTTAAAAAATGAGTAATTGACTTAGTGGTAAAACCATTTTATAATGTGCTACCCATTCAATGCGTTCGTAAGCCTTCTCACTTTTCTTCCCCCTCGTCGTAATTATATATATTTTTTACTTCGATTTCTAAAATGCAACAAAAAACCTTGATTTATAACCATAACATTGACATAAACTTGGAGACCGAGAACCTAAAATCAAAAATTATAATCTAAAGGAATTTTAAGGTGGCAAGTATTTTCAGTTTGTTTTGACTTATTAACTGACTGTCCCATGTATCATAGGAGAACCACAAGGACAGGCTTAAACTGTCACTTGAAGACATAAAGTTGGCCACGCAAGCCTTCAGTCAAGAGAATATCATTGGACGTGGACGTTTTGCTTACGTATATAAAGGAGATGCTAATCATGCTCATGGAGATAACATCATTGCTGCGAAGCGGTTGGACAGGGAGCATGCCGAAGGAGAAGCTGAATTTATGACAGAACTAGAAATCCTTATGGAGTATAAACATGAAAATGTCATTGGTCTCGTAGGCTACTGTGATGAAGAGGATGAGAAAATTAGTGTTTTTGAGTTTGCATCCAGAGGAAGTCTTGATAAGTACTTGAGCAATGATAGTGTTACGTGGGTGATGCGACTTAAAATATGCATTGATATTGCTATGGGGTTGAAGTTCCTTCATGGAACTGTTTTAAGTCCAGAACTGGTGATACACAGGGACATCAACAGCAGCAACATTCTATTGTTTGATGATTGGAAAGCAAAAATTGCTGATTTTGGGCTTTCCTTAGTATGTCCAACAAATCACGATGTAGACTATGTCATCGACGATGTAACAGGCACAATTGGATATCGTGACCCACTACACTCGAAAACAGGCTTCTTAACTAAAGAGTCTGATATATTCTCATTGGGTGCGGTTTTATTTGACATATTGTGTGGGAAATTATCATCTGAAAAGCTAGATGATGAGTATCTTTATTTACCCTTTTTGGCTAAACACCACTATCATGTAGGAAAACTTGATAAGTTAGTGTTTGAGGGTATCAAAGAACAAATTGTGCCACAGTCATTTATTACATTTGCAAGGATTGCCTACCAATGCATACATCAAAGGAGAGAAAGACGACCAACAGCTGATGAAGTGGTCATACAACTCAAGAAATCGTTGGAATTTCAGGTAAGTTTCTATATTTTGACAAAATTGGCTAACTTATGATTCACATTTATCTAAACTATGGCCTTTAACTGTTTTTTAAACTGTAAGAATGTAACTGGTATGAAACATGAGTTTATTAATTGATTAATACATATACAGGAGGATTTTGTGAAATGGGAGCCCAAATTGCCAAAAGACTATAAAGAAATAATCCAGAAGTCTAAGTGCCCTGAAGTCTATTCTACCATAAAGAAAGAGGATCTTTACAACATTTTTTCGAAGGGAATCCTCCTTCAACAAGACAAAGTGGTAATCAGTTCATTCTCATATCTATGTTATGTTGTATTTCTGGTGTTCTATGCATCTTTTACCTTTTTGAAGGATTGTTCATAATCACACATGCATTTATATTACACATCATAACATTGAGTCTGATTTCATTTTTTGTATAACAGTTGTTGTCATTCGATGGTGATAGAGAAAGAAATGAAATGGTGTCAGCAACAACGTTTTCATACATAAGTAGTTGTCCGCATGAGTGGAAATTTCTTCCAGAATCAAGGTTGTTCTCTCTACCTGATCTCTAATTATGTTAGTATTGAGTCATAAGCATACATATGCAATGATAATAGAAGTATATTCTAATTAAGTATCTTTTTAATGCATGACAAATATATTTAATACTCACTATATGATTGGGAATCATAATTGTACCTATTTTGAGTGCTCTGTTCTCATGTACAATAAATTTTGATAATATTCTTACCTTTTTTTAAATAGAGATTTGTTTGATACAATAAATTTGAATATAGAATTTAAACTCATGTTCCAACAAATTACGAAATTCAAAAGTAGAACTGTATGGGAATAAAGGGTATGACTGATTTAGACTTGAATATTCATAATATGTGCAGGTTTGGGACAGTAGCTGAGATGTTAGATATTTCCAACTTGAACATGGAAATCAAGACAAGAGCTCAATTTTTATCTCCAAATGTTGTTTATGGGGTCTATTTAGTCTTCAAGTTTTGTGAATCAAGAAACTTTGCAAGTAAACCCACGTATGTTGACCTAAATTATACAAAGGGACACGAAAGTCTTAACGCATATTTTGCAACATGGAGAGATAACGAATGGATGATGATTGAGTTGTACCGATTTTTGAATGAAAGCAAAGACGTTGTTTTTGAGTTTTTACTTGAGTGCTTTTCATCGTGCCATTGTGGAGATGGTGCGATTTGTGTTGAAGGCATTGAATTTCGAGCCATTGAGAATGTAAGTTTTAAAATACTCCTTTTTTTTATACTACTACATATATTCTTTTGTTTATGTTGTATAGAGGGGGTTGATGCATGGAAAAAAAATAGCTCATATTCTAATGTTGCATATTCATAACATGATCTGTTTTGCAGGTGAAACATGAAGAAATTGGAAAGTTAAAGGAAGTCAACCAAGTCTTGAAATCAAACTTTGTTGCGGATCAGGTGCAACAACTGCCGACTAACTTCGAAGAAATATTTAAGATATCCAGAAACTATGATGAGTTGTTCTGGTTGGGTGAAGTAGATGGAAAGAAGCTTCTTATACTTTCGGCAAAGACAGCCTTATACAAATCCTCGAATGTGAATCTTTTTACTTCAACACCATCAGCCCAGTCCAGGTTTGCTTTTCTGAACTAACTTTGTTACGACTTTCTTCAACCAAAAACTTATCCAAATTAAATTAGGCTCTGCTCATCTATGCTTATTCAAGTATTTAAGGTCCTAATTTTCTTTATTTCCGAGTAAGATACTGAAGAATAATGGATAGATGGTTGACAAAAGTGTCACTTAGCTTCTTGCCTTTGGTTCTGTCTTCAATTTTGACTTTGTTGAGTAAGTATAATCTATATCGTACATGCAGATTTCAAGAGGTGATTGAGCTTTTACCACAAAAAGTATTTCATATCAACTGTACGATCAAAAGTCAAATGCTGTCACCGGATACGCAATACGTGTTCTACCTTCTGTTCAATCTTTCAGAAAACTGTAAAGGAATGCATTGTCCAGTGAAAGTACGAGATATACTCCACCAAGAAATCAAAGTGGCTGAATTTCTCTATTTTATAACCCCAAAGCCATCGAATATACATGATATTACCCGGGTTCCAAAACAAAGGGAAGATGGATGGATGGAGATTCGACTGTGGAAATTTAACTCAGCTCATGAATTCAAGGATGACTCTCTTTCTATGAATATGAAATTTACAAGTCTTGAAGGACCTATGTCTGGCCTCATTGTATGTGGCCTTGAGTTTCGGCCATTGTAAAAGAACTATTTAGTCTATTTGTTGCACCGGATAATTATAAAAACTATGTTTGAATTTACTTGCACACAGACTCAAGCTAGCGTGACCACTTCATGGTTGTTTTATCATATGGAGGTCTTGATTTTACAAAGAGATTTTAGCTCCCTCTTCAGTGAGATGTGTTTACAAAATCATTATCACTATCACCTTTAGAAGAGACAAACTAATGATTTCACAGTATATACATTACAAATTTACCATTTACAAAAAATGAAACAAAATAAAATACTTGTCCCAGCTAGAAGCCCTTTGGTAGAAAACCTCATTTTCTATGAAGGAATTTTTCAAAAAGACAGCTAATAAGAGTTGTACCAAACTCATCCTTTGGGCTTCCGAACAACCAAGTTGCTCTCTAAATGCAAAGTATATATCTCATCACTCTGTACTATAACACTCATATATAGATACCACAATGTACCTTTCATGACACCTGAACTTGATTTCTGTGATGTATCGTCAATCTTAAGCTTTTTCAGCATGCTGTTCGATGCTTGCATGGCAATGGCTACATAAATGAGCACCCAACTTGTGGAATTAGGTTTATTGGGTCACAAACTAAGAAAAAGCTTTGGTTAGATTTCTGACATATTTACATCTTGTGTTTAGGCAGTAAAATATATAAGCAGTAAAATATATAACTTATTAATATAGTGTTTGATCATAAAACCTAGAAAGCAAACCAGAGTCGTATAATAGTTACTGCCGTAGATTTATTGAAGACCGTCCTTGATACTAGTAGCCCTGCTATCTGATATGATCGTTACCAGTCTCAACCTAGCTACATCAGCCCTAACCACATAATCGATACAAGCCTCAACTGGTCCCATCTTCTTGACACTACTTCACCCACTCTGAAATCCTTTAAATAAACCAGATACAAAACAAGCAAAAGGGCACACCATATAGTTAAGTTTCATGTGCACGAAAGTCAACTTTCTTTCGAAGCTAAAAATTTATAATTAGTCAAATTTAACAATAAGAATGCAAACACTCTAAGAGCAATAAATCGGCCAAACATGACAACCTAATTTACAGGCATTGAAATGATACACGAGAGTATAGGGCAGTCTTTAAAGAACCCGCCTGACATTCTTGGTGCCTAGTATAATGTTACATTATGGATCACGTTCCCAGAAAGCTTAGACTGTTTGTGTATATCAAATGTATTTTGTCACCGAAAGGTCAATGAATTTGGACTCTGGAATCGTTTATCGGTTGTTGATGAAATCCGACCCGTCTTCATCCAGAGAGGAAAGTTGTAAATCCTTTAATTTGAGCAAAACATAGTCAAACTACCAAACAATTGATTTTCATTCCTGTTATTGACTCGTTTACTCATGTAAGAGAAGGAGCAATTATGGTGACGTTTTTTCTCTAACAAGTCAAGGGAAGAATCATTCTTGTAATAGACTCATGCATACATGATGGAAAGCATTTTCTAATAGACGTGATAAATGGGCACCTTTTTGACCCAATTGGTTCATAAGGTGCATGAATATTGATCTCAACTATCTATTTTCTACTTTCAAAAAAGCTAGTATATTCAAAGCACTGAAAAATAAGTGCCACCTGTAAATCTAGTAAAAAAAAAAATATGATCACGGGTATTTTAGGAGAAAACTAAAAGAGCTAAATTATTTGTTGTTTTATTAATAATCCATTCAACGAAGAAAGCTAATGGGTACCTGCGATTGTAAGAGCTCATTGGGCTGCTGATCTTGGGACGATGAGTAGGCTTGTGGTTGAGACATTCGATAATATGGCTCTTTTAGATCCAGTCTACAGCTTGACGTTTGTAGTATTCCTCCTTGTTCAGCACCTGGGCCCCACATTTTAGCTACACAACACAAATCAAAAAAAGGTCACGGAGTGTTTGTATTTGCATTCGTAACTTGATGATCTGATTAATGTGATTTGACGCCACAATATTCAGTTTTTTAGTATCGAGATACACATAATCAGCTACCAGGAACTACAAAACTACTTAATTACCAATCCTTTAATCTAAGCTGAAGAGACTTTTAGATGCAGCTGACAAACCGTCTCTTCTTTATTTTGCAAGATGTCATATTTGTCGTTTTATGCATTAATTTTTCAGATAACTGAAAGAGTAAATTACAGAAATCTTTCTTGTGGTTTAGTAAAAATACAGAAATCATCACTTGCCAACATAAATAGTCGTTCTTCAATGCACTTGTTGAATTCGCTGTTGGTAGCAAAAGATGAGCAGTTAGGGACGAAAACTGAAAACAAACACCACATTTAAGGATCAGTTATGCAAAAAGTCTTTCATCACTCTCTCTCTCTCTCTCTCTTTCTTCATCCCACATTCCCGAATATTTCGCACCTCCTAAAATCACAATAATCGCTCAATTTCTTCTCCAAATCATAATGAATTTAAATTCTGTAAGCACCAATCAATTCTTCTTATCATTTCGCACACAATGATGTGATCTAATTTGATTCTCATTAAGAACTGACTAAACCCCCAGGGTTGAAGAATTTGTCGCCAAATCCTAATTTTAGAATTTCTTAACAGTTTTGCACAATAATCTTTTTTTTTACTATTTTGAGTAGTATAGAGGATTTTAGTGTGTGAAAATCATGTCAATTATTAAGAGTAGAAATTCAAAAAGAAGGACACGTGTACCAAATAGGTATACTGATACTATTTGTGATCTGAATAATAAGAAGAATATTGGTGATAAGGATGTAGTAATTGATGATTCAGTGGAAACAAGGGTTTTAAGTGATGAATTGGAGAAGAATGGCGAAGGTGGTGAAAATGTACAGAATGTGGAAAAGGACTGTGACAAATGTACTAAGGTTAGTAGTGATAAAATCAGTGACAGTGGAATGGATACCAAACTGATGAGCCAAATGTTGCTAGTAGTACTCCTGTGCCTGAAATCACTCTAAGTACTTCAACTATGCCTGTGAATGTACAGAAAGTGCTAATGTTAATGGAGTGAAGCCTAGTTATGCTGATTTGGCCAAAAGAAAAATGCCTACTTTTACTGTGCCCAACAATGCTGATAAGGTGTTAACTAGTATTCCTACTGAGATTGATAGTGAGGTGGTTATATTTGATGATGTTATGATTGCAGAAGGAAGTAAAAAATGGGGATTAACTTTGTGTGGATATTTTGTGGGATGTGGTATGCATGTAAATGAGCTTAGATACAATCTGAGGAAAATGTGGGCTAGGCATGGTTTTAAGGACATAATTGATAGCAATAATGGAATTTATTTCATGAAATTTCACAATGAGAATGGATTGAATTTCATTGTTAATAATGGTCCATGGATGGTGAGTAGTAAACCTCTTATTGTACAAAAATGGGATGTTACCATGCCATCGGATAAAATTGAACCTGATAGCCTACCTTTATGGGTCAAACTGTGCAATGTGCCTTTTGGAGCCTGGACAACTAAGGGGATTAGTGCACTTGCTAGTAGGATTGGGAAGCCTATGGTTATGGATAGTGTCACTGCCAATATGTGTAAAACTGGAATTGGGAAAGTGGGATATGCAAGAGTGTTAGTAGAAGTATCTGCAAAAAAGGAATTGCCAGAATCAGTGGAGGTAGTGTACAGAAATCAGCTTAAAGAAGAGATCCTTAGAAAGAATATTAAGGTGCTTTATGACTGGAAACCATCTGTATGCAATACATGTTGTGTATTTGGTCATGCATCACAAGACTGTGGTAAGAATAAGAATGTGGATACAACTAATAAAAATGAAGAAGTAACTAATGGAGTGAGTGAAAACGTTAATTGTGAAGGGTTTACTGATGTCAATACTAGAAGGATGGGTGGAATGGATAATAGAGTGAAAAACAAATTTCAAACACAACCCTCAACCTACTAAGTTTGGTGGAAGTAAACATGGAATCAATAGAGATAAACCTGTTGCAAAATATGAGTTTCAGCCAAAGAATGTTGTGAACAAAGAAGACCAAAGCAATAGAAACAAAAGTCCTGAAAAGAAAACACAAGAAGCAAATTCAAAGGAAAGTAGTAGTCCTAACAGGAAAGCATGGTCTGTACATGGTGAAATATTAGAAGCCTTGAAAAGAACATCTTACAAATACTGAATTTTGGAAATGTATGACATTAATAACCAGAATGAGCGGCAAGAATTAAGAAATAAAGAAATTGCTGATGTTTTTCTAAGCCAAAGGAAAGTTCCAAGTTCCAATAGATGAAGACATGAAAGAATGGGATATTCACATGTATGCATATTACAAAAAGAGTATGGAAGTATTGGAAAATAAAGGAAAACAAGTAGCAAAACCCGCGGAAGAGGCTGATGTATATGAGGAGACTAATGGTATAGCAAAGAGTATGAAAGACAATGAATTGAATGGTATGGATAATGGAGTATTGGAGGGGCAAGAAAGGATTTGAATATATGGTTATGGATTGCAGAATAGGGGTTTGGAATATCAGAGGTTTGAGTACTACTGATAAACAATCTGAAATAAAGAAATTTATTGTGGATGAAAAATTGTTAGTATGTGCAGTTTTGGAAACCCATGTTAAGAATAGAAAGCTTCAAAAAACTGGGGATAGTATTTTTGGAACCTGTAAATGGATATCAAACATGAACCAATGTGACAAGGAGTGTAGAATAATGATTGGTTGGCACAGTGATGAAGTGAATGTGTCTATTGTGCATAGTGCCAGATGGAGAGAGTTCCTCTCAAGTTGTAAATATAACTTGACTCAAGTTAAGGAATTATGAGCCATTAAATTTCATCAAATGGCTCATATCAAAAGAACTTCTTATGATTTGAGCCATTGGATCTCATAATTAGCCAACTTGAGTCAAGTTGTGTCATACAACTTGAGAGGATCCCTCTCCGTGCCAAACAGTCTATGTTATGTAAAATAGATTTAGTGGATGGCAATGTAACAGTGTACTGCACTTTTGTGTATGCTGCTAATAGTGGAATTGAAATGAGAATACTATGGAAGGATTTGAGTATCTACAAGAGAATTGTTGGGACTGCTTGCTGGGTATTGCTTGGTGATCTTAATGTCACTCTTAATCATAATGAACACTCAGCTGGAGGATCACATATGACAAATGATATGGTGGAGTTCAAAGATTGTGTTAACCAAGTTGAACTTGAAGACATTTCCAGCAATAGCCTGTTTTATACATGGACAAAATTTTTTCATAAAGTAAGAAAAGGTGATTATGTAGGAATATTAAAAAAGTTAGACAGGGCTATGGGTAATGAAGAGGTCATTTGTAAGTTCCCACAACTATATGTTGTTTTCTTACCCTACTTAATATCTGATCACTGCCCAATTTTACTTGTCATCCCAAAAGTTATTCAGAAAAAGAAAAGACCTTTTAAATCTGCTAATTTTGTTGTTGATAAAGAAGATTTCTTACCTTTGGTGTATAGATCAGTGGATGCCATATGTTTAAGACAGTCAAGAAGCTTAAGGGTCTAAAGGGGCATTTAAAAAAGCTGGCATGGAAGAATGGGGAAGTTTTTGAGAATGTAGTGTTGTTTAGGGAGAAACTTAAAGAGGTTCAAATCAAAATTGATAGAGACCCTAATGATGTAAAGCTCAGAAAGGAAGAATGTGATACTCTGAAAGAGTATGTTGATGCTTTAAAGGATGGGGAACAACTGTTATATCACTGAAAGAGTATGTAGATGCTTTAAAGGATGAGGAACAACTGTTATATCAGAAAGCTAAGGTAAAATGGTTAAGCTTTGGTGACAGAAACAATGCTTTTTTCCACAGAACTGTCAAATGCAGACAACACAAGAACAGAATTGGAGCTATTAATGATGAAGAGGGAAATAGATATGAAGGGAGTGCAGTTGCTGAACAATTTGTTAATCATTTTCAAAAATTCTTGGGAGTGGCTAATCCCGTGGATAGGATTGATGACATTAAAGACCTCTTGGTGAACAAACTGACTGATATAGAAGCTAATGAAATGGTGAGGAATGTTAGTGATGAGGAAATAAAGAAGGCAATATTCCAAATTGACGGTAACCAAGCTGCTGGACCTGATGGTTTTTCCTCTAAATTTTATAAAAAAGCATGGGGTATAATTGTAAAAGATGTATGTTGTGCAGTTAGAGAGTTTTTTGAGACTGGCAAGCTATTGAAGGAAATTAATTCTACAATGATCACTCTTGTTCCTAAGAACAATTCTCCCTCAAAAGTATCTGAGTACAGACCCATTGCTTGATGCAATGTACTGTACAAATGTATAAGTAAGATAATAACAGATAGAATGAAAGGATCTCTCGATAATCTGGTTAGCATGAACCAGAGTGCCTTTATACCTAATAGACACATACAAGATAATATCCTTTTGGCTCAAAAACTTTTCAAAGGGTATGACAATAAGAATGGTCCCAAGAGAGTTGCCTTGAAAATTGATATTCAAAAGGCATATGACACAGTGAATTGGGAGTTTTTGGAAGACATTCTGAGGGGTTTTAATTTTCATGATAGAATGGTGGACTGGATAATGAAGTGTGTTACTTCTACTACATTCTATGTGTGCATTAATGGTGAAAGTGCTGGATATTTCAAGGGTGGCAGGGGCTTGAGACAGGTTGATCCTGTTTCTCCATACCTATTTACCCTTGTAATGGAAGTTTTGAATCTAATTGTGAAACAAAAAGTGGAAGAAAGTCAAAACTTCAACTACCATTTTGGATGCAAGAAACTCAAAATCACAAATGTGTTCTTTGCTGTTGATTTATTGATGTTTTGTTATGGTGATAAAGAATCAGTCAAAGTATACAAAGATGCTATAGAGGAGTTTGGCTCATGTTTGATTCCTAATTTTAACAAGAGTACAGTCATATTTGGGAGTGTGAATGAAGAGGATGAGAAAAGCATTCTAGAAGTGGTTCCATTTAGAGTTGAAAAGCTTCTTGTAAGGTATTTAGGAGTACCTCTAATTACTAAGAGGTTTGGTGTTAAAGATTGCAAGATATTGACTGATAAGATTAAATCTAGGATTGATAACTGGAAAAACAAGTGCCTGACTTATGCTGGGAGATTGCAACTTGTAGCTTCAATTTTAAAGTCAATACATGTGTATTGGGCTTCTGTATATCTCCTACCAATCACTGTGATTGAAGACATTAACAGGCTTCTTAATAATTTCTTGTGGAACCATGGAAATACTTCTAAAGGCAAAGCAAAAGTGGCATGGAGTCAGTTATGTAAGCCTAAACAGTATGGGGGATTGGGATTGAAAGACTTATGTACTTGGAACAAGGCTATGATAATCAAGCACCTGTGGCACATTGCAATGGACAAAAACTCTCTTTGGGTTAAATGGGTAAATACAAATAAATTGGGGGGGGAGAAGGATATGGGCTATTAATGAGGAAAAAACAGATAGTTGGGGGTGGAAGAATATTCTTAAACAAAGACAGGATGTAAGGAGACATATGGTAATTGATATAGGTAATGGAAGGACAACATCTTTATGGTTTGAAAATTGGAGCAATATTGGAGTATTAAGCAATTTTGTATCATATAGAGATATATATGATGCAAGGCTTGCAGGACATTTAAATGTCCATGATTTGGTGGTGAATAACAGTTGGAATTGGCCTTTCGAATGGAATGTAAGATTCCCTATGATTACTTAGTTACAAGCTCCTACTTTGGATGAGTCCAGAAGTGATAATTTGATGTGGAAAAAGATGGATAGGCAATTGAGTAATTTCTCTGTAAAGCAAGCATGTGGGGACTTAATCAATGCAACTAAGGAAGCTACATGGTATAAGGTGATTTGGTTCTCTCAGAACATTCCTAAACATGCCTTTGTCATTTGGTTAGCAGTGCAAAAAAGACTTACGACACAGGATAGACTAAAGAATTGGGGTTCATATGTAAGGGTGAGCAAACGGACCGGCCGGACCGGACCGACCGAAGGACCGACCGGACCGACACGGACCGAGACCGGACCGACCACATTCGGTCCGGTCCGCGGTCTCGGCTTTTTGGCAAATTGGTCCTCGGTCCGGTCCGGTCCGGTCCGGTCCGGACCAAAACCGACGAATTTGGCCTTGTTGGACCGGACCGGACCGAGACGGACGAGACCGGACCGACCACATTCGGTCCGGTCTCTGTCTTGGCTTTTCGCCGAACTCGGTTTTCGGTCCGGTCCGGTCTTGGCCGGTCCGGTCCGGTTTTCCGACCGTGCACACCCCTATTCATATGATATGATGGTATGCTCACTATGCCACCATGATCTAGACTCCCATACACATCTATTCTTCAAATGTGAATATGCTAAATCCTTTTGGGACAGAGTTTTGGGTAAGTTGGGAATGAGATGTGATACTGACAACTGGAATGAGATTGTAAGCTGGTTTGCCAATCAATCCCATGGTAACAATATTGATAGTATTGTTTACAGGCTTGGATTGGCTGCTAGTTTATACTTGATATGGCAAGAAAGAAATTTTAGGATGTTTAAAGATGAAAGAAGAGGTGTGGAAGAACTTTATAAAGTTTTTGAAGAAATCATGAGACTTAGATTGTTAAGCCTGAAAACAAAGCCTTCAAGGGTTGTGTATGCTACTCGGTCAAGGTGGAATATCAAGATGAACATTGTATCAAAGGCTGTACTGATGGGCAAAGAAGTATTGCACACTGATGATTCTACAAAAACAATTCTTGAGCAATAAAGGGGTGTTTGGATATGAGAATAACAGTTTCTCAGGAAGTAATTGGATGTATTATGGAGTGTTTGGGACAGTAGTTGATTTTCATGTGTATGTTGCAATTCTGGTTTTATTACCTTACAGAGCTTTTCATAATCTTTTTGTAAACTCTGTATTGATAAGTTCATCACATAAGATGGCCCTTTACCTTGTACCATTGAATACATGGTTTTATAAGATCAAGTTAATCTGTTCTATGCCTTGGTGGAGGTAATTGCAGATTAGTATTCTTTAAGTAATTCTACGTATTAAAATGGTTCATAAAGTGGGTTTCCTTAATGTGAAGGGTAGAATGAACTTGTAGGGTGGTACATGGGATGATTGGAATAGTGAGGGATGCTAGATGACCCTACTTGGTCCTTTTAGTGTACCATCAAGGGGGCATGTAGATTCTCCCTCAAGGTGAGTGTTTCTAGGAACTTGAAGCCTTTTGTAAAGAGGGAAATGTAGAGTTCCTAGACGAGCCCTTGACTGGAATGGTTGGGTTCCTAACGAAGCCATACATCTTCCCTTCCTTTGCTATTGTGGGTGCTGGTTTAATGGCTTTGGTGGGGGATGATATGGAAATGTAGTTAGATGGTATGGTGCCAATAAAAGGTGAATTCAGATGATGTTTGATATGTTCAACAGAGATGTTATGTGAGGAATGTTATCACAGAATAGTAGTATCATACTTCCTTCCTTTGCTGCTTTGTCAGTTATTGGATGGTTCATGTAGTTTTTGTTTTTGTATTTGTATCTAGTTTGGAATGTCAAACCTGTGATTCTTATGCTCATGTTGTAAAGTTTGGAAAGTAATACTCCCTCCGTCTCAATATAAGTCCATTCTGAATTTATTTAAAGTCTTTTTATTCTAACTTTGACCCTAATTATTTGTTTTCGTGTTATATAATATTTGATGCAAAATATATAAATGGATTTGTGCATTAAATGTATTATCGTTGGTATACTTTTTATCATGTATTATATAACACGAAAAGAAATAATTAAGGTCAAAGTCGAAACATAAAGACTTTGAAAAATAAAAAATGGACTTATATTTTGGGACAGAGGGAGTATATAAAATTCACCTTTTGCAAAAAAAAAAAAAAATATATATATATATATATAGGCGTATACTTGCAAAATGAAAGAAAAACGAAAATAGCAGTTTGACAACGAACCTGACATGGTTAAGTTAATAGTGTAACTCTGAGCACTATGTGCAATCATGTGAAGATGGCCAGTGACTTCTTGCTCGGGCAAAACCGAACCGGACCGACAAAACTGACCGAACCGACAAAAACCTAGCCGACCCGACAGCCTTTCGGTTCGGTCTCGGTTTCATGTTTTTCCTATTTTTGGTTTCGGGTCGGTTCGGTTCGACCCATAATCGACAAAAACACACCTAAGCCGAACCGACCGACACAAAACCGAACCGAACTGACCATATTCGGTTCGATTTTGTTTCATGTTCTTCACAAAATCGGTTCTCGGGTCGGTTCGGTTTTTTTCGGGTCATATCGGTTTTGAACCTTTGTTCAGCCCTATCGAGTTGTCTCGGCATAATAGCACCAAGATCTTTTAGGCTTTTAGCTCTGAGCTTCACATTAGGACATAGTTATCTTTTAAAATAGGGCAAATATAAAAAAAAAGTACTATACTTGCCACCCTTTCCTCTTCAGGGTAGCGAACAAAATTTTTTGCTTCTGCGGGTAATATACTTTCAAATTCATCCTCTTTAGGGTATTTTCATGAACAGTTGGACAATTTTGCCCTATTACCTTAAGAGGAAATGGAAAGTATGATACTTTTTAAATAATAAATAATGTACTAGCCGATGAAACGTGTTTTGGCTAAGTAAACGGAATAAGAATTAACAAGGGTAACGTATTTGTGATAGGGAAACGAATGTATTTTGGCCGAATTTGATGGCGACGATCAAACTCAATAGGTTTATGGGTTAAGATGCCGGAATTTGCTTTGATACCGTTGATACACTCTTACGAGGAATCAACGAGATTCAAATAAAATTGAGCTTAAGAATTAGTTAATGGGATTTGTTATGGCTTCTTGACTTGTAGAAGTTTATTACAAAAGAGAATTACAAAATCAAAACCGCTTACAAATGTGAAATGAATTGTGTTATATACAAATGAAATGATGAAATGGTTGTAACGGCTTTTCCCGCCTAAATGGTAAGGATTAAAACTGCTTATTTGAACCCCACATGCCATGCACGCCGTATAGTTATTTAAACTCATGTCCTTTGCAAATGGAAGTGGTGGTGGAACTAAATTATCTTAATAAGTAAATAGTGTAAACTTAAAACAAAACATTTTTATCATAGATTTAACACAATTATAAATCATTAAATAATTTATCTTAATACATATCCAAAATTTAACATAATAAAAACTAGGACAAATGATAAAAAAAAGTATCATACTTTCCATTTCCTCTTCTGTGTAATAGGGGCAAAATTGTCCAACTGTTCATGAAAATACCCTAAAGAGGATGAATATGAAAGTATATTACCCTTGAAAGCAAAAAATTTTGTTCGCTACCCTGAAGAGGAAAGGGTGGCAAGTATAATACTTTTTTTTGATATTTTCCCTTTAAAATAACATCGTTGAAGTCTTCAAGGAGGACAGAGGGTAACATTATCTACTATGATTAGCAATTAAAAAGAGCAATACCTTGACAGTAGTAAAATTGATGACATGGGAAATCGCAGGCGCCACTAATAGCCTTGGATCAAAAGCATCAACTACTGGCCAAAAATATCAAACACAACCCTACTTTAGACAAGTGAAAGAGAAATGACAAGAGCAAAATTCAGCATCAAAAGGCCATTAAATAAACTAAAGAAAAAACTAGTGAATTCCGTAATTTTGATCCCTTGATAACTTGTGCATTTGAATATATATGGCATATTCTAGTAATTTTTAGGAGTGTAATCTTGCATATTTTTTCTCTTAAGATAGCATTGAATAATCTTACAGATGATATTATAAATACCCTATACCTCCCTAGTGAATCTTGACACTGTTAGAAATTAGGCCTATTACTTCCTTCTTATTAATTTTTTCTATATACATACATCTTGATTCTCTAATCTCCGGTCCTTTAATTCTTAATCCCCCAATCTTTTAATCTTCAAAAGTTTAACACTTCAAAGCTTTTTGCAACCTGTTTTAGTAATTTATCTAAGTTATGGTGCATTTGTTATGGCTAATATTTAAGCATCACAATACTTGTGTACAATTAAGCGTTTGATAATAAAGCTTAGTTGAAAAAAGGACACTGCGGAAATCCTATCAGGGTTCAAACCGATCACGGATCATCAATACGACAATACAAGAAACCTGAAATAGTTGTTTGCAAACAGAAGGCGCATTAAACATTAAAGTCCTCGTAAACCTCGTGTTAAATTTATCATTATGGAAAATATAGAATATGTTGGGTTATTTTGCAATTAATGCAGCCAAGACAAACCTGTGAAAAATATCCATGAAATGCAGTTCCGTGTAAAGCTGTCAAATCAACCCCATAATAGTTCTGTTGCTGCCAAAACAGGGCCTGCATGCACAAACAAGGATCAAGAACACTATCAGTTTCTGCATATAATAATCAAAATACTCTTGATCTACTATAATGTCTAAATGTTTCAAGAGAACCAGCATTGAACATTCTATAAATTGTCCAAGGATAAATGAGATAAAAAAAAGAAAGCATTAACACACAATACAAAATGAATCACAAACAATAAAATAGATCATACCTTGTTTGAAATTTCAACACAGAGATACTCATCACTGAATGGTGCCATGTGAATTCTACAAAATAAAACGAACACAGAGATACCATTACGCCTACGTCAAAAGGCATATACGTACATATATGCCAAGTACAAGATATCACTTTGACTTCATATATTATGTTTAAAACATTTTCTAACATGCATTCAGGGCATAGAATTCATTATATATTGTCTTGCAGCAAGGTTGGATCAAGTGGTTAACACCCTTACCTCTGGAGACAGAGGTCAAGGGTTCGATCCTCACCCCTTGCAAGGCCGGAGGTCCTTTTCTACCTTTTGTAGAACCGGAAGCAACCTCTCTACCTTAGGTAGGGGTATTCTTTCACGTCTTAACCTCCCCATACATCGTGGAAGACGGTATTGGGACCCATAACCCCTGGAAGATGGTATTGGGAATTACTTTACTTTTTTTTCATTCAAGGCATAGAATGTTTAACATTAAAGAAATAGCTGCAATTTTTCATTATATATCACCCATCGCATCAAAAATTCAAAAGGCGCCTTTTGATCATGATGACATTGGAATGCATCATTAAGATAGAATCAGCTTCCAACACTAGGGAACATTTTCCCATTAGGGACAAGAAAACGATCTCTTGCAATGACATATGACTCGAGCATTCTTTCATTCACTAACAATGTGCCTCTAAAAAAAAGATGACCAGTTATTCTATGAACATGATATTCTATGAATAAACAATTTAGTTTTTACCAACTAAATTGCATAAACAAGTAATCTGTTATTCTATGAACATGATATGGTGAGCTTACCCATAGGCTCTGAGATCAATATATCGGCTTTCTCAGGCAATTTTACGTCTTCAATTTGTCCTTGATAACCTACATGACGATGCCAAGAATACCTCCAAATGATAAGCATCCAACAATATAAGCAACCAAGCTTGTAGAAAGGGCACTAACCGTAATTCGTTGTGCCAAGAGAGGATTCCCAGCAATAAGCTTTTGAGCATAGTCAGCCATTTCCGATGCTTCCACAACATAAACATGTATTGCACCAGCCTGAACAAGAGAAGAAACAAAGAGGATGAGAAACTCTATGATTAGTCGATACATGTGACATCACATTTCTCAATAAGAGTACATGATAGTGTGTTGGTGTTTGGTTGTAGGCTTTATGAAATGGAAATATAAAGATTCCAGGATTGGGTCAAAAAGAGAGATACATAAGTAAACTCAATTTTAAACTTGATTGTTTGGTTTTGAAGTATCCGGTACAAAACAAGTTAAAAAATATATTTTGATCCATATATACTTAGAACCAGAATAAGTATATCCAAACGTTAAATACTAATAATCGCAATTACAAGTCCCTATAATCAAAGGATTCCAAAATGCAAATCTAAACACCCGCTCTAGGTATTCATTAGTAACACTTGTGCAGCAAACAATGATAGTATGCCGCTTCCAGCACCAACATCAATCACTACCCATCCAGCAAAATCTACTTGGTTCTCAATAACCGCCGCATAATAATAGGAACCTAAAAAAAGAAAGCAGCTATAATCATACATTTAAGCTCCATTGAGGGCAAAAAAAAAATCATCTGAGACATGATTAATTTTAATGAATTACAAGACACCTTAACATACATTTCTCGATGTGATTGAGTTGCACACCAACTGTTTGATAAAATGTCTGCCTTTAAAAATGGCCTGTGAAAAAATGAGCTTATTTCATGCGGTATCCAGATGGCCATGTTGTTGGCCTCAATGGGTGGATCTATGGCCTTTCTAACTTATGTCAAAATATACCAAGTAAAATTGAAACAAAGATTCTGTAAATGCTTTTGTATTAATCAATATGTCATTATATCTGTTTGTGTACAAATGCTATCTATTTATAACAATCAAATGGGTACAATGAAAAGTTATGTTGGTTCAAGAGAACCAACAGGTGTGTCGGTTGGGGATGTAACTGCCATATAACAGTTATTTTGTAGCTGTCATATAACTGCCATAGGTTGACTTTCTTCTTTGACTTATGGGTTGACCGGGTCGTTTGGGTGTAGACTTGGGTTGATTGGGATTAACCCAATATTCTCCCCCTTAATCACAATTGCTTTGTTGTAGATCTTTGACTCCGATTAGTTGTCTCATTGTTAGGAATCTGATCTTCAGTAGTGCTTTTGTGAGTATGTCAGCCTTATGAAATTCTCCACTTATAAACTCGACTTGTAAATCTTCTCTTTCGATGCATTCTCGTATAAAGTGATATTTTATGTCAATGTGCTTACTCCTTCCATGAAATACAGGATTCTTCATTAGTTCGATGGCAGACTTGTTTTCGACCATTATTGTAACCTTTTCTTCTTGTGTGTGTAAGCTTGCTTAGTAATCTCTTTAAGCATAATGCTTGTGTTGTTGCTGTTGTTGCTGCAATGAATACGGATTCACATGATGATAGAGCTATCGTGGCTTGTTTTTGTGTACTCTAGCTGATTGGTGATTCACCGTAGTAGAATATAATTCCAGTAGTGCCTTTTCCTTCTTGAGTGTTGACTCCGTAGCTACTGTCACTATAACCTTGTATTTGGTTTCCTCCATTATGTTTGTAGGTGATTCCATAGTCTTTTGTTCCTTTTACGTAGCGTAGTACTTGCCTTATAGCTTTCATATGTTGTTCCTTTGGTTCTTGCATAAAATGACTAAGTAATCCAACGAAATAACTTAAGTCGGGTCTTGTATGTAGAAGATATCGTAAGCATCCAATTAAACTTCTATATTCAATTCAGTTGACCGTTTTTTCTTTAGTGTTCTTTATTAGTCTTGTTCCTGGATCCATAGGTTTTAGAGTTTCATTGCAGTCTAGCATTCCAACTTCCTTAAGGATCTTGCTTGCATAGGCGGATTGCTTTATTGACATGTCACCTCCGGTTTGTGTGACTTCAATTCCTAAGTAGTAGGATAGTAATCCTAGGTCACTCATCTCAAATTTTTCTTCCATTTGAGCTTTGAACTTGTCTATCTCTTCTTTAGGTGTGCTAGTGATGATTAGATCATCTACATAGACTCCTACTAGAAGTATTGAGTCCTTTGATTTCTTTGTGTAGACAGCTTGTTCCAAAGCGCGTTTCTTGAAATCTAAAGACTTCAAGGTGTAGTCTAATTTTATGTTCCAAGCACGTGGTGCTTGTCTTAAACCATATAGAGCTTTTAGGAGTCTGTATACTTTTCCATTATCTTCTTTCTTTACAAATCCTTCGGGTTGTGTAACATACACTTTTTCTTTCAAGTCTCCATGCAGAAATGTAGATTTGACGTCAAGGTGATGTACTTCCCATTTATTATTAGCAGCTATGGTTAATAGTAATCGGACCGTTTCCATTCTTGCTACAGATGCAAAGACTTCTTCAAAATTTATGCCATGCTCTTGTATGTAGCCTTTAGCTACTAGTCTTGCTTTATGTTTGACTATATTTCATTTGCATCTTTCTTGGTCTTGAATAACCACTTTAATCCAACGGCTTTATGTCCTTTCGGTAGAGTGGTTAGTTCCCATGTATTATTTCTATTGATGGAATCTAATTCGACCGTCATTGCTTCAATCCATTTTAGATCGCTTGATGCTTCCTTGTAATTCTTAGGTTCATCTTCACCATAATAATTGTTCGGGTAATACTTCCTCGATGTTATCGTATATATCATTTAATGTTCTAAAACCTTGTAGTGGTGTATGATCAAAGTTTGGATGTAAATTCCTATTTGCGTTTGAATTACTTTGATTGGTTGATAGTACTGAGGTAGTTGGTGTAATTTAAGCGTTTACTCGCGATGAAGTTGTAGATGGTGTGTGAAATGATTGTGAGGGTGTGAGGGTGAGTTTGTTGTTGATGTTGTATTTTCATCATCATCATTTGTAGGGATATCGTTGTCTTCTTCATTTGGTTGAATTTCTTGTTCCTGATGTTCATTTGTGGCTTCAAGGTTTTCGACTTTGAAGTCAAACCATTCATGTTCATCGTTGGTGTGTTCATTCAAGTACCTTCCAGTCCCATACTTCATCCTCTTTAAACTTCACATCTCTACTAACACATATTCTTTGTGTTGTTGGATCAAATAGATGGTAAGCTTTTGATCCTTATTCATTTCCTAAGTATACCATTTTGTGAGCGTCACATCTAACTTCGTGATGTTGTGATGGTACCTTTGCATATGCTATGCAGCCGAAAACTCTTAGATCTTATAGTTTTGGCTTTCTTCATTTGATCGCTTCATATAGAGTGATGTCTTCTAAGGATTTTATAGGAATGCTGTTTAGAATGTATATAGCATGTCTAACAGCTTCAGCCCAAAAATTTTGAGGCATGTTTGTTTCTTTCATCATGCATCTTGTTGTAGACATAATTGTCCTATTTCTTCATTCAAGTACTCCATTGTGTTGTAGTGAGTAAGGTGTGGTTAGTTGTCGTGCTATGCCATTTTCTTTGCAGTATTTAGTGAATTCGTTTGATGTGAATTCACCTCCACGATCAGTTATTTAGATTTTCAATGTTTTCCTTAGCTCTTTCTCTATTGTATTCTTGTATTCCTTGAAATATCAAATGCTTGATCTTTTGTGTTTAGGAAATACGCCCACATATATCTTGAATAGTCATCAACTAGTAAGAATATGTATCTTTTTTCGGGATGGTGTTGGTGGTGTAACTGGTCTACATAAATCTTCGTATACTAAATCTAAAGGTGAGGTTGATCTAGTGTTTGCTTTCTTAGGAAATGGCGCGCTGTTGTGTTTACCCACTAAACAAACATCACAAATTTGTGTTGTATGTTTAATGGCAGGTATTCCTTGAGCATGTTAGTGTCGATTATTTAGCTATGGGTTTTGTTAGAGATTATGTGATTATAAGAAGTGTTAATATACAAATACAATAATGACGAAAATGTTAGTCTAAGTTATCGAACTTAGTTTTTGTTCATTAAAGTTACCAAACTTTGTGTTATCTCATAATTATTGAACAATATAAAAAAAGCTACATTCATGTTACTTCATTGGCTAGTAACTTGTTACTAACCAAATTACTATAGTCCATGTCACTGAACTTAAATACACGTCATTTCTAGTTGTCCACGTCATTTACACCTCACCTGTTTCAAATCTTTCTTCTTATTGCTCACACCTCACTCATAACTAATTGTTTTCTAATCAATGTTTTTAAATTTAGTAGCTTAAAACTTGCATTTTTAGATTTTGTTGGATGTTGATTTGAGTAAATCAATGTTTAATTCTTCTTAAAAACTCAAATCATGTCTATTTTCTCTATGTTTGTTTAGTACTCAAACCAAGTCCTTCCAATCTAAAATCACAAGCAATCCACCACCACTACTTAATAGACAGTCACATAACTGAAATGAAAAAAAAAAACACAAAACAATGAAAAAATATACAGGACTAAACAAAAATATGAACACAAAAAAAGATCATTTCATAAAATAACATTGACACTTACTAGTAGATTTGAAGAACAAAACACAAAACCACACCAAAATACACATACGACAGACACTTATAAACAACAAAACAACTTGCAGCCGGTGGATTTTCGGTATTGGTGAAGGATTGCGACGGCTGCGTACGAGAGGGTTCAGGTGGCGGCGGAATCCGGGTATTTGAGATTGTGATTGCGAAGGAAGATTATGGTTGTGGTGGCTATATATGAAAAAGAAGTTTGAAAATTGAGATACGAAGATAAAAAATAAAAATAAAAAGTCGATAGATATATTTTTTAGTAAATTGTAAAAATTGTCCCGTGGTTTAGCCAAATTGCAGGTGCAACATCTATTTTTTTGAAAGTGCACTTATCGTCTCTCTGATGAACTTACAAGTGCACACTTAGCCCATGGTTGAAGTTAAATTACTAAACTACCCTATTCGTCTTCCCTTTCACTTTGGTCCAGTGAGGGTAATTTAGTCATTTAATTTTGGTCATGCACCAAGAATGCACTTGTAAGTTTCTCAAAAAATGCACTTGTAAGTTTCTCACAAAAACGGTGAGTGCACTTTCGGAAAGATAAAGACTAAACGTGCAATTTGACTAAACTAAAAAGATGATTTTTAAAATTTACTCTTTTTTTGTTTATTTTTAATTCAAGTCGCCACATGTGTATAAAAGATCGGTAATGAAGAAAAACAAAGTTCATTACTTAGGCGAATATTTTCATAAAGTTCAGTAACGTATTTGTATATGAACCCACTTAACTTATATAACAAAAAGTGTTTATCTGAGCTTGTATGTTTGGGCTTATAAGCTTATATGAGGGGGTTTTGATAATCCCAAAATTTGTGACTTATTTGAGGAAAGATAAGCTTATATAGAGATATTTGATTAAATTACATGGATGGTCCATTTGGTTTGTCAAAAATTGCATCTATCGTACTCGAGTCTAACATTCATTTACTTATTCCGTTTATTCTCTCATGCGCATTGCATTGCATATGAAGGTAAATTTGTCTTTTCCGCGCTTTTTATTTATTTTTTATTTATTTTTTTTATAGGGAGGTGATACGCACACTACCAAAAATGATATGTATACCAAAATCATGCATATGTGATGTTGTACTATATACATCACTAATGTGATTTTTATGATGTGCACATCACTTTTGGTGGAGTACATATCACCATTGTTTGATATAACCAACTCATCTTTGTGAATCTGTATCATTTTTGTACCAAATATATTTTTAATCTTGTAAAACAATATTTTACGTAGGGGTGAGCATCGGTCCCGGACCAGACCAGACCACCAAGACCGAAGATCATATTAGCCAAAAAGCCTAGATCGAGGACCGGACCGAATGTGGTCGGTCCGGTCCAACAAGGCTAAAATAGTCGGTTTCTGGTCCGGACTGGACCGGACCGAGTTCCGAATTAGCCCAAAAGCCTAGACCGAGGACCCGGACCGAATGTGGTCGGTCCGGTCCCGGTCGGTCCGGTCCGTTCAGGTCGTTTGCTCACCCCTAATTTTACATTACGACCAAAATGCATTTGTACGAGTATGTAACATTACAATTTATCTTGAACAAAAACATGAATATCTTTAATGCGTGAGCAAGTTATTTATTTGTGACATAAACATCATTAGTATTCCCTAAATAAACGACACCACACTATTACAGAACCACATTTGACCACTCATAAACACCACTCCATTATCATTTTATTATTCATCAACCATTGACCCATCTTCTTCATCATGTCATTAGACCTGAGCAAAACCAAATGAAAACCGAACTAAACCGAAAACCGAGCCGAACCGGTCCAACCGAACCGACCCTATTTGGAATTTGCATTAAAAAAATCATATATGATTAAACACTAAATTGAATATCAAATGTAAAAATGGTTGGGTTGGGTTGGGTTGGGTTGGGTCATGGGTCTTAGATGGGTATGGGTCTATATGGGTATGGGTCTAGATGGGTCACTTGGAAGGATGGGTCTAGATGGGTATGCGTACAAATGGGTAAGAGTCGGGTCGGGTCGGGTTTTTTTGGGTTTTGCTAGTTTTTTTGGTTTCATCATGGAACATAATAATTAATTATTGTAAACAAAGACAAAATATTCAATATCCATTTGTTTACGTTTTCGTCAGTTTTTTTATGTTTTAGTCCGTTTTTTTACGTTTGTTAACGTTTTTGTCCGTTTTTACACGTTTTCGTCTGTTTTTTTCGATTTCGTCCATTTAACGTTTTTATCCGTTTTCGTCTGGGTTTTTTTTACTTTTTTGTCCATTTTACACGTTTTCGTCCGTTTTTACGTTTTTACACGTTTCGTCCATTTTTACGCTTTTTGTCCGTTTTTACGGTCCGTTTTTACACGTTTTTGTCCGTTCTATTACGCTTTTGCCCGTTTGCACACCTTTTTCGTTTTACGCTGCCGTTTTTCACGCTTTTTAAATTGTTGTCCGCTTTTACGCTTTTTACGTTTTCCGTTTTAACGATTTTTACGCTTTTTACACGTTTTCCCCGTTTTTACGCTTTTGTTCGTTTTGCACATTTTCGCCCGTTTTACGTTTTTGACCGCGTTTTACGCCCGTTTTATTTTTGTCCGTTTTTTGTTTTACATCGCGCTTTTTACGTTTTTTGTCGCTTTTACGCGTTTTCCAGTTTTTATTGCCGTTTTACGCTTTTGTTTTGTTTTACGTTTTCGTCCGTTTTACGCTTTTTGCCGTTTTTACGTTTTTACGTTTTGCGTTTTTGCACCGTTTTTACGCCGCCGTTTTAACCCGTTTTTCACCTTTTCGCGCTTTTTACGTTTTTGTCCGTTTTACACGTTTTCGGCTATTTTTTTACGTTTTCGTCCGTTTTGAACGTTGTCCGTTTTTCACGTTTTCGTCCAGTTTTTGTATGTTTTATCCGTTTTTACACGTTTTCGTTCGTTATTTTACGTTTTTGTCCGTTTTTTTACGTCAAAAAAGTAAAAAATAGACGAAAACGTGTATAAAAGGAGGAAAACGTAAAAAACTGACAAAAACGCATTAAAACGGACGAAAACGTAAAACAATGAATGAAACCATGTAAAAACGGACAACAATGTAAAAAATGGACGGAAACGTGTAAAAACGGACAAAAACATAAAAAAACGGACGAAAACGTGTAAAAACTGACAAAAACGTAATAACGGATTAAAACGTAAAAACGACAAAACGTAAAAAACGGACGAAAATGAAAACGGGCAAAACGAACAATACGCATTTAAAACGGTAAAACGGACCAAAACGAAAAACGATCAAAACGCGTGTACAAACGGACAAAAACATAAAAAAAAACGTAAAAACCCGGACGACCGGACGAAAACGTGTAAAAACGGATATAAACGTAAAAAACCTAACGAAAACGTGCAAAAACGGACAAAAACGTAAAGAAAGAGGTTAAAATACGGGCGAAAACTAAAAAAAAAGACAAAAATGAGTAAAAACGGAGAAAAACGTAAAAAAACGGACGAAAACGTGTAAAAACGGACAAAAACGTAAAAATACAGACGAAAATGTGTAAAACTGGAAAACGAAAAAACCCGCGAAAACGTTAAAACGGAAAAATAAAAACGACAAAAACTTGCAAAAGCGTAAAAAGTTATCAAAAAATGGACGAAAACGTGAAAAAACAGACGAAAACGTGTAAAGACGGACAAAATCGTAAAAAGTAGATGGAACGGAAAAACGTAAAACGGAAAAACGTAAAAAACGTAAAAACGTAAAACGGGCGGTAAAACGTGTAAAAACTGACGAAAACGTTAAAAAAAGGGGACGAAAACGTGTAAAACGGATAAAAACGTTAAAAAACCTGACGAAAACGTGCAAAAACGTAAAAAAATTGTCAAAAAACGGAAAAAAACGTAAAAAAAAGACGAAATCGTGTAAAAACGGACAAAATCGTAAAAAAACAGAAGGAAACGTGAAAAAACAGCCAAAAACGTAAAAAAACAGACGAAAACGGACAAAAACTTAAAAAAACAGACGAAAACGTGTAAAACAGACTTAAACGTAAAAAAAACGGACGAAAACGTGTAAAAACGGACAACAACGTAAAAAACTGTTAAAAAACGGACAAAACGTATAAAAACGGACGAAAATGATAAAATTAGATTGTGAGTGATTTTTATAATTTTAGTTAACAATCAACTTAAACCATGTAAATATTGTACTAGACCCATGTGGGTATATTATTAGACCCAACTAGACCCATCAATATTAATTAATTAAAATAAAATATACCCAACTAGACCCATCTATTAAAATAAACTTAACCCATTTAGACTCATCTTATTAAGAAACTTTACCCAACTAGACCCAAATTTAACCATTGGGTCTTTAATTGCCACCTCTAATCATATATGATATGTAATATTACATGTGATATGATATGTATATCATATTTGATTTTACACTAATATCACATGTGATATTACATATCATATATGATTTTTTGTCGAAAGTATATCAAAGTGCATATCTATAGAGGAATAATTAAATGTTTGTCACAATGATATATATTTTTTTCGCTTAACGATTAACAGTTTAAAAGATATTAATATTTGAAAAAAATGATGAAAGTGGGTTTTTTAAATTATTGTGATTAATTTCATCTATTAGATCAAATTAAAATGAATGGTGGAGATTAATCTTTTGATAGGTAAAATTTTGTTTCTCTTATAACTTTTCCGTCATTTTAATTTATTAACTAGAGTTAATTGCATTTTTGGTCCTTGTGGTTTGCTTAAATTGCAGGTTTGGTTATCAAAACTTTGAAAGTGCAGCGATAGTCCCTATTTTGAAGTTTGGATTGCATTTTTGGTCCCTGGATAAAGTTAAATGACTAAAATACCCTTTTTCTTCATCAGAAAAAGACAAGGGTAATTTGGTCATTTCACACCAATAAGGACCAAGAATGCAACTCAAACTTTAAAATGGGGACTATCGTTGCATTTTCAAAGTTTTGGAGACCAAAACTGCAATTTGACCAAACCACAAAGACCAAAAATGCAATTAACTCTATTAACTATGATAAACTAAGTCAAATACAATAAGGAAAAAAAAAAAAAAAAAGAAATGAGAGGTTATACAATAATTTGTTACCTTTTTCATTTTATTGGTGTAAATTTGTTTATGAGATTGTGAAAAAAAAAACATAATTATAAATGTGATGGTGAAAGTCAAATGGTATTTATATCCCCTGTCTCGTATTTTTCTTTCAAAGCATCACTAAATCCTGAACCCAAATTTGAATTAACTTATTTCAAGAGATTCAAGGCTTATCACTTATACAATTTTTGGTAAGTACATCAAAACGCTCCCATTTGAAAAACCAAGTGTTTGCAATTATTCTGTGGAGTTCTTTTTCGGTTTTTGTTAGTTGCACACCAAGTGTTTGAAGAAATGTCTGAGTGAATAGTGATGTGAATTTGTTATGTTGGAGTGACCCATTTGAGTTTTTGTTGGTTAGATTGTTTTTATGTAGCGAAATCAGATAAATTAGCAGTATTAGATGTCTTGATAATGTGACTTTTTTAGACTGTTTATGGTTTAAGCCGGCGGTCTTTGTCTTTCTGGAAGTAGTCTCTCTACCCTTGGATAAATTAGTAGCGGTAGATGTTATGATGATGTGACTTTTCTAGAGAGTTTATGGTTTAAGATATTTGTAGTGATCAAGAAGTTGGTAATTTTTCCGGCGAATTCTGATAAATTTGTAGCATTAGATGATGTTATGATAGTGGAATATTTTTTAGATAGTTTGCGGTTTAGGATATTAGTAGCGATTAAGAAGGTTGTAAGTGTTGAATGGTGATATAGTTTAAGGTTTTTATGTGTTTATTTGCTTACGAGAGTTGGGTTTTATGGCGACTGTTTGTTGGTAATTGTTAAGGTGCTTAGACGACAGCAAAATGTATTTTGTATGCACGAAATTGAAAGTTGGTTGTTTATAACAGTCATAAAAAAAGCAAGAATTTCACTTCGATACAGATTTGGAAGTAAGTATGACTTAAGCCCAAAATGAAATGTCTGACCCATTTGACTTCTAGTTGGTTAGAAACTTAGAAATGATTTTATGAAGAGAAGTCGGACAAACTAGTAGGATTAGAAGTTATGATATTGGGGACTTTTTTTTAGACAATTTGTAGGTTTAGATATTAGCAGTGTTTAAAAAGTTGGTAATTCTTTAATGGTGATATAGTTTTAAGGCTTATTTGTGTTTTTTATGTCTATGAGAGTTGGGTTTTATGGCTACTGTTTGACTATATTTGTACTTGACGTTAGAATGTGAAACAGCCACTTATGCGTTTTGATTATATTAATATTCTTAATATCTCTGTATTATGTTTGCATATTTGAAACCACAATCACGAAAACTCCTTTATTGGTTAATCTAATCATATATCTGTTCGAAATTTTGAAAATCAAGTTTTATATATCATTGGTTGTTGTGTAATTATGTTTATAGTATTCACTAATTTTATCATACAAAAAGCTGTTTATGTTCTGTCACTGAGAAATTGTTCGTTATTTACAAAATCGTCTTCTTTTAGCAGCATTGATTTTCGACGGTACTCTTCCATTGAGCTCTCGTCGCTCTTCCATCTTACATATTTGTATATAAATCCTAGAAGTGCCTTTTGTACTTGGTCAAAGTGAAGGTCTTGTGGACCTGTGATGGTTGCGAAGAAAGAATCTAAAGGCACATACTGGATTACAACTTTTATAGATCTTTGTAGTCTGTCAAAGTCTCATATGATTTTATTCTGTTGTTTAGGAACAAAGCAATGATATGGAAAGTATAAGCATACCGTTGACCTTCCTAAGACAACTTTTGGCATGGGAGCAAATTCTGCTGTAATGGAACCTTAACTACAGAAATTATGGGATGAAAATCAGGTCTTTATGAAAGTTGCTGAAAAGAATAACGGGTTTGTTTAGAAGCTCAATCGAGTTCATCTTGTCTGCTACCAACTTTCTATCTCTACTCATTTGATATTTCTCCTGCTTTCGATAGGGAAGTTTCATTCTTCATGATGGACCTCCGTATGTTAATGTTGATTTACACGTTCGACATGCATTAAACAAGATTATAAAAGATATCCTTAACAGATGTAAGGTTTGGTTGCAACAATCACTTTGCACTGTGATATTTGAAATGTGTGAGCTAGAATGATGCACAACATGTAATTACGTTCCTGGTTGGGATTGCCATGGTTTACCTATTGAGTTGAAAGGCAAGTGATAGTTTGTTGCTGTGTTATTTACTTCTTGTAACTTTTAGATTCAATCTAGGGTAATTTTCTGTTGAATAATCTTAGTATTGCAGTCTTTGGACCAAGATGCCCGAAAGGGGTTAACACCAATAAAATTGAGAGCCAAAGCAGCTAAATTTGCCAAAGCAACTGTGAATGTTCAAATGGCGTCATTCAAGGTCAGTTAAACAGCAAATTTATATAACTAAAGATCCTACATAAGGTCATGTACTTTTACTTATTACATGTAGTATCGATGTTTTTGGTTACATATTCAAACTATTAATGATTAATAGAACATTAAACATTTTTACTGTTTGTCTACAGAGATTTGGAGTATGGGCTGATTGGGATCACCGTATCTCACCCTTGATCCAGAATATGAAGCTGCTCAGGTAAAATGAGGCTGTAGCATATTATTGTTATATTGATGTTGTTATCGTTATCATATGAATCCTTTAGGCCTTCCAGATTGAGGTGTTCGGGCAGATGATTTTCAAAGGGTATACATATCGGGGCAGAAAGCCGGTGCACTGGGCTTGTCCACACAGCCCCTGGTCATGGCCAAGATGATTATATAACCGCATTAAAATACGGTTTGCCTTTAGTATCCCCAGTGGACGATGAAGGAAAGTTCACTGAAGAAGCTGGAATCTTTTGCGGGCTTGATGTATTAGGTGATGGCAATGCTACTGTGATAGATCACTTGGATGAACGTTCATCAATAGTCATGGTAGAACCTTACAGTAAGTAGCATCGTTCATCCATAAATATCAACATTTTCCCAATGAGAGCCAGCCTTATGAATAGTATAATTAAATTGCCATTTATTTCATTTTTCAGAGCACAAGTATCCATACGATTGGCGAACAAAAAAGCCAACAATTTTTAGGGCAACAGCACAATGGTTTGCCTCTGTTGAAGGATTCAAAGAGGCTGCTATGGATGCGATTAATCAAGTAGTATGGACTCCGTCTCAGGTACAAATACATATAACTGGTACATAATATTGTTTTGATCTTCAAAACTTGAAATTGCTCACTTCCAGGATTTGATTGATTTAAGTGCATAAGAATTATCATTTTTAGTTTCTGGGCTGGTTTAATGTTCATGTAACACAGAACCTGAGTTTGGAGCAATTAGTAAACCCCTTTTCATAAGCAACAGTAGGAATGATTTTGGAACACTATAGACCAAAATAGGATAGGACCATAGATAAGTAAAGCATTTTAATGACAGCTACAGCCTACAGGTTTGTATCTGTATATGTTTGCAAAACGGGTAAACGGATGAGGTTTTCCCTCTTTAGGTTACCCGGGGAGGGGGAGTCTTTGAATCAGATGTACTCGGCGTTGCCAACCCTTCCATGGCTACCCACAAATGTGTACCTAGTGAGGTTTGAACCTAGTGAGGTTTGAACCCTTGACCTCTTGTTGGTAGGTAATGTGCCTTGCCACTAGTTTATAAATGATACAGAATAGTTAAGAAATTATGACTTTCCTTAGCTGCCAACTAGTTTATGCATTTTGTTGGTAGTATTCCTCTAAATTATCATGATCATTGTCATCCAGGCAGAAAACAGAATTTCTACAATGACTTCTAGTCGTTCAGATTGGTGTATATCTCGTCAGAGGATGTGGGGTGTCCCCATTCCAGTTTTCTATCACACAGAGACAAAGGAACCTCTGCTAAATGAAGAGACTGTTGATCATATCAAGTGTAAGCCCCAAACTAAGTTGCTGGAAAGTTTTGAGTTAATTTGAACTCACATTTAAGGAATGTGCATTTGAATCTTTGTGTTTGGCAGCAATCATTTCCCAGAAGGGCAGCGATGCATGGTGGTACATGTCAGTAGAAGAGTTGCTTCCTGAAAAAATATCGTGATAAAGCATCAGATTATATTAAGGGAACTGATACGATGGATGTTTGGTTTGATTCAGGTCTATTTATTTTAGTTACATGTTAAACACGAACAGTTCTTGTATCAGTTATATGCGACTAGATCTGTATATTAACCTATTAAACATACATAAACTGCAGGATCTTCATGGGCTGCTGTTTTAGAAAGTAGAGATGGCCTCAGTTATCCTGCTGATTTGTATGTTGAAGGTACTGATCTGCATCGGGGGTGGTTTCAAAGCTCTTTATTGACCAGTGTTGCAACTAAAGGTATCGTGACCATCAGTATATATTCTTAATTTAACTGATTACATTATTGTTATCATATTTTCATTATATGTGGCAGGAAAAGCTCCATATTCTGGAGTTATAACGCATGGATTTGTGCTCGATGAGAGGGGTAAAAAATGAGTAAATCTGTGGGTAATGTTGTTGATCCACGCACTGTGATTGAAGGAGGGAAGAATCAAGAGGTTAGTGGTCATTTAGCTATGATTAAAAATCATAATATTGCTTAATAGTAAATCAAATGTTTTCAATTTGTTTCTCCAGCAAGAACCTTCGTATGGAGCAGATGTGCTTCGGCTTTGGGTCTCAAGTGTAGATTTCACAGGAGACGTTCAGATTGGACCTCAAGTCCTCCGTCAACTATCGGACATCTACCGAAAACTAAGAGGGACTTTGCGGTTTCTCTTGGGAAATCTTCATGATTGGAAAGTATGTTTTTTTGTTTTTTGTTTTCCAAATATTCCTCTGATATGCTTTTGGTTTAAATACAGTTACTACATTACCTTATATTGTGCTTTTATTTTGTAGGCAGAAAATTCTATTGCGTATCATGATCTTCCAGAAATCGATCAGCATGCTCTGTTTCAGCTATGAAACGTATGAATTCTTCAAAATATACCAGGTAAAGTGTTGTTTTTACTTAATACATGGTTTCTCATTTTTTTTTCATACTAACTGAATTCATTTTCTTTCAGATGATCTCTCAAATTTCTACTTTGATGTTGCCAAAGATCGCCTTTATGTCGGGTAACTTTTTTCTTTTATAACATAATGAAATTTGATTGATTTTATGGTCAAATTAGTTGACTTTGATAGGTTGCTTCTGTTTCAGTGGTGCTTCAAGTTTTACAAGGAGAAGTTGTCAAACAGTGCTTGCAGCTCATTTGCTCTCGATAGTGAGAGTAATTGCTCCAATTCTACCTCATTTAGCTGAAGATGTGTGGCAAAATCTTCCTTTCGAATATAGCATTGACAACAATGATGTAGCCAAATTTGTTTTCGAGTCAAAATGGCCCGAAGTCAATGAAAGATGGCTTGCCTTTCCAGAAAAAGATATTGACTTTTGGGGAAACATACTTGAGGTAACTACAATTATGTCTTGCTGATAACATATCTGTGAATTTTGATTTTCTTTTAATTAATCATCTATGGTATAATAATTTTGAAATTGTATGTGCATCTGATTTGTATGAATTTGGTAGTTGAGAACTGAGGTAAATAAAGCTTTGGAGACTGCTCGCACTGGCAAACTCATTGGTTCCAGCCTGGAAGCAAAGGTGTACCTCCATAGCTCTGACGATAGCCTTGCACAGAGATTAAGGAACATGTGTGAAGCTAGACTTGATGCGGACTCTCTGAATCGCATATTCATAACATCTCAGGTATTTCCAATCATTATTTGGTAGGAATGGCAAGATGGTTGGTCGGACGGGTTGGGGCACGGGTCACAACACAAGAGGTTCCTTTGGAAACCAGCCAGATTGGTTTGGTTTAACTGGAAACTTTTTTTTGGTCCATTATCTTTTAAAAGCAATTAATTTGTTAATATTGACACCAAAAAAAAAAAAAAAAAAAAAAGAAAACAAAATTGTTACAGTATTAATCTATATTTTGTATAACGAGTTAGGAAGCTTGCATTAATGTAGACTTTTGTCAAATTTGTACGTGCTTGACTTGTTACCCTTACCAATATAGTATTTCCACTTATAATATATTGCATATGAGTCAAGTACTCAAGTTTGTGTTCAAATAAGTTCTATCATTTGTTGTTCTTACATGTCAAAAATGTTGGACGCGTTTTTGCTGGTTTATGTTGTGAGTTTGATTTTTTTTAATAAACCTATTAATATTGCTCCCAAACTTGCATTTGAAAAAAGTTCTCAATATTAAATTTATTTGACACTCTTATTTAAAATAGTTATGAATCACCTTAACTAATAACTGTCAATGTATTTTCCACTATCGTGCCGATGGGCATCTTTGAGGATTTTACTGAAATAGCCATAGCAGAAATTAGTGGTCCATTCAATGTGGAAGTTCAGCAAGAGCCCGAATTGACTGATTCATTAGAGTTGAAATGGGCAATTGTAATATATTCTCTCTCCGTTCTAAATTATAAGTCCACTTTTATTTTATACAAAGTTTAAGAAATTCCACTACTTTATTCACCAATCATACATCATCCTTTTCCACTAAAGTATTTTTTGATTGGTTGAAATATCAAAGTAGACAAGTATTTTGGGACAACTAAAAATAGAAACATGGACTTACAATTTGGAACGCACGGAGTAGTGTTGACTTAGATATTTATACATCATTGCACATATGTTATGTGTTAGAAGTTTGATGATATTGGTATCTAAATTCCATTATTCATACCGCAGGTTGAGATTCTTTCTACCTTGGAGGATGCACCAAGCGAAACTATACCATATTCCGGAGATTATTTGATTCAAGGAGAAAAGAAAATATGGATTGGCGTCTCACGTGCAGAAGGTTCAAAATGTGAACGATGTTGGAACTTCTCACCCCAAGTTGGTTCATTTCTCGATGACCCCACACTTTGCAAACGTTGCTATGATGTTATTGCCGGTCAACCACTTCCTGCTCTTGCAGCTTTAAGTTGATATGTTTTGGAGTGTATTATTAGAAAAAAAGTGCCTTATAAGTTCTAAAAAGGGGGTAAAATGGTTATTCAAAGATTAATATGAACATAGGGATAATACTTACTACTAGCATCCCAATGAATGATTAGTGCCAAATTGGACAAACCACAATGATAACTTTTGCAATTTACTCAAACTATTATTATCACTTTATGAATGCATTTTCTACATATTAAATGAAATACAAATATATTAACGAAATGATAATTTATTACAAATAACTATTTTGGGATCTAGAGATTGAGTAACGAACATGATGAGTGTGGATGATATAATGTTATTTAGCTATGGTTTTTAATTTAATAACACTTGTTAGATTGAGATTTATTAATTATTACTGTAAAAATAATACGAGCAATTAGTAACACCATTTTAACAAAAAGAAGCCAATACCATGTTATTGGTGCATGTAGGTCTTACAAAATGTAAGTCTTACAAAATATCCCATCAAAAATACCCACTCACAAAAGAAAGATAAAAAAAAAAAAAAAAAAGAAAAAAAACGTCACTAGTTGCAATGGCTAAAAGCCCAACGACGAAAGACACGGTACAACCCAACGTGCTATTTGTACACCTAACACTCTAATTATGCACACCCATCTTACTCGTCATAGTACAATAATGCAAAACAACCACAGCCCTACTTTTATTTGTGTGAAGATAATATAGTCAATACAATAGTCCTAGTCTTTTAATATTAATATAATAATAGTAATAATGCAAAGACATACTTTATATATAAACGAGGTGATGACCCCGCCGCGTTGCGGCAGACGTTTTACAAATCGTATTTAGTTATTTACCTTTTTTGGTGTTAGGTAGTTCTATTTTTTTCACCATTTTTGGTTTGGAAATTTTTTTTTAACAAAAAAGAGATTTTTTTTTAGGGTCACCCAAAATTTTTTAAGTTAACAGATTTTTTAAGTTAACAGAACACTTTCTAGGAAAATTTTAGTTAGTCAACCTTTGACTATTTCATATACCTTTTTAGTTGTTTTTTTCTGTGACTATATTTATTTTTGCCCATTCCTGTTTTCGAATATTTTTTGATTATTGCGAGTGCGACTCGTGTGAAAGAAGAACCCACAAATGCCGGATCTGATCCATAACTCAATGAAAGATCAACCAATTTTGAAGAAACGCAACATATATAAGGTGCTGGCCTTTCTCAGTTTTTTATTGCAAGTGTCCAGCACAACTAAATGGGGTTTTCATACAACTCTCATTTCTTTAATCATTATCAAATAAATAAATAGTATAGCACAATCCAAAGAACTTTGTATATTTTCATAACAAAAATATGACTCCTCACAATGTGCTGAAAGCAGTTGTTTCAGCCGCTTTGTCTTTCAGTATGATATTGTTTCTTTCAACGCCATTTGCGTAGTTTTTTCTGATGATTTTCTGCATAGAGTTAAAGAGGTTTTTCCTGGAGAATGATTGTGTAAAAATCTTCGTCCGGGTCAGTAGCTGCAGTAGGACCACCTTTTCCGACTTCCGTCTCAGCAGCCACACTACCGGTAACGGCTGCATCAACTGCAGCCAGGCTTAGAAGGTAAGGAAAATTAGCAAATGGCTTTTAAGAAAACTATACATAATGAAATTTCGATTATAAAAGCATACTTGACTGTTTGGCTTAATGCCGATTATTCTCAATTCTGTTTAACCCGTTTATTCTTAATCCTGGCATCATCGAACGAAATCCTGTCAACAGAAAGCTACTTTTAGTCGCCAGAAGGCTTGAAACTTTGGAAAAGAATGTCGCCGTGCGTTTTAATATAGCCTCATTCGTATCTTCTAAAGTTTTTTAACCAAATCCTGCAGTTTCGGAGGTAAAACATGTAAGGATTCCAGAAAGCAGATGACAACCTTTTTATCCTCATTAACTACCGACTCATAAACCACATGGTTCATTAATCTGGATTCGCCAGCAGTTTATAAGCCTAAGTGGTGTTTTAAACGTATATAAAAAAGGACACATCTCCATGAGCAATAATGTTCCTTATATCCAATTTAGCTTTTGATCTTTAAACCTCAATTACCAACTTAATAACAAACCACAATATACCACGTATATCCGATTCATTAAAACGTATAAAAAAAAATTTGTATCAAACAATAAGCCTAAAAAAAGATTATACCGGCAATATCACGACCATCATTAATGCACTAAAAATTATATACGTAGATAAACTTTATATCTTTATGATTTCTTTTAAAAAAAAGTAAACAACAAAAGAACTTCTCTGAAGTGATTGAATTTATAAGTTACTTCAATGGAATTTGCGAATGAAAAAGTACTTCTGTAATTTACAATATAAAGCTAAATGAAGGGCCCATGAGATCGTTTCAGATTATCGCCTTATGAACTATAATACAATATAAGAACGCTTACCAGGAAATACGCATTTTCCACCGACCATAGAAGTTTATGGTATTGTTTGGTTGCGGCGCCCTGTTAAAAGCAAGACCACTGAAAATCGAAGCTGCACGGTTTTCAACAGTAGATGCATCCACAACGTCTTACAGACCTTGCGCCACCAAAACGTTCCATGTATTCTGCAAACAAATCATGAGTCATGTCATCCCCGAGTCCTACATTCCCAAAAAGCCAAAGAGTTGTGTTACATATCAGAATGTCCTGCACTTCCTAGTGTTTATTGCTGTAAGTGAATATGGTCTGTATTTGTCTGAACAATAACTCAGAAATGTAAAAACACCGGGACCTGATGTTCCAAAAATCGTGGGTCGACGAATATTACCTGTGCCAAAATTGAACCCATAACAGGATCAGGCATTTAATTTGGTAATGACATTAATAGATATGAAATTTATTATATAAACATACTTCCACTAGATCGATAAGGTGTTCATTAACCGACACCATATAAAAAAAATAGTACATACACAAACCTTGAGGCTACTATTTTCTTGTTTGTGCTTGGACTCAAGAAACCATTTTGGCTTCGCTTCCTTCTTTGTCATCCTCACGTAATAAAAACGAAAACATTAAGCTCCTCTTTTGCAAGCAGTAACTAACAAAATATACTAATAACAGATATTTGAAAATTCATATTGCATACCGTTTCCTCATTAACATTAACCCACGGCCGATTCCACAATGACGCTCAAACACCCTCGTTAGGAATTCATTTCAGAGTCACATATCTACAGAAATTTATAAACAGTTTGTAAAAAATGTGTCCAAGTAAATGAATTCAGGTCATGAGAACATGCCAGATTCTGAAATGTACTAATTTGAACACCTATATTGCCACACCATAAATACTTATTCCCTCATTTAAAAAAAAGTATAGCGTCCACAAATTCCATTTTACCAAGTATTTAAAATTTAAGACAATTTAAAGCAATTAGCTTTTTGAAAACCTCACTAAGTTGTGCACGTTTCGGCAAACTTCCTATTGCGAACAACACACGTGTGTTGGCCAGTTTTTGTAATCTGAAAGGTATAGTTACTAAACAATTATACGAATGAATGTATTACATCTCAAGAAAACCACCAATGATAAGACAAACCGTACTTGAAGTTACAAGAGCAATAGTATATGTATTTTGTCGTGGTGGCGGGGACAAAACCTTTGGTAGTGGCAATGCAACTATAAAATAAATGACAAATCGCCGTTCAACTCCAGGCTTCCGACTTCTTGTCACCTCCTACGATGAAAACAACGAAACTGCAATTAGACGGTGTACACATATATAACAAACATGGCATCTAACGGTATAATTGCATACAACCTTATAGTTGACAACCTGGTCAAATTTGGGTTGTACCTTCCTCAGGTGTAAAATGTGATGATGTACCTGGTCGTTTAAATCAAACCTCTATTTCGGTACAAATTTGTCAATCAAATCAATAAAATTTAAGTTTTACCCAAAAGCATGAAAACGTATTTAACCATCACATATCACTGTATCAGTGTGGGTCTTAGCTTGCATAATTCATTCGGCTGACTGGCTTGAGGCTGGCAGCTTTGAAGTACGCCTAAACATTCATGAAGCGACCCATTATCATTATATTTGTTAACATTTATGATCAGCGGCCCATTATCCCATCCAACAATGTTCTAGCATCATAAACTATCAAAAACAACAAACACAATAAGTATCAATACCATCATAATTAATTAACAATATACCCAATTAAGTAATTAGTTTAACAATCAATTAATGATACCTTCAATTTCATCTCTATCCCAGGCATAACCTTGTCTGAAAAAAAATTTCTATAATCTAATCAATTTATGAAGAAATAATAAAAAAAAAAAAAAAAAAAAAACTGCGCTAAAACATCAATAGAATAAAAATAAAGAAAAGATTGCACCTTTGGAAGAGATATCATTTTCAAAATCATTTTCTTCGTAACCCCTTTTGATCGATGTTTACTATATATGATTCAGGTTTTTTTTGAGTCGATATCATTGTTGTCTTCAAAGAATTCCAGAGGATTTCAGATAAGGACATGCGGTGTGTTTATCTATCCGGATATGAATAATAGTGGTGTCATTTGAACAGTGACGGAGAGGATGATTGTTTCCTGTGAGAGTTTGGCTATTGTGATTACAGTTTGTTCAACAAATTAAAAAAATATGCAATTAACAAAACCCCCAAACTATGAGAAACCCTAATTTCAAAACTCAATTTTTATATATGTATAAGCTATAAAAATTGTTAAACTTGAAAGGAATAAGAGTTAATTTCGCACGAAGTATTTGGTACCTTATTTTTGTGTTTCTCGATTTTGTACTGATTCCTATCTTCTTCCTACTGCTACCTCCGTCATTGTTACAATAAGCATCATCAAGAAACACATAACCAATTCAATATGAAATCTACATATAATTATTTTTTCCCCACTCGATGGAGGATTTGTTCTAAAAGTCGGTGCAGATAATTTCTAAAGGATTTGTTCTAAGAATGAGAGAGGCGGTGGTATCTTCTCATAATTTCTAGAGATATCGATCTGACTCACCTGGGCCGGATACACTATAACGGACAACTGTACCGGGCTACATCTTCAGCAGCCCACCAAGCTACTTACTTATTATCAGAAAACTCAGCATTTGCATCGCACGTGAGTATGAAAACGTTTTTTAAGTCCACCGACATTGGAGATTAAGTTATATATATAATAACACTTGACAGTGAACCACCTATACAAAACGCGTAGTAAACACAATTATTGTCACCACCGCCAACCTCACTCCTTCTCTCTCAGTGTATTTGTTTTGTTCTTCCAGATCTTGTGGGAAGTAGTCCTTCAATTCGCATCATTTTGAAACCCAAATTAAACGGCCTTTTTAGTCATGACTTCTCATGAATACAAAGACATAATGTTTTCTCCCGATGACTTTGCTCACCTTAAAATCCCCCTTGAAAATATACTTTCCGCCACCAACAACTTTGATTATAAAAATTACTTAGGATACTCTAGTTTGGGAAATCATTACAAGGGACAACTCATGTGGTCTGGTGAGTTGATTGATATCAATGCTCAGAGATGGTCAAATAAAGAATGGGATGATGAAAAAGAACAACAGTTTTGGATGGAGATTTTAATGCTTTCTACTCTCAAGCATAAAAATCTGGTTTCTCTTGTCGGGTTTTGTGATGAAAATGATGAGAATATCATCATTATCAAGCGTGAAACAAGGAAAAGTCTTGTAAACTATCTAAGTGACCCAATGTTGTTGACATGGGTGCGAAGATTGGAGATTTGTGTTGGTGTTGCGAATGCGTTGAGTTTCATTCATTATGATGAGCAACGCGATTTTAGTGTTATACATCGGAACATCGACAGTGTGACAGTTGTATTAAATGATAACTTGGAACCCAAGTTATCTGAATTTAGACTTTCCATGAAGGTTGCAGCATCTGAAAGGCACCTTTCTTTCGATACTAGTAATGTTTCGAACTGCAGGCTGGGGCATACAGATCCAACATATTTAGAGACTAAAAGTGCACACCACAAGTCTGATATGTACTCCTTTGGAATAGTAATGCTTGAGCTACTGTGTGGCAGGAAATCAGTAATAGCCAACGACTATAATAAGTATTTGGCTCCGGTGGCCATTACCCATTATCGTGAGAAAAAGCTTGATGAAATAATTGATTGGGGTCTACGGCAACAAATGGACTTGCAGTCACTCAACATGTTCGCGGAAATAGCGTATGACAGCTTGAAAGAAGAACGATCGCAACGCCCGGATATAGATGAGATTGTCCCAAGACTTGTGAAAGCTTTGGAACTAGCACGTGAAAACAAGCCGGTAAGACCTCGAAACTTTCTCTTTTATGGCTCTGCCATAGTATGTTTTCCCTTTCCATTTATATTAATTTCAACCAAATTTTAACTGAAATATTATCACTATTGATAAACACAAAGGCATATCTGAATTGAGTACTATAATACGGAGTAGGTATTTAACACCTTATATTCTATTCAAATTATTTACAACTTTATAGCTTGGTTTACGTAATTGTTAGGGTTAATTATTACTACGTATTTAATCATAAAAGTTTTGATCAGTTATTGATTTAACCATTGGAAAGGAGAAGAAAAACTAAAATGTGAAGAATAAAAAAGACTCTTAGCCATATATTTTAAATAAAAAGAAGAAATTTAAAAGGAAATGCATTCACTTTTGTATGTGCATCTGAAAAACGTGGTTGTGGTTTCTTCTAACTATAGGTGGCAATTTGCGCCTAAAAAAAAACGGCTAATTTGAACAAAAATTTGGGCACATTTAGCCTCTATATTTTTTTAAATGGGCATATATTGCCCATTTAAAAGTTAAATGGGAAAAAACGAACACATATTTTCTAACAATTCGATAACATTATAATTGTTTTTAAGGAAAAAATTATAGATATAATATATTAATTTTCTTAAATATAAATGAGGTGTTACGTTTAATGAATTATTTCGTCATTTTGAGTTTTTTCTAAAGCGATTCATATAACATGCGCCCATTTGGCCACCTTTACTTCTCATCTGTTATGAATAATATTATGTGGATGCCCATATAACCCATAAGAAGCCCATGGCCCAATTAGCTATTAGGGTTTTACTTTAATGTATATCTTATATATACCCTTTTGTATCACATACATTATGATGAATACATTATGATGAATAGAAGAATATTTTCTTTCTCTCAATTCTTGTTCACAACACGTTATCAGCACGCTCTACCAGGTTATTTATTTTGATTCGGAGAGATACAAGGACGGACGAAATTTTGGTTTACACGATTGAGACTTGAGGTAAGTTTTTGTTTACTGTTGAATAATGATTTATTGATTAGATGGTTGTCTCATGATATAAAACAATTTTATATAACTGGATAAACAATGGGAAATTAATAAGATAATTAGATACCCACCGCTTATGTTATTGAATTCTTGAGGCATACAAATTCTCTAGACAATTCGAAGTAGATTTATTCTATGAGTTTCCTACTTACGTTGAAAACAAGTTATATATTGTACATTAAATTATATGTGGCTATAACAATGACATGTTTATAAAAGTTTTTTTTTTATTCCATGAGGTAATTCTTATACCATTGTTATATATCAATTCCATTATTGTTATAGCATATACGATTATTTTCAAGTAAAATAATATACAATTTTTTTGATAGTTTAACAAAAGAAAAAAGAAGATGTGAAAGTCATTCAAGAATTCATATGTATTTATGATATAAACTGATTTTACAAGATCTCCTAAATTAATTAATTTTCTTGTATACAATGTTCCAACTATTATAGCTTTTGTCAAAGGATTTAAAAAGTACTATCGTATCTTTAAAACTTGAGTTCATTCTACTTAACAAATTTACTATCTACTATCGAGTTATTCTTGCATGATATAAGTTATTTTGTATATAAGATTTTTAATAAACACAGAGCCATTAATATCATTGTTTGCGTCAATCTACACAATAGTTATGGACCTTTAGATTTTAGCACTAAAATTTAAACGCATAAAAATATCACATATATGTTAATCTAGAATATTGTTGGTCATAAATCTCTAGATTGATGAAGTAGCTAACTGAAGATAAAAGAAAAAAATGCAAGTAAATAACTGAACTTGTAAAGAAAACAACTCGTTGCCTATATTTGATGCGCATATGCGGAGTTTAGGTGTGAGTTTTGTAACATAATAGTTTAATAATAACCTTGAACTGACTTGCTAATGAGTAAAAAGCGGAAATTAGTTATTACTTATTTGCCTAATCTACAACTCCATATTCGTTTTGCAAGATAACTAGTTAGCTACTCAAATATACATGAATTATTTTTTTATGAAATTGATGAATTGTACGACATATATAAAGTAATCTTTATTCGATTATAATTCTTATATAAGTATGTATATCAGTGTATTTACACGTGTACTATATGATCACTTGTTAACAAACATTAATTATCATCTAGAATGGCTTACGCATATTGTTATCGTTGTTAATGTGGGTTTTAGTCTTATACTTATAGATTGTGTCGTAAACTCTCGCAATCAGTAAATACTTCATATAGTTGTCGAGCATGTTAATTAGATTACTATCTACTTTATTTTGGCATTATTTTTTTGAGTTTTGTTTGATATACTGTATTAACTCACATAGTCACATATGTTGCTAGTATATAGTCTACTACTATTCCATCATACAGCTTAGACATACGAAAATAAACATTAATGCGTTGATTTTTCATATAACATGAAAGAAACCTATAAAAAAAATTAAGGATAATTACTAAAGTGACATTGATAAATCTTGATGTATATATGTGATCTATATTTGGTTTAATTCTTTTTACTCTATTTAGAAGTTTGGTTGCTAGTAGGATTAATATATACTCCATGTCTTATTCATTGATCATAGCATACTCCAATACAAATCTAGAGATTGCTAGCAATAATAATGCTTTGTTGTTGTCTTGGATGTTATTAATAGTCTTGGCGACATCATTATTAAGGAAAAATCAGAATTTGATACAAATTAAGTGTGAATTGTGTCATTGAGTTTGTTAAATATGCACGATTTATTTATCATCTGATTTTATTTGCTTGTGAGACACTTGATTTATTGATTAATGACATGCATGTGTTTTGAAAATTATGCAACTACATTAGTATGTATGTTTTATTATTTGATAATGTTATGGGCTATATGAATAACATACTAAACTATGTGAAAATTATAAAAGTGCTTATATCAATTTGATTGAGAAAATGTGATGTTGTATTAATATCTTCATATTATTTGTTCTTTACATAGAAAAGTGCAATTAAAGCATGTGTGGTCATAAAGTATAAGTTTATGAGCCAAGATATTTATAGTAATTGGCATGACCGGTTGGACCATCCCGAGTCAATGATGATACGAAATGTATAGAAGAACCATAAGTTTCCTTAAAGATAGATTTGATTGTTCTCAGAGGAAGTTGATTGTTCATATATTCCCACCATATTAAAGTGCGGACTTTGTCCTATAAAGTTTTGGAAAAAATATAAAGGGGGTGTATTCAGGCCTATACATCCGCCATGTGGATCATTTTGAGTTTTAAAATCGATGCATCGTCAAAATGATCATTAAAGACGCAACTTAAGGTTAGCGTGATGAATGGCTCGTCTTATAAAATGCGAGCATGGTTTTCCAAATTGTATCTTTGGAAATGGTGGTGAATACTTCCATATGTGGGCAATTATTGGAATAAGTGTCGATCTTAAAAGTAGCTCATGTTCGTACGCGAATTGCTTTTGTTGAAACGTTCATAAAACGTCTTCAGTTGATTGCAAAGCCAATAATTGTGAGAACAAAACTGTTAGTTTATGGGGCATGTAATTTTAAATGATAAAATATGAATCCGCATCTTGCCAACAATTAATAATGAATTCTCCCTGTTAGAATGGTTTTGGTCACAAACCATATGTTTCCCATATAAAGTTTTATGTAAATGTGCGGAACATGTCTTGTAAATCCACCACAACGCACAACAATGGGATGTTGAAATTGATAATTCATTCAGGGGGAGAGAATGAGCAGCGAGAAATTTGGAATGAATTATGATATAAATGTTGATCCTCGTACTAAAGAATATGAACTTAAAGTTCAAGGGACAAATAACATTTCAGATCTAGTAAATGTCAGACTTGTTTAGTGACATAAAGAAGTGACTATATCATATATACGCTGCTAGTGCTCCAATTATAATGTATGTCCCAAAATGAAAACCAATGATTGGTACTAAGTCTATGGCACGTCTACAACGTGATAGACTAATCGATTCCAAATAAAAGTCCTCGAATGAATAGATAAAATGGAGCAAGAAAATTCAGATGGTCTAATCGAGGTAATAAAGACCTCATAATAATTATCCTATATAGAAACTAGACATGAAGGTAATTTAGAAACCCCGGGTACTTGAAAAAACTATGAGATATCAATAAATGATATATTGGAATGTCTAGTAAAGTGTGGAATCGAAAGTATAAATGAATCGACGTCGATGGTGATATTGTATACAATAATACACATGGTAATGATTATGTAAATAAATAAGATAGCGCTATAATCATGTGAGGATCATGGAAGCATACCTGCAGGAAGTGCAGATGTATAAATAAATGGCCAAAAGATATAAAGACGCAAAGAACTAATGAAAGATTGAAGTCTCTTGTGATGAGACATGGTTACTGGGACTTGAAGTCCGTACACATGAATGTCCAAAATTATTGGATATGCATCGGTCTTTGTGTGAAAGCAAAATTGAATTACTGGAATCATGATATTCAAGGCACAATTGATGGCACACATATATTTCACAAAGACTAGAAAATTATCTTGAGGAGACATGTTCTAATGTGGTGGATCCAATAATGTATTTTGTAATTATAGAAGTCTGGCAATGCGATAAATAATTGATATGCGTCTAAAAGAAAATGAATAGAGCTCATTTGAAGTCGAGATTTCATGAGGGATATAAAATGCATGAAGCATGTCTTGTGATTTAAAATGCTGAAAACATATAAGAAAGTTTTCAAGAATAACACTTGATCAAGTTAAATAAATCACTATATAGGTGAAAGGCAATATGATATTGGTTAAAAATGAGCCATTGAAATAGCAAAATTTACCCATGTTAGTTTTAAAGATATTTGTATTTGAATATGGTATAAGTTACATATGGTTTGATGAGGTAAATGTGAATGGAACTCATGAGGAGATTTTCAAGATAGTTGAATACTTTGAAATGAAATACAAAGTTTTATCTTGTTTTATGAATTAAAGATGAAATCATTGTTCATAAAGAAAGCTAAAGAAAGATGCTATATATCTTTATATGGATAAACGACGCTCACGTTCATCAGATCAATTGATGAAGAAAGACCCCTTTACTTTTAAAGATGATGATCACAATATAAATTTACATGTGTCATACTAATATGTGTATATGTGAAGTACAAGGATGTACTTAAATGAGATGTATGACGTATCTTAATCCTTAAATTGGATATGCGAACAACATGTAGAGAGTATTTATTCATGTGATTCTATCAAGACACATTAAGGTGTATTCACTGATTCAATGAGCTTAAGTGATGTGATCATCGGGGAGAGAAGATACGCGTTGCACTCTTTTTCCCTTGACCACGGTTTTGTCCCCATAGGGTTTTCCGGCAAGGTTTTTAATGAGGCAACATCCCCGAGCGTATAAAGGAATTATGTATTTTTTTTCCGTCACTAGATTTTTGTCCCACTGGGTTTTGTCTAGTAAGGTTTTAACGAGGCATAATTCTCAAATGGACATCCAAGGGGGAGTGTTATGAATAATTATAATATGGATGTCCATATCTTACATGATACTGATTACAAGTATTTGAGTTATATTAGAAGATTACATATCTTCCATAATGTCTGACCCTCAATGGCTGATCTTAAACTGGATATGCATTTACAAGTGGAGGAACCAAAAATTCATGGCGTTCAGTTAAGCAAACGATCTCAGCGATTTCATCCAACCATGCAGAAAATCTAGTGATACATGAAGCAAGTCAAGAATATGTTTGGCTAAGAAGTGTGATACAACATATACATAGATCATGTGGTAATTCCTCAGAGAAGGTGGCACCAACAGTTTTTCATGAAGATAATGCATCATGTATTGCTCAACTTAAAGAAGGTTATATCAAGGGCGATAGGACGCTATTAACAAGTTCATTCAAGCGAAATTTAGCGGATCTATTTATCAAGGCACTTCATACATCAATATTTAGGAAAATAAGTTACAACATTGGAATGCGACGACTCAAAGAGCTCAGTGATATAGTTATCAGAGGGAGACAATACGCGCTGCACTCTTTTTGTCCTTAGTCATGGTTTTTTCCCATTGGGTTTTCCTGACAAGGTTTTTAATGAGGCAGCATTCTTAAAGCGTATTAATAATATGGACATCCAAGAGGGAGTGTTATGAATAATATTATGTGGATGCCCATATAACCCATAAGAAGCCCATGGCCCAATTAGCTATTAGGGTTTTACTTTAATGTATATCTTATATATACCCTTTTGTATCACATACATTATGATGAATAGAAGAATACTTTCTTTCTCTCAATTCTTGTTCACAACATCATCCTTGTTATTTTAATATTTCTTTTCATGTGAACATAACTCTAACCATTTAACTTGAAACAGTTTTATTTTTAACTTTTTTTTTAACCTTTTATAAAGACTATTTTCAATGATTGTCGTATAAAAACCCTTTATTTTTCTTAGCAACGTTTTTATCACTAGACGAGTACTCGTGCATAGCAACTGTATTTTATAGAGGCAGAAAGTTTTCGTGATAAAAAGAAAGTTAATCGATTATAAACGAAAAATAATAAAAATTTGAGAATTTGGTGATTAACATAATTTTTTGAAACCCGATTCGCCCGGGTAGTTTAACTTGTTGAACCGTTCCGGTCGAAAAACAGATCAAAGCACATAAATATATCACATTTAATACACCTACTTATCTTTCAAGTCTCAAAATATTAATTACCATATAATAACACTTTTGAAAATAATAGCCAAAATGTGAATTTTTAATAAAAACTCATTTTTGATGAAAAAACGATACACCACCTTAAACAAAGATTTATTATTTCATTCGTGAAAGTAAATCTTAGCTTGTACCCAATTGTTAATTTTATTGGATTTGTAGCCTTGTAAAGTTGTAACATGCTTGTTTAAAAATTTTCGCATGACTTTTATGGAGGAGGATATCGAGGAGGGTGAAAAGACATGACATCTTGAAGCTTAAAGTACCTTTTTTTTTCACGGAAAAAGCTTTATTGAGCCTTACCAATTTTGTTAGCCTCAATGTACCATCCTCCTCATTGTGTCAAAATTTCAAAACAAAGCTGATTTCTTTTAAACTATTTCACCAAAACAAAGTTGACAAAACTTGAAGCCTTTTTAAAGTCAAAAATATTAAACTCGATTTTCAACAACTTTAGATACAAAGTTTAGATATAGTCCAAGCATTCCCAACATGAAAAAGACCGAAAAAAATCAAAATATGCGAAAGTTAAGGGCCGTTTAGTTGGAGAGAAATACTCCATTTTTCCAGAAAAATTTTCATATGAAAAGGGAAAAACTGAAAACCCGTTTAGTCGCACTTTTTTCCAATAATTTTCCAAAAATATGAATTTCTCATTTTCCAATTATTAATAGAAAAAATGAAAATACCATTACATCTTTCTCACTTTTTTCATTTCTAAAATAGTAACCCCATTTCCTCTCACCCCACTTTTATTACGCCCACCTCCGTCCACCTTCCATCGCCTTCACCATCCATCGCCGCCCACCTCTCCGTCCACCGTCTTCGTTTTAAAAAAAAGAAAAATATAACTACAACTAAACAGATTTTCAAACTTCTCAACTCTTCTCTAGAGAAGAAAAACAATTCCCTTCTCTAGAAATTTAAAAATGGAAAAACAGGAAAAAATTTCACCAACTAAACGGCCCCTTAATTTTCAGATCTAGCGTTAAGGAGCAAAAACTAAACTCAAACCAACTACAAAATTATTTAAAACATCCATCAAAGTATAACCAACGATTAATAATATAACTTTGGATAACAATTTACAAAGAAACTTATAAATTTACACTACAAAATATTCAAAACAAATTTACAATAACATGTATACAAAAAACTTAACACCAAATATTGAGAAGAACCGGTAAGACATGAGCAACTGATTCCAAGGAAGCGGAAACAACAAAAAGTTTCGGCGAGCAACGGCTATGTCGAAGATTCGACAAGACAGCGGCTTAATATTCTGTCATCGGTGTTTAAACTAAAAAAAAATAATAATAACAGAAACATATGAAAGTCACTATTTGAATAGTAAATGTGTCAAAGAATCGTATGGAGTAAGCTTTGAGGTTAAAGACAAAATTGTAACTTTGTTTGATTTCCTAATATAATTTGTTTGCATTTTCAACAATAGGTACCGAATATTCAATTGGTATAATTTAATATTTTTTCAGCCTGCCTTTTATTTTGAAGTTTCTTTATTGACATATTCAGTTTTGACTTTCTTCAAATGAAAGATTGTTTCCATGAGCAAGTTAGAGACATTTATTTCGATATAGTTTCCTTAAGAGCATCGGGTGTGGTAGGTTGGTCATGGCTTTTCATCACCGTCACCTCAACGCCATATCAGCATAACAAACCTCCACAACTAACCACTACAAACCCCCTCTCTCATAACAAACCTCAACCTCTTCATTTGAGACCCACTACTAAATAAAACATTACATATTTAAAAAATAAATAAATAAATAAATAAATAAAACCTGACAAAAGTGCAAAACTTACCCTCGTCATGGTGACGAAGAGGTTTCCATGAAGAGCCATGACAAGGGGGGGCGGTGTGGTGAAGAGCCATGACAAGGTGCCATTGTCACCTCCACCTAAGATGATGGCGAGCCACAACAAGCCCACACCCAATGCTCTTAGTAAGGTTTGTAGTTGACTATTATTTTAATAATTTAATAATTCAACAATTTCACTTTGACGATAAACTCTTTATAGATAGTTAAGATTAGTACTATTGAACGGTTTGATATACCCCTAACTTTGGATAACCATTTAACATCATCTTTCAACTAACTTAGACAATTTTTTTATTTATAACATTAAATGGCCTATTATTTCGATTACTCGTTCTGAAACATGATACGTCATGTTTTGCGATTTTAAGTTATTATGTTATCGATTTTTCTTGTGTTTAAATCAAGGGTGGTACGTTTGTTTTGACCATTCTGATTTCTTATTTCTTTAAATGGGTAACATGCATAGTTGACGTTCAACATCGATAACTATAAGTAATTTTTTTTTTTGTTTTTTGCAATTTGAAGAATCGTATCAATCTCCTTAATCCAAACACACAAAATGATAATGATAATGATAACAAATAAATAAAATAATAAAATAATAAATTGATAACTTAAGCACCAAAATTCGATGTATCATGAGTTGTGTTGGATAGTCAAAGTAAGAGGTCATTTAGTGTTATAGATCAAAACATTGTCAATAACATTATCAATGTTGGCTGAAGGTTTGTATTAAACGGTTATCCAAAATTAATTGATTAAATCAAAAGGTAAAACAATATTAAGTATAAAATAGTTACTAAAAAAATGTTAGGTGCTTCAAACGAACATTAAAAGTTAAGTGATTTTCTTAATGGTCAAACGAATATAAGGAAAAAAGATGTTAAGGGTTTCAAACGAAAAAAAGTTAAGTGGTTAACCAATAATTAACCAAAAGTTAAAGAATTAAATCATTGTTAGCAACTTCTAAAATATTTTTTATTTGTTGGTTTGTCAACCACTCATTATTGTCGTTGATCCATTCTCCCTTTATTCTCTCATCCCTTTATTACAAACTCTTATCAACTACAAATATTCTATGATTCATGTATACAAACACGAATATATTTAAGCCGTGCGTTGCGGCGGCTATGCATTGAGCTTTTTATAAATTATATATTATGAACCGAAATATAAAAGCTAAAATTTGAAAGTAAGTACAGTTCGGGTAATGATTTTATTTATTTCGTGTATTATTTCTGATGCAGAAATGAGAGAGAATGATAAAGTGGAAAGTGGATTGTATTGAATCAAAATGAAATGAAGTAGATGATCTGCTACTTATACTACTTGATACAAAGCTTAACTAATCTAATAACAAACTAAACTATATACTGCTATCACTAAACTACATATTGTTACATTGAGTTAGATAGCTTTGATGTTTAGTACAATGTGGTGAGGTATAAGACCCTTGTTCTTGAGCATTAACATTGCTGGTCTGATCTCTTGCACACTGAGCTTCTGCACTAGTTCCTTTGACTTTAGTAGTGTTGGGTATACCATTATCCCCCCACAAACTGGCAAGGTGTAGGGATCACACATGCCAAGTTTGGTAAGACATGTTTTGAAGGGGAAAGTAGTGAGAGCCTTGGTAAGTATATCTGCAGCTTGGGCTTTAGTGGGAATATAGGAGATGTGAATTTGGCCAGTACAAAATGGCAATCCAGTTCAATGTGTTTAGTTCTTGCATGTTGGACTGGATTTGAAGCAAGAGCAATGGTAGAGATGTTATCCCATAGGATCCTCACAGGAGTAGGAACACAAACCTTGAAGTTTTTGAGGAGAGCAATTAACCAGGTTATCTCACAAGAACAATCTGCTAGGGCCCTGTATTCAGCTTCAGTAGAGGATCTAGATACAACTGGTTGCTTCTTAGAATGCCAGGATATGAGAGTTTTGCCCAGAAATATGCCAAAGCCAGTTATGGATCTTCTTGAATTTGGACAATTTGCCCAATCACTATCACAGTAAGCAAGAAGGGTAGGAGAGTTGTGTCTAGGTAAGAATAAGCCTTGTCCTGGACTTAGTTTGATGTACCTTATAACCCTTTGTAATGCTTGAAGATGGGATGTGTGAGGGTTTTGAGAGAATTGGCTCCAGAGTTGTGCAGCAAAGGCAAGATCTGGTCTACTGATGGTGAGATATATGAGTTTTCCTACAAGAGTTCTGTTGTAAGAAGGATCTGCCAAAGGTTCACCATCTGTATAGGTAAGTTCGACTCTGGAATCAAGAGGTGTTTTTGCTGGTTTTTCATTGTGAAGATTGGCATACTCAATGAGATCCAGAGCATATTTTCTTTGAGTCATGACCATACCATTCTTGTTTCTGAGGAACTCAATGCCCAAGTAGTAATGAAGAGGACCAAGATCCTTTATGCTAAAGGTGAGGTGTAGTTGTTCTTTGATGTCTGAAATGAGAGTAGAGTTGTTGCCTGCAAGGAGTATGTCATCCACATAAATGAGAAGGATAAGTGTGTCATTGTCTTTGTAGTATGTGAAGAGAGAAGTGTCTGAATGACTTTGGGTGAAGCCAACTGAGAGAAGGAAATCTGTGAGCTTGATGAACCATTGTCTATTGGCCTGTTTCAGTCCATATAAGGATTTTCTGAGCTTGCAGACTGTGTTGGGTGGAAGAGACTTCATGTAGCCACATGGAACTTTCATGTAAACCTCTTCATGTAAGTCTCCATGAAGGAAAGCATTGTTTATGTCCAATTTATGTACAAACCAGTTGTTGATGGAAGAAACAGCTAGTAAAGTTCTGACAGTGACCATCTTTGCCACTGCTGCAAAAGTTTCACTATAATCAATTCCTTCCTTTTGGTTGTAGCCTTTTGCAACTAACCTGGCCTTATATTTGTCAACAGAACCATCAGCATTGTATTTGATTCTAAACACCCATTTGTATCCTATGGCCTGTTTTCCTAAAGGGAGTGTAGTGACCTCCCAAGTGTGATTTTCCTCTAGTGCAGATATTTCCTTATTTATAGCTTCAACCCACTTGGGGTTCTTAGATGCTTGAGTGTAAGAGGTAGGTTCTGTTTCTTGTTGGATGGTGTTAATAAGATGGATTGTGTGGGGACTGTAGATGTTGTGATAGTTAATGAAGTGTGATGTGTGATGTTTGGTGGTGGTAGAGTTGATAGAGGAAGGTTTATAGTGATGAAAATCCTTGAGTTTAGATGGTAAAGTTTTGGTTCTTTGAGATTTTCTTGGTGGTGGTGGTGGTACAGGGGAAGGAGATGAAAGTGTGTCAGTAGGAGTTGGTGCTGTGGTAGAACTTGGTTCAGGAGAAGGAGGTGGTTCAGTAGGGAGAGGTGGTTCAGGAGAGGGTGAGTTGGAGGTTGTAGAAGGTGATGGTGATGGTGTTGGTAATTCAGTAGAAGGTGAGGTTGGTTGAGTAGAGGGTGAGGTTGTAGATGTAGAAGATAGAGGTTCAGGTGTAATTGGTTGTGAGGTGGTGGGTGGTGGAACAAATATGGTGTTGTATGGAAGGGTGTGAGGTTGAGGTGCAATGTAAGGTGTGGCAGTGCAGAAGGGAAAAATATGTTCATGAAAGGTTACATGCCTGCTAACAAAGATTTTCTTGGTGTCTTGTGCTAAGAGTAGATAGCCTTTCTGATGTTGAGGATAACCAAGTAGGATGGATGGAATTGCTCTTTTGTCAAATTTGCCTGGTGTGTGGGTAGTGGCATAAGCTTGGCAACCAATAACTTTAAGGTGTTGAAGGTCAGGAGGTGTGTGGTAAAGAACTTCATAAGGAGATTTGTTGTTTAATATTTTTGTTGGGAGTCTGTTTATGAGATAAGTAGCTGCCATAAGACAATAGCCCCAAAGGTGAGTAGGAAATTTGGCCTGAAAATGAATTGATCTTGCAACTTCAAGTAGATGTTTATGTTTTCTTTCAGCTCTTCCATTTTGTTGAGGTGTGTGTGGACAAGAGGTTTGATGAACAATTCCTTTGTTTTGAAAGAAAGTGAAGAGTGTTTTGTTGGTAAATTATGTACCATTGTCACTTCTAAGTATTTTGACTTTTGTATGAAACTGTGTTTTGACATAATGGTAAAAAAATTTGATTGTTGAAGGTACATGTTGTTTGATGGGAATGAGGTAGGTCCATGTTGTTCTAGAATGGTCATCAACCAATGTTAAGAAATATTTGCAGTTATTGAAGGTTGTGTGTCTGTATGGACCCCATGTATCAGCATGAATTAAATCAAACAAATCATGAGCATGAGATGTACTTGAAGGAAAAGGTAGTGCGATTTGTTTAGAAAGAGGACAAATTGTACAATCTAACTCTTATACATCAGTAATGAAAGTTGGTAATTGTTTTATTTTTTTGAGTACAAAAGTAGAAGGATGTCGTAGTCTAGCATGCCAAAAATGTAGATTGCTAGTGTGTGTAAGTACAATGGAAGGTGAGTGATGTGTTGCTGCTGGTGAAGGGAGATTGTTGTCTTGCTTGATGATGTAGAGTCCATAAGACTGGATTCCATGGGCAATCCTCTGATTGTTGCCTTGAAAGATACAAGTTGAGTGGTTAAATAGAACAAAGTAGTTGGTGGTTTTGGTGATCTGGCTAACTGAGAGTAGGTTGTAGACAAAGGAAGGGATGTAGAGAACATTGTGTAGGATTAAGTCTTGTTTTACCCTTACTGAACCAACCATGGTGACTGTGACAGTATGACCATCAGGTAGGGTGACTATGATTGGAATTGTGCATTTGATGACATTAAACATGAGGGTTAAGGTGATGCAAATGTGGTCAGTGGCACCACTATCTACTACCCAAGCATCTTTAAACAATGATACACAAGAAGCAATGAATAAGTATCTACCTGTAGCTAAGAGTTTGGATCACACTTACCTTGTGAGTTTTGAAGCATCATCATAACTTGGTTTAACTGATTCTGCAAGAGATCCATCTTAGCTGAGACTGCCTCATTCATTTGAGCTCCACTTGAAAGTGTCTCACTGCTTGATGCTCCATCCGACCCATGTGTAGCCATTTGTCCAGAAACCATGTTAACTGTCCTGTTTTGCCTGAAGTTGGTTGATCTGTTTGAGCCATTGTTGCCTGGTTTGAATTTCCTATGAAATGGGTGACCAAAAGGATACCCAACGAATTGGTAGCACTCATGTTTGTAGTGTCCTTTTTGACAATTACCACAGATAACTCCTGGTTTGAAGGTGCTTTTTTTGGTATTGGGAGTGTTGTTGGTTCTGTTTTGCCTGGTGTTTGGAACTGAGGTGTTAGTATCTGATGGTTTAGAGTGTGTGAAAGTATTCATGACTGTAGGTGTGAGGTATTTGGCTGTGTTGGATTCCCTTTGTTTTTCTTCTTGTCTCATCATAGCATATGCCTTGATGGCATTTGGCATAGGCTGCATCAGTAAAATCTGACCCCTCACATTAGAATAGCTTTCATCTAACCCCATAAGAAACTGTAACAACCTCTTTCTACTCTCCCTTGCTCCATTGAGTCTGCCATTAGCACAAATACAGTTACAAGTACACATGTAGGGTGCCTCTAATGCATCTATTTCACTGCCATAAGCCTTTGAGTTTCTGATAATACACTTCAAAGGAACAGTTGACTTGCTTCAGTTGAGTGATCTCATTGGTTAACTGATAGATTCTGTGTCCATCCAGTTGGGAGGAGTGTTCTTGTAATTCACTTTATATTGCTGATGCTGAGTGAACAAAACTTAAATTGTTGCTTATCTGATCTGTCACTGTATTCAAGATCCAAGATATAACCATATCATTATTTCTTTCGTATAGTGCTCTTTCTGGTGAATCAGTAGTTGGTTCTGGATACTCATTAGTGACAATTTTGAGTTTATTCTTTGCATTCAGTGCAATCATGTCACACCCCCAAATTACCTGTTTTGCGGAATGGAATTCCTGGGGATTGACTGTCATAGCATCACAATCACAGTTATATTGAACGACCTAAAGTGTCGTTTGGAAAATACATCGTTTGATTTAATAAAATAATCAGAGTTTACAAAGTAGGTCCCAAATGAAAGTTACTATGCACGGAAAATAAGTTTAGTACAAGTCAAACGATGTTTTTAAAGTTCATAAAACCCAAGTGAGACGCGTCGTCACCGCGACTCCATGATGTGTCCAAATGCATGCCATGAATTGAATGCCTTAGATACCTGAGATAAAACATGCTTAAAAAGTCAACACAAAGGTTGAGTGAAATCCATAGGTTTAAGTAATTCGTTTGAACACAATCATCGTAGTGTGAGTTAAATGGTTCACACTCATCGTCGAAAACAAAATCGTATTTATTTCACTAAGTTCATGACACCAAAGCGTAACATCGCACCAATAAAAATTGGTAATCATCGTTTCATCGCCGCCCTAATAGGTAACTTGCCAAATTACCTTACTGGTTCAAATATAGTGTGCTCGATTTCCCCTAACTGGGTCAATAAGAGCGGGAGTGTTAATTCCAATAGGCCTATTCACAATATTCTCGCTCACTCGCAAGTGACTAATGGTTCATGATGTAGGGACTTCGAACATGGCAAATACTTAGTGACAATAAAACATTCGGATATAGCATACAGTTCAAAGCATTGTGTTCGATTAAAAATGTAGCATGTATCTCCCCCAAGAGTTTGTAAAACAGTTAAAAGAGTAAAAGTGGGGCTATGAACTCACCTGTTGCAATGATTACGATGACAAAAGTGGGTACACTGAAATATAGCGTGAATCTCGAAAGTGACCTATTATGGATGATATGATATGTAATGAGTTGCAATGTAATGTTATGCATGCATTTCGTATGTTATTTATACCATTTGCGAGTTTTTGGAAAAATAATACTTTTCGTCGAAAAATACTCTTTTGACGTCTTGACCACTCAAAAATCACTTTACAAGTATTTACGTCAAAATGTCATCCTACAATGGTTTTGTAATGATTTATAGTGAAATTATCACTTTTCGTCGTAAAACAATGTCGGCGGAAATTTCATGAAAGTGACAAAAATGGCTTCGAAAAACTAGTCGTAAAATGGTGTACGTCGATCGTTAGGAAACGAACTCGACGGTTTTGGAAAGTATGTATCAAGATATAGAAGTTTCAGTTCAAGAGTTTTCGTCAAAAAGGTCTCGAACATAAAGATAATAAGGGTTAAAGATGGTGATTTTGTCTAAATGTTATGTAAAAAGTGAGTTTCGGCAAAGTTTAAGCAACCGTAATTAATTTACTACAACTCCGCTATACAAACGGTTGATCGTTTTGGAAAATATGCTTGGTGATCTTGATTTTATTAGAAGACATTTCGTTCCAAAAAGTTCTACATCATAGATAAAAACAGCCTCCAACATGGTCGTTTCAGCTACCGTAACACTTGTCTCGTAAAATAATATAGTTTTTCAGAAAATAATAGTTACGGCAATTTTATGAAAACGTGCATATCTTTGTCGTTTCAAATCCGTTTTCTACGTATTATACGTCCTTAGCTTCGTATCAAAGTATACTAATATATTTTTGACAAGTCGAAATAATTTGTAAAGCTTAAGACTCGTTTTTGACTCGAATAAAGTAAAAATAGGTTGCTGAATTTTCTGAAAAATATATATTTCGTCGTCAAACTTGTAAAATCCATAACTTCTTCGTTATAACTCCGTTTTAATCCGTTCAAGCGGCCACGGATTCGTTTTAAAGTATATTTTCTAAATATCAAGGCCAAAATTTCGTGCCTACTGTCGGATTTTCCAGAAAATCAAAACAAGGACAGAACACTTTTATATACTTGTCGAAAATAGTTTTTATCGTACTAAACCTATTCCAATCCCTTCAAATCAACTCCAAAGCTATTCTAATCCTACCATACACCTTCTTAGGGTGTCATGGGTTCCTAAACATCATCAAGACCAACATATACCAAGGGGATAATTATAGGATGACCTTTATATATATAACTCTAAAATCAATGGAAAAATGGTATAAACAACACAAGTCATGCATGTTTGCTCCAAAAATGAAGAGATACTTATGAAATAAAAAGGAAAGATGAAAAATATAAATGATATGCTTACAAGTGACTATGATGAGGTGCAAAGAACCAAGGTTAGCCTAAACACTCTAGGTTTTTATTTCAAAACCTTATTGAGAGTGTTATCTAGATTGTTATGCTTGTGCTTGAAAAATTTTGTGATGATCTCTTCTAAACACATATGAAGGCCGGTTCTATGGTGAGGAAGACAAGAGAGAAACCAACTCTACTAACTTGTTGAATTATTAGATGGATGAATGAAGTAGTTTGAGTTTGAGTATAGATTTATACTATCAAAGAAAAATGCACCAAACATTAATTGCTAACCCCTTGGACCGGATTTTAGGGGGATATTGTTTCCCAAATATATATATTTTTTTTTATATATTGTATTATGTATAAAATGTGTAAGTAAAATGTAGTTAGGTATAAGTTTGTTGTAACTTGTATATACATTTGTGCAATAGGATAGTTTTAGCTAATAAATTTTAATTGGTCAAAGTAAAATATATTGAGTCATAAAAATTGTAAAATATATTTCTTGCATAATTTGAGTGATAAAGTAATTATCGTATAGTTTTTTTTTTTTTTAAGAAAAGTGTCGTAATAATATAACTTTAACGATTTATATACAAAATAAATTTAAAACACTAGGTAAACTCAAAATATAGTTTTTATAAACTAAATGTAAGTATAAAAATATATCGGGATCATTTTTGGAAGTAACGGATTAAATATTCAAAATAATAACTCACGCGATAACGTTTATTTAATATAAAATTTACGCGTTTAATGTGAAATGCAATGTCATGAATGAACTAACATGATGCAAATGATGTTAATGAAATGTAGACTAAACTTAGTCCATATAAAATGTTCGTGATGATATGATCATGAATTCGCCGCTAATCCAATAATGGTTACGCGAATTTGGAACACGTAAAACTAGTTTACGATAAATGTTGAAATAGTGAAGCATGAATTGTTTTGAGGAATGACCTGAAATTGCGAGTTGTCACATTCGCCCATCCAAAAAGGAATTCAGTCCCTGAATTCAGTTCGTGTTGGTCTATCGAATTTTTGAGTTTATAATGAACATCGAGGAGAGAAGACATGGAAAAGTGTCGTTACGGTTGTCGATGATTGAGAGCGTACAAAACATCGTAGTAAGGAAATTATCGGATGAATCTCTCATAAGTAACACTTTGAATTGGAACATGTGAACATTTTGCTTGCACTAAGATTTATAAATAACCGCTCCCAACATAACATGATCCCTCCAGAATTAGACATAGTTAGCTAGGCTATGTATAATTAAGGAACGATGATGTGACGTTCGGTTTAGTTGTTATAACTCTCGATGCTTACAAGGATTTAAACCGTGTCGTTAAAATGGTCGATAAAGTAAAAAGAAGTAAAATTCTCATAAGTAATAACAAATCGGAAAGAAAATAAGTACGATAGATGAGAATATTTTACAACGAGTGGTTTTAGCAAAAGTAGTACATCTTAAGTTATAAAGATTCGGATACGATGGAAAACATAAACTTAATACAACATAGTACATAAGGAAAATTAAGACTGTTAGTTTCCAAACTTCTTCAGTCTTCCGCGTTGTTGTGACCATGACGAGCTTCTCCTCCTCCTAACATGTATGCATTCCCATGAGCACCTTCAACTTGTTGACCTTGGTTTTGAGGACATTGATTCCTATAGTGTCCTTGTTCCCCACATCCGAAGCATGTGACTACGGCTTTACCTTTACAATCCCTGGCTAGATGTCCCGGTGTTTGGCATTTGTGGCACTTGGCAGGGCAAGGACCCGAGTGATGAAAATTACATCGATTACATAGTGGGTGTGTTCCAGCATACCCTCTACCTCTCATTGGTGCAACGGCATACACCATTCCCGCTTCTTGCCTTCTATTTTGTTGTTGATGATGGTTAGTGTTACGGTTTTGGTTGTTGTTGTCATAATCTCCTTGGTCGTTTTCCCATTTCCTTTTGTTGTTGTTTTGGTTATTGTTGCAGTTGGTGCGGTTGTTGGGGTTGTTGTTGTTGTTTCGGTTGGTGTTGGTGTACTTACCTCTCTTTACTACCTGGGCCATGAGCTTTTGAGTCACCCTAATAGCTTCCTCGATTGTTTGTGGATCAAACGAAGTCACATCTCCTTGAATAACCTCGGGAAGTCCCCCGATAAAAGCCTCTAGTAACTTCTCGTTATCCGAAACCATAGACGGGCATAACGCGGCCAATTCTTGGAATCTCCGAATGTAAGTGTCAATATCATACCCAGTTGTTACTAGTTCATAGAATTCTGTCTCCAACTTTTTCACTTCCGTACGGGGACAAAATTTCTTAGTTACCAAACCCTTGAATTGCTCCCAAGTAAGCTTGAAAGCATTCTCCATTCCCATCGGTTGAGCATATGAGTTCCACCACGACAATGCTCCATCGAGTAGTGTACTTGTAGCAAACTTGACCTTACTATCATCCGGGCAATTACACAGCAAAAACACGGACTCCAATTTCTCGAACCATCGCACCATGGCAGTGGCTCCTTCAGTCCCTTTAAACTTGGTGGGATCTCCACTCTTGAAATCCTTGTAAGAACGACTCTTAACTCCGGTTCCTCCGCATTTCCAGATGGCAGCAGCAAGCCTTGCGGCCAGCAGCAGCCGCGGCCTCGGCGGCAGCAGCAGCCACCGTTTCCCTTTCAATCCTTAATGCCTCTGCTACACTATCCCTTACCAACTTTTGAATAGCCGCTTGAGTCATTTCAGCTGTGGCTTTCTTCGGTGCCATATCTTCTTCAAAACAAGAGGAAATGTGAGACGTAGCAAAATCCGATGTTAATAATAAACGCTCCAAAGAAATGTGATAAGAATGATAAGTTTGAGGTTATCTTTCAAAATAATCGACGGTTTCCCAAAAGATGGGTTATGAGATGTTGTAAGTGCTTCAAATGTATGGTGGTTTAGTGACTTAATGTGTGAATAAAGTGTAACTCGACATGTTAGTGGTGAAACAAAGGAGTGAGAGTGACTTCGTCCTACTTAAAGGTTTATCTCGGCATTTGACGTTATCGGTGATGAGTCAATTGATGTAAAAATTGTGATAGGGAATGACAAGGAATTCTCCACGTTAGAGTATGAAGAAAGAATAATGGAATGGGCATTTAAAGGCATCCATGTGACAATCGATATGAAATGAAAGTAAATAACTCGAAAAATGTACGTATGAACTGCATGTAAAGTGAACATGCACTTATGATGAAATGATGAGATGCTATGATGATGCAGTTATAGTCTAGGGTCAACGATGCAACCTAGTTCTCTATAACCGAAGCTCTGATGCCAATCTGTCACACCCCCAAATTACCTGTTTTGACAGCGGAATGGAATTCACGGGATTGACTGTCATAGCATCACAATCACAGTTATATTGAGCGACCTAAAGTGTCGTTTGGAAAATACATCGTTTGATTTAATAAAATAATCAGAGTTTACAAAGTAGGTCCCAAATGAAAGTTACTATGCACGGAAAATAAGTTTAGTACAAGTCAAACGATGTTTTTAAAGTTCATAAAACCCAAGTGAGACGCGTCGTCACCGCGACTCCATGATGTGTCCAAATGCATGCCATGAATTGAATGCCTTAGATACCTGAGATAAAACATGCTTAAAAAGGTCAACACAAAGGTTGAGTGAAATCCATAGGTTTAAGTAATTCGTTTGAACACAATCATCGTAGTGTGAGTTAAATGGTTCACACTCATCGTCGAAAACAAAATCGTATTTATTTCACTAAGTTCATGACACCAAAGCGTAACATCGCACCAATAAAAATTGGTAATCATCGTTTCATCGCCGCCCTAATAGGTAACTTGCCAAATTACCTTCCTGGTTCAAATATAGTGCGCTCGATTTTCCCTAACTGGGTCAATAAGAGCGGGAGTGTTAATTCCAATAGGCCTATTCACAATATTCGCGCTCACTCGCAAGTGACTAATGGTTCATGATGTAGGGACTTCGAACATGGCAAATACTTAGTGACAATAAAACATTCGGATATAGCATACAGTTCAAAGCATTGTGTTCGATTAAAAATGTAGCATGTATCTCCCCCAAGAGTTTGTAAAACAGTTAAAAGAGTAAAAGTGGGGCTATGAACTCACCTGTTGCAATGATTACGATGACAAAAGTGGGTACACTGAAATATAGCGTGAATCTCGAAAGTGACCTATTATGGATGATATGATATGTAATGAGTTGCAATGTAATGTTATGCATGCATTTCGTATGTTATTTATACCATTTGCGAGTTTTTGGAAAAATAATACTTTTCGTCGAAAAATACTCTTTTGACGTCTTGACCACTCAAAAATCACTTTACAAGTATTTACGTCAAAATGTCATCCTACAATGGTTTTGTAATGATTTATAGTGAAATTATCACTTTTCGTCGTAAAACAATGTCGGCGGAAATTTCATGAAAGTGACAAAAATGGCTTCGAAAAACTAGTCGTAAAATGGTGTACGTCGATCGTTAGGAAACGAACTCGACGGTTTTGGAAAGTATGTATCAAGATATAGAAGTTTCAGTTCAGGAGTTTTCGTCAAAAAGGTCTCGAACATAAAGATAATAAGGGTTAAAGATGGTGATTTTGTCTAAATGTTATGTAAAAAGTGAGTTTCGGCAAAGTTTAAGCAACCGTAATTAATTTACTACAACTCCGCTATACAAACGGTTGATTGTTTTGGAAAATATGCTTGGTGATCTTGATTTTATTAGAAGACATTTCGTTCCAAAAAGTTCTACATCATAGATAAAAACAGCCTCCAACATGGTCGTTTCAGCTACCGTAACACTTGTCTCGTAAAATAATATAGTTTTTCAGAAAATAATAGTTACGGCAATTTTATGAAAACGTGCATATCTTTGTCGTTTCAAATCCGTTTTCTACGTATTATACGTCCTTAGCTTCGTATCAAAGTATACTAATATATTTTTGACAAGTCGAAATAATTTGTAAAGCTTAAGACTCGTTTTTGACTCGAATAAAGTAAAAATAGGTTGCTGAATTTTCTGAAAAATATATATTTCGTCGTCAAACTTGTAAAATCCATAACTTCTTCGTTATAACTCCGTTTTAATCCGTTCAAGCGGCCACGGATTCGTTTTAAAGTATATTTTCTAAATATCAAGGCCAAAATTTCGTGCCTACTGTCGGATTTTCCAGAAAATCAAAACAAGGACAGAACACTTTTATATACTTGTCGAAAATAGTTTTTATCGTACTAAACCTATTCCAATCCCTTCAAATCAACTCCAAAGCTATTCTAATCCTACCATACACCTTCTTAGGGTGTCATGGGTTCCTAAACATCATCAAGACCAACATATACCAAGGGGATAATTATAGGATGACCTTTATATATATAACTCTAAAATCAATGGAAAAATGGTATAAACAACACAAGTCATGCATGTTTGCTCCAAAAATGAAGAGATACTTATGAAATAAAAAGGAAAGATGAAAAATATAAATGATATGCTTACAAGTGACTATGATGAGGTGCAAAGAACCAAGGTTAGCCTAAACACTCTAGGTTTTTATTTCAAAACCTTATTGAGAGTGTTATCTAGATTGTTATGCTTGTGCTTGAAAAATTTTGTGATGATCTCTTCTAAACACATATGAAGGCCGGTTCTATGGTGAGGAAGACAAGAGAGAAACCAACTCTACTAACTTGTTGAATTATTAGATGGATGAATGAAGTAGTTTGAGTTTGAGTATAGATTTATACTATCAAAGAAAAATGCACCAAACATTAATTGCTAACCCCTTGGACCGGATTTTAGGGGGATATTGTTTCCCAAATATTATTTTTTTTTTATAAATTGTATTATGTATAAAATGTGTAAGTAAAATGTAGTTAGGTATAAGTTTGTTGTAACTTGTATATACATTTGTGCAATAGGATAGTTTTAGCTAATAAATTTTAATTGGTCAAAGTAAAATATATTGAGTCATAAAAATTGTAAAAATATATTTCTTGCATAATTTGAGTGATAAAGTAATTATCGTATAGTTTTTTAAGAAAAGTGTCGTAATAATATAACTTTAACGATTTATATACAAAATAAATTTAAAACACTAGGTAAACTCAAAATATAGTTTTTATAAACTAAATGTAAGTATAAAAATATATCGGGATCATTTTTGGAAGTAACGGATTAAATATTCAAAATAATAACTCACGCGATAACGTTTATTTAATATAAAATTTACGCGTTTAATGTGAAATGCAATGTCATGAATGAACTAACATGATGCAAATGATGTTAATGAAATGTAGACTAAACTTAGTCCATATAAAATGTTCGTGATGATATGATCATGAATTCGCCGCTAATCCAATAATGGTTACGCGAATTTGGAACACGTAAAACTAGTTTACGATAAATGTTGAAATAGTGAAGCATGAATTGTTTTGAGGAATGACCTGAAATTGCGAGTTGTCACAAATCATCATGGATCTTTTCCATGAGCTGTAGTTTTCAGAACCAGTGAGTTTCTTGGAGATTAGGATAAGAACAGGGTGATCATTTTGGTGAAGAAAGAGTGGGTGATTAACTGAGTTTGTATCATTGTTGACAGTGCTTGATTCAGCAGATGTGGACACCATGATTATAGTTGATTGAGATGATTGTGGTTACAGATCTTGAGTATTGATGTGTTATAAGAAGTTCTGTGTTGAGTATGATGGATCTTGATGGTGTTTTGAGTTGTTTTGATGAAGATTTGAAGGTTTGAAGAACTGTTAATGGTCGAAAAATTTTGGAGGGAAAATCAGTTATTGTGGTGGTCAAAATTGGTTATGATGGTCAACTGACAGTTATGATGGACGATGGTGGGTTTTGGTGAAAGAATGATGGTGTATGACAGTTTTAGTGGTGGTTGGATGTGAAAGCCTTTTTGGCGGGAATTTCTGTTATGATGGCGAAAGTTAGTTATGATGATCGGAATAAGCTCATCACCACAGTTTGTGGTGGTGATGGCTCTGATACCATGATGCAGAAATGAGAGAGAATGATAAAGTGGAAACTGGATTGTATTGAATCAAAATGAAATTAAGTACATGATCTGCTACTTATACTACTTGATACATAGCTTAACTAATCTAGTAACAAACTAAACTATATACTGCTATCACTAAACTACATATTGTGACATTGAGTTAGATAGCTTTGATGTTTAGTACAATGTGGTGAGGTATAAGACCCCTGTTCTTGAGCATTAACATTGCTGGTCTGATCTCTTGCACACTGAGCTTCTGCACTAGTTCCTTTGACTGCAGAGTTGACTTTAGTAGTGTTGGGTATACCATTAATTTCAATATTCTTGTTTGTATGCTTGTATACACTTTTAGTCATCTCTTTTACTCCCCCTGTCCCAAATTTTAAGTCCAATTTGACTTTTTGATTCGAACTTTGACCTTAAATATTTTTGTTTGTAATACAAAACGCTTGATGAAAATTATACCAAATGAAAATACATTTAAACCAAAATATACTTATATATTTTTCATAAAGTATTATATAATACAAACAAAAATTTTTAAAGTCAAAGTTTGATTTAGAAAATCAAATTGGACACATAATTTGAGACGGAGGTACTATCAAATTTTCAAACAATTATATATATATATATATATACGTATATATATATATATATATATATATATATATATATATATATATAATCTCACAAGCAATATAAATGAGAACATCTAAGTTTTCCTCCAAGAGTTATGTAAATAAAATAAATTTGTTAAATATCTATTCAATACTTGTAATAAAAGTATGTGATAAAAAATTAAAAAGGAAGCAAGTATAAATATTTTCAAATTAATTTTATACAGCAAAATGTAGATACAAAAATTTAATCGAATATATCATATTACACTTAAACTATTATTACAATTTTTCTTAACTTATCAATTAATTAGGTAATGAAGAATTGTCACTATTAAATAAGACATAGTAAATAACAAAAATTATGTTTTTTCTTAATATTTTATCTCCTAACATAGTTATTCTTAACGGAGGAGGAGGAGGAGTACAATAAGAAATGTAATAGGATATGACGTTGACACATGCAATATAGGGCCCGTTTTGTTTGTTGGTGGGTTTAGAATTGGATTTGGATTTGGTTTGGTTTGGTTTGAAAGAAATGTAAAAAGAATAAATTATTTGTTAGTTTCAAAAATACATTTAGTTTTATTAATAAATTATAATAAAATACAAATTCATAAAACAGAAAGTACAAGAAAGAAAGAGATATAATAAGATGTGTGGTTGACAAATTTAATGACATAAAAAATTGTACTTGAATTGACAGACTCCAACAAAACCCACCGATGGGGGTAGGATTTAAATATTTACCATGAAACCTGTGTGTCAGATGAAAGTGCATGCACCAAACAACTTATTTGGGAAATGAATGAGCCCAAACCAGGTAAAACCCGGATACCAAATGGGCCCATAATCTTCGGAGGCAATAAATAGAAGGGAAATAAAACCAACTTTATGGATATCACTTAGGATTGAAAATAATGATTAAAAAAAGGGCGTTCGGTGGAGATCACCAGTTATACGAGTTTTTTCTTACATTATGCTTACTTTTGAAAAGTTGGTAAAACATGTGCTTGTTTTTAGATTGTGTTTCCAACATATGCTTGTTAACAAAAGTCAAGGAAAAAAAATAGTAAAAATATTATACTCTGTCTCCATTTGTCTTACAAATTGTTTCTCTTTCTTCCTATTTAAATTTTATTCTCGCTCAATTATTTTTTTTAATATATTTTTATTTGTTCAAAAAAAAAAAAAAAAAAAAAAAATTCCTAGAAAAAGTTAGTGCACTTCGAATTTTTAAAGGACACAACATGAAACTAATATTACAATAAAATATTAAATCGTTACATTCAATAAGAAAGAAATTACATGCAATGTCTCTAGCTTATTAATTGGCATGGATAATTTGTTACAAGTCGAAAGGAAGGTAAAAAGATAAAAGCTTGTTATGAGGAATATAGAGACAAGCTGAGACAATTAGTTTTGTTAGGTAAAGTTGTTACGATGATATTAATATTTATAATTAAATAATGTGTTTTTTTATTATTATTTTATTATTATTATATATATATATATTTTTTTTTTACTTTGTGTAAGAATTTTAGGTGACACAATTTAATGAAAGAAATAAAGATAGATAATGAAAATTATAGGATGTAGAAATAATTAGATGAATGAAAAGAAAACCATGCAATGCCCCTTTTTGTAACTAAACAATTAAATGAACTATAAAATGATACTCCCTCTATTCCAATATTATTTCTTACGTTTTTTTTTTGGGATGTCCCAAATTAACTGTTCACTACTAAAAATAGATAAGAAAATTTGGTGTAATTACCATATTACCCTTACTTGATATTTTTATTACAAACATTAAAGAAAACATTAATAAATTAGTTAATGGTAAAACTGTCATTCTGTCAAAAGTAAGAGAGAAAAAACAATAATGATTATGTTTTTCTTAAACTATATGTTTCTTGTCGATGGACAATTACTTTAAGATGAATGGAGTAACAAGGGTGTGTTTGTTATGACACTTTGGATTAGGTTTTAGCTTAATGTGACATTAACTAATTGTTTAGTTAACTCTTTTGAATTAGGATTTAGTTTTAAGTATCAAATATATGGATTGTGCAAAAGTAGGTGAGTTGGGTTGGTTTTGGTAAAAGTGTGGACCTATTTCGTGCACTCTCTCTATCTCTTTCATCATTTTGTATTATAAAAGTAATTAAAATTAAAATACATGTTTTCACTAATTATTAAAATAATTTGTATTCATTAAATTTACTTTTTTTCTCTTACCTCTAAATCAAATACAAATCCAAATCCAAATCATAAACCTAAATTCAAATTCAATTCTAATCTCGACTGCAAACCAAACACACTCTAAATAATTTGAGAGGAAAATGACATAATAAAGATTACATGAGAGAGAATAATTTAAGAGGGAAAAGACAAGATAAATATTAGATGGAACAACATATGTAAACAAGCATAACCTTGTCCAAGTTTTGAAAAACAAGCACAAACTTAGGATTGACTCCCAGTTATACATATATACTATTGATGCATGAGTTGCTGTTAATTTGTGTATTGATTGAATACCGTCTGATCGCATCCTTTTGTAACCCAAATTCCGTTTTTGTGATAGGTTCGCTCTGCTCCCAACCACCTTGCTCACCTAAGAATCCCCCTTGAAGGTATAGAAGCCGCCACCAACTACTTTTCTTACCAAAATTTCAGAAGCACATGGGGATTTGGAAAGATATACCAGGGACAACTGTCATGGTCAGGTGAGTTGATTAACATCGTTGCTCAGAGGGCATCTAGTAAAGAATGGGATGAAATAAAACAACAATTTTGGATGGAGATTTCCATGCTATTTAGTCTCCAGCATAAAAATCTTGTTTCTATTGTTGGGTTTTGTAATGAAGTTGGTGCAGAGACCATCATTTACAAGAGCGAGATCGCTAGGGGAAGGCTCGACAATTATCTAAGTGACCCGGTGTTGTTGACATGGGTGCAAAGATTGGAGATATGTGTCGGTATTGCGCATGCATTGAGTTACATTCATTATGATGAGCCATGTGATTTTAGCGTTATACACCGGAACATCAGCAGTGAAACAGTTCGATTGAATTATGACTGGGAACCTAAGTTATCGGAATTTCGACATTCCATGAAGATCAAAGCATCTGAAAGGCACCATTCATTCCATACTGATTCAGTTTGGTCTACGAAAGGGTATACAGATCCAACATACTTAGAGACTAGAAGTGTGAACCACAAGTCAGATATCTACTCCTTTGGGATAGTATTGTGAGAACTATTGTGTGGTAGGAAATCAGTAAGTGACAATCAAGATAACAAGTATTTGGCTCCAGTGGTAATTTTTCATTATAGAGAGAAAATACTCGATGGTATCATTGATCCAGATCTACAGAAACAAATGGATCCGCGATCCTTGAACATTTTTGCGGAAATAGCGTATGACTGCTTGAATGAAGAAAGATCTCAACGCCCGAATGCAGATGAGATTGTCACAAGACTTGAGAAAGCTTTGGCACTCCAGTTGGAACGTGAAAATATTGTAAGACTATTTCATTTATCTTTATCTTTGTATCACAATAACTACTCTATAATACAAACAACATTTATTTACTTATGGTTGTATTTGATGTTAAAGGAACACTCATCAGTCGTGGACGAAGTTGGAGGGACATCATCCAGTCATGAGAAGGTAGTTGATATCTTTTTTAGCTCTTGTTATAAGCCACTGAAATCATTAAAAAAAGAGGAAAATGTCAAAACAAGAGAAACGATAAAGTTAGATGCAAGTAAAGAGGGGACAGAATTATTTGTACACAGAAAAAAGAATTTAAAATATACTATAAACTGTTAGATGATGATACTTTATAATGCAATTTACAACTTCAAAGTTTTGTTATGGAGTGTGAATAATAAGAACTTACAGGGTGGAGTCAACAAAGAAGCTCAAAGTTATATTCTTAACAATATTTTATTCTTATTAATGTTTTAAAAAGGGGGCAGTTATTAATACGGTGGCTATGTTTTTATTCATACGGTGGCTACTTTTTTTTTATTTTATTTTTTTTTTATTTTTATTTTTTATTTTTATAATTTTGTTTATATCAAAAAGCTATAAACCTGAAAATGCGGAACTGTAAATATAAAGAATAATAAGCCAAACGCTTAAAACTGTCAGAAATACGGAACAAAAACTGACAAAAAACTGTGTTATACTGGAAAAAGTGGGGAGATAAAAGGAATATTCCCTGAGAAAAGTGGCAGGGCTAGGGGCATAGCCCCCGTATGAATAGTATATCCCTTTAAAAACATTGCTTATGGATGGCTTACAATAAACAGTGACCGTTGTCATTGTTGTTGGGTACTGTACTTCTCAAAAGTATATCGGCTATTTTAAAGGTTTAAAAGAAAACAAAACAAAAAATGGGTACTAGCAAACAAGGATATAGATGTCTTTTCCAGTTAATATTTTGTGTACACATAAATACACTCAATTCACATATCACTCCCCTAAACTACTACTATATTTGTCTTAAGAGGTGGTGGTTGTGAGTTATGGTTAAATTGAGGTTCAAGTTATTATACATGCAAAATATTTTCCATGTTGACGGAAAATCACATTTGCGAACAATTTTTTGCAAAATCTAATTGTTCTTTATAATGATACACAAGATCCCTCTTGAACTTACGTAGCTTCTTACTATATTTTCTCTTTAATAAATGTTAAAAATGAATGATTAACCTCAATGAAGTGTTCCACCTTGAAAATCTGCACACTTCATAATGTTGTCTTCTTTGGTACATATAGGGATCAGCGAGTCAGTTCACATCCACAGGCGTTGAATCCAATTCCAGCAAAAAGACAATGTCTTCGATCAAATACCTTTCCCACTCACAATTCAGCTTTGAAGATATACTATCCGCAACCAACAACTTTGCTCCTGAGAATAAGATCAGAGGAAAATCAGGTGAATGGGTTTACCAAGGCCGTATGTTGCATTCCGGACAGTTCATCAATATTGTTGCACGGGGGATCTATCTTGAGAGCAAAAAGTTTAGATTGGAGAAGTCGATGCTTTCTAGTCTCAACCATACGAATCTAGTGTCTGTTATTGGTTTTTGTGATGATGAGGTTAGGACGATTATCATATACAAGAAGGAGGCCAACGGAAGTCTCAACAAATATCTAAGTGACAAGACCCTCACATGGATGCAAAGGTTGAAGATATGTTTGGGCGTTGCAAATGCACTGAGTTACATCCATTATGATGTTGGACGCGATTTTAGTGTCATACATTGCAACGTCAGGAGTTCAAAAATTTTACTTGATGACGAATGGGAACCCAAGTTATCTGGTTTTCAACTTGCATTGAAAAATACATTAGCTCGGAGGCACCGCCTTCTTCTTACTCGTGATATTGTTAAGAATGCATACTTGGACCCAAAATATAAAAAGACTGGTGGTGTGACCCACAAGTCAGATGTGTATTCATTCGGTGTTGTATTATTCGAAGTCTTATGCGGAAGGAGTGCAGAAGACGAAGATGAAGACGGAGACGAAAACGAAGATGAAGATGAGTTGAGAAAGGGGTTATTATTAAGTCAGCTGGCCAAATCTCAGTTGGATGAAATGATCATGCCGCATTTAAGAAAACAGATGGACCCAGAATCATTAAAAATCTTCTCAGAGACAGCATATTGGTGCATAAAAGAGGAACGAGCAGATCGCCCATATATAGATCAGGTTGTCAAAAGACTTGAGAAAGCATTGAAATTTCAACGGAAACATGAAAATCCAGTAAGAAAATCAGCATTGTTTGTCATCTTTATGTAACAATAATTGTTATATCTTTCAACTCATTTCCTATTCTCTTGCAAATATCATTTTAGGAACTTCCAAGAAATGCATTTGACGCCACATCATCAGATCATTTGAAGGTAATTATTTTTCTTTAACTTTTAATTTGAGGTCGATTATCTTAATTAATAAATAATAGTTACTCTACATTACTAACTGTTATTGTTTGGTTTATTGTATAACCACTATATCCTCAATATACAATTTTTTTTAATTCTACAAATAGGACGATCAGTTGTATGTTTAAACCAACCAACTGTTATTATATGGTTTACTTTATGCCCACTATATATATCCTCACCAAAGAAATTATATCATATTTGAAAGTTGGGGTTTTTTCATAATAAAACTAAGATTTTTATAGATAACCTTGATTGTATAGAACTAAGATTTTTATAATAAATGTGGTGAATTTGGTTGTATAAAAAATGTGACCATTAGCTTGATTGTATAAATAGAGCATGCACTATGGTAGAGCTTTTAAAAAGTTTTATAAACTAGTCATGTCATCAAACTATAAACCTTGTATCATATGTGAAAGTTGGGGATTTTTAAAGCCACCAACCTTAGCTGGTTCGATCCCCGACGACCATCCCCTGTAAACATAAAAATGATACCTAGACGGCTAGATAGAAAATCAATTCCATTCATACATTTATGGAACCTACATCGCTTCTATATATACAACCATGAATCTTAACAAATGTTATTTCTTAATTTTGGCCAGTGAACTTTTAAATAAAGATATTATAGAATTAAAAACAAAAAGTAACAAACTAACACCATTGTTATGTCAATTTAGCTTTGGATAGCTAAATATATATTCAAGGACTATGTTTTAAAATGTTATATCATTTATAAGGCTAAGATGAAGAAGACGCTATAAAATGGTTGAGAAGATAGTGAAAACCTTATGTAAAGTATCAGGTTTCAATCTTCAACCACGTATAAAACATCTTAAGCCATATATAAAGTAATTTATTCTATGCTAATTAACCCAAGTTTGAATTACTCTAATTATTTAGCCTCATAATTATTAGGTTAATAAGATTTTTAAATTCATCTGGGTTACATACTACCTTACACTAAATGAGACCAAACTACACATAGCACCGTGCTTTTTTTTTTTTTTTTTTTTAACAACATTATAACTTCTACATATTGATGTGTGATACTAATTTATCCATCTATTGAAAGTATATGTGTGCTGCCACAACGCGCGGCCATGAGAACATGCGTTCATTTCATACATTCACTATCTGAAACACGGCATATGTATGTTATCACTCAATCTTCATTACATGTCTTGATATTTTTGCTAGATGTATCTTCGGGCTATAGTTTTAGGGGTGAAAATCATTTTTACAATAAGTAACTTAAAATAGATCAACTGTTGCTTTTGAGTGTTCTCACATTGGTCAATCATAAGATAATTTTTTTTTTTTTCATTTCATTTTATTTTATTTTTTAGTTTGGTGCTGCATAACTTCATAATGTTGCAGGGGAAGAACTTGGACCACTTGAAGATTGGACTAACTGATATAAACGATGCTACCAACAAATTTGATGACGCATATTGCATAGGGTCAGGCAGATTCGGTATAGTGTACATAGCAGATCTTGAACATTTCGATAGCAGTAATTCCTCGTCGATAGAAGGTGTGAATAAGTGCGATTTACCCAGAAAACGAAGCACGGTAGCCATAAAGCGCATTCAAAATCAAGAAGGAGAACAAGGGTTCATTTCAGAAATTGAAACTCTAACTACTTGTAAGCATGATAACATAATCTCTCTACTTGGATTTTGTTCAGAAGGTAACGGTGAAATGATCCTGGTTTATGAGCATGCTTCAAAAGGAAGTCTTGAAAACTATTTGGGAAGCAGTGAAAAAATGACTAATCTTACTTGGGTGCAACGTCTAAATATATGTCTTGATATTGCACATGGTTTGAATTACATTCACAACAACACAGATCATGGCAAACAAAAGATGATACACCGTGACATCAAAAGCGATAATATTCTGTTGGAAGATAATTGGAAGGCAAAGATTGCGGATTTTGGGCTCTCCAAATTCCACCCAACAGATCAAGCGGCCAGCACTATCTATACCAATATGATTGCAGGTACAAATATGTATTTGGATCCAGAGTATCAGAAGTTTGGAAGATTAAATAAAAAATCAGACATTTACTCTTTTGGAGTAGTATTGTTTGAGATTTTGACTGGGAGGTTGGCCTATGATCGTATTTTCACCGACATTGATGGGAACGGGATTGCACCTATTGCACGACGTCACTTTGAGAAGGGGACACTAATGGAAATTGTTGATCACAAGATAAAGGAAGAGACCAACGAACATGTCTTTTCTTTAAGTAGAGGACCCAATAAAGAGTCTTTGGACATAATTTCAGAAATCGCTATTCGATGTATTGCAGAAACTCAAGTCAAACGTCCATCAATAGATGTTGTCATCAACGAACTCAAAAAAGCTTTAAACTTTCAGGTAAATAATGGACTATTACTCAATTTCCCATTTAAGTTATTTTAGACCTTAACTATTGTGACTTATTATTTTAATCTTAAAATTTACTAACTTGGTGATTTAACCACTTTATGAAATTCTAGCAATTGTAAACCCCCTCAGCCCCCCTCCCCCCGCCATGATGTGTATATATATAAAGTACCTCAAAAAGTCCAAAAGTGAAAGTTTAGTATCTCAAAAAGTACGAAATTGAAAGTTAAGTACCCGTATAAGCAAAAAAAATTGTTCGATACCTAGAAGAGTATTTTTATACAAGTATAATGATTTTTAAAGTTATTATCCCTATATTTTCTTGATATGAACTTGTAGACTGAAAACCTAAAATTCACGAACGCATTTTTTATAGCAAGTAGTTCATTATGTTTTTAACTTATAAAATTGACTCACTGTCTAATGATTCATAGGAGAACCACAAGGACAGCCTCAAACTGTCACTTGAAGACATAAAGTTGGCAACACAAGACTTCAGTGAAGACAATATCATTGGACATGGAGCTTTTGGGAATGTATACAGAGGAGTAGCTGCTCATGGAGGTAACTACATTGCTGCAAAGCGATTGGATAGGAAGTCTGCCGAAGGAGAAGCTGAATTTATGACAGAGCTGGAAATCCTTATGGAGTATAAACATGAAAATGTCATTGGTCTTATAGGCTACTGTGATGAAGAGGATGAGAAAATAATTGTTTATGATTATGCATCCAGACTAAGTCTTGATAAGTACCTGAGCGATGATAGTTTTACGTGGGTGATGCGGCTTAAAATTTGCATTGATATTGCAATCGGGTTGGAGTTTCTTCATGGAAATGTTTCAAGTTCAGAGATGGTAATACATAGGGACATTAGCAGCAGCAACATTCTGCTGTTTGATGATTGGAAAGCAAAAATGACTGATTTTGGGCTTTCCTTTGTATGTCCAACAAATCAGGATGCAGGCTTTGTCATCGACAATGTTACAGGCACAATCGGCTATCGTGACCCACTATACTCGAAAACAGGCTTCTTAACCAAAGAATCTGATATATTCTCGCTGGGTGCAGTTTTATTTGACATATTGTGTGGGAAACTTTCGTCTGAAAAGCTAGATGATGAGTATCTTTATTTACCCTTTTTGGCTAAACACCACTATCATGTAGGAAAACTTGATAAGTTAGTATTTGAGGGTATAAAGGAACAAATTGAGCCACAATCGTTTATAACATTTGCAAGGATTGCCTATCAATGCATACATCACAGGAGAGAAAGACGGCCAACAGCTAATGAAGTGGTCATGCAACTTAAGAAAGCATTAGAATTGCAGGTAAGTTTCTATATCTTGACAAAAAGTGGCTAAATTTTGATTCATATATATCTATTCTATGGCCATTAAACTGTAAGAAAGTAACTGTATGAAACACGACTTTATTAATTGATTAATTAATGTATATACAGGAGGATTATGAGAAATGGGAGCCCAAATTGCCTAAAGACCATAAAGAAATAATCCAGAAGTCAAACTGCCCTGAAATCTATCCTACCATCAAGAAACAGGATCTTTACAACATTTTTTCAAAGCGAATCCTCCTTCAACAAGACATAATGGTAATGAGTTCATTCTCAAATCCCAGTTATATTTTTGTGCATCTTGTGTTCTATGTATCCTTTAGTTTATTAGGGATGAATAAAAATCATACAAGCATTCACACATCCTAACGTTGAGCCTGACTTGTTTCTTTGTTTTATTACAGTTGATGTCATTCGATGATATTGGAGAAAGAGATGCAATGGTTTCAGCGATATTGTTTTCCTACAAAAACAGCTGTCTACATGAGTGGAAATCTCTTCCAGAATCAAGGTTATTCTCTCTACCTCTGTTTGTAAATATATATTGTTGTTATATGCATAATCTACAATCTAATATGATCAACAACTTTTAGAATAAGAAATATAAACAACTGACTTTCATAATAAGTATAGTACAATAATGTTTGTTAATCAAATGGTTAATAGACTCGAAGAACAGTAAATAGTAGATGCTTTGTAACTTGTACATGTTTAGTTAGATCTTTCCATATCAACTCTAAAGTCTCTTCAAGCTTTAGTTTATTTATACGTTGAACCTTGATATTTACTGAAAGTACACAAAAAAAGCTTTATAAGTTAAAACATAATAATTAGGTAAGAATGATCAAGCTTAAGGTTGCATGACATGTACTTTTCCGCTTATCAAAAGGAATGGAAATTCAATCTTAGACAAAATTATATTTTTTATAGGAATTGGATTAGATAGTGCCGATTTAAAAAAAAATGTATTTTATGTTAACTAAAATGACTATTCTTTCTATATAATACTAATGAAAGGGTGAATAACATGAATAGAGCTACTTTAAAGTATGCAGTTATGTTCATATGTAAGATTTTAGTGTCTTCTTGAGTAATTCTAATAGTCTCAGATTTCTGTATGATATTTACATGTTGCTGGTAGTTGATATGTACTCTGTAGCTTGATTCTGTTTTTTTTTTAAATGCGGTTGAGGTACGCCCTGTTTTTGGCCCTCTGTTTGCACGCCACGAATAATAAATTACTAGCATCTTGCTTGTTTATTTCAAGATATTATCCCTCTAAAAATTAGATACTTAATGGTTATAAGAAAATTATCATTGTTAATTATATATTTATGGATACAATATGTTTCAGTTTTAAATTTAAGTCTTTTCCCCATTCCAAAATACATTGTTTTCTTATTTATTTTGGTTTAAAGAAATACTAAATTCTAAAGTAGAAGTGTACATCTTGGGGAATAATGGTTATGACTAACCGGGACTTGAATATTTATTATATGTGCAGATTTGAGTCAGTAGCGGAGATGTTAGATATTTCCAAATTGGACATTGAAATAAAGACAAATGCTCAACTTTTATCTCCAAATGTCGTTTATGGGATCTATTTAGTCTTCAAATTTAGTGATTCAAGAAAAGTTTCAACTAAACCGATGTGTGTTAACCTAAAGTATAAAAAGGGACTTGAAACTCTACATGCATATTTCGCAACGTGGAGAGACAAGGACTGGATGATGATTGAGTTGTACCAATTCTTGAATCAGAGCGAATATGTTGTTTTTGAGTTTCTACTTGAGAGCTTTTCATCACACTATTGTGGAGAAAGTGTGGTTTATATTGAAGGCATTGAATTTCGAGCAGTTGACAATGTAAGTTTGAATTCCTTGTTTCCATTATAAACTCTTTTGTTTATATACAAAGAGGTCGGATACATGTCAAAAAACTAAACTAAACCCATGATCTATGTTGCATATTTAACATGGTTTGCACACAGGTGAAACATGAAGAAATCGGGAAATTGAAGGAAGTCCAACATGTCTTGAAATCAAACTTCAATGCGGATCAGGTACAACAAATTCCAACTAACTTTGAAGAAATATTCAAGATATGTAGAAGCTACGACGAGTTGTTCTGGTTGGGCGAAGTCGACAAAAAGAAACTTCTTGTGCTTTCGGCAAAGGCAACTTTATACAAATTCTCTAATGTAGATCTTTTTTCATCAAAACCATTAGCAAAGTCCAGGTTTGCTTCTTACATTATAGCTATTTTTGTTACAGTTTCCTTTAACTAGAGGCGGCAATTCCTAACACTACATGAAACAAGACCCGAGACCGATACATAAATAAACGGGTTATGGTTGGGTGTAAATAGTGTTCGGGCCGCGTTCGGGTTGGGTTGGGTTAAATAGGTCGACCCGAAAACCCGTTTAAGTATTTTTGAAAGAAAATATTAATTTTATAGTTGTTTAGAGGTGTTATATGGGTTGAATGGGTTTAACGGGTGAACTTGCCAACCCATTTAACCTATTTAACCAATGTAACTCGCTAAACCGCCAACAGAGTTAGATAAGCGGGTCAAATGGGTCGAGTTCAAGGTATGTCTAAACAAGTTGGGGTTCACAAGTCTAACCCAATTACTTTAACATGACATGTTCAGGTTGGGGAATAACCCGAATCCCACATGAATTCCCGGCCCTACCTTTAACCACTAAACTTTTTTTATTGTACATCCAAATATGTAGATGTCACATGTAAAACCAGATTTTCTAACCGAGTGTTATTTTATTTGTAGTTGACAATTAAAATTTCATGAATTAATGGTTGACAAAAGTTTCAGTTCTTGGATGTAGTTTCCTGTCTTTATATATAACTTCCTTCTTAATCTATCCTACGTGCAGATTTCAAGAGGTGATTGAGCTTTTACCACAACAAGTATTTCATCTTAATTGCACGATCAAAAGTCAAATGTTGTCCGAAGATACAGAATACGCGTGTTACCTTGTGTTCAAGCTTTCAGAAAAATGTCAGGGGCTGCATTGTCCAGTAAAAGTACGCGACATACTGCACAAAGAAAACAATGAGGCTGAATTTGTTTATTTTATAACCCCAAGCGCATTGAACATAAATGGAATCACTCGGGTTCCGAAACAAAGGAAAGATGGATGGATGGAGATTCAACTGTGGAAATTTAACTCAGCTAATGAATTCAAGGATGGCTCTCTTTCTATTGATATAAAGTTCACAAGTCATGAAGGAACAATGTCTGGCCTCATCGTATGTGGTCTTGAGTTCCGGCCAGTGTAAGAGTATATTCCCAAACTGTTTGAAATTTGTGTTTATTTTGAGTATCAGCAAAAGGGTTCTATCGTATTTGTGCTAAAATATAGCATACTTTATCATACTAAAACTAGCTATGAGTTTACAGTAAGTTGCTGTGTGATTTTTAAACTTGTAGGCTTGAAGTCAAGGACGATGGACTACCGTTACTTCTAGATTCTTTAAGGACTGAAAATGATAAGATGAGGAGGTCTGGAGGGCTGCAGAGTCATTTTCTAACCTGTCCAAGCATATACACATCGTATATGTGTGTTTGTTTTGTCTTAAGTGGGATTTTTCTAGGTCTTTTGTATCAAAAAATGTTGTCTAGTTAGATATGATGTATCATGTATCTGGTGTGATTATGTTCAAATTATTAACTGTTTTTAAGTCATTATTTTCACGGGATAAGATCCTCTCAAGTTATAAATAACTTGAGAGAATCCTCTCCCTATTTTCACAGTGTGACACCTGAATATTAAAAACTAGTAATGTACATCTAGGGATTATGTGACAACTACAATGTGATTTGGCAAAGATATAGTACAAAAGATGACCTTTTATATGACAGGCGAACTTGATTTTAGTGAGTTATGATTGGCAATCTTAAGCTCTTGTGGAAGACTATTCAATGCTTGACTAGTAATGGCTACTGTACCCAACTTGGAGACTTGTACAATGTTACTTGATGGATCAGGTTTCTAGTAAGCTTAGACCGTTTGTCTATATCAAATGCATTTTGTCACCGAGAGTTCAATGAATTTGAACACCCGAATCATTTATAGGTTGTTGAATGGAACCCAACTCCTCTTCATCTATGAAAGTCGCAAGTCCTGTAATTAAATTGAGTTGCACTCCAACTGTTTGATATAATGTCTGCTTGAATCGCCTTCAAGTAAACGGCCTTTTTTAGTGGAGATTTGGTTTTTATTGAGAGAAATCGGATAAATTAGTAGCACCCTTGAAGCCTTTTTGTTATAAAAGGAATTGAAGTATCATATGTGCATGATAATGCAGACCTTTGAAGGTTTTTAATGGGAGTGATCAAGAAGATGGTAATTGTTGAATGGCCATAGAGTTTAAGGTCTTGTGTGTTTATTGGGTTATGAGAGTTGGGTTGTATACTTGTATAGCAACTGTTTGTGTGAAAGCAAATTATTGGAGATGCTCTAAGTTAAGATCACCTTCCAACACTAGGGAACATTTTCCCATTAGGGACAATAAAACAATCTCTTGCAATCACATAGGACTCGAGCATGGGAGGTGATACTCACAACACATTTTTTTATGCATGCACCACAATTTGTGCATTACAGTATTGTACAGTACAAACTGTAATGCACAAATTATGGTGCATGAATCAAAAAATATGGTGTGAGTATCAATTCCCCTCGAGCATTCTTTCATTCACCAACAATGTGCCTGTAAAAAAAAGATGACCAGTTTTTTTACCAATTAAATTGCATAAACAAGTAATCTTTTATTCGTCAAATAAACTTGCATAAGACAATATGAACAAGATATGATGAGCTTACCCATAGGCTCTGAGATCAATGTATCTGCTTTCTCAGGCAATTCTACGTCTTCAACTTTGCCCTTGATACATGACGATGCCAAGAATACCTCCAAATGATAAGCATCCAACAATATAAGCAACATGACGATGCCAAGAATACCTCCAAATGATAAGCATCCAACAATATAAGCAACCAAGCTTGTACTAGGGACACTAACCGTAATTCGTTGTGCCAAGAGAAGATTCCCAGCAATAAGCTTTTGAGCATAGTCAACCATTTCCGATGCTTCCACAGCATAAACATGTTTCGCATCAGCCTAAACAAGAGAAGAAACAAAGAGGATGAGAAATTGTGAGTTGGTGTTTGGATGTAGGATTTATGAAATGGAAATATAAAGATTCGAGGATTAGGTCGAAAAAGAAGATACATAAGTAACTCTACTAAAACATGGTTAATTGGTTTTTAAGTAGCCGGTACAAAACTAGTTAATAAAACATATTTTGATCCCTGTATACTTGGAGCCAGAATATGATATCCAAACATTAAACACTGATTATCGCAATTTCAAGTCCCAATAATTAGAGGATTCCAAAATGCAAATCTAAACACCCATATGTTATGCTCCCGACTTATGGATTTGGTTATGGGTCTTTTTAGGGTGAAATCAAGTGACGGGTTAGAGTATTTCTTTGTTGTTATGCCCTTTTTTGTTCGATTTACTCATGAATTTTAAAAGCTCATTACAGAGAACTCTTCGATCTCATAAACACACACTTTTCTGGAAAGACAACTTGTCTGTCCCTTTTCTTATTATTATTATTATTTTATATATATATATATATATATATATATATATATATATATATATATATATATATATATATATATATATATATATATATATATAAGATAGACAAGTGCAACTGCTTACTAGTTGTAACTGCAAGGCTTGCAGTAATTAACTACCTAAATTACATAACTGCTTAATACTAGAAAATAATAGGAATTTATCAATAAAAACATAGACATATAAGCTGGACTACTAGGTTACTTTATTGCAGCAACTAGACTTATAGTGATATAACATTACTCCCCTTCCCGACAATGAGCTTGTTCGCAAGCGAAAGAGGATTCCACATAACCAACAACTAAGAAACACCATTACACATGCGATACAGACGGTTCTGGATCATCATCAGAAGATTCGGAAATACCAATGTAAAATAATTGGTTGCAATGGTGACCTGGTGAGTAGATTTCATCACAGTTAAAACAGAGATTCTTCACTCGTCGCTCCGCTATTTCAGCCCTTGTTAAACGCTTGATGTAGTGACTTGGTCGTTGTGTGGATGATGACGTGTTAGTTTGACTCAGATCAACTCGTTGAACATGCTGTTGTGTTAACTGATTTTCAGATTTACGTCGTTTATATAAACGCGCGAAGTACATAGCAGATGTGAGATCAAGTTGGTCGTTGTAATTCTACTTCTATTGCTATGTAGTCTTGCAACCCACTAATGAAAATCTCTGCTTCTTGTTCTGGTCGAAGATGACATGTACGAGCAGCCAATTTCTCTAACTGTCGTTGATATTCCTCAACAAATCCGGTCTGTTGGAGTTTAACCAACTCTCCTAACTCACTACGACTACCATAAGAACCAAATCTTCGGCGACAATGGTCCTTAAACTCCTCCCAGTCCATATGTGGGCGATCCCTGTCCAGTTTTAAAAACCAATATTGGGCATCGTCCTCCAGATGTGGCGCCACCATACTTATCTTCTCTTCATCCGCAACCCGCTGGTGTCTAAAATAGTAATCACAACGACTCATCCATGGTAAAGGGTCTGTTGACCCATCATTCCGAGGAAAATCAATTTGCAGCGACGGTTTGTGACCCCACTTCCTCCACCACCACGATCAGAACCTTCTTAGTTGCGTCGATTGACGCGAGATTCGTGTGTGGCGCTGCTGTTAGTGTTTTCTCGGCTTATTTCATCAAACTGAGATTGTATTGCTTATCCTCGTCGTATCGCTTCATAAAAGCCCCAAATTGTTGTTGAAAGAGTTGTATCGAGTCTCCCATGTCTTGTTGTTCCGATACCAAGTTGTTATGGTCCCGACTTATGGATCTGGTTATGGGTCTTTGTAGGGTGAAATCAAGTGACGGGTTAGAGTATTTCTTTGTTGTTATGCCCTTTTTGTTCGATTTACTCATGAATTTTAAGAGCTCATTAGAGAGAACTCTTCGATCTCATAAACACACTTTTCTGGAAAGACAACTTGTCTGTCCCTTTTCTTATTATTACATATATATAAGATAGACAAGTGCAACTGCTTACCAGTTGTAACTGCCACTACAAGAAAAAATGGATTTTGTGACCACACGAATATGGTCACTAATAGCACATATTTGGTCACTAAGTTGATTTAGTGACCAGATGAGAGTGGTCACTCGTCGTCACTAAAAGTCCGTCACAAAATGTAATAGTGATGACATTTGAATATAGTCACTAAATAGTGACGACATAAAGTGGTCATTAAAATTTGTGACAACCTATTTGATCACTTATTCTTAGAGGTGGCAAAATGGGCAGGCCGGGCGGGCACGGGCACGGGCTAAAATGGGCACGGGCTAGAATAGGCACGGGCTTAAACGGGCACGGGCTAAACGGGCACGGGCCAAACGGACACATGTGTTACAAATAGCTTAATAAAATACCTAAAACGACGAAATAAATTCATTAAACGTAATATCTTATTTATATTAAAAAACTTAAAGATATTATATTAAAAAAAATTCTTTAAAACAATCGTAATGTTCTACAATTGAATAAAAATAATGTGCCCGTTAGTGCCCATTTAAGTTTTCAATAGGCTATATATGCCCATTTCAAAAAAAAGAAGGCTAAATGTGCTCAAATCTTTTAAAATTTTGCACATTTAGCCCATCTTTTTGCTTCTGGGCACATTTTGCCACCTCTACTTATTCTCGTCATTATGTGGATTAGTGGTCACTATTTTGATCAATTAGTGACCGAAATAGTGACCAGTACATAGCAACATAGTGACAGCGTAAGTGGTCACTAATTTAAAAAATAATAGCAAAAAAAATCTGCAAAAAAACTGCAAATACCACTTTAATACAATTATTTCACAGAAAAATGAAAAAAGAATTATTCGAAACAATAAATTTCCACAATTAATAACATCTACATATCCATATTTCTTTGTTCCAAACTAAAAATAAGAATCACCATTACATCCACTTGATACCAACATAACACATAACAAAACAAAAATAACCCGCCAAGTACTTAATAACGGTTGGTGCTACCTGAATTCTGAATCAAATTCTGCAAGTTGCCAAGCTACGTAAACTAACTTGTGCCTGAGATTTGAGAGAGTATCATGTTCAAAGTCGTTATGTATATACATCAATCTGATCACCTCTGAAATAAAATTCTGTTTTGACCCTTTAGTCCTTTACTCAACCCGCCGACCCTCGTGTTTGACTCAATAGACATCAAACAATTACTGGTACATTTTAATTTCATCAGAACCTACGATAAATAACTACTTAATTAGGCATCAAACAAGTAAAATTCCCGATTGCTGTAAACAGCTAGTAATGCATAGCAGTATGAAGGAGCTCACTTAGATTATGTAAATTGTTCATGATATAAAAATCTTTGCAATCAAGCACCTCTCTTGCACTGAATTTAATATACCTTTGGACCCAAAGTAGCTTTTCAGTCATCTTGAAGTAGCAAATAGCAGATCGAGCAATTATGGGGCCTGCAGAAATACATGTCATATGTCAACCCCTTGCTATTACTTATATGTCCTACAATTAGAAATAAGAAAGCAACAGACCTGCTAATTACCTTCCTCCAATTCATTTACTTGGTTGCTTTTTAGCAGAGCGTTGACAGCTAGATTATGTACCTGTATCCATAAGAAAATTGTTTTCAAAACTTAATTATGTTAAATATTTTATTTAGTTTAAGAGTGGCATAAAGAAATTTGCAGACCTTTAGCTCAACCGTGACTTTTCTATAAGCACCAGGACGAATCAAAACAGACCGATTGACCTGTTTTCCAGGAGATATGCTAATCTAAGCATCACAGTACCACAAAATTTCATGGCAAAAAAGTAAAATGGTTCATATATAAAGTAGGATCATTAAATCAAGCTGACCTCGTCTGAGTAGCAAGTCTCTTCTTCATTATCCCCTCCAAGATCCGGAATCCCATTATCTGACGCCCAAAGTATCTGCAACTATTACAAGGGACTCAGAGATTAATTAGCAGACCCAATGCTTAATGATATAGTACCAGGTTAAGGGTTCAAAGAATATCAAACAAAAGGTAAACCAGAAACAACCTGTTGTTGATCACGTAATACGTGAATTCCCTTAATGTTCTTTGTAAGATCTTTTCAGCATCTTTTGAGTTCCCAACATACTCCACCTGGATATTTTCCCATATAACGGTTATAATATGTTCTTATTTAACGAAAATCAAACAGGATCATATTTAGTTTTTTAAGTTTATAAGTACCAAACCTCACCTTAAAACTGGAAGTATCTCTAGACAAGGAAGGTTCTGATAAAGCTTGGCAAGCTTCAAGAAACAGTTTCTCTACAATATTCGGCGTTAACTCTTTATTTTGAACCAGACTGACCATTACCACATGTCCACATGGATTTTCGAATATGATGGAAAATATACAAGATAAATGCCAGTGCCCCGAACATCAAAGCTGAAAATAGAAAAGTAACAAATTACAATTGATTTTAACCTTTTTCTTATTGTAAGCAGTTTTGAGAGCATCATAATAGAATACTGGAACTTACCTTTTGTACAAGTAGAGAAAAAGGACTGACGATTCTAAGTAACAACACTCTGTTGTGGTTTTCATATAACTTTTATGCGGGCAGTAAGTTGAGGCACTTCACACGATGCCAAAAGCAAAACTTCATATTGCAGACATGAGAAGTACAGTCATTAGTAACTAACCCTAAAAGGGTCCGAAAGGATTAATAACAAATTCAAATAAGTACATTATATTGTCAGTCGTGATGTGTCTTATTGGGAGCATTATCTATAACCAGAAAGAGAAACAAAGATAGAAATTGACCTTGAAATTGATAAGAAATAACATTTTAGGCTAATTATGTTATTACTTTTCTTCTTTACTTTTTTGGATACCCGATATAGTTAAGCCACAATTAAATAACACTAATCAAACAGGCCCACAAATAGATTAGTAGAAGCTAACCAGCTGTACGACTACTGGCATAAAGAGAAAGCACGGCCTGAACATCAACATACATAGCAGGAACATTGGAAGTCTCAAACATGAATTGAGTCATCTTCTCTCTGTTAGCCCTAGGGATACCTCAAAGTAAGGATACCTCTCCTTGACTGTGCTTCATCACCAATGTAAGCATCTTTTTAGTCCACCATAACACCGGTATGTCTTGGTCTACCAAAAATACTTTGGAAAAACTACCCTCGAAGCATCATCACCAGCAAACACAACCTACAGATTTCTTAAAACACACTCAAATCAAAGCAAAAAAAAAACAATTAAAATTTTGAATTAACAAGTATAGAATGATACAAACCTTCACCATTCCAGTACCATTGTCACAAACTAGGGGCTGAATATATTCGGTATCGGCCATTTTCTATGGACTGTAATACAAAAATAAAATAAACAGTCACTACGCCATTCGCTTGTCAACTTAAATAACAAGTTAACAACCTTCAATCAGTTGCGCATTGTGCATAAATTGATAAACACCACAATTGACACTATACATGAAAATACTAAGGCATGCTCATTTCACTTTCTTCCTAACAATTATCTAAATCTCACTTCACGAATTTATTATTCAAAAACATCAAGTTCATGTTTCAGCATAATGTGATTATATATATACATAATGCTAATTATGCCTTTGTAAGCATCTAATAATCAAACACAACTACTTTTTATAATGGTGTTGGCCTTCGATAATTTTGAACTTCTTTTTTCTATTCGAATTTCGAAGAGTAGCACTAAAACAATTCATCCACCTTTACTCATCTTCGTATCCTTAGTTTTCCAATTAAGTTAGACAAATCAAGCTTCAACTTTTGCAACTAACTAACTAAACTACAGTATCTATTTTTTGAATTCACATCAATGTAAGAAAACCACAAAGTTAGTTCAAAACCAAAGAAACTCACCCACGACTATTACTATTACGACTCCCCACATGTATAGTCGCATATGTCATGTCTGCTATTGGGCTAACAAGTGCGAACTAACATGCTCTAACTGCAAGTCTAAGAACACGCCACATTGCCATTGTCAATTCACTACAAGAACAACTACCTCGGCTCATTATCTATTAAATTACAAACATTAAAACACCTTGAGTTCCAACTTTATATTAAGTAAATGCAATTAGACAAACACGTCACAGGACCATAAACACATTAGTCAAGTTGCTCTCAACACATACGCAAAACATAGTCGTAACCATAAGACTAATTATCTACAAGTATGAAATAACAATACAAACTTATAGTGCTAATCCTGCTACAATATTTCCCTTGCGCCTTCTATCAAGCACTTGTCATGCGTAAAAGGCCTACCATTATCAAACACTGAATTTGCTACAACATTTCCCTTGCGCATTTTATCAAACACTTGTCATGCATTAAAAGGCCTAATCACATTAACATTACACTTATAAAAGAAAATTTGCATAGAGGACTAAACACATAATCAACATCTAACCAAACAAAATTGCAGGAAATATACCTATCATGAACTCGAAGCAATTCCATAGAACTAGAGGAAATTCCGGTATTTAATTGGGGAGGGTGGAGATGATGGTGTGTGTTTTCAGATCTAGGGTTTGTGGAAAGAAAATGGGGAAGGAGGAAAAAATGGAGGTAGATTGGTTGAGATATGTATTTTATTCTTTGTTAACACGATATTTAGTGGAATCGGTTGAGATGCAAATATTTTTAACTTTTTATTATCTACTAGAAGGGTAACTGCGCAATGCGGCGGCGGGTACCCGATGACTATTTTGTAGCGAACAAATGTTTTGAGGTGGTGATGTGATGAGATGGTGGTGACAGCGGCGGCGATAAGTATAGTTATATGTGTTTGCTTACTCGTTTAGTAAATTCGTTTCACAACACTTCGAATGTATATGTGTTAGTTGTAAGTGTTTGTTTGGGTTACCCGTAACTTTTAAGCGACATCATTATTCCCGCATATAAAAATACCCTCGCAATCTCTTACGCATCAAACACTCCCCCAAAAGTATATGATTTTGACGAATCAAGATTATATTGATCGGAATAAATGAAATAAAGGTTAAAGTTGTAAAATTTTGAATTAAAATAAAATAAACCCACTAAAAATATAAAAACTAAAAACTCATAAAAATATATTAAAATGGATGTTGAATTAAAGAGCATAAAATTTTAGAAAATATGGTGAAATTAGATTATAATATAAATAAGTAGATAAAAAGATATTTTAATTTGAAAATAAAGATGAATTTTTAGTTGAGAAGTGACACATGTCATTTTATAATTGGAGTTCCTTATCTTAATTTTTGGTGGTTAGGAGTTAGGCTTGGAGTTTGTTAGAAGTTAGGTTTGGAGTTTGTTAAGAAGTGACACATGTCATCTTATGATTGGAGCTCCTTATCTAATTTTACATGCATTATAATATATATTTCCATAATAAGCAAGTAAAAAAGTCTGAATTTTTAAGCCTTCTAATTTTAGAAGGCCTAAATGCATTATAAAGTAGTATAGATTACTACTAGGCGAGTACCCGCGCCTGGCGACAGCGGTTTCTAGCGGCAGACAATTAACGATATGCGATGATAGAGTGGTGTGGTGGTGTAGTGGTCCGCTGGTGGAGGGGTTTTGTGGTGGTGAGGATGGTGGTTGATGAGATGTGTGGAAGATGAGTGCATTTTGTATGTGCTTTTGAGTGAGTTGTGATAAGAGAGTATTAAATATGCTTTTACATATGTCTCTCTCTCATTTAACCATTCCACTTTTTCACTTTTCCACTTTGACTGTTTTTCCATTTTATGTGGTATAGATATGTACCCGCGCGACGCGGGTACCCTGTGACTGAATTTTCTGATAATGTGATGTTATGCGGTCATACATTTTTTAACAAGTAATTTAGAAATAATAACAACGGAGATCTTGTTTAGTTTTCTTTTCGTTTTTGAGTCTAGGAAGATCTTTGTTATTAGTTTATTACCGTGAGTTGGGGAGTGACCAGTGGGTAGCCACAAAAAAAAAAAAAAAAATCTTACAAAGTTAAAAATGTTTTTTCAATAATGTAACAGTTCACTTTTTTGTATTTTAGTCAAGTGAGTTAGAGTTATAGGTCGAGGGGATGAACCCTTCGTCAATTTTAGAGCCGACCAACCCAGTTCGACCCTTATGTTGCAATGACAGCGACTCGGTCGACCGACCACTGCGGGCAGCCTAATGGCTTTATTTTTAAGTGCTTGGCTTAGTAGCTTGATTAGATTGTACATTGTGGTTAAATGTTGTATATTTTGGTGAAGGGATAAATTAAATAGTGTGTTAATTGTATATGTTGAATAATATTTTTTTTTGTTTTATTTGTGCTTCAAATAGTTGTAACTTATGCTTTTTCACTTGTATTTGCTTAAAAGTTCTATATTAGAAAATCTTAAAAAATTAATATGAGAGAAGGTACAAGATGCATTATAAATAGTATAGATTATATTACAACCATTTAGTGGGAATAATATTTAGCGAGCACATAGTGCATCTTTTTGCAGTATTTGTTGTTCACTAGTATGCACATGTTACTGAAAATTATATCACATATACAACGCGCTAGCAATACATGTCACACAGTGATCGACATTTTCTGTCATTAACTTCTAAAATTTTAGTGACCCGTAATGTCATCACTTTTTTATATTGAAAAAAATCTCACATGTACTTAGTGACAAAGTAGTTACCACTTTTAAGCTTAGTCACTAACTATTTATGGATGACAAATATTAATGTCCATGTGCTATATGGTCACTATTTTACTTAAATAGTGAACAAAAAAAAGTCGGCACTAAATTTTAGTCACTAAAAGCCCTTTTTCTTGTAGTGTGCAAGGCTTGCAATAATTAACTACCTAAATTACATAACTGCTTAATACTAGAAAATAACAGGAATTTATCAATAAACTAGCTAAAATGATAATAAATTGTATATCATAGGATTATCCATTGGAAAAAAATAGATAAATTATGCATACTACAAAAAATAAGTCGTGCCCATGTAACCAAATCAAGACCCTTGCGACTTATAGTCATTATAGGTATAATACAATAGCTAAGTTCGCTCCCAACTCTAACCATAACATCTCTATATCGAGAATAAGAAATCAACGATAAAAATGAAACCACAAAAAAGGAATACCAGCAGCATAGTGATTACTCCAAATCTAGGTCCTGCTAGTCTTTGTGCCAATACCTACTATTCCTATAATTGCAAAACATTTCCACCTTCATTTTGAAAATTATTTCAAAGACTGGGCCAATCTGCAAGAAATTATGCCACGTTATCATAAAGAATGTATATGCAACACTACTATATCCAACATAGATGTTGTATAAAAGAATTGGCGCAGATATTTTGAAGAGAAGCGTTTTGATATTAGCCAATACCTCAAGCAATAACAAAATATATTGTTAGATTTAAATCAATAAAACCCAACTTTCACATGATTATAACAGGACAGAGGGGTTATATCTACTGCTCCAGAAGGAGAATGATGTAAATAAAATGGTAGCAACTTTCAAATAGGAGAATGATGTAAATAAAATGGTAGCAACTTTCAAATAGGAGAATGATGTAAATAAAATGGTAGCAACTTTCAAATAATCATCCTATCATAGTTAACATAACATAATCCAGTCTTTGTGCATTTACTGTGGTATATCTAAAGGAAAAGCTAGTTACCATTAAAACTTCCATACCGTTAGACCAGTGGCCCTTTGACGTCAATTTGTTTTTTTTGTTTTTTTGTTTTTTTATGTCTTCAACACAGAAATTTTCAAATCTATTATTGCCGTTTGCTTGTGTTCTTCATTTTTTCAACTTTTTCGAATAAGTATTTCAATCGCTTTGTATATTTATGAAACACTATATCCTATCGTTATACTAGCAAGATATAGATTTGAGTGTTTGAGGGAGAATTGTTTAAAATGAACTAAAAGATTGATTAAGAATTAAGCAAAGCTGAATATGAATACCTAGTTAGTTTAGAATGTTTATTTAAAGTTTGTTGATTTGATAACAATCGACTATTTAATTGATGACTTAAAGTCTTATATATTAACCTAAAGACCTAACATTAATTTCATAAGTGTTATTAATTAATTGGGGTAATTGGACCGTTGAACCGGGAGGACAAATGATCCATGGAGTATACGTATGTTATTATATAAGTTACTTACGGCCCCCCTTAATGCAAATTTCTGGCTCCGCCCCTGCCTTGGTAAATCAGCAGTCTAAAGCAGTAGTCAAGTAGAACTAGTGGATGGCACCGACACGCGACCTAGATTAGTACGGCAAATTTAGTTCACAGTTCCAATTTAAGACTCGATGTGTGAAGTTTTTATATGAAGTTTTAAATAGTTCCTAAGTGTTTGTAAGTATTGGCTCTCGGAAAAGTGTACAAGTATATAAGTATATCTCTACATATAAGAGGATACACATCGAATAAGTTCTCGGTTTGAAAATAACCAGAAGACAAGTATGGAAAGTATTATGACATGTAGTTATATAATAATAGTCATCGTCGATAAATAATAATTACTTATAATAAGTATTTAGCTACTTGGTATACGTATATAATATGAAAGTTTCCAATTTGTAAGAATGTATATTTACATATGAAAAGTTAGTGGATGATAAACATTATGACGTTTTCATTATTATTAATTTTATAAAAATCTATCATTTATATATATAGGTCGAGTTAAATAGATTCAAAATAAGTCGAACGAAATAGGTTTGGGACTAAATAAGCTAATGATAAGCTATTGGGCCGTAAGGCCCAATAAGTTCTCGTTAAGCTTATTTAAGCAGACACAATAAATGTCAATCCAAGTTTAAGTGATTTACAAATAGTTAAGTTCGTTAAGTCCAAATATGTAATAAACGAGTATGTCATACATAAGTCAAGTTATGTGAAATTTAAAATGAGTTATAAAATTTAGAGTGTATACTTTGATTATTTGGTTGACTAAAATAATAAACACACCCAACAAAATAATAGCAAAACAATCAAAAAATAATATTAATAACAAAATAGTGACTAAAGCGGGAATCGAACTGGGGTCTAATGGGAAAGATTGGAACAACCCAACCACTGGACTACGGAGTCCTTTGTTGAATGTTTTTGTAAGACTCTCGATTTACATGGGTACTTAACTGTGGTGTTATGTCTAATAATTCTCAGTGAGTTATTACGTTTTATGTGTTGGTTTTAGTTGCTTTGGACAAAGATTATTTGTGAATATTGTTAGTAAGCCCAAATAGTCCAAAAAAAATAAGCTTTAAACTAGAAGCACGCCACTGTGGTTCGACCACAATGGGCTCCGACTCAAAACAAGAACAGTCAAATTTCAACACCATCATAACATATTACCTTTACTAATTTTCTTGAGATTTCAATATGAGAGAAAAATGAATGAGATCAAAATATACCACTGTTGGGTTTGACCCATACAGTGGCTCAACAATCTTTCCCAACACAACCAAGATTCACGTTTAGTACAATTTATGTCAAAAATAGCAAACTTAAGTTAATAAATAAGCTAAAGTATAGTAAGCACTTTTTTTTCCTTCCCAATTGAGCCAATAATTAATGTCTTTAATAGATACATAATTTCCTTGGTTTATTCGAGTCTAAAAATGTATATTAACTTACAAAATTAATTATGAGTAGAATAGTTTACAAAATAAGCACTAGCTTATTTGCATGTGCTTATTAATGTTTTAATAGCCCATTGGTACCACACAAGTGCAACAACACAATTTCTTTACTTATGCTATGTATAGATCGACCAGTGTATGTGTCAAGAAGTGATTATGTGACTTTTCAAACCTTAAAAAAATTCACATAAACCTCAAAGTAACCAAGTTTATTAAAAATAAAACCAAGAAAAACACAATGTTTTAAGGTTAAAAGGGATCCTTACAAGGATGGTTGTGGGTGTATGTTCGACAAAGATGAGCCCAGGAACCGCAAGATTACTTCCCCAAACCACCAAATGTTTACCAAATAATCTAAAACCTTCCAAGCATTGAACTAAGACCCTGAATGTGATTTGTTTTGTGAAATTTGACAAAGAAATAAGAATGTGTTTGCACTTGTGTTTCGAACAGGTTATAAGGATGCAAAGGAAGTAAGATTTGACCATGTTTTCCAAGTGAGACATAATGGTGTGTTCACTTTGAGTAGGCTACATCTCTAGTCACTATCTCTAGATTTAATTATCAATGTTTGCACGTGTGTTTGTTCCTGTGGTTCGAACTATATGAAAAAAAGAAAAGAAGGAATAGCATGTTTGACTAAGCTTTTCTAATGTATGTAAAGTTGTGTGCTCATTTTGAGTAGATGCTAACTTTAGTATGTAAATGTCACTTTCTTTGTATAGTTTTAATGTAGGCATGTGAGAATTTGATAGGGTGGTGAGTCAAATGGGGCGGTATCTTTTTAAAGGGTTTGTCTAACATGTGCACTAAGGCACATGTTAAGCACACTAAAATGACACCAGGTCCCACAGAAATTGACACAGGGATTCACAAAAATTGTACTTTCTGTGGATCCCTGTGTCCTTTTCTGTGGAATCCAGTGTCCTTTTTATGTACTTAACTTGTACCCTTAAGGCACAAGTTAGAAAAATCTCTTTTTAAAATAAGAGGAGGGTATTATTTTTGTGTTAAATTCGTGTATTCCGTGTCCCGTTGGAGCTAAAAATGTAGTCACGGTATCTCGATTCTATGTGTCTTTTAAGCGTTTTAAAAAAAAATAAAAACAAAATTATTAACTCCGAGAATTATTGTTGAATTTTAACACATACTAATGTGGTGTCGGTACGCGTGCGGGCTCAATATCCTCCATTTGTGTAGTTTCGTTCAAAGTTATATGCAAAAGTAAATATGTAAACTTTAAAAATAATTTATTTTGAGTTTTTTGGTTTAAATAATGACCTAGAAATTATTGTGACATTTTTATTATAATGTTAACTGATGATCACAAATAATGTAATTTTGAGTGGTATTTAGTTTAATTTGGTAATGTGAACTAGGTTACTCTGAGTTTTGTATACGTGGATGCACACCAAGTGTTTGATGAAATGTGTGAGTGAAAAATATTATACGTGTAGTATCACTAGTGACATTTGAAGATGAACTGTATATGTGTATTATCACTAGTGATATTTGTATTATCATTTGTGATATTTGTATTATCATTTGTGAAATTTTATTTATTTGATAGATTTTTTTTTTTACTTGTTAAGCTGTATTATATGTCATGTATAGTATCACTTTTGATATTTCGTTATTATTGTTTTATAATCATAGTTAAAGCTTTTTTTTTGTTAAAAGTTTGATGATATACTATTTACTGTGTTTTATCACATTTATTTTATATCATAATTTTGATGTTTTATGTGCTTTTTGTGGATGATAATTGTGTTTTAGTTACAGATAAGCTGTTTATTATAGTACAATATTGCTTATTATTTAAGTTGTTAGATTAAACAGCTTAAACATGTTGATTTTGCTTTAAACACATAGTTATATATATTGTGATTTTGCTTATTATTTAAGTTGTGATTGGATTTATCTATTTAATGGATACATTCTGCTTATTTTAATAGGTTTTACAACGGGATTTGAAAATAGCTATTGTTGAATCAGCAAACTGAAGAAGCTATGGTTAAACAAAACACAATATCTTCATAAACAAATTGAAGAAGCTCAAAAACAGGTTATATCACATGTTATATCACACGTGATATCACAAGTGATATCATCTGTGATATCACCTATGATATCACACATGATTCAACAAATAGAAGAAAGCTGACACATCTGTGATGTCACTTGTGATATCAAATTATCCTCCAAAAAGTTGAATAGCATGAGATTGAGATACACAAAAAATTAGCAATAAAAGTGTGGTAGTTGGTAGTTATTGAGGGATTGTTGTTATAATGTGCTGAATGTTGTGATAATATGAGAAATCACAAGAGATATTGAGCTTGTAACATGCTTTTGTTAGATTTGTATTCATCTATTTTCTTAATTGATAGAGTGTGCATGTTTCGATAGGTTTAACACCGTATTCGACACCAAATGTATATTTATTAGGTCCTGAGCCACATTGCATGGTGCCCGAGTTTGTACTAGTTTTGGGAATGGCTAAGTGACTTGTATGATCATTTGTATGTAAACTAACAGTATCACACGTCATATTACTTTTAGCTAACTAAAACATTTTGTTTTATATTAAAATGTTTCATATCACAGGAGATATAACACTGTCAATTACATATACTGATGAGTGTGCAAATACTCATCATTTTTATACCTTTTAGACTGCAAAAACATCTAAAAACACTCAGAAATGCATCAAAATGATAAAAATATCACAAATAAGTGTTTTATGTGTTTTAAATTCAAAAATACCAAAATCAGATGAAAAACGTATCAAGTTTGCATAAATAGCAGTTTTAGTCCCCCAAGTTTCAAAAGTTGTCAAAAACAGTCCCCTGGTAAATCAAAATAAAGAAAAATATCATTTAAGGTCCATGGGATTCAAAAGTTGTCAAAACAAACCCTTCAAAGTTTAAAATTTACAAAATTACAACTTTGGTCCCTCAACTTTGAAAAATGTCAAAAATAGTCCTTGGATATTTAAAAATGGAAAATTATCAAATATTACCCTTGTACTATTCTTATATGGCATAATTGGTCCTTGTGTTAACTTTGGAAAAATGGCAGGTTCGGTCCTTGAGAATTCAGAAAATTACACAATTGGTCTTTGTATTAATTCCAAATCCAAACCGGACCCTTTATATTTACCCAAACCCAGCTGGCCCAACACCAAGCCCAACCCACTCCCTTTGAACCTTGACCCCTGCCAATATACCACTTGACCCCCCCATTTGAACCCCCACCTATTAATAATACGGGTCAACAAAAGTCAAACCCAGTGTTACTGTGCATCTCTCTCACACAAGCGCGCCAAAACCAAACCACCCTGGTTTTCTTCACCAGCTCACCACCACCTTACCACCTCACCACCACCTGTCCCCACCAGATATCCACTCCCTTCCACCTCCACATCCTCCCAAAATTCTTTAAATGCAAGAAACCTGCTCTTGATATTTTTGGTGCCAAAAGTTATTTTAATGGCTAAGATGAGTTGCAGTGATCCAAGGGCCATGAAATAAAGTGGGATATGTTCAGAATCAAGTGGGAAGTTCAAAAAGTCTATAAAGAAAGAGAAAGAAGCAATGTGAAGATATATCTAGTTTAATTTTAATTAATGTATGTCATCTTAGTTAAATTTCAAATTCCAAGATAATTTTAAGCTTTCAAGTATTGTTTCTATCCATTTCAGTGTATTGTGAAACTTTTTCAATAAGCAATTTTCATTTTCAGTTTCAATTTCAGTTTATGTAAAATTTCAAGTTCAAAAATATCATGTTAAGCTTAATGTTGTTATCAGTTGTTATTTTGGACTCATAAGCCCATATAAGCTCCTAGATAGCTTAATACTGACTATTAGAAACCTTTAAAACTTTGTTTAGTATCAAAAAGAAAAAAATACCAAAAATACTCAAAAATAGTTAAAAATAAAAAAATCAATGGAGATGGTTATCAAAGCTGGATCAGGGTGAATATTGGATTGCCCTTGGGTTTAGAGCTTCTTGGGAAGCTATAGGTTGTGTTCTCAGGCCTTGGTTCTAAGTTTTCACTTGGTTTCTATCTTGTAAGCCTTTTGCTCAATTTTAGAATTTTACTGTTAAAGTCATTAATTAACTTTAAGCTTTGTGTTTTTATGTTTCTTAGTGGTAGTTAAGTAGAATTAACCATTAAAACCAGTTGTTTGTTCATTAGAATTTGTAATTGTTAAAAATTGTAATTTGACAGTTAATATAGCATAATTGTCATTTCCTAGTTTTATGTTGTTATTGTTGTTGTTTTATGCTTCTTCAGTCTCATTAAGTGATAATATAAAGTCTTTAATCAATTGCATGGTCTTAATCTGTGTAAACTTTTGAAAATCACAAAATCAGTTAGTTTAAAGGTTGTTTGGATTTGTGAGTAAACCTGTGTTAGAGGTTGTTTGTGTTGTTGTTTGTTGTTGTTCTGTGTCACATTAGGTCAAAATAACTCAGTTCAACCATAAAATCTAGTGCTCATTTGTGAAAAAGTCAAAATAGCCTTTGATCACTCCTTGTTCATCAATTGTGTAGATTTCATGTTTCATAATCATGGTTTTGTATTCATAAGTTGTTATTGTTGATCAAATCAGTCTTAATCCACCTTAATACAACATAATCAGTGATTAGGATTGTTCCAAAGTTCATTTTAGTCAACTTTTTAGTTTAACTTAAAAAGTCAAATTTTCAGTTTAGCAGTTTTTGAATAAAATAGATTATTTTATATAGGGTTTAACTTTGAGTTTCATGTTTTAAGCTTTTAGGTTTATAAAATATAACTGCTCATCTTTATCATAGTATTTTTTATAATTTCTAGTTTGCTAGTTTAACCGCTTATTTTTAGTTTCTTTTAAGACCTTTTCTAAAATAGTGCCCTGTACGCTTTTACAAGTTTTTTCATAAGCTTGTCAAAAGCTCATTAGTGAGTTCCAGCTTGTGTACTTTAACTTTTTGTGTAGCTTAACTACCCATCTCTTTAGTTCAGTGCTTAATCTCCACTTTATAGCTTATTTGATAGGGTCAACCAACTTTTAAGTTGTCCCATTCCATTAGTGTATACTAAATGTTCAGTATATACTGAGTGTTTACAAGCTTTTTCTCAAGCTCACACAGAGCTTATTAGTGGACCCCATAGTGAGAGCTTTGGCTTTTTAGACACCCCTCCAGCTCAACTCAATACCTCAGTCCTTATTTTGAGCTTTTCAGCTTATTTCATAAGCTAAAATTGCTTTTAGATATGACTGCAGACCTGTTTGGTAGATAGACTTAGCATAAGTGCTTATTTGCTTATTTTAAGCTTATCAGTGTGATTATCTGTGCTTTTTAGCTTAATTTGAGTACTCTTAGCTTATTTACATCTTATTTTAACTTTGGTTCCAACTGTGAAGCTTGTTTGAGCTTAAAAAATCAAAATAAGCCATAAGCTCAAACTGTTGAGCTCATAAGCTCATTCTCAGCTTATTTTTAAGTTGTAAAATTTTTGTTTTCATTAAAGTTGCTTATTATCAGTAGTTAAATAGTTTTCAAAAAGAAAAATCACAAAAACATCATTTTAAAAATAGTGATAGCGTTTATTTAATAGAATTTAGCTTTTTAATTTTTCTTTTCAGCTTATTATTAAGCATTTTCAGTTTTTATAATTTTCTTAGTTTTCTGTCATCATAGGATGATTTTATAAAAAAATTCATAATTTTCTTAGCTTGTTTAGTATTTATTAGAATTTAAAATAGTTAAAAAGTATTAAATAATTAATAAAAAATAAATAAAAACCATGAAAAATATCTTTTCAGTTTTAAAATTAGTTTTCTAATATTTTAGATTTTTCTAAGTTAAAATTTCATTTTTCCTGGTTAATTTTATATTTTCTTGTATTTAAGTGTATTTTAAATAATTAATAAATAGTTTTTAATTAATAATAATTAAATAAATAGTTATAAAAATAATTTTCTTTTTCCAATAATTTTATTTTATTTTTAGGATTGTAAAAATATCATTTTCATATTTGTAGGTCTTTTATTTCTTAAAACTCACGTTTTATTTTGTACGTTTACGTAATTTAATAAACGTACGTGTTTAAGTTTGTTTAATCTGATTGTTGTGTTTTATAATTCTGTATCCAAATACATTCCAATCAATCAGTAGTATAATTTCCAACCAAAATCCTTACAGATCATTATCCTTAGTGATCATTTGACATCTGAACGTTTTAAACACCATTCAGTCTCCGTGGGACTTAACGACCCGGGAATCCACTATATTCCAAGGGAAATTGCATTGGTTTTAGACTGTTTGAATTTTATTACGGTTGACCATTCACAAGTGGTTGATTTGTGTGATAAACTTGACAGTTCAGACCCGATCATATACCAAATTTGTATAAAAACAATAAACAAAACTAACAAAATAAAAATATTGACATATTTTAAAAATCAAAGAAAGTGTTGTATCAAATTTAACAGAATATCACAAGTGATATAAATATCAAAATCAAACCCAAGTATTGCATCATTTTTGACTTAATATCACAAGTGATACCATGATACAAGTACTGTATGAATCAGAAAAATCCTCATAAAAAAATTGTTCCAAAAAATTGTTCCAAACTATTGAGCATAATTTTTTAAAGAAACATACTGAAAAGCTATGACTCACAATTAATACATTAACAAAAGAAATTCAAAAAAAATGTAAAATTAGACTTTGACTGCAACAAATCCACCTTCAACGGAGTTGCCTCCAGGAACACCGTCGTCACACCCACCGTCTTCAGGGTCACCGCCCCTGGTAGGGGTGAGCAAATGGACCGGATGGACCGGACCGACCGACAAAACCGACCGGACCGAACCGAAACCGACCGGACCGATGGACCGGCGATCCGGTCTCGGTCTAGGGTTTTTGCCGGATTCGATCTCGGTCCGGTCCGAACCACAAACCTGAAATTTAGCCTTGTTGGACCGGACCGACCGACGGACCGACCGAGACCGGACCGGACCTACCACATTCGGTCTCGGTCTCGGTCTAGGGTTTTTGCCGGATTCGGTCTCGGTCCGGTCCGGTTTTTCTCGGTCCGGTCCGGTTTTCGACCGATGAGCACCCCTAGCCCCTGGGACAATACCTATAGAACACTCGTAACGCACTAGCAGAAACTATAGGAACCCATGATGATTAAACGCATGAAGATTAAACGATTTAGGTGTTTTTGCACTAGCAAAAGCTGTAAACAAAGGTGATAAAACACACAGTAAATAGTATATCATCAAAAGCTTTAACTATGATTATAAAACAATAACAATGAAATATCAAAAGTAATACTATACATGACATATAATAAATATTAACAAGTAAACAAAAAAACCTATCAAATTAACAAACTTTTACAAGTGATAATACAAATATCATTAGTGATATTACATATATACAGTTCAACTTCAAATATTACTGGTGATACTGCACGTATGATACATAACAGATTCAAAACAACAATCAGACATAAAACAACATTCAAATGCAGTTAAAAATAAAAATTCAACTAACAACTAAATTAATAAGCAGAATTACTGGAGCATATAACAAGATTATCAAACATTTTTCACTCACACATTTCAAACACTTGGTGTTCAATTTGATAAGAAAAAATGTTAACAACTTGATCCACATCACTTTTTCACTCATACATTTCATCAAACACTTGGTGTGCACCTCAAGTCAACTAGCAATATGGTAGTACACACGAATAACCTGACGTAAAGATCAAAACTGTCATCAATAGACCTTTAGCCTAGAGATTATTCATAAATATCAGACTCTCTTGTTAAGTTATTATAAGATCATCATGAGTTGTATTCCTATGTTAGGAGAAAGGGAAGAGTAATAAGGATGACATGGTGATGGATGAGGCGGTGATGGAAGGAGATGAGATGGAGATGGTGAACAATTGATGATGATGGTCATGAAGTAACTGATTTTGGAAGGAACCAGTTGGGAGGAAAACAAACAGTAAGTATGAAATTAAATGAGCGATTAGGATAAAATAAATTATATAGTTGAGGAAAAATAGGTTAAACCAATTTAATATTATATTAATCCCCACCATTAGATCAACTAAATGAATGATGGTGATTTGTCCTTCAGTAAGCACGAGTAAGCAAATGAACTTTTCTCTATAACCACCATCTTTGTGAATCTGTCTCAATTTTGTACCAAATATTATATTTTTCAATATTATATTCTTTAATCTTGTAAACGAATATCTTACATTATGACCAAAATGCATTTGTAAGAGTATGTAGCATCACAATTTATCTTGAATAACAACATGAATACCTTAATGCGTGAGCAAGTTATTTATTTGTGACATAAACGTCATTAGTATTCCATAACTAATCGACACCACACTACTACAGATCCACATTTGGCCACTCATAAACACCACTCCATTGTCATTTTATTATTCGTCAACCATTAACCCATCTTTTTCCACCATTGTACGCATCTACAACCATCTTCATCATCATGTCATTGGACCTGAGCAAAACCAAATGAAAACCGAACTAAACTAAAAACCGAGCTGAACCGGTCCAACCAAAACCAAACCGACGCTATTCAGATCGGTTTTCGATTTTATGTATTTACGTTTTCGGTTTCGGTTCTACGCGGTTGTAACATACCTAAACCATCTAAACCGAACCAAACATACCGACACAATACCGAAACTGACCGAGTCACTTCATTTCGGTTCTTGATTCATGTCTTTCACAAAATAGGTTCTCAGTTTGGGTCAGTCGGTTTTGACCCAATGCTCAGCCCGACATGTGATAACCTTTATCTCAAATATGTAAGTTAAACCAAACGCATATAAAAAAGTACATAAATAAGAATAAAAATCCCAAATCCATTTAGATATGAAAATATGAACTCAAATCAAATCTAGATCCAATCACATACTAATCACACAAAATAGACATATGTTATTAGCATCATCGGTTGACGAAGATGACAGAGTAGGCGACAATCCAACTGTTCTGGTGTTAGCGTCGTTGTCAGGCGAGGGAGAAAAGGGAAGGCACCGGAATATTAAACGGTATGTGTGGAGGCGAAGGTGACATTGTTCTAGAAGTGCCGTTGTCACAAGATAGCAATGGTGTGGCTGGAAATAGCTAACCACTAATGACCATTGTTGGATTTGATGGTTGTGGTCATGGCTGTTATTGAAAGTGGGTTATACATGAGAAAGAGGTATATTAAAGAGAGATTGAGGGTCCGTTTGGTTTATAAGTGGGTTTGGATTTGGTTTAAGATTTAAATTGGTTTAACATTTGAAGAGAGAAAATATATTTATTAAATGTATTTTATAATAAAATTATAATAAAAAAAATATTATTTAAAATATAAAATAAAAAGAGTATGTGAGAGTAAAAATAGGTGGGTCCCACGGTTTTTGCCAAAACCCTCCAAGTTGATGTGGAATGAAAATTCATTCCATCTATCATTACTTTTCTCAAAAGAATGAACCAAACAAAACGTTATTGTCACACCAAAGGTAAAACCCAATCCAAAGTATCCAACCAAACGCACCCTGAGTGAAGGAAAAAAATATGTAAATGGTTGTATGGGAAAAAGATACCCCATTCGTCAAATTATGGTTTTCAAATACACACCACAACCAATTAAACATCCAAAGTGATTGGCACACTCAAATAATTAATTTGGACATTTACAGACAAGCATATTAAGCAGAATGTGAATTTTGTACGATCAGTTAAAACATAATAAAAATGTCCCAATAAATTTTAGAAGTGTGCAAATCACTACTAATTAAACATCATCCCCACCCACTAAACTATCCTTAGATTGATTGTAATTGAAAGTGAAAAATTATTTCAAAATAGAAAGGTTGACAATAATATTAGGACGGGGGAGTATTTATTTGAGTGTTAGGTTGGCTGATAATATAAGGGCTTGTTTGGTTGGTGATTTTGAATTTAAGATTGATGGTGAGAGTTGTTGTTTGGTTTGTGTGTTTGGCGTTTTTATATATACATATATTTTATTTTTAAATTATATTTCTTAATTCAATTTTTTTATTTAATTGATAAAACAGATATAACTTCTCTATCCTAAATCTACATCAAATACAAATCTTAAACCAAATTCAAATTTTATTCTAAACAAACTTATAAACTAACTAGGCCCTAATGGTGTGTTTGGTAGAGAGAAATGAGACAAGAGAAATAAAAATGAATTGAATTCCATTGTTTGGTAGATGAGAGAAATTAAAAAGTGGAGAATTGGAGAGAATTGATGGATAATTGGTAGTGTAATTTTTAAAGTTTCATTTCCATCACTTTTAGTTGGGAAATTGGAGAAATAAAAATGGTTAGTTTTTGTAAAATTTTTTACAGTACGTATTTTTCCTTTTTAAACTTACATGTGTATTTTAGTATCATATAGATTATTTTAAAAAATAATTTGTTAACTCTTTTTAAGAAGAAAAATACATTTAAATTTTTTTTTAAATATTTTTATAAAAAATAATTTTTTCTAAAATATTTTTTTAAATAATTTTTTTTAAAAGTAATTTAAAAAAAATAAAAACTTATATATATATATATATTTTTTTAAATATTTAGAAAAAAATTTATATTTTCTTAGAATTGTTAATTAGAAAAAAAATTATACATTTAAAAAAAAAAAATCAACAAATAAATACATGTAAGTCTCTCTCATATAACACAATGTTTTTTTTTTTCATTTTCATTTTTCGGGTCAAGTCTCTATTGTTACCAAACATTAGAATTGAAAAAAATTCTTTACTGACTTCTATTCTCTAACTCATTTTTTTTCTTTACAATTTTCTCTATCAAACGTACCATAAGTATAACACGGAATGACAATTTTAGCCTTATGTGCAAGGCACATGAGGACCATTAAAGGCAACAATTAACGTTCAAAACAATGATCTATGCAATTTACTAAAGATATTAGGTTACCCCCAACCCTCAAACCACTTTATCTTTTACACCAACTTTCTTTCTTTTTCACGACCATCTCACTTTTCACTTTCAATCATGTCACACCACTTTATCTTTCAACACATGTTTATTAAAATACCCACTAGTTAGATCACACGCACTCACAAACTAAAAAACAAATAATAAAAATATCCACTATGCATGATGGTTGAAAGATGAAAACTTTACCTTTGGCTGCACCTCTTTCTTCCTTGCCAACTCCTCACGCCACTCTCCCAACCATGGTTGATGCGTGAACTCCTTTGCCATTTGCTCACTGAGGCTGCGTTGGGGGTAGCCTTACTTTATCCCCTGATTTAATAATTACAACTTTTTAATGTTTATAACTTGAGAAAAGTTATTTTACATACCAAACTTTTCTCACATACCAAGGGACTCATCTCTACCATCCGTCTAAAAAGAAATCAATGGCTGAGATTACATGCATTTTATTATGTCACATATTTTTTTAAAATTTAAATATCTATTAAACCGTTAATCGTTAAGCGAAAATATTTACACCGTCGCGACGAGCATTTAATCATCTTTCTATAGACGGACACTTTGATATATACTTTCGAAAAAAGAAAAAAAAATTGTTTTTTTTCACTTTTTTTCGTTTTTTACGTTACTGAAATTTGCATGAAAAAAACCAGATGTGATTAAACACTAAATTGAATATCCATGTGATATTAGTGTTAAATCATATATGATATGTAATATCACATGTGATATGATATTTATATCATATATGATTTTACACTAATATCACATGCGATATTACATATCATATATGATTTAACACTAATATCACATGTGATATTCAAATTAGTGTTTAATTATATATGATTTTTTAATGCAAATTTCAGTAACGTAAAAAAACGAAAAAACTTAAAAAAAAAAAAGTGAAAAACGATTTTTTTTTTGTTGAAAGTATATCAAAGTGCCTATCTATAGAAGAATAATTAAATGTTTGTCGCAATGATATATTTTTTTTCGCTTAACGATTAACGGTTTGAAAGATATTAATATTTGAAAAAAAATGATGAAAGTGGGTTTTTTAAATTATTGTGATTAATTTCATCTATTAGATCAAATTAAAATGGATGGTGGAGATTAATTTTTTTTTCTCTTATAACTTTTCCGTCATTTTAACTTATTAACTATATAATAGGAAAAAAAAATAAAAGAAATGAGAGGTTTATACAATAATTTGTTATCTTTTTCATTTTATTTGTGTAAATTTGTTTATGAGATTGAGAAAAGAAAAAGCATAATTATAAATGTGATGGTGAAAGTCAAATGGTGTGTATATCCTCTGTCTCGTATTTTTTTTCAAATTTGAATTAACTTATTTCAAGAGATTCAAGGCTTATCACTTATACAATTTTTGGTAAGTACATCAAAACACTCCCATTTGAAAAACCAACTATTTGACGTAAGTGCGACCCATTTGAACTCTTGTTGTTTGCAATTATTCTGTGGAGTTCTTTTTCGGTTTTTGTTATGTTGGAGTGACCCATTTGAGTTTTTGTTGGTTAGATTGTTTTTATGTAGCGAAATCAGATAAATTAGCAGTATTAGATGTCTTGATAATGTGACTTTTTTAGACTGTTTATGGTTTAAGCCGGCGGTCTTTGTCTTTCTTGAATTAGTCTCTCTACACTTGGATAAATTAGTAGCGGTAGATGTTATCATGATGTGACTTTTCTAGACAGTTTATGGTTTAAAATATTTGTACTGATCAAGAAGTTGGTAATATTTCCTGCGAATTCGGATAAATTTGTAGCATTAGATGATGTTATGATAGTGGAATTTTTTTCAGATAGTTTGCGGTTTAGGATATAGTGATTAAGAACGTGGTAATTGGTGAATGGTGATATAGTTTAAGGTTTTTATGTGTTTATTTGCTTACGAGAGTTGGGTTTTATGGCCACTGTTTGTTGGTAATTGTTAATGTGCTTAGACGACAAAGAAAATATATGTATGCACGAAATTGAAAGTTGGTTGTTCATAATAGTCATAAAAAAAAAGCAAGAATTTCACTTCGATACAGATTTGGAAGTAAGTTGTTAATATATGACTTAAGCCCAAAATGAAATGTCTGACCCATTTGACTTCTAGTTGGTTAGAAACATAGAAATGATTTTATGAAGAGAAGTCGGACAAACTAGTAGGATTAGAAATTATGATATTGGGGACTTTTTTTTAGACAATTTGTAGGTTTAGATATTAGCAGTGTTTAAAAAGTTGGTAATTCTTTAATGGTGATATAGTTTTAAGGCTTATTTGTGTTTTTTATGTCTATGAGAGTTGGGTTTTATGGCTACTGTTTGATTATATTTTTACTTGACGTTAGGATGTGAAAAGCCACTTATGCGTTTTGATTATATTAATATTCTTAATATCTCTGTATTATGTTTGCATATTTGAATCACAATCACGAAAACTCCTTTATTGGTTAATCTAATCATATCTCTGTTCGAAATTTTGAAAGTCAAGTTTTATATATCATTTGGTTGTTGTGTAATTATGTCTATAGTATTCACTAATCTTGTCATACAAAAAGCTGTTCAGGTTCAGTCACTGAGAAATTGCTCGTTATTTACAAAATCGTCTTCTTTTAGCATCATTGATTTTCTACGGTACTCTTTCATTGAACTCTCGTCGCTCTTCCATCTTACATATTTCTATATGAATCCCCGAAGTGCCTTTTGTAGTCAGTCAAAGCAAAGGTCCTGTGGACCTGTGATGGTTGCCAAGAAAGAATCTAAAGGTACATATTGGATTACAACTTTTTTTAGTCAGGGAAAATTATCACATCTGAAGTTCTTACAGAGTTTTTTTATTTTAAAATGATTTTATTTTGTGGTTTAGGAACAAAGCAAGGAGATGGAAAGTACAAGTATACCGTTGACCTTCCTGAGACAACTTATGGGATGAAAACTGGGTCTTTATGAAAGTTGCTGAAAAGAATAACTGGGTTAGTTTAGAAGCTCAATCGAGTTCAACTTGTCTGCTACAAACTTCCTATCTCTGCTCATGTGATAGGGAAATTTTATTCTTCATGATGGACCTCCGAACGCTAATGGTGATTTACACATCAGACATGCATTAAACAAGATTATAAAAGATATCATTAACCTGTATAAGGTATGGTTGCAGCATTCACTTTGCACTACGATATTTAAAATGTGTGCAATAGAATGATGCACTTCATTTAATTATTATCGTATGGAATTACTTATACAATTGAATATGACAGCTTCTCCAAAACTGTAAAGTTCAATACGTTCCTGGTTGGGATTGCCATGGTCTACCTATCTAGTTGAAAGGCAAGTGATAGTTTGTTGCTGTGTTTTGTTTTCTTCTTGTAACTTTTAGATTCAATCATGCGTTTCTGTTGAATAATCTTAGTATTGCAGTTTTTGGACCAAGATGCCCGAAAGGGGCTAACACCAATAAAATTGAGAGCAAAAGCAGCTAAATTTGCCAAAGCAACTGTGAAGGCTCAAATGGCGTCATTCAAGGTCAGTTTAAACAGCAAATTTACATAACTAATGATTCTACATAAGGTTATGTACTTTTTCTTATTTACATGTAGTATCGATGTTTTTGGTTACATATTCAAATTATAAGAAATTAATAGAACATTAAACATTTTTACTGTTTGTCTACAAAGATTTGGAGTATGGGCTGATTGGGATCATCCGTATCTCACCCTTGATCCCAAATATGAAGCTGCTCAGGTAAAATGAGGCTATAACATATTATTGTTATATTGCTCTTGTTATCATTATCATATGAATCCTTTTGGCCTTCCAGATTGAATTGTTTGGGCTATATCGGGGCAGAAAGCCAGTGCATTGGAGTCCCTCATCCCGTACTGCACTTGCTGAGGCTGAGTTAGAGGTAAAGGGATTAACAGCTTCTTTGGTGAATAATAGGTTTTTTTGATTTATCAAAATTGGCAACACTTTCATAGGTTCTAGTTTTAGTTCTTCATATATACTAGTAACAAATAGAATTTTTCATGCAGTATGAGGAAGGCCATATTTCGAAGAGCATGTATGCAATTTTCAAAATACTAACTACTCCAACTAAAGGTGGATTGCTCGATGAATTTCTCCCCAAATTATCCCTAGCAATTTGGACCACAACTCCCTGGACCATTCCTGCTAACGCTGGTATTTTTATTTTGTGTGTGTGTGTACGCTTGTGAAGTTATCTACATATATAATATATTCACATGCTTATGTGTACTTCCTTTCTTTCTGTATTTTATTTCAGCTGTTGCCGTGAATTCCAAGCTCCAGTATGCTATTGCAGAAGTGCAGTCATGCTCACCTGATGTTGCTTTATCTTCTGAAGACAAAAAGAAAAGATTTGGTAGTGTTTTGAATGAGGACGAAAAACAATTTTTCATTGTTGCACTGGACCTTGTGCCAACACTGGAAGCCAATGTTAGTCGTATTATTTCTGTTAGGACTTTTGGGCTCAAGCCCATGTCTACATAGGGTTTCTTATGGTTCATGTATATTTATATGTCTCATGTGAGACTTTGTACTCATTGAATCAATAACAAACACAGAATATCAATTACAATATTCTATTATTCTACATGGTTTCAGAGCAATCATTTCCTTAAAACAAAACATCCGCTCCCTCTCATCTTCTCTGTCGTCTACCTCACCTCCATCTCCTCCCTCAAATCAACTCTATCTATCCCACCACTATCCCCATCATGACTGTTATCGAGCCTCTTCCTCAACCCACTATCCTCCTTTCCGATAAACTCATGGCAATTACCAACTTAAATAACATAATCCCGGTAAAACTCGATGTAGATGAAATGAACTACTCATCATGGGTATACTTCTTTACCCATTTTTTTCGCGGGAACCTCCTAATGGATCACCTTGAAATCAAGAGTGGTCAAGATGTTGCAACCACCTCATCAACCCGGAATGGTTAAAAATCGATTCCATCCTACTCTCTTGGATCTTCGTCACTATATCCAAAACCCTTCAACAACGATTAGTTGTTGCAAACCCAAAAACCGCACATGAAGCATGGGAAACCCTAGCCGCCATTTTTTCCGACAACAAAAGGACTCGCTCCATAGCCTTGAAAGCGGAGTTACGTTCTTTAAAACTTGGTGATATGGGTATCGATGCCTACTTTCGCAAGATTGAATCCATTGCAATAATCTTGAATAGTCTTGGTTTGAGTTTAGATGACGACGACGTTGTGACTTTTGCCTTGGAAGGGTTACCCGCTCGGTTTGATAACGTGGCAACGATTATTGCTGATAGGGATCCTTTTCCCGACCTCAAGACCGTTCGCTCCATGCTCACCACGGAAGAGATGTGATTGAAGGCTCGCACCAACGACACCTTGTACGATTCAACGTCCTCTTCACCAATGGTACTCCTAGCAAACACCGGTCCCAACCCTCGCCGGTCATCCACCTCCATGGACAAAGTCCAAAAGCCGGGTATTAATTGGAGCAAGGGCATCCTGCAGGTTTCTTCACAATGGCACGCATGGTTTGCATGCCAATATTGCTCCCCAAACTCCAACACCTTCTAATTCATTATCATCCAATGATATCACAACTTTACAACACCTTTTGACCAAACTTGGGCTTGCTGGAACAAACAGTGGCCTCAACATTACCCATACGCACCCCCTATTGCCCTCATGACCGGTTCACCCTCACTTGCACCTTCCGCTCCATTGGCTGGTCCCCTCTTGCCTCTCGTGAACCCCCAGATTCAACCAATACCTTTAGTGAACCCCCAGATTCAACCAATGACCGGTCAGACAATGGTTTACACCATACACGGTTCACCAACCACACAGTCCACCTACACGGTTCAGCAGCCGGTTCAACAGGTTCAGCAGCAGGGTCATTCAGCAGGGGTTCAACCGGGTACTCAACAGTTCAGCATCCGGTTCAACAGCAGCAGGTTCATCCAGCAGGGGTCCACTTTGGTTTTGGCCAGCCAGTTCAAAACTCAGGCATTATTGGACCTGCCCTAATCCATGCAGCCCAGTCCAATCACACAGGGGGTTCGTTAGGAGCTATTTTGGGTCAGGAAACTGTTTTACCACATGCTTTTGCCACTACCACTCTTCATGAACCCGCTCCCGGTAATTGGAATATGGACACAGGTGCGTCGTCTCACCTTAATGACTCGGTCAATAATCTTAGTGATGTTTATAATTCTAGCATTTATTCATCTGTTGCCGTTGGTGACGGTCACACTATTTCTGTCACCAACTCTGGCCATAGCATTTTACCAACTCCTTATCGACCCCTACACCTAAATAATGTTCTAATCACTCCTAATATTGTTAAAAACTTGATTTCTGTTCGTCAGTTTGTATGTGAAAATTATTGCACTGTTGAATTTGATCCTTTTGGTTTTTCTGTTAAGGACTTTCAAACCCGTCAGGTGTTGCTCCGCTGTGATAGCACTGGCGACCTCTACCCTGTCACCAAGCCATCTCCTATACCTCAAGCCTACCTCACAAGTCAATATATGTGGCATCAACGTCTTGGACATCCAGGAAGTGAAGTGTTACGTCATGTTATTTCTAATAATTCAATTCCTTGTAATAAAGAGAAATCTTCCGTGCTTTGTCATGCTTGTCAGCTTGGCAAACACGTGCGACTTCCATTTGTCAGTTCTTCTACTTTAGTTCAAGCTTGTTTTGATATTATTCACTCGGATTTGTGGACTTCACCTATACCAAGCCTATCTGGTTTTAAATATTATGTTCTCTTTTTGGATCATTATTCTCAATTTGTATGGGTTTATCCGTTAGTTCATAAATCTGATGTTCTCTCCAAATTTACACTATTTCGCAACTATATCAAAACCCAATTCAACCGTGAAATAAAATCCCGTGAAATAAAATCTTTTCAGTGTGACCATGGTGGTGAATTTGATAACCATGCTTTTCATAAATTATTTAACTACAATGGGATCCACTTTCAATTCACCTGTCCCCGCACCTCTCAACAAAATGGTAAATCTGAACGCATGATTCGCACCATTAACAACCTCATCCGCACCCTACTTTTTCAAGCCCACCTACCCCCAAACTACTGGGTTGAGGCCCTCAACATGGCTGTTTACCTCTTAAATATTTTACCCTCCTATGCCATTGATAACGACATTCCCCTTACACGCCTGTTTGGCACCTCACCTGACTACCGTATTTTACGTGTATTCGGATGTCTTTGTTACCCTCATATAGACACAAACCATAAACTTGGACCACGAGCCACACCATGCATATTTTTGGGACATGCCACCAATCATCGTGGCTATCGTTGCTTAGACCTAAACACCAATACAATCATTATATCTCACTATGTCACCTTTGACGAAACCGTTTTCCCTTTTGGCACCAACACACCCACAGTGAAACCATCCTATGACTTCTTAGATGACTCACCTAGCATGATTTCCAACCTTATCAAACTAACCCCAACTCCACCAACATAACCCACCTCACCTAAAACTACTCAACCAACCGCTCCTCCACCAACACAACCCACCTCACCTGACACTGCACCAGACCCTCCTCCTTCCCCCATTGTGGCATCACCTGAAGTACCTCCCTCACCAACACCACTCACCTCCCCCACACCCCCAACGGCCCCCATTTCCATTTCCCAAGACCTTCCCCATGTTACTGACCGTAACCCGACCATGCAGTCAGTTCATCCCATAGTTACACGTTCACGTGTCGGGACTACCCGTCCCAATCCCCGTTATGCTTGTCATGTGTCCACCATTTCCCCTTTACCTCATTCATATACCGCTGCCTTTCATGATCCCAATTGGTTAAATGCTATGAATGATGAATTTAATGCTCTTATTAAAAGTAAAACTTGGATTCTTGTACCTCGTCCTACGGCCACCAATATTATTCGCTGTATGTGGTTATTTCGCCACAAGTACTTGGGTGACGGTACTCTTAGTCGCTACAAGGCACGCCTTGTCGCGAATGGTAGCACTCAGATAGAGGGGGTTGATGTTGATGAGACCTTTAGCCCGGTTGTTAAACCTGGCACTATACGCACTGTTCTCAGTTTGACTGCTTCTCGACATTGGCCGGTTCACCAGCTTGATGTCAAGAATGCATTTTTGCATGGGGATTTATCTCGAGATGTTTACATGCACCGCCACCGGTTTCCGCGATATCGAGCACCCAGATTATGTATGTTTGTTACGCAGATCTCTCTATGGGTTGAAACAAGCTCCTCGGGCTTGGTTTCAGCGTTTTGCTACATATGTCCTTAGGATTGGTTTTACACATAGTCGCTGTGACACCTCCTTGTTTATTTATCATCGGGGACCGACATCGCTTATCTTTTATTATATGTTGATGATATTGTACTGGCGCTTCTTCGATGGATTACTTCAGTATTATTTCACTCTTCATAAGGAGTTCTCTATGACGATTTGGGATCACTAAATTATTTTTGGGCATATCTGTTACACGTGACACTCTCGCTATGTTTTTTCTCAGCGCCAGATGCTACGAGATTCTTGAGCGTGCTCACATGGTCGATTGTAATTCCGTCGGACTCGGTTGACACTGAGTCTAAACTGGGCGATGATGGCAGTTTAATATCCGATCCCAGATTATATAGGAGTCTTGCAGGGTCCCTTCAGTATCTTACATTCACTCGTCCTGATATATCTTATGTTGTTCAGCAAGTGTGCCTTCATATGCATGATCCGCGAGAGCCTCATTTCTCTGAACTCAAACGGATTTTGCGCTACATTCGTGGTACTTTGGATTACAGGTTACAGTTATATTCTTCTTCTACTACATCATTGGTTGCATATTCTGACGCTGATTGGGCTGGTTGCCCAACCACTCGGAGGTCCACTTCTGGTTATTGTGTTTTTCTTGGCAACAATTTACTCTCATGGTCCTCTAAGCGCCAACCGACGCTGTCTCGTTCTAGTGCTGAGGCAGAATATCGCGGGGTTGCCAATGCGGTTGCTGAAACATGTTGGTTGCGGAACCTTCTTCGAGAGCTTCATACTCCAGTTTCTTCTACGACTCTTGTGTACTGCGATAATGTTAGTGCCGTCTACATGTCCTCGAATCCGGTTCAGCATCAACGGACAAAACACATTGAGATTGACATTCATTTTGTTCGAGATTTGGTCGCTGCAGGTCAAGTTAGAGCCCTTCATGTGCCTTCTCGTTTTCAGTTTGCAGATATCTTCACCAAGGGTCTTCCCTCAGCTCTATTTGAAGAATTTCGTGACAGTTTGAGTGTTCGGCGTCCTCCCGCTCAAACTGCGGGGGAGTGTTAGTCGTATTATTTCTGTTAGGACTTTTGGGCTCAAGCCCATGTCTACATAGGGTTTCTTATGGTTTTTGTATATTTATATGTCTCATGTGAGACTTGTACTCATTGAATCAATAAGAAACACAGAATATCAATTACAATATTCTATTATTCTACAGCCAAATGGGGTGTGAAGCTTGTTGTCAAAAAAACAGTTTTGGGCTCAGATCTTGAAAATTGCAGGTAACTAAAATTAAAGTAAAATATTCATCTATTAAATTTACTTATGCACATCTTTTATATTGTGATAGATATGCACACCCGATAAATGGTCAAGAATGTCGTGTTGTCATTGGTGGAGATTATATCACAACAGAATCAGGAATTGGGCTTGTCCATACAGCTCCCGGTCATGGTCATGATGATTATATAACCGGATTAAAATACGGTTTGCCTTTAGTATCCCCAGTGGACGATGAAGGAAAGTTCACTGATGAAGCTGGAATCTTTTGCGGGCTTGATGTATTAGGTGATGGCAATGCTGCTGTGATAGATCACTTGGATGGACGTTCATCGATAGTCATGGTAGAACCTTATAGTAAGTAGTATCAATAAAATTGTTTTTCTTTTATTTGCTTCCATTGATGCCATATGGTTGGTATAATTAAATGCCATTATTCTTTATTTTTTTAGAGCACAAGTATCCATATAATTGGCGAACAAAAAAGCCTACAATTTTCAGGGCAACAGAACAATGGTTTGCATCTGTTGAAGGATTCAGAGAGGCTGCTATGAATGCGATTAATCAAGTAGTATGGACTCCATCTCAGGTACACGATATAATGTATAACTAGTATATAATATTGTTTTGATCTTCAAAACTCGAAATTGCTTCCAGGATTTGATTGATTTAAGTGCATAAGAGTTATCATTTTAGTTTCTGGGCTGGTTTCATGTTCATGTTTTAGGAACACTATAAAGACCAAAATAGGATAGGACCATAGATAAGTAAAGTATTTTAATGGCAGCTACAGGTTTGTATCTGTACATGTTTGCAAAACGGGTAAACGGACGAGGTTTTCCCTCTTTAGGTTACCCGGGGAGGGGGAGTCTTTGAATCAGATGTACTCGGCGTTTTCAACCCTTCCATGGCTAACCACAAATGTGTACCTAGTGAGGTTTGAACCCTTGACCTCTTGTTGGTAGGCAATGTGCCTTACCACTAGTTTATAAATGATACAGCGTAGTTAAGAAATTATGACTTTCCTTAGCTGCCAACTAGTTTATGCATTTTGTTGGTAGTATTCCTCTAAATTGTCATGATCATTGTCATTCAGCAGTAAAACGAATTTCTACAATGACTTCTAGCCGCTCAGATTGGTGTATATCTCGTCGAAGACGTGAGGTGTCCCAATTCCAGCTTTTCTATCATACGAGACAAAGGAACCTCTGCTAAATGAAGAGACTGTTAATCATATCAGGTGTAAGCCCCAAACTAAGTTGCTGGAAAGTTTTGAGTTAATTTGAACTTACATTTAAGGGATGTGCATTTGAATCTTTGTGTTTGGCAGCAATCATTTCCCAAAAGGGCAGCGATGCATGGTGGTACATGTCAGTAGAAGAGTTGCTTCCTGAAAAATATCGTGATAAAGCATCAGATTATGTTAAGGGAACTGATACGATGGATGTTTGGTTTGATTCTGGTCTAATTTATTAGTTACATGTTAAACACAAATAGTTCTTGTTTCAGCTTATATGCATGGATCTCGTATATTGACCTATTAAACGTACATAAAATGCAGGATCATCATGGGTTGTTGTTTTAGAAAGTAGAGATGGCCTCGTTATCCCGCCGATTTGTATGTTGAAGGTATCGACAAGATCGGGGTTGGTTTCAAAGCTCTTTATTGACCAGTGTTGCAACTAAAGGTATCGTGACCATCAGTATATATTCTTAATTTAACTGATTACATTATTGTTATCATATTTTCATTATATGTGGCAGGAAAAGCTCCATATTCTGGAGTTATAACGCATGGATTTGTGCTCGATGAGAGGGGTAAAAAATGAGTAAATCTGTGGGTAATGTTGGTGATCCACGCACTGTGATTGAAGGAGGGAAGAATCAAGAGGTTAGTGGTCATTTAGCTGTGATTAAAAATCATAATATTTCTTAATAGTAAATCAAATGTTTTCTATTTGTTTCTCCAACAAGAACCTTCGTATGGAGCAGATGTGCTTCGACTTTGGGTCTCAAGTGTAGATTTTACAGGAGACGTTCAGATTGGACCTCAAGTCCTCCGTCAACTGTCGGACATCTACCGTAAACTAAGAGGGACTTTGAGGTTTCTCTTGGGAAATCTTCATGATTGGAAAGTATGTTTTTTTGTTTGTTTGTTTGTTTGTTTTCCTAATATTCCTCTGATATGCTTTTGGTTTAAATACAGTTTATGCGTTACCTTATATTATGCTTTTATTTTGTAGGCAGAAAATTCTATTGCGTATCACGATCTTCCAGAAATCGATCAGCATGCTCTGTTTCAGCTTGAAAACGTTGTGAAAAACATCAAAGAAAGCTATGAAACATATGAATTCTTCAAAATATACCAGGTAAGGTGTTGTTGTTACTTGATACATGGTTTCTCTTATTTTTCATACTAACTGAATTCATTTCGTTTCAGTTGATTCAACGTTTTGCTATTGTTGATCTCTCAAATTTCTACTTTGATGTTGCCAAAGATCACCTTTATGTCGGGTAACTTTTTTATTTTATAATATAATGAAACTTGATTGGATTTATAGTCAAATTAGTTGATTTTGATATGTTGGTTCTGTTTCAGTGGTGCTTCAAGTTTTACAAGGAGAAGCTGTCAAACAGTGCTTGCAGCTCATTTGCTCTCGATAGTGAGAGTAATTGCTCCAATTCTACCTCATTTAGCTGAAGACATGTGGCAAAATCTTCCTTTCGAATATAGCGTTGACAACACTGATGTAGCCAAATTTGTTTTTGAGTCAAAATGGCCCGAAGTCAACGAAAGATGGCTTGCCTTTCCTGAAAAAGATATCGACTTTTGGGGAAATATACTTGAGGTAACTACAATTATGTCTTGTTAATAACATATCTGTGATTTTTGTTTTTTTTTAATAATCATCTATGGTATAATAATTTTGAAATTGTGTGCATCTGATTTGTATGAATTTGTTAGTTGAGAACTGAGGTAAATAAAGCTTTAGAGACTGCTCGCACGGGCAAACTCATTGGTTCCAGCCTAGAAGCAAAGGTGTACCTCCATAGCTCTGACGATAGCCTTGCACAGAGATTAAGGAATATGTGTGAAGCTAGACTTGATGCCGACTCTCTGAATCGCATTTTTATAACATCTCAGGTATTTCCAATCATTATTTGATAGAACTGGCAAGATGGTGTTGGAAAATTTAGTGCACTTGTGGGATTAGTTCACACCTTGTAATGGGTTAGGAGGTACGGAGTGTACACCCATAAGGTCCATGAACACCCTGACTCTAATAGTGGTTTGTATTTGTAGTGCTAGTGGAAAGTACTGCTTGTGGTTTCCATCGGCGTGTTTTCACTGATGTAGTGTATCCACTACTGGTGCTATGAAAGTACTGATGAAAGTACTGCTTGTAACGGGCTTTGACCTATTCAAGTGGCAGTTACAACTACATAATGACCACGTTTAATTGGTCATGTAACCACTAACGGCTATAATGGAGATAATTATGAGGCTATTAATGGGCCTATTAATACTCATAATTCCTTTTGACTAGCTCAGAGTAACCTCCTATAAATAGGAGATCTGATCATGCAAGATGGACACATAGAAAACGATTAACACTTATAAGCGCAAGGGTTATTGAATTGTGCCTAATTCTATAACCACATTTGGTCTTATCCCAAGTAGATATTCATGTAACCTAGGCGTTAGGGTCGAATAGTTTACTTTGGAAAGTGATCACACGATTCCAAGTGATATCCGGTAACCACCTAGTGGTATTTGTTTCTGCTGACATTGATTATCTAACCCTGTTCTGGGAGCTAAACACCAACAATCAAAGTAAACTATTTTGTGATAATCAATGGTAACTGCTGCAATGAAACACATGGCTTCAAACTTTGCCAAGCGTGATAAGTTTGAAAGGGTGGACTTTAGAAGGTGGCAGAAGAAGATGCACTTCTTGTTGTCAAGCATGAGTGTGGTGTATGTGCTAACCACTCCTATTCCTGATGATCGGGATGATGCTACTGTGGAGCAGATCAGGAGGAGGAGCAAATGGGAGAATGATGACTACATATGCAGAGGCGTAATTCTCAATGGTATGTCTGATTCTCTATTTGACATTTATCAGAACATTGAATCTTCCAAAGAACTGTGGGATTCCTTGGATGCCAAATATATGGCTGAGGATGCATCAAGTAAGAAGTTTCTTGTTAGTAATTTCACAAATTACAAAATGACTGATTCAAGACCAGTTATGGAACAATACAATGAACTTCTTGGTATACTTGGAAGGTTTACACAACATAATATGCACATGGATGAGTCTATTTCAGTCTCTTGTGTCATTGACAAACTCCCTCCTTCTTGGAAAGATTTTAAGCATACCTTGAAACATAAGAAAGAGGAGTTAACTCTGGTTGAGTTGGGCAGTCATCCGCGCATTGAGGAATCTCTCAAAGTGCAGGATAATGATAAGCCAAAGAGTAGCAATGTTGCTGGTGCATCTGTTGTCAATATGGTGGAGCATAATAACTCCACCAGGTACAATGACAACAAAGGCAAACGCAAATATCATGATAACACAAGGGCAGATCCTAACAAGAAGGCTACACCTACTTGTTGAAAATGTGGCAAAACTGGTCACATTAAAAGGGACTGCAAGGGTGTTAAGGTTGGTGGTAAAGCCAATGGATCAAGCACTAATGGTTCAGGGAGTGGTGGTTCTTCCAACTCACTGAAAGGTCAAAATATGTTTAATAAGTCTTTTCAGATTTATTATGTTACATATGTATCTGAATCTCATTATGTGCAGGATGATGATGTTGCGTGGTGGGTTGACTCTGGTGCAACAGTTCATGTGTGTAAAGATAGAAGCTTGTTCAAGAATTATGAGTCACTGAATGATGGTTCTATTCTTCACATGGGAACTGAGTCAACAGCCTTGGTGCATGGTCGTGGTTGTGTAGATCTTAAGTTTAGTTCTGGAAAGATTGTAACTTTGTTTAATGTTATTCATGTTCGTGATATAAGGAAGAACTTGGTTTCAAGTAGTGTTTTGAATAATCATGGATATAAACAAGTTATTGAGTCTGATAAATTTGTGCTTTCAAAGCATGGTGTTTTTATTGGTTTTGGTTATTTATGTAATCAAATGTTCAGGCTTAATATTTCCACTGATAGTGTATTTATTTCCACTGATAGTGTAAATTCAGCCTTTGTGACCACCACTGACCTGACTGACTCTACCCTTTGGCATGATAGACTTGTCCATGTTCACTATAAGAGAAAGCAAGATATGTCTAAGGATGGGTTAATCCCAGCATTTGACATGGACATTGAAAAGTGTAAAACTTGTATGTTGACCAAGATAACCAAGAAACCTTTTCAGGGTGTTAGTCGTGAGACTAAGCTCTTGGAGCTAATACATAGTGACCTGTGTGATTTGCATGCCACTCCCTCTTTGGGAAATAAGAAGTACTTTGTGACATTTATTGATGATGCTTCTAGGTTTTGTTATGTCTATTTATTACATACTAAGGATGAAGCATTAGATAAATTCAAAGTGTTTAAAACTGAAGTTGAATTACAACTTGGGTTTTTGATCAAAAGATTAAGGACTGATAGGGGAGGTGAGTACATGGATACTCGTATTTTCACTGTTGGTATAATCCATGAAACGACCCCTTATACTACTCAAGCAAAATGGTATTTTTGAAAGGAAAAACAGGGTGCTAAAGGAGATGGTTAATTCCGTGTTGTCCTATTCAGGACTGAGTCAAGGGTTCTGGGGTGAAGCTATGTTAACCACTTGCTATTTATTAAATAGGGTTCCCAACAAAAGGAACAAGGTTACCCCTTATGAACTCTAGACTAAAAGGAAACCCAACCTGAACTATCTCAAGGTTTGGGGTTGTAGGGCTGTTGTAAGACTCCCTGATCCAAAGTTGAAAACTTTGGGTGAAAGAGGCATTGACTGCATCTTTGTTGGATATGCTGAGCATTCCAAGGCTTTTAGGTCTATGTTATTGATCCTAATGAATATGTTTCAATTAACTCCATAATTGAATCAAGGGATGCAAACTTTGATGAGAATAAATTCTCATCAGTCCCTAGACCAAGTATGAGGATTCCTAATGAAACTCATGACACTGGTGTATCAGAGGTCCCTGATGATGAACCATCAGTGGTCCTTGATGAGGTTGAGGTTCAACAACTTGAACCTGTGCTCAGGAAGAGCAAAAGGGTCAGGACTCCAAAGTCATTTGGACATGAGTTTCAACTATACTTAGTTGAAGGAACTAGGGATGAGGTTTCTGACCAATACTCCTATTGCATCATTGTTGAGAATGATCCCAAGACATTTGAAGAAGCAATGAAGTCCCAGGATATTGCTTTCTGGAAAGAAGCAATAAATGATGAGATGGATTCCATCATGGGCAACAACACTTGGGTGTTGGTTGATCTACCACCAGGTTGCAAACCTCTAGGTTGCAAATGGATTTTCAAAAGGAAAATGAAGGTAGATGAAACTATTGAAAAGTTCAAGGCTAGACTAGTCATTCAGGGCTTTAAACAAAAGTCAGGGATAGACTATTTTGATACTTATGCCCCTGTGGCTCGTATCAGTACCATAAGGTTGCTGATTGCTTTGGCATCAATTCACAATCTGATTATTCATCAGATGGATGTGAAGACAGCTTTCTTGAATGGTGAATTAGAAGAGGAGGTTTATATAAACCAACCTCAGGGATTCATCTTGCCTGGAAATGAAAACAAGGTGTGCAAATTGATTAAGTCTCTTTATGGACTGAAGCAGGCACCTAAGCAATGGCATCAAAAATTTGATGAAGTGGTTTTGTCTAGTGGTTATGTTCTTAACCAGGCTGACAAATGTGTATATAGCAAATTTGATGAATCTGGTAAAGGAGTCATCATTTGTCTATATGTTGATGACATGTTGATCTTTGGCACTGACCAAAATCAGGTTGACCTAACAAAGGAATTTTTGTCATCAAGGTTCTCCATGAAGGACATGGGGGAGACTGATGTTATCCTTGGTATATGGATTAAACATGAAAGTAAAAGAATTTTTATATCTCAGTCTCATTATATTGAGAAGGTGTTGAGGAAATTCAATTACTTTGATTGTACTCCAGTGAGTACACCTATGGATACTTGTGAGAAGCTGATGCCTAATCATGGCAAGGCTGTATCTCAACTTGAGTATTCTAGGGTAATTGGCTGCCTGATGTATGCCATGACTTGTACAAGGCCTGATATTGGCTTTGCAGTGGGAACATTGAGCAGGTATACTAGTAATCCTAGTGCTCATCACGGCAAGCAGTTCAGAGGGTATGAAGTATTTGAAGAGAACTATGGATTATAGTCTCTCATATATGGTTACCCATCGTGTTGGAAGGATACACCGACGCAAGTTGGATCAAGAACAAGACAATTCGCCTACCGGTCGGGTATTCCTACTTGGTGGAGGTGCAATTTCTTAGGCATCCAAGAAACAAACTTGCATCACCAGTTCAACAATGGAATCTGAATTTGTGGCTTTAGCAGCTGCTGGTAAAGAAGATGAATGGTTGAAAAACTTGCTTCTTGAGATTCCATTATAGCCTAAACCTATAGCACCTATTTCTATCCATTGTGATAGTGCAGCTACATTCGCTAAGGCTTATAGCCAAATGTACGATGGTAAGTCTAGACACTTAGGTGTCAGACATAGCATGATTCGTGAGCTTATCACGAATGGGGTGATATCTATAGAGTTTGTTAGATCTCAACAGAACTTAGCTGATCACTTGACGAAGGGTTTGGCTAGAGACTTGGTTATAAAGTCTGCTAAAAGGATGGGTTTAAGTCCAACTTAGTCACTGAATGCTAGGACACCCAACTCCCTCCTAAGGAAACTTGGGAGCTGAGTTCAATGTGGAAAGCTGAACATTCAGTGGACTGGAGCACATGTTTTATTTACATCCCAAGGTTGTGCTCAGAACCTGCTGAAAGGAGGATGAAGTCTTTACTTCTTAATGGTTAATTTTCTTTGAAAAAGTGCTTTGCAGGAGCATGAATAAAGAGGAACCACCTATGTAAATGTTGAAGTTTTGCCGCTTCAGGGAGCTTTTGGATTTTAGATTTTACAACATTTATGAATTTGGATATGGACACATGGCTTGTATAGTGTCAGGAGCTGATAAGTGTTTGAAAACTTGTGTGTATTTTATCTTCAGGTATTCAAATGGGTTGAAGGGTTCAATTCTTAGAACACCATGATTCTCGAATATTTAAACGTGTAATTTACTAAGATGAAAATTCAATCCTCAGGACATTTTCGTTTATGCACATGTTTTGCTTGATGTTTGTTTTTCATCCAAAGGAAGTAAACTAAATTTGGGGAGGATTGTTGGAAAATTTAGTGCACTTGTGGGATTAGTTCACACCTTGTAATGGGTTAGGAGGTACGGAGTGTACACCCATAAGGTCCATGAACACCCTGACTCTAATAGTGGTTTGTATTGGTAGTGCTAGTGGAAAGTAGTGCTTGTGGTTTCCATCAAGCAGTGTTTCCAATCGGCAAGTGTTTCGATGCAGTGTATCCACTGCTGGTGCTATGAAAGTACTGATGAAAGTACTGCTTGTAACGGGCTTTGACCTATTCAAGTGGCAGTTACAACTGCATAATGACCACGTTTAATTGGTCATGTAACCACTAACGGCTATAATGGGGATATTTATGAGGCTATTAATGGGCCGATTAATACTCATAATTCCATTTGACTAGCTCAGAGTAACCTCCTATAAATAGGAGATCTGATCATGCATGATGGACACATAGAAAACGATTTAACACTTATAAGCGCAAGGGTTATTGAATTGTGCCTAATTCTATAACCACATTTGGTCTTATCCCAAGTAGATATTCGTGTAACCCAGGCATTAGGGTCGAATAGTTTACTTTGGAAAGTGATCACACGATTCTAAGTGATATCCGGTAACCACCTAGTGGTATTTGTTTCTGCTGACATTGATTATCTAACCCTGTTCTAGGAGCTAAACACCAACAGATGGTTGGGTCGGATGGGTTGGGTCACAGGTCATAACACAACAGGTTCCATAACGAGCTAGATCGGTTTGGTGCACCTGCAAACTCTTTTTTGGTCCATTATTTAACAAAATAATAATTTGTTGATATTGACACCGAAAAAACAACAAAATTGTTACAGTATTAATCTATATTTTTGTATAACGAGCTACAAAGCTTGCATTAAATTTAGACTTTTGTCAATTTTGTACGTGCTTGACGTGTTACCCTTACTAATATAGTATTTCCACTTATAATATATTGCATATGAGTCAAGTACTCAAGTTTGTGTTCAAATAAGTTCTATCTTTTGTTGTTCTTACATGTCAAAAATGTTGGATGTGTTTTCGCTGGTTTATGCCGTGAGTTTGATTTTTTTTAATAAACCTATTATATGTGCTCCCGAACTTGCATTTGAAAAAAGTTCTCAATATTAATTTTAATTGACACTCTTATTTAAAATAGTTATGAATCAACTGAAATAGTTGTGAATGTATTTTCCATTATCATGCCGATGGGCATCTTTGAGGATTCTATCGAAATAGACATAGCAGAAATTAGTCTTCCCCCTAAATTATAAATCCACTTTTAATTTGTACAAAGTTTAAGAAATTCCACTACTATATTCACCAATCAAACAAATATCATCTTTTTTCAGTAAAGTATTTTTTGATTGGTTGAAATATCAAAGTACTCAAGTATTTTAGGACAACCAAAATAGAAACATGGACTTATAATTTGGGACGGAGGGAGTAGTGTTGACTTAGATATTTATACATCATTGCATGTATTTCATGTGTTAGAAGTTTGATGATACTTGGTATCTAAATTCCTTGTTCATACTGTAGGTTGAGATTCTTTCTACCTTGGATGATGCACCAAGCGAAAATATACCATATTCTGGAGATTATTTGATTCAAGGAGAAAAGATAATATGGATTGGCGTTTCACGTGCAGAAGGTTCGAAATGTGAACGATGCTGGAACTTCTCACCCCATGTTGGTTCATTTCTTGATCACCCCACAATTTGCAAGCGTTGCTATGATGTTATTGCTGATCAACCACTTCCTGCTCTTGCGGCTTTGAGTTGATATGTTTGGGTGACATTATTAGAAAAAAAGTGCCTTGTAAGTTCAAAAAGGGGTAAAGTGGTGACTACAAGATTAATATAAACCTAGGGATAATACTTGCCGGTAGTATCGGCAATAATTAATTCTAACTATGGTCGATCCTATAATGTATCGGGTCATAGAGATTTAAAGAGATGAGTTTCATGCTGCGATAAATCTTGCCGTTGAGAGGAAAATATGTGACAAATTCTAAAGAGAGACTTTATTACGCATCAACAAATTTAATTGTAGTCTAAAATTTGTTTTTGAATATTTTGATCAATGACATATGCACTAATGAATTTCGATACATCTTATATTAAGTGATGGATGCTTAATTTTTTTTATTTGATTATCTACTATTAATTATATACAAAGTCTATGATACTTATAAAAGTAGGTGTGAAAATGATGGAGTTTGAAATATTCATAATTCATAGCTAAATTAACATGGCAAGAACATGATATTCTTGCAATTCAGGTATATCCAAAATTGAAATCTATAAATAAATTATGGGGCTAAATTTTATTTCATTTTTATGGGTTTGATAGCTTGTCACTATCTATATATAATAAAAAAAGAAATTTCATCTTCATCACTTCATAAATGACAATTCTATTTCATTTTTATTTGATGGTCTACAAATAATTATAAACAAAGTATATAATAATTAAATTAATTTGTTTGCTTAATTATGAACAGTAAAATATGATTAGTATAAATGTATTTGTTTTGTTTTTTTAACTTTAATGTTAATAACTTAAGTTTTAAACTTTCATAAGAGGTGGAATTTATTTACTATTTTCTAAAGGTAAAACATAATGTATATTTTTAAAATTATGATGCTATATAGACTTATACTTTAGGTAGTTATGCATGTAAATAAGTTTGTATCAGTAATTTGGAGATTTGATAAAAGAAAAAAATTGCAAAACAGCTTCGACATAGATAGAAAAACAAATAGGTAAAGGGCATGTGGGACTGCCGAATGAAGGCACATCAGAAATTTCAGTCAAATTAAACCTTTTTTACAATGGAAATCAATACATATATGCACTCTCTTCAAAATTTGTAGAGGGCAACGCCTCTCTAATCTTCACATAGCTATCCCTGACTGCGCCAAATACCCCTTTGGTAGAATGCGGATTTCATGAATCGTCAAACTAGTATAAACGAATCATGCTTGTGCAAGATGGTATTTCTAGTTTTTCTAAATAATTAGTAATTGTGCAAATGATATAATTACCAAACACCCTTCGGGCTAGCGGCACCCGTTAGAAATGTCTTTCAAAAAAAATATCATGTGAACAACTTGATCAAGCTACTGATAGTTGTTTTAAGTATTTGTCCAATTAAGTATTGTAATTAAATATGTCTACACGTTATTGTTTCATTGGATGACTTGAATAGCCTGTATAGTCTTTTTATATTAATTTGTATGACTATGATTAGAAGTGGTCGAAGTAGTAGTTAAAGAGTCATCATCCCCAGCTCATTTTGCAATTTAATTATTAGACAACATATAAGAAAACGTCAAAACCCACATGTGAACAAGGGTCAATCCAAAACAACAATCCAACTCAGAGGTGATTTAACGTTAAGTTGGACTCTAAAAAAACAATCACTATTTCAGAAACCAGTCATGCTACTTATAGGACTGTCATATGGTTCAACATCTCCATTATCATCAATATAATTATGGGTGGCAATTTTTCACCCGTCACGAAACTAGACCCGAAATCGACACAAAATAAACGGGGTAGAGTTGTATTTAAGTGGGTGGTCAACATGTTTAATAATTGCCTCTTACCGCCTTTTGATGATATGAGTAAAAGAAAATCTTTTTATTATGACGGCCTTTTACCAAATAAGAGCTAGGTTCAATTAAGTGGCAAATAAGATGTTTTTTGGTCGAAAAACTAACAGCATCTCAGTAATGTCTTGAAATTAAACATGAATGAGCAAAATATCTTTTCATGAGCTTGTGTTCTTGTGGTTTTCAAATATGTGTTTCATTTCAACCAGTTCTTGTTATTTGCTCAAAAAAGAAACCCTTGATCCCAATTATGTAGTAAATATTACGGAGTAGTTTATTTTTGGATCATGAACATACTTATTGCAAAATTTGTACAATAAAACTAGACAACTCTAATTCTCTGGGCATTTAACCCCATGGAACTGCTGGTGAATACACACACATTATTTCGATAAGTTGCAAGAATGCAGATTTTTTGGCAAGGTAAACTTACACACCTGCTTATCATATGCATTCTCATGCAGCCACCTGAAGCTGACGTTCGTCCTTAATTTAATATGACTTAAACCTACAACCTCTTTACAAAGGACAAAACTGTTTCACAGATAAAAACCCTATGGTAGAATGCGGATTTCATGAATCGTCAAATTAGTATAAACGAATCCTGCTTGTGCAAGATGATATTTCTGGTTTTTATAATACATATATGGGGGAATTGCATATATATCCCTCCAAGGTGAATAATTATAAATATATCCTTCTTACAAGTTTTTGATGCACATAGTACAATGATTTTTATGCATGCAAAGGATATATATGCAATTTTACATCTTTGGAGGGATATATATGCAAATGACCCTACATATATTAGCAGTTGTGCAAATGATATAATTACCAAACGGCCTTTGGCCTAGTGGTACCCGTGACAAACGTCTTTCTAAAAAAATATTATGTGAACAACTTGATCAAGTATACTAATAGTAATTTAAGTATTTAATTGTGCAATTAAGTATTGTAATTAAATATGGTTACACGCTATTGCATCATTGGATGCCTTGAATCTACCCTTTATAGTCTTTTATTTTAATTTGTATGACTATGATTAGAACATTTCTATTTTAATTTGTATGACTATGATTAGCAGTGGTTAAGTAGTAGTTAAAGTGTCATCATCCCAGCTCATTTTGCAATTTTGTTAGTAGACAACATGTAAGAAAACGTCAAAACCCACATGTAAACAAGGGTCAATCTAAAATAACTATCCAACTCAGAGGTGATTTAAGGTTGGAAATAGATATGACAGACAACTAGTGGATTTAGGGGTGCCCAGGAGACGCATTAGAGGCATGTAGTCAGTCAAATTATATATAATCACTTTAGTCACACAACTAATAAGCAATGAACTCGTTTGAATACAAATGGTCAAAATCTAAACTCGTTTGAATCCTAGTCAGTAATATTTGAGTTCCAAAGTCAGAAATCTTCTAGGACTTACTGTTCAATCGGCTTTTCCTGCTGTGTGAATTGAGTTTTTGTAGCTGGTACAGTCTCTGTTCATTATTGTATCCCTAGCATATCGACATCTTGTTGGTGCTCCAGTAACAGAAGTTCCAGTTTTCTATCTTAACAAAAATCCGATATGATAGGTTACGTTTTGTAAATAGTCCAAGTATAGAACCACAAAATTCATGGAACTTTTAAAGATTTTAAGAAGTTCGTTTATACAAAAGAATGTTTAGCGGGAACCTGTATGAAACCCGCTTCAACATTAACCCATTTTGACTTTTTGCCTAACCCATCCATTTTGCGATGCACGACTGCATGTTCTCAAGTCGATAATCTAAAACTTGTTTTAGAGCAATAAAAGTAAAGGAAAGTCGAATCAAGCTGAAATTACCAGGAGGGCACACGATTTTAGTGACATTTTTTTATGTCTGAAGATAAACTCAGGTGCTCGATATGTCACAGCTAGTTTGCGGGAAGGATCCACATTCCATCCAATTAGGGTTGAAAGGAACTCATTAGCTTAAAAGGTGTGCATCAATACATGTACAGACACGGTTCGTATCACTATTGTTAATTTTACTTGGTTTGTCTTTACCATGGAGTGGTACGGGTGGTCTGATTTTAATTTTGAGCATATGGGTGTTTTGTTTAGTGTGCATCGATGTAATCTATTGGCAATTCTATGAGTACCAGTTGTGAAAGACGATGCTCTTTGCACACAAATTCCCTCGGACCTCCTCTTTGTGCAAAGCAACACACTCTAATAATAGTCACAAGAATGAGAGAATAAACATAAAAAATAGTGTATGTGTTGTTGATTGTTCATCGTTTAAATGCAAGACCAAAATCATGTTTATATATAATACCTTTTCTTTGAAGGTGCCAAATTATATATTTTAAACGTTTTGTGCTTAAAATTGCCAATATCACAAAGATAAAGGGTTAAAAATGAGTTAGGCTAAAAAATATAGGGGGCCGTCACCCCTGTCTCCATTATCCTTCGTCTCTGTATATAATAAACAAGTGGCTTTTGGTGAAAAAGTCACACCATATGAATGATTACTCCTTTGGGTTCAAATTAGTAACCAATTTCAATAAGATTTCAACGACACTTAATAACGACGGTTTTTCTCTTACTATTTACAACAGACACATCCATTGAATAGTTGCAACATCATAGTGACAAATTTTCTGTCACAAACTTTGCCATTCATCATATCTTAAATCAAGTTAATTAGTTCATACAACTTGAATTAGAACTTAATTTGAAATCACTTTGATCGTAATTATAATTACACAAAATGCTTAATAACACTAAAAAATCTAAAATTACCAACAAATATTGAGTTCGAATATGGGAAATTCGTTTTCTTGAGAATACTCATAAACAATACACTATCCAAAAATATGATTTTGGAACTATATTAAAAAGACTATACGATTGTTTTCAAATAATTTTTTAACTATAAACTTTAAAGCATACAATTCTGATTGTTGATTATTCACATGTGTGTATAAAAAGTTCAATACCAAATAAAAGGGTTTATAGACAGATATGTTACCCAACTTTTCAACTTTATTCGCCTAAGTTACTAAACTTTCATTTTGTTCACTTAGGTTACTGAACTTAGTTAAGCGTTCAATCTTTATTTTTTCAGTGTAATCAAAGTAACTCAAATGCATTTTTTTAGGTAAGTTAAGTAACCTAAATGTAGCGTTTTAGAAATTCAGTAACCTAAATGTAGCATTTTTTTAGTTAAGTAACCTGTTTGCACAAAAAAAAATTTGGTAACTTAGGCGAATAAAGTTGGAAAATTGGGTAACATATCTGTCTATAAACCCCCAAATAAAATACAAAGTCAAATAAACTTGCCCAGTATGTCGCGAAAGTAAGATTTAGCGACACCATCTACTAAACCCATATGTTTAATGAGCTACTGCTTCTTCCTTTCTTTCCTTTTCTTAAGACATCTTTAAGTTGTAGTAGTTTTTATTAAATCATTTCATCGAACTTTGTATTCAAGTTTGGTTCCACGATACCAAATGCACAAACTGAAAACAATGATAGTAAAATATTACTAATAAACAAAACTTGCAGATCTACTATTAATTAGGATTAAAGAAAAGAGGACCGTCGGTGGAGGTAAGTAGCCGGCCTATATATACATGATAGATACTTGTATTAATTCAATATCGCCTTCATTCCTTCAAATACTTTCGTAACTTAACCCAAACACCCTCTTTACCTCACATTTACTTGATTAACAGAAACATAATGTCTTCACCCAATTACGAACACCTTGCTCACTTAAAAATACCCCTTGAAGATATATTATCAGCAACCAACAACTTTGCTGACGAAAATTTCTGGGGAGAAGATGATTTTGGAAATCATTACATGGGACAACTCTTGTGGTCCTGTGAGTTGATTAACATCCAAGCCCGGAGGTGGTTAAATGAAGAAAGGGATGATGAAAAAGAACAACAGTTTTGGATGGAGATTTTCATGCTTTCTACTCTCAAGCATAAGAATCTTGTTTCAATTGTTGGGTTTTGTGATGAGAATGATGAGTTGATAACCGTTATTAAGCTTGAGACCAGGTATAGTCTCAACAACTATTTAAGTGACGCGATGATTTTGACATGGGTGCGAAGATTGGAGATATGTGTCGGTGTTGCACATGCACTGAGTTACATTCACTATGACGAGCAGCGTGATTTTAGCGTGATACACCGGAACATTGACAGTGAGACAGTTCTATTAAATGATAACTTGGAACCCAAGTTATCTGAATTTAGACTTTCCATGAAGGTTGCAGCATCTGAAAGGCACCTTTCTTTCGATACTAGTAATGTTTCGAACAGGCTGGGGTATACAGACCCAACATATATAGAGACAAAAAGTGCACACCACAAGTCTGATATGTACTCCTTTGGAATAGTAATGTTTGAGCTACTGTGTGGCAGGAAATCAGTAATAGCCAACGACTATAATAAGTATTTGGCTCCGGTGGCTATTACCCATTATCGTGAGAAAAAGCTCGATGAAATAATTGATTGGGGTCTTTGGCAACAAATGGACTCGCAGTCATTCAACATGTTTGCTGAAATAGCGTATGACTGCGTGAAAGAAGAACGATCGCAACGCCCAGGTATAGATGAGATTGTCCCAAGACTTGTGAAAGCTTTGGAACTCGCACGTAAAAACATGCCTGTAAGACATCTTCTTTAATTTATACACCTTCACGTACTACATCAGTTTGCAAGTTTGCTAGACCACATAAACCTGATTATAGATAATTAATAGCCACTCGATATGATGTCTTCCGGACCTCACTGTATATGACTTCCCGATATATGCAATGCAAATATAAAGAAAGCAAGTTAAGATTTTTCAAGGTGACCAAAGAGACCATATCTACTCAGTTCTTATATCCCTCTTTTACTTACATGCATGTAGTATAAGGTTAATAAGTTTATATTTTATCAACACTTATTCACTGATCAATATAAATGATAGCGAAATTTTTTTATATATCCAAGTTTTTTAATCATTTTTGACACATGAAGTATGTGATCAATAAGAACGGTTTAAATATTCTTGTGGATTATTAAGGTAATTAAAATTGTTTGATCTGCCACCCGTACCCAATCTTTTTATCTTATTAAATTAACAATGAATTATATAAAAACGACAGGTTAGTAACTAGCTTAAAGCACAAAAAACGCACGTTTTGTGATTTGAGCTTCGGTGAAAAGCTTTAAGCAAGCTTGATAAAAACAAATTTGCCACTCGGCAACTAGCAACTTATTGTTTAATTTTACACTTAAGGGCAAATGATAAAGGTAAAACCTTTTAGTACTTGCTTTTGCTTACCTTTAAATTTTTAACAAAATACATGTTTTGTGCAGATTTTGAATTTAACATTAAAAGTTGTTAGCCATAAAATTTCTTATTTTTCATATATTGCTCACGAGTCAGGAAGGCTAAACTAAAGAATGTGATTGGTTAATAGATTGTTCTATTTTTTTTCAATTGCTACATCAAATGGTTTTCTATTATTGATTCTTTTATACCAATATACCTATACATATTTGTTGTATTGACCACATTGTACTTAGGTTATCCAATATGATAAATTAAAAATGTTTATACAATTACATCATCAAGTTATAGGAGTATAATTTTTGATATCATAAACATATTACTACTATGGATGAACCTATTGATAAAGCTTTTTTTATCATAAAACACAATCAATATTTAAAAAAATATATATATATATATATATATATATATATAATAATAATAAAAAAAAAATAGACCTCTTCAATATTATAGACTTTTTAATTCCACATAGGATTGAAATGGTCGCCTACCATGGTTTACAAATTTTTAAATCTCTTTAAAAAGTATTAGATCTATTGATAAACTACCATAGTGGATAATTTTAAATAAAAAAAATACTTTTAAACCTCTTTTACCGGGGGTAACTCTTTTACCCATAAAGTACTTCAAATCAGATGCACAAGGACAATCAACATTTTCTATAAAGCGAGGAGCGAATTCAAGATACTGTTGTCTTACTTTTGACAAAACTGTAGTGAATGTGTTGATGTGTGACTATTTTCACTTCAAAATTTCCTTTGAATAAAAATGATGAATAAAAATTGCACGTTTTAGATGTCATTTTTTTTTTGGATAAATGGATATTTACCATGGTAAATTTTTATAAACATATAATTGGGAGTTTTGAATGAGCTATAGTGGATTTCTCAATTAAAAAAAAAAAAAATAACTAAATTAACTTACATATAATAATACCAAACCGAATAGACTTGCAAGTAGACCAATAGAAACCCAAAATAAACTAATACGGAGTATAAGATAGCTACAAAGTAAAACTATCATGACCCAAGAGCCCAAGTAGCACTTCGGTATGCCAAAAATGTCTTTTGCCATACAAAATGCAATGTAACAACAACAACACGAACAACCAAGCTTGTAAGCATTATATAGGGAAGACAAAATACAATGTAGCACAAACGAAATAATTAAGAAATTATAAAGTCATTATGAACAATAAGATAGTAAAACTTATACAAGTGACCAACCTTTTACATTTTAGCTTAAATTTGACTTTTGGGCCATTCAACCCCTAAATTTGAATTTTCCAATTAATTGATTATCGAAGGAAATAGTGTTCATCTGAAACTATTAACAAAAAGGAGAAAGTTAAATACAAATCAATTTGATATTACAATTTAGTTACAGATAATAAATGTAAATAAAATAACTAAATAAAACTTTATAAATAAACATTGCAGGTTAATTTTTTTATCGATCAGTAGTTGTTATCGAATTCTGAGAAGAAAAAAAAACCAAAAAAATAAACTTGTTTGAAATATTAATAAGCATAGCAAAACTTGTAGATCTAGTTAGGATTTTAGAAAAGAGGACGGTTGGCGAAAGTTACATAGGATGGAACTTTTAAATAGTAATCAAGTCTTTATCACTAATACCTTGTACTGCAAAAAACTTTCCAGCATACTCACGTGTCATAGTGCTTTTCATTCACAAGTTGGACAATCATCTTGATATTCAACCCTTGCATACATCTCAAACTTTAGAATACTATCACCATCTCTACTAGTTTTTCTTTATACTAGTGTCAACCATAAGCTGATACAAGGTATTTCTGAAACTTTTACCACATAAGGAGAGTTCTTCACTTTCAAAGTCAACAGTCTGACTTTTAAACTATCCAATACAACATCAAATAATGTCTCTCCAATCCTTTCAACATTCTCAAAAATCCTCTAATATAATTCCTGTTTTTGCCAAATAAAGTAACCCGCAGCAGCTACGAAAACATGTTTTTGAAACAACTTCAAACTTTAGATGACCAAATATCAACATTAAACAATAAAGTATATTGCCAAATTAAACAATTTACTATCACACAAAGCACATGCCATAGTTTTTTTCTTGATATATACCACTTTAAGAACTAATCTCATGTAGTCAACCTGCCCTCAGTTGTCATCTGCGAAACAAAAACATGTCTTTGAATGTAATGAGGGAACCAAACAAGACAATTCCAATCCATATCATTCTTTCAAAACAGCATCAGGTAGACAAAGAACATGTAATGCCTAAAATAGACGAACTCCGCTCACCACTATGCATAGTATATATATCACCCATGTGGTAACATACTTACACCATCTGATTATGGACCAATATAGGCTTTAGAAACACCTCAGGAGCAAATTTAACTGCACTATCCAAGACTATATCTCAACATGAAACTGTAACAAACATCACTTCCTAAACTTTTTAGGTAATCAGACAACATGAAGAACCAAAACATTTCAAGTTAATAAGACCATTTACTTCCTAAAATTTAAGAGGATCTAATTTTAGTTATTATCCACAAACATAATAACTATAAAGTACAAAATATATACAAGGCAAATATATAGCTCAATATGTCATAGACAAGGTTCAGGAATTTCATGAAACAGCTTGTAAGCACTTCATCAAACTCTCTTATTGTGTTATCTTGTGTATTAATGCTCGTTTTTACTTAATATACAGATAATGTCTTCACCAAGGGATGATCTTGCTCACCTCAAAATCCCCCTTGAAAACATACTACCAGCGACCAACAACTTCGCTGACGAAAATGTCATCGAAACAGCTGCTTTCGGAAATATTTACAAGGGACAACTCTCGTGGTCTGGTGAGTTGATTAATGTCAATGCTCGGAGGATAAATAAAGAAAGGAAACAAGCAGAACAAGAGTTTTGGATGGAGATATCCATGCTTGCTAGTCTCAAGCATAAGAATCTGGTTTCTCTTGTTGGGTTTTGTGATGAAAATGATGAGAAGGTCATCATTAACAGGAATGAGACCAGGGGCTGGCTCGACGAATACCTAAGTGACCCGATGTCGTTGACATGGGTCCGAAGATTGGAGATGTGTGTCGGTCTTGCGCATGCATTGAGCTACATTCATTATGACAAGCAACGTGATTTTAGCGTAATACACAGGTACATCCGTAGTGGCACAGTTCAATTGAATGATGACTGGGAACCCAAGTTATCTGATTTTCAAGGTTCCATAAAGATTGAAGCATTGCAAAGGCACCATTCATTCCATACTAGTAGACTTGTGTATGTGAAAGGGTATGGAGACCCAACATATATTGAGACTAAGAGTGTGAACCACAAGTCAGACATGTATTCCTTTGGGATAGTATTGTTTGAAGTACTATGTGGTAGGAAATCAATAATTAGCAACGACATCAATAAGTATTTAGCTCCGCTGGCTATTACCCATTATAGAGAGAAATCTCTTAATGAAATAATTGATTTCGATCTATTGAAACAAATGCATACACAGTCATTGAACATTTTTGCAGAAATAGCATATGACTGTTTGAATGAAGAACGATCGCAACGCCCAAGTATAAATGAGATTGTCACAAGACTTGAAAAAGCATTGGAACTTCAACTGGATCATCAAAATGCGGTAAGACAGTTTTTACTCTTCCATCTTTATAACATTATAACTTTTACTCTATATTTGTTTGAGTTTATACACCTTCACTCCATCAGTTTGCAGTTCATCTAGACCCCATAAATCTGATTTTACATAATTAATAGCCCTTTAATTCATGTCTTCTTCCATTGCTGGACCTTACTCTGTATGACTTCCCCATATATGTAATGCTAGTAAAACTCAAGTTAAGGATTCTCAAGGTGACCAAAGAGACCATGTTTTCTCAGTTCTTATATCCATCTTTCATTTGCATGCATGTAGTAAGGTCAATAAATTTATATTTTATCAACGCTTAGTCACTGATCAATAAATAAATGATAGCGAGACTTTTATATATATATATCTATATATATATATATATATATATATATATATATATATATATATATATATATATATATATATATATATATATTTATATATATATATATATCCAAGTGTTGTAATCATTTTTGACACATGATAAAAACGGTTTACATATTTTTGTGGGTTATTAACATAATTAAAACTAGTTATAATACCTGTGCACGCAAGGGGTTTTGACATTTTTTTTTTGTTTTAATACTGAATATTGTGTCTTTAAAGGTAATTGCATATAATTATAGTAGTTATAAGTTTCATTCACGCACGAAGTTTACATATAAATCAAATTATTTTAACATTTTAGTTCAGTGTATACACATATAAGAATTTGCCCATGAAAATTGTGATATAAGTACAACTAATACTTATGCACATTTTTCATTATGCATTAATATTCATTAGAATTTGGTAAATATTTGTAAAAAGTTATGTTAGGTAACTCAAGATTTAATTTTATTTAGCTGACAAAAATGTTGATGTTGTTATTTAAGTTTCACTACTGATATTATGTTGTACACATGATGCAAGTTTAATAGCACATAATGAGCGTTAATAAAGTTATGTATACTCCTTAAAGTTTTTTAAAAATGTTTTTCTAGATATCCTTATATAAATAAATAAGAATTACACGAGTCATTTTTATAAGTACAATCGCGTATATTTATTTTATATTAAAGTAACCTGTGCTTATAATTTGATAATTATATTCCCGTGTTCAGTAATTTAGCCGTATTTAAAATGTAAACTCGTGTCCACATAGGTTAAACTTTTTAAAATGAAATAAATGAGTCCTTATTGAACGTATATAGTAAAAAAAATGATACTTATAATCTTATGCAAATTTATATGTTGTTATTTTAAAACAACATATACATTATATTTTTTAAGATATAAAGTATAAATGATATAAAGTATAAGGGGTATTTGTTTATAATACAAAGTTATTAAAAAACAATGAGGCTTATAATATTACACTTAACTCTATATAATTTTTTAAAATTCAACCACTAAAGTTTTATTAATTACCTCCTCTTTTTTTAAGTTTTTATTTTCACAAATTTGACACCTATATTTTTATGTGTTTTTTTTATCAACCAAATTTCTCCACTAAATTTATTAAAGTTTGACCAAAATCAATTTAATTTTCACTTTTATTAACCAATCACATCACACTATTTTGCTTACGTGGCAAAATCGAGTTCTCCTATTGGCCCAATTGTTTTTTCAATAAGAATGAATGGACAAAATCACTCCGAAATGATGTAATTCCATTATTATATAAAGATTTACGTTATCTGATCCGCCATTGGTACCAAGCTCTTAATTTATTAAAAATTAACAATGAATTATATAAAAGCAACGGCTTATAATTAGCAACTAGCTTAAGTCACAAAAAAACGCAAGTGTTCTGATTTGAACTTGGGTGAAAAAGCAACCTTGATGAAGACAAATTTGTCACTCGGCCAGTTGCAAATTATTGTTTGTTTTTTCACTTAAGGGGAAAACGGTAAAGGTAAGAATTTTTAGTACTTGCTTACCTGTATCTTTTTAAAAAGAATACAAGATTAGTTTTGTACAAAATTTGATATATAAACTAAATGTTGTTGGCCATAAAATTTTGTATTTTTCGTCTATTGCTCATGAAGGTTAAACTAAAGAATCTGATTGGTCAATAGATTGTTCCATTTTTTTCGATTGCTACATCAAATGGTTTTCTATTATTAATTCTTTTATACCAATATTCCTATACATACTTGATATATTGACTAAATTGTACTTAAATCATATGCGCAAGGACAATCAACATTTTCTTTAAAGGTAGGAGCGAATTCAAAATATTGTTGTCTTTTGACAAAATTTAGTAAAGGTGTATGATGTGTGACTATTTTCACTTCAAAATTTCCTTTTAACAAAAATGATGTATAAAAGTTTTGCACGTTTGGGATTTTTTTTTTCTTCTTCTTTGGATAAAAGGATATATTTACGATGCTAAACTTTTATAACATATAATTGGGAGTATTGAATGAGCTATAGTGGATTTTTCACTAAAAAGTTAACCAAATTTACATATAATAATATCATACGAATGGGCTTGCAGGTAGACCAATAAAAACCAAAAAGAAACTAATAAAAAATAACCACAAAGTAAAACAATCAAGAGCCCAAGTAGCACCTTTGATATGCCAAAATCGTCATAGGCAATCTTCAGATACAAAATGCAATGTAACAACAACACAAACAACGGGGCATAAGGAAGACAAAATACAATTTAGCACAAACTATATAATTAAGAAACTCTAAAGTCGGAACAATAAGATAGTAAAATTTTTACAAGTGTCGCATAGTGAAAATAACCAACCTATTACATTTTAGCTTGAATTTGACTTTTGGGGGCATTTAACCCGTAAATTTGAAGTTTGCAATTAAGTGATTATAGAAGCAAATACTGTTCATCTGAAACTATAAAAGAAAAGGAGAAACTCAAATACAAATCAATTTGATATTACAATTTAGTTACATATAATAATTGTAAATCTTTTTTATTGATTATTTATTACTCCCTCCGTCTCATATTAAATGTAATTTTTTAAGTCTTTCTTTCTTAACTTTGACCATAAATATTTTTGGTTGTGTTATATAATATTTGATGCAAAATATATGAATAGATTGAGTTTTAAATGTATTTTCACTGCGTATTATTTTTATCTAATACTATATAGCACAAACAAAAATACTTATGACAAAGTTGTAAAAGAAAGACTCGAAAAATCAAACATGTACATTTAATATGGGACGGAGGGAGTATTATTATTATTATTATTATTATTATTATTATTATTATTATAAACTTGAAGATTTTATTTATCCATAGAAATTTTACATAAAGTTGGATGGGAGTCTAGACACCAGGTGTGCTGCCACCCCTTTCTGGATAATAATAATATTATTTATTTATTTATTATTATTATTATTATTATTATTATTATTATTATTATTATTATTATTATTTTATTTTTTTTAACATCAATTTTTTCACACCCTATATCACTTATCTCACAAATGCCTCCAGTGAGGCTTGAACCCACAACTTCTAGGTTGGTAGACAACTCACATACCACCGCTAAAACTATAATACTTTGTTCTCGAGTATAAAATTTAAAGAATGGAAGAGAATATGATGGAAATGGCAAATTAAGGGATGACATTGTGAGAAAATGTGTTATTACAATTTGTGTTCTTGAGTTTATATTTTTAATTAGGAAGAAAAGGATAGAAGCTAACATATTACCAATATATCCTTGAAAACAATATACATTAATTAATTTCTGCACAAATCATTAGTCGGCTATAAAAATATCACAGAATTTCTGCACAAATCATTAGTCGGCTATAAAAATATCACAGAATGGAATATATTATAGAATGGAAAATAACTATTACTACTAAATAAGGTGTAGGATTTTGTGTAGTTATCAAACTTCGTTTTAGTCGTCTGTAAAAACAAGTATGTTATTATCTATTTATTATGATTGCTATTTGTATAGTTATCAAACTTGGTTATAAGTATGTTTGAGTATTTTAATATTACAGAATTCAATAGCTATTACTCCTAAATAGGTGTAGGAATATCTTTGTTCGAGTTCATGGTCATCTCTTGTTATGGTTCAAATGGCACTTCCAGTTCACTTACGAATCATAACTTCATTTCTTGTAAAGTTAAAATTTATCTGAGTAAATACTGAATAACCGATGTTAGAGTTGGTCACATTTTGTCAAGAGTCCAATGCTTTGATAAAACCGACACGCATGATGCATTAAAATGTGGATATACTTGTAATTTTACATAAGTCCATGATTTTAGCAACCACTCCCTTCCTAATCTCCCCAATATTGAGAGGAACAAATCTACACAAAAAAAACCCGTAACTTCGCCGTCCCTTACTATTCCTTCTAAAACAAACTTAAGAATACCAATAATTTTAATTTCTCTTCTCATCCCTTTCCATTCCTTAAGGAAAAAAAAAATAATAAAAATAAATAAAAACTCGAGAACATAGTGTAATAAACAAACGTCGTAGGTTAATTTTATTATGGATCAGTAGTTGTTAAGGATATCGAATTCGGAGGGAAAAAAATCCATAGTTGAAATATTAATAAGCATAGCAAAACTTGTAGATCTACTTAGGATTTCAGAAAAGAGGACGGTTGGCGGAACTTGCCTATACTTTTACATAGGATGACAATTTTAAGTCTTTATCCCTAATACCTTGTAGTGCAAAATACTTTCCAACATGTGTTTTAGTGCTCTCCAGTTTCATTCACTAGTTGGACATTTATCTTGATATTCAACCCTTGCATACATCTCAAACTTCACAATACTATCAGCATTTCTGCTAGCTTTTCTTTATCCTAGTATCAACCATAAGTTGATACAACGTATTTATGAAACTTTTACCACATAAGGAGAGTTCTTCACTTTCAAAGTCAACAGTTTGGCTTTTAAACTATCTGATACAACATCAAACAATGTCTCTCCATTCCTTCTTGAGCATTCTAAAAAATCCTCCAATTCTTCTGTTGCAAAATAAAGTATCCTAAAAAGATCAAACTTTAAATGAACAAATATCAACTTTTTTTTTGGTAAAAAGTAAAATATATTAGCGCCAAGAATATAAGCAAGTCTAACTATGGCATACCAGGGAAAATTCCCATGGCTACAAAGAGAGACCAAATACAATAATTTAGTCTTATACTAGCCTATCCATATACACCAAGAAACTCAAATACAAAACTCCTATAACCACACACCACTTGCAGACAGATAGAAATACACAGCACCTTTTATACTCAATCTTAAGGAGCATGAACCAAACTATACACCACTCCGAACTCCTCATTATGAACAGCAAATCAGCCAACCTATAGTCCTTCAAAACATATCCCAGTATCAGCAGGGCCGTCTCATGAATCGGCGAAATTTTTGAGGGCCCTGTACGGCATTATATAATGAGGCCTTTCGTTAAGCAATATTATATATAAAGTGTCACCGTTTATAAGATATAATGAAATTAGTTATCCAAACGTTTTAACATATTACTCATTTAAGATATTTTTCCATCTAAACATTTTTTTTTCTTCGTGAAAAATATGTCTATACATGCATATAATTATTAACGGGACAAAGTTTGGGGCCCTAAAAATTTTGGGGCCCTGAGCGGTCGCACACCCTCAAAGACAGCCCTGAGTATCAGGAAACCATGCTCTTCCTAAACTATAAAAGGATCTTATTTTAATTTTTATCCACAAATATAATAGAGTAAACTCCAAAATACATTCCTGTGGTTTACCCCGATTCGCACTATACATCCCTCTCGCAAAAGTTTCAATTGATACATCACTCCGTTAGTAAAAGTTAACCTATATACATCCCTCCGTTAAAATAAGGACAAACACCAAAAATTATTTCTCCGTTATCTCCTAACGAGATAGAAAAAATTTACACCGTTAGTCCTCTGGGTTAACTGTATTTGCACTGTTAGTCATTTACGTTTTCGTCCGTTTTTTACGTTTTCGTCCGTTTTCTTACGTTTTCGTCTGCTTTTTTACGTTTTCATTTGCTTTTTCACGTTTTCTTCATTTTTACGTTTTCTTCCGTTTTTTTACGTTTTCGTCCGTTTTTACGTTCTTGTTCATTTTTTTACGTTTTCGTCCGTTTTTTTATGTTCTAGTACGTTTTTTCCGTTTTCGTCCACTTCTTTACGTTTTCGTTCGTTTTTTAAAGTTTTCGTCCGTTTTCTTATGTTTTTGTCAGTAAGTATTGTTTACGTATAATCTGTTGTCTTACATATGTGAAATCAAATGATAAAACTTTATGAGAGAGAAAGGTATAATATCCTTTTATGAATGATTTTCTTAAACGGTATAACATAATACTAGATAAATAGTTACATAAAAGAGTTTATAATACAATCGGCGAATGTCTTTGTAAATGTTTGTTGTTTAAATAATTGTATCTTATAGCGTCATGGTAGTTTTGTTATCGTATATTGTTGCTCAAAGAAAGTTTAAAATAAAATGATCATATGTAATAAACAGGAGGTAGTAAATGACTACTAGTTGTCAGAGATAACAACATTTAACTAAAACCTTACCAAGAAATTTTGCATTTTTATATATAGTATGGTCTATGAAATATTGTTGTACTATTTTAACAAATAAAAGAAGTTCTGATTTTGACTATTCTCATCTCATTTTGAAATAAAACTCGGTATCATCACAAATATTAGTTTTGTGGAGTCATAAAACCTCTAAAAGGTAAAAAGGGCCTCGATATATCCTTCGACTAAAAAGGCTTCATATTTACCTAATCTTTAAATATAACTTGCTAAACCAAGTTAATACAACATAAGAGTGAGACAAGATTAAAAAAGATCTCAAGTTTGTATCTCAAAACGTAAAAAAGCGGATAAAGAGGTAAAAAAATTGGACGAAAACGTAAAAAAATGACAAAAAAGTAAAACAAAGGATAAAAACATTAAAAAAAAAAGGAAAAAAATGTTAAATAACGAATGAAAACGTAAAAAACATAAAAAAGTGGACGAAAACGTAAAAAATGGACGAAAGCGTAAAAAAACGGACTTAAACGTAAAAAAGCAGATGAAAACATACAAAAGTGGTCGAAAACGTAAAAAAATGGACTAAAACGTTAAAAAAATGAACGAAAACGTAAAAAAACGAACGAAAACCTAAAAAAACAGGCGAAAACGTAAAAAAACGGACGAAAATGTAAAAAGGTAGATGAAAACGTAAAAAATAGACGAAAACGTAAAAAACGGACGAAAACGTAAAAAACGGATGAAAACTTAAAAAACGGACGAAACGTAAAAAAAGGACTAACGGTGCAAATACAGTTAACCCAGAAGACTAATGATGTAATTTTTTTCTATCTCGTTAGGAGATAATAGAGAAATAATTTGCGCCCTTTGTCCATATTTTAACGGAGGGGTGCATATAGGTTAACTTTTACTAACGGAGTGATATATCTGTTAAAACTTTTGCGAAAAGGATGTATAATGCGAATCTGAGTAAACCACAAGGATGTATTTTGGAGTTTACTCAATATAATATGAAAATAGCTATAAAGTAGAAAATGTAAACAGATTTAGAATCAAATTTAAAATCAGTATAATAAACAAGGCAAGTATATACCCCAACATGTGTGTGAAAAGGCAATGTAGGCACTTCATCAAACTCTCATATTGTTATCTTATCTTGTGTATTAATTCACGTTTTTACTTGATAAACAGATAATGTTTTCACCAAAGGACGATCTTGCTCACCTCAAAATCCCCCTTGATAGCATACTATCCGCCACCAACAACTTTGATGATGAAAATATCATCATCACAAGTGCATTGGGAAAGAGTTACAAGGGACAACTCTTGTGGTCCTGTGAGTTGTTTAATATCAATGCCAGGAGGTTTGATAAAGTAAGAAATCAAGCAGAACAAGAGTTTCGGACGGAGATATCCATGCTTTCTAGTCTCAAGCACAAGAATTTGGTTTCTCTTGTCGGGTTTTGTGATGAAAAAGATGAGAAGATCATCGTTACCAAGTATGATGAAACCAGGGGAATGCTCTATAAATATCTAAGTAACTCAATGTCATTGACATGGGTCAGAAGATTGGAGATATCAGTCGGTCTTGCGCACGCATTGAGCTACATTCATCATGATGAGCCACGCAATTTCAGCGTAATACACCGGAACATCGCGAGTAGCACAATTCAATTGAGTGATGGCTGGGAACCCAAGTTATCTACTTTTGTACGTTCCATGAAAATTGAAGCGTCTCAAAGGCACCATTCATTTCATACTAATAAACTTCTTTATTTGAATGGGTGTGGAGACCCGACATATATTGAGACGAACAGTGTGAACCACAAGTCAGACATGTATTCCTTTGGGATAGTATTGTGTGAAGTATTATGTGGTAGGAGATCAATTATTGACGACAAAGATGATAATCATTTGGCTCCGCTAGCCATTACCCATTATATAGAGAAAACACTCAATAATATAATTGATCCGGAATTATGGAAACAGATGGACTTAAATTCATTCAACATGTTCGCGGAAATAATGTATGAGTGTTTGGACAAAGAACGATCGCGGCGGCCAAATATAAATGACATTGTCCCAAGACTTGAGAAAGCTTTGAAACTAGCACGCGAAAACAGGCCGGTAAGAGCTTTTAATTTTCTCTTTTATGGTTCAGCCTTCCCTTTTCATTATATTATTTTAACCGAATTTCAAATAAAACATTATGAGATGACAAAAACAAACCAATTTTAATATATTTAATAACTTTTGATAAACAAAGACCTATCTAAATGAGTGGGGTATAATTAGTATTTCACACTTCATATTAGTTGACTACTTTTTAATTTGGTTGTATATTTGAGGGTTAATTATGATTTAATCCTTAAGATTTGATCAATTATTAATTTAAGTATTTAACGTATTTTATCCCACGCTTTTATTATTAACTTTCTTTGACCATTAAAAAAAGACTACTTAAAATGATTGTTTGATATAATCCTTTGACTTTGGATAAACATTTTAACAAAATCTTTAAATTTAAGGTTAGAGAAATGACCTATTATTTTGATTAGGGAGGTGATTTGCACACTACTCTAGTTGATTGGCACATTCTAATTTAAAGTGTGTTGACAGGATAAAAATGTGTACAAGTGATGTGAGAGTATAAATGTCAACACACTCTAAATTAGAGTGTGCCAATCAATTTAGAGAGTGTGCAAGTCACCTCCCGTTTGATTACCCATTCTGACACATGATTTGTCGCGTTTTACGCTTTTTAGTTATTAGGTTATCCATTTTTCTTGCGTTTCAATCAAGGGGGCTAGTACGTTTGTTTTGACCATTATGAGTTCTTCTTCCTTTGACTTCTATACATTTGGTGAACAGATGTCCTGGTGGTAATGAAAAATATACTTCCTTTATATACACAAAACTCCAAACGTTAACCAATATGTAGGGATGGAGTAAGTGGCAAAACTGTTACATATTACAGAAATAGTGCATGTTGGAGTCCGTGTGTCGTACTTTTATTTTTTCCTTATATTTTATGCCTTACTGACGAATTAGTGCTTCTGCAACTAAATAAAACAAAAAAATAAAAGGTTTTGGGGATAAGAATAGTCACACTTGAATATTTTTACTAACACTAAATCAATAAAAACATAACCGAAAATAGCTAACTTCAAATATACATGTAATCGCAACAAAGTAGGGACTTTATACTTCTCGTTGAGTAACATGTATAGTTGACATTCAACATCGATAACTGGAAACAAAAAAATAAATTGCAAATTTGAAGAATTGTATCAATGCCCTTAATTGTAACACACACAAAAATAAATAAGTAAATAAAAATAAAATCGATAACTTAAGCACCAAAAACCACAAAATCTGACGTATCATGGGTCGTGTTGCATAGTTAAAGTGATAGGTCATTTAATGTTACTAAACGAATACTCGTATAAAGCGACAGTGTATAACGCAAATAATTGTATTTGTGAAATCGTGATTTTTGTTTGACCATTGATGTAAAACTAACGGGTTCAAAACTTCAAATTATAGTCATTGCGAGAAAAAAGTTTATGTGTTAGAAACACAAACCGATAAAAGTTTAAAAATTAAACAATATTTAAAATATTAATTTAGTGGTACATGTTATTATAATTTGTAATCAAAAGTATAGTAGTCCACTAACATTATCCAAATTTTATTCATTTTAAATTTTAACAAGAGTTAATTGCATCCTAAGGTTTGGTCAAATTGCAGGTTTCGTCCTAAATAGTTTGAAAGTGCATAGATCGTCCCAAAATCAAACCTTGTTGCAAATTTTAGTCCCTGGCTTTAAGCGGCGTTTAGTAGATTCCGTTAGAAGTTACACGCTAGCCCTTTTGGCCAACAGCTCTTGCAGCATTAATCCTTTTAACTAACGGACGTTTATAATAAATAAAAAAGTCGGTTTTTATTCGTTTTCATCCGTTTTTATACGTTTTTGTCCGTTTTCATCCATTTTAACATGCTTTCGACCGTTTTTCTTATCCGTTTTTATTCGTTTTCATCCGTTTTTCTATGTTCTCATCCGTTTTTATGTGTTTTTGTCCGTTTATATATGTTTTTGTCCGTTTTTATGCATTTTCATTTGTTTTTACACGCTTTCGTTCATTTTCTATACGTTTTCGTACGTTTTTATCCGTTTATATACGGTTCTTACGTTTTTATCCATTTTTGTCCTTTTTTCTTACGTTTTCATCCGTTTAAATATGCTTTCGTCCAATTTTCTTACGTTTTATACGTTTTCGGCCGTTTTTATACGTTTTCGTCCATTTTTATACGTTTTCGTCAGTATTTATATGTTTTTTTTGTTTTCTTACGTTTTTATATGTTTTCATCCGTTTTAATACGTTTCGGCCATTTTTATATGTTTCGTCCGTTTCTATATGTTTTCGTCCGTTACATATTTGAATTTAATTTTCCAAATAAAATATTTCTTTATAATTCAAAAATAATTTGTAAAATTAATTTTTGAACTTTTTTTGTCACATTTATAAAAATGTGAAGTTTAGAAGAAAAAAAACTATTTCTTAGATCATCCATCAAGTTATAAATGTGACAAAAACGGGGCAAAACGTTATGCCTGGGACAAATTTTTTTGCAAATTGTTATAAATCAAACCTTTTTGCAAATTGTGGGGTAAATCGGGAAAAAATGTATATAATGTAAGAAAAACAGACAAAAACGTATAAAAACTGATGAAAACGTATAAAAACGGACGAAAACGTATAAAAACGATAAAAAGCGGACAAAAACATTTAAAACGGACAAAAACATATAAAACTGACAAAAACGAATAAAAATGGATGAAAACATATAAAAACAGGAAAAAGATATAAAAACGTATGAAAACGTTAGAAAAACAGATGAAAACGTATAAAAACGGGCGAAAACGTATAAAAACGGACGAAAGCGTATAAAAACGGATGAAAACGTAAAAAACGGACAAATAAACATGTATGAAAACGTAAGAAAACGGACGAAAGTGTATTAAAAATCGTATTAAAATGGACAAAAACGTATACAATGGATAAAAACGGACGAAAACGTATAAAACCGGATGAAAACGATTAAAAACGTATGAAAACGTATAGAAATGGACGAAAACGTATAAAAACGGACCTTACTAACGTATAAAAACCGACTTTGTTATTTATTATAAACGGCCTTTATAAAAGGATTAACGCTGCAAGAGTTGTTGGCAAAAAGGGCTAACATGTAACTTCTAACGGAATCCACTTAACGCTTGTTAAAGCCAGGGACTAAAATTTGCAAAAAGGTTTGATTTTGGGACGATCAATGCACTTTCAAACTATTTAGGACGATCCCTGCAATTTGGCCAAACCTTAGGGACGATTTATGCAATTAACTCTTTTAACAATGAACATGCACTCTTTATAAATAGTAGAGATAGATAAAATCATGAGGCGGTTAGTTTTGGTATAGTTGGAACTTTTAACTACCCATCATGAGGCGGTAGTTTATTTTACAATTTGAAACTGAATCGTACTAGGCGGGTGTACATATTGGTACCCGAAATGAGCAACTATCGTTTTTCAAGTCACGTTTAGCCATTCTTTTTTTTTGAACAACAAAATTTTATAAAAACTAGCGATAAGCTAGAAAAGAACAAATAGGAGAATTACAAGAGATAAGGGATCAATGGATTTTGAAGCCAAATTCCAAGAAATATTAGCTTTTATATTCCTATTTGTGTACCACAAAGTGAAATGTCCGTAATCTTGTCAAATATCTCGTTTTGGGCCATAGGATGACTGTTGAAGATGAGGTGGTTTCGAAAGCTACATAAAGACCACAACACAACACTAAAGATAGCTTGAAGCATCAATTTCCTCTCGTTATGAATATGCAACTGATCAACATATGCATATACATCCTGAAGAGATGAAGGAGTTGAAAACAAGACCACACCAAAGATATGCATATACATCCTGAAAAGATAGCCATTCTAAACAATTAATTGAGTCGAACAATTTGAAAATAACGTAATACATACTCTAAAATGTCATTGGAGTTAACCGTTAAAATAAAAACATTCAGATCATCATATATAACAAATTAACTGAGACTATTTATTCAACGTTTTAAGTTACGACTATAATAAAATGTAATACATAAACATTAGTGAATGTTCACATTGATTAAGTAAAAATCCATGAAAAGTAGTGCAATAATATAGTCAATATTTGTACATCTTTATAAATATATAGTTGAAAGCTACACGTATATAATACATGGTTCGGCTTGGGTAACTGCGAATAATTGAATTAATAACCGAAACCGAACAGTGATAAGCGGATTATTCCGATTGTGGGTTATTTCGATTTCAGTTTCTTCGGTAATCTTTTTTTTTTTTTTTTTTTTTTTTTTTTTTTTTGAATTGAGTGGGTCGGCTCAGTTTGCCGGTTTCTCGAATTGTTTGAACACCATGATTAAACGGTTATCCAAAATTAAGTGGTTAAACGAAATGGTTAAACAATATTAAGGATAAAATCATTGCTAAATGATAAAGGTTTTTATCAAATGAACATTGAAAATAAGCAATGTTGCAAAAATCGGTCAACTCGGCCGATTAATCGTTAATCGGCCGAGTACCTTGTCGATTTTTGAAAATCGGTCGAAAAATCGGCCTAGGATAAAAATCGACACTAAGCAGTCAAAAAATCGGCCGAATCGGTCAAAATCGGCCGAATCGGTAAAAAATCGGCCGAATCGGGCAAATCGGTCATTTTAAAAATAATAATAATTTAGGCATTATACTTAATTTGAGGATCGTATATTTCACTTATAACGCACAATGTGCATCATAATCAGAATTGGAGCCTTTTATTGAGGTTTGGAAACATAGCAGGCTTGAAATCGGTTAAGATTTTTAGTTTGGTCTCCAGAAATACCAAAAAACTGCAGGAAATGCCAATCCGATTAATCACCGATTAATCCCGACTTGACCGATTACTCGCTGCAGGGTGGTCGACCGCCCGACTACCGATTCACGATTTTTGCAACATTGAAAATAAGTGATTTTTTAATGGTCAAACATAACTAAAAATAAAAGGGTTTTTTAAGAAAAAAAAGTTAAGCGGTTAATCCAAAAGTTAAAAGGTACTGCGTAAATCATAATTAGCAGACCTCTAAAACAATGATAGTTATGTTTTTTCATATTATTATCAGAGAATAGTTATTTTAAGTGGAGGAGTACAATAAAAAAAAAATTAATATAGGATATCGTTTATGGTTAAAAATAAGGAAAAATTAAAAGAATAGACAAGTCGCCTTATGACTTATTATTTTTCATATCTAAAATTTTCAAACGTTCAAAATATACCAAAGGCGACTCATTTTTTGGACAACTCGTGTCTGCATTTGACACATATCCTTAAACAATCGAGTACAGATTAATCCACCTACAATACTTGTTGGCTTATGGTTGCGTTGTACAAGTTGCTCAGTCACCCGGTCTATTTTGATCTTTTGAAAATTTTAGGCATGAAAAGTGATAAGTCCTAAAGCGACTTATTTATTTTAGTAATTTTCTCTAAAAATAATGATTAAAAAAGGGAATTAGGTGGAGATCGCCAATATATATATATATACACGTACTGATGATGCATCACTTGCTGTTAATTTGCGTATTAATTGAATATCGTCTCACATTCCTTTTTTTTAACTCAAACTCCGTTTTTGTTGTAGATTCGCTCTTCGCCCAACCTCCTTGCTCACCTAAGAATCCCCTTTGAAGATATAGAATCCGCCACCAACTACTTTGATGACAAAAATGTCGCAGGCACAGTTGGATTTGGAAAGAGATACAAGGGGAAGCTCTCGTTGTCTGGTGAGTTGATAGATATAACTGCTCGGAGGTTAATTAATAAAGAATGGGACGAAATACAACAACAGTTTTGGACGGAGATTTCGATGCTATCTAGTCTCAAGCATAAAAATCTTGTTTCTATTGTTGGGTTTTGTAATGAAGCTGGTGCGGAGACCATCATTTACAAGCATGACTCTAGGGGAAGGCTTGGCTACTATTTAAGTGACCCGGTGATGTTGACATGGGTGAAAAGATTGGAGATATCTGTCGGTGTTGCACTTGCATTGAGTTACATTCATTATGATGAGCCACGCGATTTTAGCGTTATACACCAGAACATCAGCAGTGACTCAGTTCGTCTGAATAATGACTGGGAACCCATGTTATCTGAATTTCAGCACTCCATGAAGATTAAAGCATCTGAAAGGCACCATTCTTTCCATATTGATTTAGTTTGGTCTACAAAGGGATATACAAACCCAGCATGTTTAGAGACCAACATTGTGAACCACAAGTCAGATATCTACTCCTTTGGGATAGTATTGTTTGAATTACTGTGTGGTAGGAAAGCAGTAACTGATGATCAGGATAATAAGTATCTCGCTCCAGTGGCAACATTTCATTATAAAGCGAAAATACTCGATGGTATAATTGATCCAAATCTACTGAAACAAATGGATCCGGAATCATTGAACATTTACGCGGAAATAGCGTATGAGTGCTTGAATGAAGAACAATCGCAACGCCCAAATATGGATCAGATTGTCACAAGACTTGAGAAAGCGTTGGAACTTCAACGGGAATATGAAAATGCTGTAAGATGGTTTTTTTCTTTTTATCTTTGTATCACAATAACTAGTCTATAATACGAGCAACGTTTATTTACTTATTGATGTATTTGTTTCCATCGATGTTAAAGGAACACTCATCAGTTGGGAACGAAGTTGGAGGGATATCATCCAGTCATAGGAAGGTAATTAGTTTTTTTTTAAGTCTTCTTTGTAATTAAGCCACTGAAATCATTAATTAAAGAGGAAAATGTCAGAACAACAGAAATAATAAGAACGCACAGGGTGGAGCAAAGATGTTTAAAGTTAAATTTTAACAATATTTTATTCTTAGTAATGTTTAAAAAAAACATAGCATACGGATTGCTTAAAATAAATAGTGACTGGAAGTGGTTGTCAATTTGTCATTGTTGTTGGGTACTTCCCCAAAATATATTGGGAATTTTGAGGTTCAAAAGTAAACAAAAACAAAAAATGGGTATTACTGTACTAGACAAGGATAAAAATGTCTTTACCTGTTAATATATTGAGTACAAATAAATACACTCCATTCACATGTCACGTCCCTAAACTACAGAGTATTGTATTTGTCTTAAAGGTGGTGGTTGTGAGTTATAGTTAAATTGAGGTTCAATTTATACATGCAAAATCTTTTCCATGTTGACCAAAAATCACATTTGCCAACAATTTTTCATAATGATACACAACTACACAAGATCCCCTCTTATACTTACTTGGCTTCTCACCATATTTTCTAGCTCTTTGATAAATGTTAAAAATGAATGATTAACCTTACTGAAGTGTCCCACCTTGAAAATCTGCACACTTCGTAATGTTGTCTTCTTTGGTACATATAGGGATCAGCGAGTCACTTCACATCAACAGGCGTTGAATCCAATTCCAGCAAAAAGACAATGTCTTCCCTCAAATACCTTTCGCACTCACAATTCAGCTTTAAAGATATAGAATCCGCAACCAACAACTTTGCTCCTGAGAATACCATAAGAAAAAAAACAGTTGGAGCGGTTTACCAAGGTCGTATGTTGCATTCCGGACAGTTCAATGATATTGTTGTATGGGCGATCTATAGTAAATATCTAAAAGATGCATATGAGAGCAAAAAGTTTAGGATGGAGAAGTCGATACTTTCTAGTCTCAGTCATACAAATCTAGTGTCTGTTATTGGTTTTTGTGATAATAACTGTATGATTACCGTATACAAGAAGGAGGCCAACGGAAGTCTCAACAAATATCTAAGTGACGAGACCCTCACATGGATGCAAAGGTTGAAGATATGTCTGGGCGTTGCAAATGCATTGAGCTACATCCATTATGATGCTAGACGCGATTTTAGTGTCATACATTGCAATGTCAGGAGTTCAAAAATTTTACTTGATGACGAATGGGAACCCAAGTTATCTGGTTTTCAACTTGCATTAAAAAATACAGTAGCTCGGAGGCACCGTCTTCTTCTTACTCGTGATATTGTTAAGAATGTATACCTAGACCCAAAATATAAAAAGACTGGCGGTGTGACCCACAAGTCAGATGTGTATTCATTCGGTGTTGTATTATTCGAAGTCTTATGCGGAAGGAGTGCAGAAGAAGAAGACGATGATGAAGATAAAGACGGAGACGAAAACGAAGATGAAGATGAGTTGAGAAAGGGGTTATTATTAAGTCAGCTGGCCAAATCTCGGTTGGATGAAATGATCATGCTGCATTTACGAAAACAGATGGACCCAGAATCATTAAAAATCTTCTCAGAGACAGCATATTGGTGCATAAAAGAGGAACGAGCAGATCGCCCATATATAGATCAGGTTGTCAAAAGACTTGAAAAAGCATTGGAACTTCAACGGAAACATGAAAATCCAGTAAGAACATCAACTTTGTTTGTTATCTTTGTAACAAATTAAAATTGTTATATTTTTCAACTCATTTCCTATTCTCTTGCAAATATCATATTAGGAACTTCCGAGAAATGCATTTGACTCCACATCATCAGATTATTTGAAGGTAAATATTTTCCTTAAACTTTTAATTTAACGCCGATTATCCTAATCAATAAAAAGAGTTAGGTGGTATTTGAATACAACTTAATTGACTTAATATGAAAAAACTTAATTTATTAAGTTATGTGAAAAGTTGTTTATTTTTCAGTTAATCAAAATAAATGACTTAAAATAATAAGTGATAAAAGTGAAGGTCTCCACATTAAGTCATGTGTTAATAAACACGACTTAATGAAAAAATTAAACAAACAAGCCCTTACTCTATTGTTTGGGTTATTGTATAACCACTATATCCTCGCTATGCCATTTTTTAATTCTACAAATAGGTCAACTGTATGTTTTAAACCAACCAACTGTTATTGTCTGGTTTAGAGTATATATAGCCACTATATACATAATATACTTACCAAAGAAATTGTATCATATCTTTATTTTATTTTTTATTTATTTATTTTTTATAATAAAACTAAGATTCTTATAGATAACCTTGATTGTATATAGAACTAACATTTTTATAATAAATGTGGTGAATATGGTTGTATAATAAATGTGACCATTTAGCTTGATTGTATAAATAGAGCATGCACTATGGTGGAGCTTTTAAATAGAGCTTGATTGTATAAATTATAAACCTTGGCACATATGTGAAAGCCGGGGTTTTTTAAAGCCACCCAAGAAGATAAATCGATATCATCATGAGATACAAACCTCAAAGAGAAAGAGAGGAATAAAAAGTAAAAGAAAAGAACTAAAAGTTTATCATTCAAAAATGAGGAGAAGAAAAGTAAATAAACTCTTAAGCTAACAACCTAACATGAACAAAACTTGCCAACCTAAATTAGGATAAACATCCAGTTGGGTTTGATCCCCGACGACCATCCCCTGTAAACAAATGGATAATGGTTTAACATAATTATAAACTTTTCCTTCCCCATAGACGCAATAAAAACCATAAAAATGATACCTAGACGGCCAGACACAAAGTCGATTCCATTCATACATTTATTGAACCTACATCGCTTCTATATATACAACCATGAATCATAACAAATATTAATTCTTAATTTAGGCCAGTGAACTTTTAAATACGGATAATGTAGAATTAAAAACAAAAAGAATAACAAACTAGCACCATTGTTATGTCAATTTAGCTTTGGATAGCTAAATATATGTTCATGTTCACTTTCAATTTGATACATCAAATTGAGGTTTTTGTAAGGAGGAAAAAAAAGTGAGCCCTCTCAAGTGAGACTTTTATTTTAGAGTGGTGATAGAACCGCAAAATAATGTGTCAATCTCTAATTGGTGTATTTTTCTATACTTTCTTTCTCTTGTCTTTGATTTAGACAATTAATCATTTTGTGAGAGTTTTTGTGAGATTTTTTTGTGGTTCTATCACCTCTCTTTATTTTATTTTAATTCAATTCTCACACACAACAACACTAACTTGATCTATCAAGTTGAAAGTGAACTTAAGAAGCTCTCGATCCATCATTTATATGGCTATGATGAAGAAAAGGCTATAAAATGGTTAAGAAGATAGTTAAAACCTTATGTAAAGTATCGGGTTTCAAACTTCAACCACGTATAATAAAACATCTTAAACCATATATAAAGTAATTTATTTTATGCTAATTAACCCAATTTTTAGTTATTCTACGGAGTAATTATCTAGCCTTATTATTATTAGGTTAATATGATTTTAAATTCACCTAAGTTACACACTACCTTACAACCAAATGACACCAAACTACACACATAGCACCACGCTTTTAAATAAATATAGCAACATTATAAGTTTATAACTTCTACATATTGATATTGACACTAGAGTAAATTACACCGTTCGTCCTTGTGGTTTGCGTTGACCGCAGCCTATCGTCATATGACCGAAAAATGCACCTTCTATTCTTAAATGGCAAACGTTATCCGCCATTTGTCCTTCTCTCTAACGGCCGTAACTAACGCCTCGCTAAGTCACCTAACTTGAGGGTATTTTGGTCTTTTCGCCTTTATTTTCAACTTCATTTTCTTTCATTATCTTTCCTTTCGCTCCAACAATAACCACCCACCACCATCTCTTTTATTCATCCATCACCATCACTTTATTTTTAAACACATAAAAAATCAAATTAAATCCAATCAAAACACTCAATTCAAAACCATATATCACTTTCAAATCCATAATTCAAAACACCCATCACCACTATCTCTTTTTAACAACATCAACAACAACAAAATTCAAACCCATAATTTATCATCCTTTTAACTCATCACCATCATCATGAACAAGAACAACAAAATCTAACTTAGGGCCCATTTGGTTTGTTGCTAGGAATGACAATAGGTATCGGATTTGGTATGGGGTAGAATGACAATGGATATGAAAAAGTTTATCATTACGATTGTTTATGTTTTGATGACAAAATATAGGATGAAAAAGTGTATAGATATTTGAGTTTTGTAGTGGAAAAGAGAGGGGGCCCACGGGAATGGATTCTATAGACACCAAATTGGTGTGTAATTAATCTATGGCTATGATATACTCATTTCATTCATGGGCCCACTAAACAAACTCTTTGAATCGGAATGAAATGCATAGACCCATTCCGATTGGGGGATACCTAACGCACCCTTAGTCTCCTTAAAGATAACCGTATCACTATCATCTTCTTTTTCTACCCATCATAAACCCACCACCACCACCACAATCATCTTTAACAACAAAAAATTTCTAACTTATAACCCATGTTTCTACCCACACTTTCAAACAACGTCACCACCCAATCTACTATTTATCTCTCTCTCACACACACACAAACACAAAACTCAACACATCCCGCCATCTGATTCGTGCTACGTCCCGACAACGATAGAAAACGCAAAGATCTACGCGTGTGAGTGCGATGGTGTATGTGTTTTCCCCAATTTCCAGATCTATACTTAAGTGTTGTGTAAAAATTATGAAATAAAAGAGGTGAATAAAAGATGAAAAAGGGGTAAGAGTTTGTGTAAGGGCGTGTTTAATGTAGATTTAATAGTCAAAATTTTAGGTGTATAATTGGGTTATTGAAAAAAACAACATAATTTTGTTATGGATTTTTAAAATATCAAAATATATAGCGTAATCAAGAGCATTAACTTTAAGTCAAGATCTTGGGACAAGTGATGTTTAGGGTCTTTTATAAGATGGGTCTAAGAAAATGTTGTCGAAAAAACATTATGGCTGTTTTGATATTTTTGGATAAATCTGAAAACAATTTGGAAAAGGTCGAAGATCTTCAAGTGTTCTTCAATTTGTATGTAAAGAAAAACATAAATTATAAGAAAAATTATAGGATAAAAAAAGTGTTGTGATGGCTTGGTGGAATTAGAAAGTGTGTATATACGAAGGAATTAGAACGTGTGTATGATTGCTTGTGTGAAAAGATAGATAATAAAAGAAGATAGAAGTTAAAAATAAAGGAGAAAAGACCAAAATACCCTCAAGTTAAGTGACTTAACAAGGTGTTAGCTACGGTCTTTAGAGGGAAGGATGAACGGCGGATAACGCTTGCCACTTAAGGATGGATGGTGCATTTTTCGGTCAAAGGACGATAGGCTGCAGTCAACGCAAACCACAAAGACGAATGATGTAATTTACTCTTGAAACTATATGTGTGTCGCCATAATTCGCAGCCATGAAAACATGCGTTCATTTCATTTAATACATTCACTATTTGAAACACGGGATATGTATGTTAGAGGTGACAATTTGTGCTCAAAATGAAAAAGATGGGTTAATTTGGGCAATTTTGTAGAAGATTTGGGCACATTTAGCCCCCTCATTTTTTTGAAATTGGCATGTATTGCCCATTTAAAAGTTAAATGGGCATTAACGGGTACATTTTTTACAATTGGAGAACATTATAATTTTTTTTTATGAAAAACTTATAAATATAATATATTTAGTTTTTAAAAAATAAATGAGATGTTATGCTTGAGGAATGTATTTGGTCCTTTTGGGTGTTTTCTAAAGCGATTCATATAACAAGTGACCGTTTGACCCGTGCCCGTTTAGCCCGTGCCCGTTTAAGCCCGTGCCCATTTAGCCCGTGACCCGTACTCGCCTGGCCTGAAGATTTTGCCACCTCTTTATCTCTCAATCTTCATTTTCACTCTTGTCACATGTATTGATATTTTTTCTAGATGTATCTTTAGTCTTGTCACATTGCTTTTGGGTGTAATTCTCACATTGATCAATCATAATTTTTTTTTTTTTTTTTTTTTAAATTTGTTGCTTCATAACTCCCTAATGTTGCAGGGGAAGAACTTGGAACACTTGAAGATTCCACTAAAAGATATAAACGATGCTACCAACAATTTTGACAACGCAATTTGCATCGGGTCAGGCGGATTCGGTGATGTGTATAAAGCAGATCTTGAACATTTTGATAGCAGTAATTCTTCGTCGATAGAAGGTGTGAATAAGTGCGATTTACCCAAAAAACGAAGCACGGTAGCCATAAAGCGCATTCACAATCCAAAAGGAGAACAAGGGTTCTTTTTAGAAATTGAAACACTAACTACTTGTAAGCATGATAACATAATCTCTCTACTTGGATTTTGTTCAGAACGTAACGGTGAAATGATCTTGGTTTATGAGCATGCTTCTAAAGGAAGTCTTGAAGACTATTTGGGAAGTAGCGATAAAATGGCTAATCTTACTTGGGTACAACGCATAAAGATATGTCTTGATATTGCACATGGCTTGAATTACATTCACAACAACACAGATCATGGCAAACAAAAGATGATACACCGTGACATTAAGAGCGCGAATATTCTATTGGGTGATGATTGGACTGCAAAAATTGCAGATTTTGGGCTCTCCAAACTTCACCCATTAGATCTAGAGGCCAGCACTCTCAATATCAATACGATTGCAGGTACCAATATGTATTGGGATCCAGAGTATCAGATGTATGGAAGATTAAATAAAAAGTCAGACATTTACTCTTTTGGGGTAGTATTGTTTGAGATCTTGACCGGAAGGTTGGCCTATGATCATGTATACACCGCAGTGAATGAAAAGGGAATTGCACCCATTGCAAGAGATCATTATAAAAACAAGACAATAATGGATATTGTTGATCACAAGATAAAGGATGAAACTGATGAACATGTCTTTTCTTTAAGCAAGGGACCCAATAAAGAGTCTTTGGACATATTTTCGGAAATTGCATTTAAATGTCTAGCAGAATCTCAAGCAAAACGCCCATCAATAGATGTTGTCATCAACGAACTCAAAAATGCGTTAAACTGTCAGGTATGTCAGTAATATAAATTACAACGTTTTAATCTCTTCATATTCTTGATAGTAATATATGACATTTCGTACATTATACTTTGCGTAAAACATTTTCTCAAACTTGTCCTCAACTTACAATCTTACCATTTAAGTTTTTTCTTAGTCCTTGAGTCTTGTGCTACCCATTCAATGCGTTCGTAAGCCTTCTCACTCTTCTTCCCCCCGTCGTCGTGATTATATATATTTGTTACTTCAATTTCTAGAATGCAACAAAAAACCTTGATTTATAGCCATATCATTGACATAAACTCGGAGACCGAGAACCTAAAAATAAAAATTATAATCTAAAGGAATTTTAAGATGGCAAGTATTTTCAGTTTTTTTTTTTACTTATTAACTGACCGTCCCATGTATCATAGGAGAACCACAAGGACAACCTTAAACTGTCACTTGAAGACATAAAGTTGGCCACGCAAGCCTTCAGTCAAGAGAAAATCATTGGACGTGGACATTTTGCTACCGTATATAAAGGAGATGCTAATCATGCTCATGGAGATAACAACATTGCTGCAAAGCGGTTGGAAAGGAAGCATGCCGAAGGAGAAGCTGAATTTATGACAGAACTGGAAATCCTTATGGAGTATAAACATGAAAATGTCATTGGTCTTGTAGGCTACTGTGATGAAGAGGATGAGAAAATTAGTGTTTATGAGTTTGCATCCAGAGGAAGTCTTGATAATTACTTGAGCAATGATAGTCTTACGTGGGTGATGCGGCTTAAAATATGCATTGATATTGCTATGGGGTTGAAGTTCCTTCATGGAACTGTTTTAAGTCCAGAACTGGTGATACACAGGGACATCAACAGCAGCAACATTCTATTGTTTGATGATTGGAAAGCAAAAATTGCTGATTTTGGGCTTTCTTTGGTATGTCCAACAAATCAGGATGTAGACTATGTCATCGACGATGTTACAGGCACAATTGGATATCGTGACCCACTACACTCGAAAACAGGCTTCTTAACTAAAGAGTCTGATATATTCTCACTGGGTGCGGTTTTATTTGAGATATTGTGTGGGAAATTATCATCTGAAAAGCTAGATGATGAGTATCTTTATTTACCCTTTTTGGCTAAACACCACTATCATGTAGGAAAACTTGATAAGTTAGTATTCGAGGGTATCAAAGAAAAAATTGTGCCACAATCATTTATTACATTTGCAAGAATTGCCTATCAATGCATACATCACAGGAGAGAAAGACGGCCAACAGCTGATGAAGTGGTCATACAGCTTAAGAAAGCATTGGAATTCCAGGTAAATTTCTATATTTTGACAAAGCTGACTAACTTTTGATTCATATATATCTAAACTATAGCCGTTAACTGTTTTGTAAACTGTAAGAAAGTAACTATATGAAACATGAGTTTATTAATTGATTAATCTGCAGGAGGATTATGAGTTATGGGAGCCGAAATTGCCTAAAGACTATAAAGAAATAATACATATGTCAAAGTGCCCTGAAGATTATTCTACCATCAAGAAAGAGGATCTATACAACATCTTTTCTAAAGGAATCCTACTTCAACAGGACAAAGTGGTAATTAGTTCATTCTCAAATGTTAGTTATATTTTTGTGCATCCTCTGTTCTATGTATCCTTTAGTTTATTAGGGATGAATCAAAATCACGCATGCATTTACATATCATAACATTGAGTCTAACTTGTTTTTATTTTTATCTTTCTTATTTATTTTATTTTATTTTATTTTATTTTTGTTGTATGACAGATATTGTCATTTGATGGTGTTGGGGAAAGAAATGCAATAAATTCAGCGTCATTGTTTTCCTACAAAAATAGTTGTCCACATGAGTGGAAATCTCTTCCAGAATCAAGGTTATTCTCTCTACCTCTGTTTGTACATATATATTGTTGTTAGATGCATAAACAACTTTCATGATAAACAACCTAATATGATAAACAACTTTTAGAATAAGACATATAAACAATTGACTTTCATAATCAGATATAATACAAAAATGTTTTTTAATCAAATGGTTAATAGACTCGAAGAAGAGTAAGTAGTAGATGCTTTGTAACTTGTACAGGTTCATTCCTTCAGCGTCTTAGATCTTTTCATATCAACTCTAAAGTCTCTCAACCTTTAGTTTATTTATACATTGAACCTTGATATTTACTGAAAGTACACAAAAAACTTTATAAGTTTAAACATAATAATTAGGTAAGAATGATCAAGCTTAAGGTTGCATGACATGTACTTCCCCGTTCATCAAAAAGAATGGAAATTCAATCTTAGATAAAATTATATTTTTTATATGAAATGGATTACATAGTGCCGATTTTGAAAAAAATTTATACTCTATGTTAACTAAAATGACTTTCTTCCTATATAATACTAATTAAAGTATGCATTTATGAAATTCATATATAAGATTTTAGTGTCTTCTTGACCGATTCTAATAGCCTCAGATTTGGAATCTGGAGTGTTATGTATGATATTTACATGTTGCTTGTAGTTGATATGTCGTACTCTGTAGATTGAATTTTTATTTATTTATTTTTATTTTTTTTTAAACGTGGTTGAGGTACGCCCTGTTTTGGGCCCTCTGTTTGCACGGCCATGAATCATAAATTTTGCTAGCATCTTGCTTGTCTATTTCAAGATAATATCCCTCTAAAAAATAGTTAACTTAATGGTTAAAAGAAAATGATGAGAGTTAATTATATGCTTATTGATACAACAAGTTTCAGTTTTGAATTTAAGTTTTTTCCCATTTCCCAAAGAAATTGTTTTCTCATTTATTTTTGTATAAAGATATACAGAGTACTAAATTCTAAAGCAGAAGTGTACATCTGGGGGAATAATGGTTATGACTGACTGGGACTTGAATATTTATAATATGTGCAGATTTGAGTCAGTAGCGGAGATGTTAGATATTTCCAAATTGAACATTGAAATAAAGACAAACGCTCAACTATTATCTCCAAATGTCGTTTATGGGGTCTATTTAGTATTCAAACTTAGTGATTCAAGAAAATTTTCAAGTAAACCGATGTGTGTTAACCTGAAGTATAAAAGGGACTCAAACTCTACATGCGTATTTCGCAACGTGGAGAGACAAGGACTGGATGATGATTGAGTTGTACCAATTCTTGAATCAGAGCGAAGATGTTGTTTTTGAGTTTCTACTTGAGAGCTTTTCATCACACTATTGTGGAGAAAGTGCGGTTTATATTGAAGGCATTGAATTTCGAGCAGTTGACAATGTAAGTTTGAATTCCTTGTTTCCATTATAAACTCTTTTGTTTATATACAAAGAGGTCAGATACATGTCAAAAAATTAAACTAAACCCATGATCTATGTTGCATATTTAACATGGTTTGCACACAGGTGAAACATGAAGAAATCAGGAAATTGAAGGAAGTCCAACATGTCTTGAAATCAAACTTCAATGCGGATCAGGTACAACATATTCCAACTAACTTTGAAGAAATATTCAAGATATGTAGAAGCTACGACGAGTTGTTCTGGTTGGGCGAAGTCGACAAAAAGAAACTTCTTGTGCTTTCGGCAAAGGCAGCTTTATACAAATTCTCTAATGTAGATCTTTTTTCATCAAAACCATTAGCAAAGTCCAGGTTTGCTTCTTACATTATAGCTATTTTTGTTACAGTTTCTTTTAACTAGTGGCGGCAATTCCTGACACTACATGAAACAAGACCCGAGACCGATACATAAATAAACGGGTTATGGTTGGGTGTAAATAGTTTTCGGGCCGTGTTCGGGTTGGGTTGGGTTAAATAGGTCGACCCAAAAACCCGTTTAAATTTTTTTTGAAAGAAAATATTAATTTTATAGTTGTTTAGAGGTGTTATATGGGTTGAATGGGTTTAACAGGTGAACTTGCCAACCCATTTAACCTATTTAACCAATGTAACTCGCTAAACCGCCAACCGAGTTAGATAAGCGGGTCAAATGGGTCAAGTTCAAGGTATGTTTAAACAAGTTGGGGTTCACAAGTCTGACCCAATTACTTTAACATGACATGTTCAGGTTGGGGAATAACCCGAATCCCACATGAATTCCTGGCCCTACCTTTAACCACTAAACTTTTTTTATTGTACATCCAAATATGTAGATGTCACATGTAAAACCAGATTTTCTAACCGAGTGTTATTTTATTTGTAGTTGACAATTAAAATTTCATGAATTAATGGTTGACAAAAGTTTCATTTCTTGGATGTAGTTTCCTGTCTTTATATATAACTTCCTTCTTAATCTATCCTACGTGCAGATTTCAAGAGGTGATTGAGCTTTTACCACAACAAGTATTTCATCTTAATTGCACGATCAAAAGTCAAATGTTGTCACAACATACAGAATACGTGTGTTACCTTGTGTTCAAGCTTTCAGAAAAATGTCAGGGGCTACATTGTCCGGTAAAAGTACGAGATGTACTCCACAAAGAAAACAATGAGGCTGAATTTGTTTATTTTATAACCCCAAGCGCATTGAACATAAATGGTATCACTCGGGTTCCGAAACAAAGGGAAGATGGATGGATGGAGATTCAACTGTGGAAATTTAACTCAGCTCATGAATTTAAGGATGGGTCTCTTTCTATTGATATGAAGTTTACAAGTCATGAAGGAACAATGTCTGGCCTCATTGTATGTGGGCTCGAGTTTCGGCCAGCGTAAGAAAATTTTCCCACTAATTAAAATTCGTTATTACGTTTGGTATCAGCAAAAAGCTCTTATTATATGTTTATTAAATATACTTGTAGCATAGTATACTATTCTAAAATTGGTTATGAGTTTACACGGACTTATTTGTGTGGTTGTCTAAATTTGTAGGGTTAAAGTTGAGCTTGCTGGACTTCAGCTTATTTCTGGATTCTTCAAAGACTGAAAGTGACAAGCTGAGGAAGTTTGGATGGCTGCAGAATCATTTTCTAATCTGTATAAGTATATATACATCGTATATATGTGTGTGTGTGTTTGTTTAGTCTTAAGTTTGATTTTTCTAAGTCTTTTGTATCAAAGATGGTCGTAAATTAGATACGATGTTATATGGTGTGATTATGTTCAAATAACGATTTTATAGTCATTATTTTCACAATGTGACACCTGGATAATTATAAACTATGTACGTGTGGAAGGTTTTTGATCTCTGCCCCGTGTGTATAGCGGGGGATTTGTACAAATGACGAAATGAACCTATTCTTTCTATCTATATATGTTTAATGTGACAACTAAATGGGAAAGAGCTATTGGGAAAGAAGCTGTACAAAACATGAGCTTTATATGACAGGTGAACTTGATTTTGTGTATATCAAATGCATTTCGTCACTGATACCTCAATGGATTTGGACACCGGAGTTATTTATAGGTTGTTGAATGAATTCTGACCCGTCTTTTATCAAGAGAGAAAATTTGCAAGTCCTGTGATTAAATCGAGTTGCACTCCAACTGTTTGATATAATGCCTTCTTCAATAGTGCTGTAAAAGACAGTTATAGTTTAATTAAGAGTGAATTACACCGTTCGTCCTTGTGGTTTGCGTTGACCGCAGACGTTCGTCCTTTGACCAAAAAAGTTGCACCGTTTGTTATTAAGTGGCAAACGTTTTGCGCCGTTCGTCCCTCCCACTAATGGGGTGCACTAACGCTCGTTAAGTCAGTCCAAATGAGGGTATTCTAGTCTTTTTCCTTTATTTTAACCCCAATCCTATAATCATCACATATATCCTCTAAAACATAGCAACCAACATCACATATATCTTCTAACTGGTAAAGTAACATATCTCCCAAACCAAATCCGATCTTCCCTTTTTCTTCAAATCCGAACACACAAACATTCATCTCTTGTTTATCTTGTCACAAATACAATCGTTATTACTACTCAGACTCGAGACACACTCTCTTGTTCTAACTCAATTACGAATCATATGAATCGAAATAGACAGAATCGTTCTGTTTAGTATACCAAAGAGGCTTCAAGATCTTGAATAGATCTAAGGTAGGTTTACTTTTTTTTTCGAATTCAGACTCACCGATCGAAAGAAATAATTGAAACAAATTTGTTTTGATTATTTCTCAATGTGTTCGGATATTAAAACAAGAAGTGATTCTTCACAAAGATCGATGATGTAATATGTTCAAAGTACAAGATATTTTAAAGATCTATGCAACAAATGAACAAAAAACTGAGATCCATTTGTCATTTAATTTTGTTCGATGTTGTATCCGTGAGGTGAAGAGGGTGTAGTTATTAATGGATTTGTTTGATTCTTGATGTTAGTTGTTGGTGACGGGGCTTAGGATTAGGTTGGAGTTGTTGTGGTTAAAGTGGTTGTCGATGGATTTAGATTACTCTTGGATTTGATGTTGTTTAATTTGGGTTATTTTTTCAGTTCTGGTCATAAGTCTATTATTCTTCCTCTTCTTTTTCGTTTTAATTGTTAATTACCAATGAGGAAAAGATCTGAGGTAATGATATGGATCTGAGAAAAAGATATTTTTCGTTGGATTTCTCAATTAAATCATTTGCGTTTTTTTATAGATAGTTTTGGACTTTAAGGGATATGGATACAGATTTAATAATGATTTGGATTGGATTTGTTATGAATTTTTATTATGATTAGTGTTTTTGGATATGGAGATGGGGTTGTTGGTGTTCCTGGTTTTTGATTTGGTATATGGAAGAAGATGAGTGGTGATAGGTTGGGTGAGTTTGGATTTGAGCTGCTGTTGTGCGTGCGTGTTTGTGGATCTGAGTTTGGGTTGGGTGAGTAGACCTAATACACAGTTGTGTCATAATAAGCACGATAGCAGTTGTTGGCTGATAGTCTAAATCTATTAGTATGAATGATATATGAAAGAATTATTTTGAAATCTGAATAGATTATGAATTTTTAGTTGGATAAGTGGTGGTTGACTTTGAAGGATTGAGGTGGTGCAAGTGATGATAAATGGAGAAGATGGATTAAAAAGAGAAAGAGTAAAAAGACTAAAATACCCTCACATGGGTATCACATGCGGAGGATTTAACGAGCGTTAGTGGGCCCCGTTAGTGGGAGGGACGAACGGCGCATAACGTTTGCCACTTAAGGACAAACGGTGCAACTTTTTTGGTCAAAGGACGAACGTCTGCGGTCAACGCAAACCACAAGGACGAACGGTGTAATTTACTCTTTAATTAACATTACTAGTAATTTATGAATGCTCATAGAGATACCAACTGGATGGTTATTTTGGATATTCTGAGTGCGTTTATGTTGACATAAGCTAGTAGTTAGATTGTGAAGACTAGTTAATGTAATTGTGTTTTGGAAATGTTGCTGAAAATAAGGAAGAATCCTTATACCATTACTGGAGTGGGGTTAGTTTTAGTACTTAGAGTAAGATAAGTTGAATCAGAATTGGGGGATGGATGGTTGGAGTGATATTATGCGGAAATTTACTTATACAGGGAAAAGAAGTAGAATCTGAGGGCAGCCTTTTAAATACATCACCTTTGACTAGGTGATGTATTCAGTTGTTTAGGAACAAATCAACGAGCAAGATGGAAAACACAAGCATACTGTTGATCCTTCTACGACAACGTTTGGTGCGAGAGCAAATCATGTTTTTAAAAAAGTTGCAGAAAACGTGTCAGTTTAGAAGCTTATTCAAGTTCATCACTTTTTCCTTTGATAGGGACGTTTTCTTCTTCATGATGGCCCTATTCATGCTAATTGAAATGATTTGCACACCAACTCTTTGATAAAATGTTCATCTGTAAATTGGTCTACCATGTTTAATGTCATTATTCTCTAACTTTAGAGCACAAGTATCCGTATGGTTAGCGAACAAAAATGCCTATGATGTATTGGGCAACTGAACAATGGTTTGCATATGTTGAAGGATCCAGAGTGGCTGCAATGAATGCGATTAGTAAACTCGTGTGGTCTTCATCTCGGGTATTCTTAATTCAAAATTGTCAACTTCAGAAGTTCATATAATCTGTTATGTTTAAGATTTTTGATTAGTTCCATGTTCATATAACATTAGGGCACACCCTATGGTCACTCATGCTCAAGTCGGTACGCTTAAACCCACTGATTAGTTAACTCATGTGTATCCTATTCCTAAGTTTCCTTCCATTGCTTAACCAACCCTCATTGGCGAGATGATGCTATGTATGATGAATATGATACACTAATTAAAAATTGCTGTGGGTTCTTGTTTCGAGACCAACGAATGTTAATATTGTTCGGTCTATGTGGCTATTTCGTTATAAGTATCATGTGGATGGCACCTTGAGCCGTTATAAGGCTTGCCTTGTAGCTAATGGGAGTACTCAGAGAACTCGGTATTAATTGTGATGAGACTTTTAGTCCAGTTGTTAAACTGACTGTTGGTTTGTGGGAGTTCTTAAACACGACAAAGCAACTAGATGTGTGTGAGCCGATGGGGGCACACGCGATAAACAAGAGTATACGTGTTGAACGTAACTAATACTTGAATTACTAGTTACCCGATATGCATGTTATGACCCGATCAATATGTTTGACCCGTGGGCTGTTTTAGCTTACTATTTGGGTCGTTAAATGTGGACGCCTTGGGCCTTGTGTTTCACAACCGATCGGGTACGTAAATTGGAGTGGGTTTGGGCTTGTTATCAACTTGTCGACCAAGCTAGGTTATCTAGGTTGGTTTGACAGAGAGCCTATATAAACACACATTCTCGCCTCTTCTTTTCATACGCATAACTTCAGCTACAAAACCCTAATTTCGATCACTATTCCTGAATATTTCTTCTTGGTCGATTGGCAAGATAAGTCGACAAGAAGGTGGTTGTTTTAATTCTAAACTTGAATTGTAAGCAAGTGTTTAGATTGGTGGCTGCTTCTTGTTTCCTTGTCGACACATATCAGCAGATTCAAGGGTCGTAGCTTCTCGTTTTCCGTTTTGATCTCGGGCAGCAAGGAGTATATATCGGACATATTGTGTCCGATATCGGGTAACATTCAAAGCTGTTTTTCCAGCTTGGTTATCACGTACAGAAGGTGACTAGTTCCAGGTGGTATTCTGATTCGTCAGTTTAATTCAAGTAAGACAAAGGAGTTGTTTGGTTTTAATAGTTACGTTTCTGACTAGCTACATCGGACGTATACGTGAATCGGGTTTGTGTGTGATACTCTTCGAGGTGTTTATTTTAGACACTTAAAGGTTTCGTAGGGTTTCTTGTTCCGTCACTAGAGTTCAATTGCCAAGCAAGGTTAGCCTTCTTTATTCCCTTTTAAATTAATTAATATTGTATTAATTATATGTTTATTATTTGCGTGTTAACATAATTGTATTAACTAGATCCATTTTCCGCTGCGTACTCGTAGAGGTTACTGGTTAACTAGATCTAAAATCCCAACAGTGGCATCACGAGTCAACTCGTTTTTGCGATTATGGGTTACACGTTTCTGATAATTAATAAACATGTTTTAAAAGGGCTGCATGAAACCTAGTATAGTTATCTTGTTTTATTTTAATTTTGACAATTACATGCTATACTTGTCAAATTTTTAATAAATAATAACTAGACACACACAAATTACAATTATATTGATAATTAGAATTAATTTGTTAATTGAAATTTAATTTACATGTCAATTATAATTACCTTGTTAATTAAAATTAATTGTTAATTAAAGATTACATGTTAAAATTAAAATTACTTGCTAATTAGAATTAAAAGTTAATTTGTATTTATTAATTGTTAATTAGAATTATTGGGATAATTAGAATTACATATTGATTTAAATTCATATATATTGCGTAATTACTTGTTAATTGGGATTGCCATGCCTTATGTGTTTTTCCGGCCACAAGACCCACTCAATTGCTTTTCTAAGTGATGTATGGGGCGATCTAGGTACTGCATCCTAGTGACGGTCTTGTGGTTCTCCGTTTGGGGAAGACTCGCAAGAGAACTCGGAACAATATGTGGTTATTTATATTGATGATTATGCTTGTATGTTTGTGATTCCTATATGTGCATTATTACTTGTTTTGACACCTAATTGTATGCAATATGGAATAATACATATCGTAACCATAACATTAATATTGGTCTTTATTTACACGCCTAAATATCATGCTCATTGTGACCTGCTATTTGATTTGTGGAAAATTGTTTTTGTAAAATAAAGTGACCTAATATATGAAACACGTTTTCAAGAATTTAAAAACTAGACACTATGGACACTTGGGATGTACGGCTCACCCACTAGAACAAACTAAAAAGGGGTTTAAAGAAGTGAGCACAGTCTCACTGAAAGGATGTCTAAGGTTACGCTTTACGCTTACTTGGTCCTCTGCCTCCCTGCGTTCGATTGAGCTACCGTGAACCATGATGATCACTACAGTGTCATTACCAAAAAGTTTTAAAAATTAGTGTTACAAAGTTGTTTTGCATGCTTCTTTGTACACGACTTTTACCACATTTATGTGTGCATACCTATTAGTTAATATTAAGTCTATGCCACCCAACTATGGACACGTGCACTTGATTGACTTCTCTCGGTCGACCTAAGGGCCTTTCCAACCCATGGTAATTATTTCTCACCGGGTCGACCTCTCGGTTATTTTACACGCTCATACTTGGTCGACTTATATCGAGTTTACTCGGTCGACCTCGACCCGAGGCATACGATGAGAACTAAACATGCTTTTGACATTATTACTTGATACTAATGCCTTAAACAGTCTCATAAATCTAAGAGTTGTATTATGCAATTAACGCCGTCGCTACCTCTTGTCCTATTTTTATACACTGGTCGACCTATGGTAATTAATGGGGTTGCAAGTTGGATCTTAGTCTTATTAGTAATTAATTGGGTAGTTAATTCTTTAAGAATGTAATTATCGAAAATACTAATTATTTGAACTTTTCAATTGTAGATGACTACTTCAATCGAAACAGCTTCGGTACTCGGAGTTTCTTTGAGAAACAAAACTCACCGACCTAATTTCATTGATTGGTATCGCCAACTTCGATTATACTATCACCGAAGATAAGGAAGCTTATCTAGAGCATCCCATACCGCAGCACTGTTGCTACTCCCCGCCACCCCTGTCCTACCGAGGCTCTTGCAGCCACACGCTTGGGTTAAAGGTTCAAAGGACATAGCTGCCTTCATGCTCATGACCATGGAGTTAGAGATCCAACGAAATCTAACTCATCTTGGTGCTTATGACATGCTTCAGTAGTTGAATTCTATGTTCTCCCAACAAGCGAACAAGAGCTTCTACAGACGACGTGAATTCCACGCTTGCAAGCAGGAAGAGGGTCAATCGGTTAGCTCCTATGTTCTAAAGATGAAGAGCTACATTGACAGTTTTGAACGTCTTGGTCACCCGCTACTCCACTATGGAATTAGTTTGATCCTAATCGGTCTTTCTAAAGAGTACATCTCGTTTGTGCAGAACTTTAATATGCACAGGATGGGGAAGACTATAAATGAACTGCATGCTATGCTTAAGCAACATGAGCAGACGTTGCCAAAGAAAGATGCTGCACCTGCACTCCATTATGTGCGTGGTGGTAAGGTCCAGAAAAACCAAAAGAATAATAACAAATCGTTCAAGGTCGCTAAGGGAATCGTGGGAATGGAAATAGCAAGTTTGGTTATGCTACTGAGTATAAGCCATACAATGCTTCTACCTCTAAATCCAAACCCAAGATTCCTCCACCACCCAAGAAGGATAATCCAAAGAAAGGACGCCACCTGTCACCAGGTGGTGAGACAGACATTGGAGAAGGAATTGTCCCCAGATCTCGCCGAAGTTAATGAAAAGAAGAAACAGTCTCTTGCAGCTAGTTCTTCATGTATTTTCACTATAGAACTCTACTCTTTCCCTAAATCATCCTTAGTATATGACACCGGTTGTGGTACTCACATCTATAATAATACTCAGGGTCTGGCGGGCAAGAGGAAGTCAAGCCGGAGCTTTAAGTCCAGACGTGGGCAATGGTCAATGCGCAGAGGTTGAAGCTATTGGAAACTATCATTTATCACTCCCTAGTGGATTAGTTATTGTTTTAAAAGATTGTCATTATGCTCCCTCTATTACTAGGAGGATTATTTCAGTTTTCGCTTGTATGGTGATGGTTTTATTAACTATTTTGAATCGAATAATTATATTTCAGTTTCTAAGAATAACGTTGTTTATTTTAATGCTATTCCTCGTGATGGTGTTTATGAAATTGAAATGTCTTATTCAAATACAAATGAAAGTTCTATGTTTGCTGTAAGCAATAAAAGAGCCAAGACTAACTTGGACTCTGCTCTCTTGTGGCATGGTCGTCTTGGACACATTAGCAAGAAACGCATGGAGAAGTTGCAACACGATGGACTTCTCAACTCATCCGACATTAAGTCTCTTGAAAAGTGTGTTGCTTGTATGTCTCGTAAGATGGCTAGAAAACCTTATTCACATCAAGTGGAAAGGGCTAAAGATTTACTTGGACTTATACACTCAGATGTATGTGGCCCATTTAGAATCACTTCAAGACAAGGAGCAAATTACTTCGTGACTTACACTGACGACTATAGTCGGTATGGTTATGTTTACTTGTTGAAACATAAACATGAAGTGTTTGAAACATTCAAAGTGTTTCAAAAGGAAGTAGAAAATCAACTCGGGAAGTCCATAAAATCACTACGCATCGATCGTGGAGGTGAATATATGAGTCAAGAGTTTTTGGATCATCTGAAGGAGCATGGGATTATTGCCCATCGAACTCCTCCTTATACTCCACAACACAATGGTGTATCTGAGAGGAGAAATCGAACCCTGCTTGACATGGTGCGTTCTATGATGAAACAAACTACTCTTCCAAAGTCCTTTTGGGATTATGCCCTTGAGTCTGCTGTACGCATTCTCAATATGGTTCCAACTAAGAAGGTTGATAAGACACCATACGAAGTATGGCATGGGCAAGCCCCTAAGCTATCTTACTTAAAAGTCTGGGGTTGTGAGGCACTTGCTAAGCGTGATACACTTACCAAACCCGACAAACTTGAACCTAGAGCTATTAAGTGTATCTTCGTAGGATACCCTAAGGAAACTATGGGATATTCTTTCTATCTTCCATCCGAGAACAAAGTTTTTGTTGCTCGAAATGCTAAGTTCTTTGAGAGTAATCTTATGGATCTTAAAGCAAGTGGGAGTATGGATGATCTTGAATTACTTCAAGAAGAAGATACAAATCCTTCTTTAGACACTAGCATTCATCATGATGAGGATGATCAAGAAATTGAAGAACCTCAAAGTGATATTGTTCCCATTCGAAAGACCAATAGGACACGCCGTTCCTCGACCGTATGTGTTTATACATTGACGCCGAGGAACATAAGTTGGGATCTTGGTGAACCCAATAACTATAAAGCTGCATTGCTGGATCCTAAATCCAAGAAATGGCTTGATGCGATGAATGTGGAAATGCAATCCATGAAAGACAATGATGTTTGGGTCTTATTTGAGCTTCCTCCTAACCGCAAGACAGCTTGGCGCAAGTGGCTCTTCAAGAAGAAGACTGACATGGATGGTAAGGTATGCACCTTTAAAGCTCGCCTCGTAGCAAAGGGCTTCACTCAAACCTACGGGATTGATTATGAAGAAACCTTTTCTCCCGTAGAAGCGCATATTAGAGCTATAAGGATTCTCATAGCCATAGCTGCATACTATGACTTTGAGATATGGCAAATGGACGTCAAAACCGCCTTCCTCAATGGACATCTTTACTAAGAGGTCTATATGGAGCAACCTGAGGGTTTTGTTGATCAAAATTATCCTAACAGTGTATGCAAGCTCAAGCTGCCCATTTATGGACTTAAGCAAGCATCGAGGCAATGGAATAAACGTTTTGATGATGAGATAAAGAAATTTGGATTTTCTCAACATCAAGATGAGCCATGTGTATATCAAAAAGCTAGTGGGAGTTATGTCACTTTCCTAATTCTGTATGTTGATGACATATTGATTATGGGAAACAATATTCCAATGTTACAAGATGTAAAATCCTATCTTGGAAGATGTTTCGCAATGAAAGATTTAGGAGAAGTCGATATATTCTTGGAATTAAGATCTATCGAGACAGATCTAAACGATTGATTGGTTTGAGTCAAAGTGCTTACATTGAGAAAATCTTGAAAAGATTTTATATGGAGAACTCCAAACGTGGCGCGATCCCAATGCATGATAAGCCTAAATTGAGTAAATCACAGTGGTGTCAAACACCTGCCGTAAAGAGCGCATGCAAAGAATTCCATATGCTTCGGGTATAGGTTCTATTATGTATGCTGTGAGATGTACTCGTCCTGATGTTGCGTTCGCACAGAATGTGAAAAGCCGATTCCAACAGTAATCCGTGAACTTCATCGATCGCTGTGAAAAATATTCTTAAGTATTTACGCAATACTAAGGATATGTTTCTGATCTATGGAGGAAAAGATGAACAAGAGCTTAGGGTTTCTTGCTACACGATGTCGATATCCTGATGTCGATTTACGACTTAAAATCTCGTGACCGGATATGTATTTGTTCTTAATGGAGGTGCTGTTGATTGGAAAAGCACTAAGCAAAGTATTTTTGCTACTTCATCTAATGAAGCTGAGTATATTGCTGCTTGTGATGCATCAAAAGAGGTCGTATGGATTCAGTAAATTCATTTCTGGGTTGAACATTATTCCCCACAATTGAAGAACCCATAAATATGTATTGTGATAATACCGAGCCATTACTATAGCTAATGAAAGCGTAATCACTAAAGGTGCTAGACATTATCGCGCTAAAGTTCATTATCTTCGCGAGACCATTGAAATGGGAGATGTGAAGATATTAAAGGTTCACACAGATGACAATCTAGCTGATCCATTTATGAAAGCTTTGGATTTCCCTAAGCATTCTAAATTGACTAGAGAAATAGGTTTGGTACCTGCTAGTAGTCTCATGTAAACTGTGTGTTAATTAGTATTTGGATAATTGGAGTTGTAAGACAGTTATTATTTTCTGATTAATAAAGATACGAGGTATTTGTTATTATATTCATATAATCTGTTATTCCATTTTTGCATGTTTAATCCATGAAATGATTTATCATTCAAAATATGTCCATTGTCGGTTAACAATATGGGAATATTGTTATGATAAGGCAAATGTGAGTGTTGGTTATAATTCTAACGAGAATTCGGATTGTTCCCGCCAAACTCATATGTATTCACTAGAGATGCATATTGGATTCCCCAACTTTCAAACATTTACTTTTGGATCCTTGTCATAAGTAAAATATTGAAAATGGTTTGTTATTTTCGTCCTTAGACTTGAGATGCAAGTAAGTTCTGTTATGTGTGGATATCACATTTTGTAAGTATATGCAAAACGCTATCTGAACAAGGTAGTTATAAAAGCTATATTTCGGAGTGATGTGAAGCAGCATCCACAACACTTGTAGTCAATAAAGGATTTGTTACTCCACTTGATATGTGCAGAAGATACCATGGCGCTCTCCGATTTAATCGATAACTGTCGCCGACTCAAAGGGTAATGCAAGATGATTCTTGATTACATTTGGTATATCTGAATTAAAATCTATAACGAGATTCTAAATGGTTAAACTATATGGAATGATTAAAGATCCATAATCCATGGTTTAACGGTATCTATAACAAAGGATGATTAAAGCAAGACATTGAATGACCATGCTACTGAGAAACTTTTACGAAACTATTCTCTCAGACACATTTAGTTAAAAAGCGAGTGAGAGCATTGCTAGGCGTTTCCGTCGTTAGTTTTGTGTGCCATTCGACACACCAACTCCCAAGTGGGAGCTGTTGGTTTGTGGGAGTTCTTAAACACGACAAAGCAACTAGATGTGTGTGAGCCGATGAGGGCACACGCGATAAACACGAGTATACGTGTTGAACGTAACTAATACTTGAATTACTAGTTACCCGATATGCATGTTATGACCCGATCAATATGTTTGACCCGTGGGCTGTTTTAGCTTACTATTTGGGTCGTTAAATGTGGACGCCTTGGGCCTTGTGTTTCACAACTGATCGGGTACAGAAATTGGAGTGGGTTTGGGCTTGTTATCAACTTGTCGACCAAGCTAGGTTATCTAGGTTGGTTTGACAGAGAGCCTATATAAACACACATTCTCGCCTCCTTCTTTCATACGCATAACTTCACTACAAAACCCTAATTCTCGATCACTATTCCCTAATATTTCTTCTTGGTCGATGGCAGTATAAGCTTCACAAGAAGGTGGTTGTTTTAATTCTAAACTTGAATTGTAAGCAAGTGTTTAGATTGGTGGTCGCTTCTTGTTTCCTTTGTCGACACATATCAGCAGATTCAAGGGTCGTGTCGCTTCGCTTTTCCAGTTTTGATCTCGGGCAGCAAGGAGTATATATCGGACATATTGTGTCCGATATCGGGTAACATTCAAAGCTGTTTTTCCAGCTTGGTTATCACGTACAGAAGGTGACTAGTTCCAGGTGGTATTCGATTCGTCGTTTAATTCAAGTAAGACAAAGGAGTTGTTTGGTTTTAATAGTTACGCTTCGACTAGCTACATCGGACGATATGCGTGAATCGGGTTTGTGTGTGATACTCTTCGAGGTATTTATTTTAGACACTTAAAGGTTTCGTAGGGTTTCTTGTTCCGTCACTAGAGTTCAATTGCCAAGCAAGGTTAGCCTTCTTTATTCCCTTTTAAATTAATTAATATTGTATTAATTATATGTTTATTATTTGCGTGTTAACATAATTGTATTAACTAGATCCATTTTCCGCTGCGTACTCGTAGAGGTTACTGGTTAACTAGATCTAAAATCCCAACACTGACTACCATACTTACCGTTCTTAGTCTTGCTTTGTCTCGGAATTGGCCCATTCATCAGCTTGATGTGTTAAGAATGCTTTTCTTTACATGGATCTCTTTGAGACTGTGTATATGTATCAGCCGCCGCATGGATTTGTGGATTCTCGTTGTCATACTCATGTTTTTCTCCTGAAGAGATCCTTATATGGTCTCAAACAGGCACCTCGTGCTTGGTTTCGGCGATGTGCAAGGTATGCCACCATAGTTGGTTTCTCTCATAGTCGGGGTACCTCATCATTATTTATTTATCGTCATGGTACTCAGGTTGCTTATTTACTTATATATGTGGAAGATATGTTACTCAATGCTTCCTCTACAGCTTTACTTTAGCACATCATCCCTTACAGGGAGTTTGATATGACTGATATGGTGCGCTCAGTTATTATTTGGGGATATCTGTGTCTCGTGATCGTATACGGATGTTCTTATCTCAGCGGAAGTTTGCCGTTGAGTTGCTTACCCGTTCTCATATGCTTAATTGCAATCCAGCTCAGACTTCAGTGGACACTGAATCCAAGCTAGGTCCCGACAATGACACTCTTTTATCCTACTGTATCAAAATTTTGTCTTTTTATGCATGATCCCCATGAGCTTCACCTGGTAGCTCTCTTACGCTATGTCCAGGGGACTTTGGATTTTGGTTTACACTTATATGCTTCATCTACTGCATCTCTTATTGCATACTCACATGTTGATTGGGTTGGATGTTCTATCACACGTCGCTCTACTTCCGGTTATTGTGTGTTCTTAGGTAATAAGTTGTTGTCTGGTCCTTGAAACACCAACACACTTTTTTCCGTTCTAGTACCGAAGCGGAATATCGAGGTGATGGTAGTGATGTGGCTCAAACTACTAATTTGTAATCTACTTCGCGACTTGTGAGTTACATACTCTGTTATTGTCCGCTACTCAGGTTTATTATGATAATGTGAGTGCCATTTATTTGACTGCCAATCTAGTTTAGCATCACCGCATGAAGCACATTGAGAAAGACATTCATTTTATACGCTCTATGGTTACTGAAAGGACATGTGCGGGCTCTTCATGTGTCTTCTTGTTATTAGTACGCTATCACAAATACTCATCTAGTAAAAAAGAAAAAGTGGGTCGTCCTACTTTTAGAAACAAATAACTAAATAAGCAAGTAAAATTAGCCACTTTTCCACGTATCATCCTAGTTTTAAACTTTGTTATTAAAATAAATAAAATAAAACAAAATCTTTAGAGCATTAGGTGTCATAACTAAATTCACCTAATCACCTCTCCATCACCGCCACATCACCTCCACATCACTATAACAAACCTCCACAACTACCCCCCCCCCTCTCACAACAAACCTCAACTTACTCATTTGAGGTAGACGACGGCGAGTCATGACACGCTAGGGCGGTGTCACGGCGTGGCTTGGCGAAGTGCCACATAGGCACGGCCAGATTCGAAGACGAGCCACACCTAATGATGTTAGAGCATTTGCAACAGTTAACGTGGGGGGGGGGGGGGTTAAACCCACGTTAACGTGCGTTAGACCACGTTACCCATACCATCCTTGGCGTTAAACCAGCGTTATCTTGCCCACGTTAGCCCAATAACAAGCGTTACTAGCATTAAAAAATCATTTTACCCCCCCCCCTTCCCCGTTTCAAACGGGTAGTTTTATAAAAAATAAAAATAAAAAAAAATCAAAAACATTTTTTACCACTATAAATACCCAACTAAAAAACCAATTTTTTTCACACTTCCATAATTTAAATTCACAATTTATATACTTCCTCTCACACTTCCGTAATTCAAATTCAAGTTCAATGTTCAATGGATCTGAATCAAATTGGTGAATTACCTCAACAATGGTGAGACGTTGATGACGAAACTGACTTCGAATTTATGGCGGCCGCGTACGAGTATCAGCAACAATTGGAAAAAGAAGCATCTCAACCTCGTACTCGTGCTCGTACCCATATATATCATGAACGTGATATTGCAGAAGAAAATCTGTGTAACGACTATTTCGTTGAAGGTTGTAAGTATTCAAACCGGAATTTTCGTAGAAGATTTTATATGAGCCGGAAACTATTCCTGCAAATAATCGAAGGTATTGAATCTTATACTTCCGAAAATATTCCAGATCATTTTAATTACTTTAGGCAAACACCTGATGCTACGGGTCGAATGAGTTTAAGTGTTCTAATGAAATGTACGTCTACCATACGCCAATTGGCTTACGACACCACACCCGATTCATTTGATGAATACTTGCAAATGGGTGAGCGTACTTCAAAAGATTGTCTTGATAATTTTAACTAATGCATTATTGGTTTGTTTATGCCGGAGTATTTAAGAAAACCAACATGGGCCGACATTCAAAAAATTTATCAAGAACATGAAGAGTGTCATGGTTTTCCGAGAATGCTTGGTAGCATTGACTATATGCACTGAGAATGGAAAAATGTCTAGTGGCTTGGCAAGGGCAATTTGGTAGGGGTGATAAAAAAAAATACCCAACAATTATGCTTGTAGTTGTTGCTTCTCAAGATTTATGGATTTGGCATGCATTTTTTGGGATGGCGGGGGCGAATAACGATATTAATGTTTTAGACCAGTCTCCGTTATTCGACAACATTCTTTATGACAATGCCCCAAGAGCCCCTTATATGGTCAATGGAACTAGATATGAACAGAGGTATTACTTGGCTGATGGAATTTATCCACAGTGGGCAACTTTCGTCAAATCCTTCTCGTCAACAACTGACGAAAAACATACGTACTTTAAAAGGAAACAAGAAAGTGCCCGAATGGATATTGAACGTGCTTTTGGTGTGCTTCAAGTACGTTGAGGTATACTACAACAACCGGCACGTCAAATGGAAATTGTCAATATACATAGAATCATGTATTCTTGCATTATTTTGCATAACATGATTATAAAATATCAAAAGTTTGCATTACGTGACTATAACGAAGTGTGGGTGGATCCGTCAGCACGTTTGAGGCAACGAAGATGGGTCGAAAGATGTGATACTCACCGTCGTAAGGCAAAAGAAATACACAACCGACAAACGCATACCCAACTCCAACAGGACCTTATGGAGCATGTTTGGCAGAAGAATCTTGAACGACAACAACAAGAGAGCGACGATGATGAATAAGTATTTGCTATGTATTGTTATTTTTTTTCGTTGTCTGGAATATCGCCGACAAAGAGGGAGATGAAGCGTATCATTAGTCATTTTACAACAAGTGACAATATATTTCTCGATGTGATTGAGTTGCACTCCAAGTTTGATAAAATGTCTGCCTGTAATTTGGTCATGGTAGTGACACCCTTGAGTTGAGACTTGTTGCTGGTTAGAATGGTTCAATATATGCTAATGGCCTGTGAAAAGATGACCTTATTTCATGCGGTATCGAGATGACCATGTTTCAAAGAGCACGTATTAGTGTCTGGTTATTTGGCTGTGGGTTTTGTTAGAGATTATGTGATTATAAGAAGTGTTAATATACAAAATACAATACTGAACTTTGCGAAAATGTTTGTCTAAGTTACTCAACTTAGTTTTTTTCATTCAAGTACCCAAACTTTGTGTTATTCGTTAATTACGGAACAATTAAAAAAGCTACATTCATATTACCTCATTGACTACTAACTTGTTACTAACCGATTTTTGCCATCCAGTTTCACATTAAGGGGCTTCAAGGCATCGATCGGGATTCGAACCCAGCTGCCAATTCAGGGAAAATCCCCCGCACATGGAGACTATAACCGGATGCATCAATCCAACTGAGCTGGACATCACTTGCTGTTACTAACTAGATTACCATAGTCCATGTTACTAAACTAAAATATACGTCATTTTAGTTGTCCACGTCATTTACACCTCACATGTTTCAAATCTTTCTTCTTATTGCTCACACCTTACTTATAAGTAAATGTTTTCTAATCAATGTTTATACTTTTATTAGCTTAAAACTTTCATTTTTAGGTGGTGTTGGATGTTTATTTGAGTATATCAGTGTTTAGTCTTCTTAAAACTCAAATCATGTCTATTTTCTCTATGTTTGTTTAGTACTCAAACCAAGTCCTTCCCATCTAAAATCACAAGCAGTCCACCACCACTACTTAATAGACAGTCACATAACTGAAATGAAATAAAAAAACACAAAACAATGAAAAAATATACAGGACTAAACAAAAATATGAACACAAAAAAAGATCATTTCAAAAAATAACATTGACACTTACTAGTAGATTTGAAGAATAAAACACAAAACCACCCCAAAATACACACACGACAGACACTTAAAAACAGCAAAACAACTTGCAGCCGGTGGATTTTCGGTATTGGTGAAGGATTGTGGCGGTTACGTCATTGAGAGGGGTTCGGTGGGCGGATCCGGGTCTATTTTTTTTGTGTGCAAAAGGTGAATTTCATATATTAAAACATAACAAATACATCAAAGGAGAAGAGATAGACAAGACCTATCCTTCTTGAAATACAACCAATATACAAACCAGCCTAAACAAACAAAACATACAATACTGACTAGTATCAAGAACAACTGAAGACTATCCTTTTAACCAATATGTCTCGTAGTTAACCAAACATGCCAAAAACAGAAATACCCAAACAATCCCCATACCATATCCTCTTGACTACATTTCCTATCTCAGTTCAGAGCTCAAACTATTCAGCCCACACCCACAATAGAATGAGATGAAACAGAGGAGGCATCATCAAGGAGGATATAGCCCCATTCACACTATAAGAGGGGCTATACCAAAACTAAACTAAAAAACGATTCCCTAAGTATTCTCTCTGGCGAATAGCGAATCCCTAAATAACGATTGATCATAACCCTTTTAATTTATTAATCTTTCTCCATCGTGGGTCGGTTGATTATTAACTGGTTTGTGATTATTCTTTTTATTCGCTTTTGGCAAGGAATTGATTCATTCACTTTTTACTTGCCTTGATTTATATTCTTTCATATTGATGATTCACGTGCATGCAAATTGACCTCTAATATTCTGATTGGTTACTTTTCTTAGTGGTTAATTTTATTCAAACATACTTATTTGCATGCATTATTATGGTGGACTAGAGGTTGCGTTTCAATGTTTATGAAACCCTAACTTTGCGTTAGGGTTTTACCTTTGTTTATTTTGGTTTTGCTGCTGCTGTTTAATTGTTCTTGGTGAATACGATTTTTTTGTTGTGGGTTGTGGGGTTTTGAGAGATGGAAAAAGGATTTTTCAATAAGACTAGTGCTTCCAAGGTTTCTAAAGATGTGGGTAATTCTGCTGCTAATGATAGGCAATGTGTGGCTGAGCCGAATTATGGTCTTGACCCGGTCGTTTTGGAAGCGGGTAAGACCTTTGAAGAGGCTATGCGCGGTGTTGAAGTTACGAATGCGGAGAATGCGGACAATGGTACTAATGTTATTTCTAATTCGTCTCCCAATGTTCATAATCAGCACCAACCAACGGGTGCCCCGAGTGTGAAGCCGGTTTCATATTCGGGTGCTACGTCAATTGATTCTACGAAGCGCAAGTCTAATTTTCGTAGGTTGGGATGTAGTAAAAAGTCTAATAGGGTGGATCTCTCCATTCCTATGAAAGTCGTTGAGGAGGTAAACTCTAAATTTGAGAATACCCTTTATGGTTATTTTCTTGGTAAACGTATTGCTTTTCCGGTTGTTGATTGTTATGTTCGTAATACGTGGGCCAAGTATGGTATTCAAAAGGTTATGATGAATGCTAAGGGGTTCTTTTTCTTTAAGTTTTCCACTCGTAAAGGTCTTGATGATGTTCTTGAAAACAGACCGTGGATGATTAGAAATGTGCCAATTATTCTTAAAAATTGGACGTTGAATACTAATGTGCTTAAAGAGGATTTGACTAATATTCTGGTATGGGTTAAATTCCATGATGTACCCCTTGCTATATTTTCTGATGATGGTCTCAACCTCCTAGCCACATTGATTGGTACGCCAAAAATGTTTGATTCTTACACTAGTCAAATATGCTTGGAATCATGGGGTCGAAGTAGTTTTCCTAGGTGCTTGATTGAAGTTAAGGCGGATCAAGTTCTTAGGGAGAGCATCACTGTTGAGATTCCATTACTTGATGGGACAGGTTCTACTATTGAAAAGATTCGGGTTGAATACGAATGGAAACCGCCTCGGTGTGATACGTGTAAGCTTTTTGGTCATACGTTGCTTGATTGTCCTAAATCTGTTCCACCTCCTACTCAGCCTAAACAGAGTGCTAATGATGGTTTTCAAACTGTCAATAACAAGAATAAGGGTAGGAACGGTGGTCTAAGTGTTCCAGGTAAGGGAGGTTTTACTAAACCTGATGTGGGTCCTAAGTTTAGGTATCAACCTAAAGCGCCTCCTCCTGAACCTAAGAAGGTGGATAATACAAAGAAGAAATCCACTGATGTGGCTAGTACGAGTGGGACGAAGATTGCTACATCTAATCCTTTTGATGCACTTAATATGATCGATACTGATGAATGTGGCACTCCTACTGATGTAGTGGATTCTGGTAGTACAATGGAAGCAAAGGAGGTTGAGTCTCTTAAGACCGGTAATGTATCACAAGAACCGCTTGTGAGTGATTCAATGGAAGCTAACGAGGTTGGTTCTACCCCTGTTGTTGAGAAAATTGGGAAGTTTGAAAAGCTTCTTATTGATGGGAAAGCTACTTTTGTTGATGATGATGGTAATCCTATTAAAAAGGTTGATTATCTAGGTAATGAAAAGGATTTTCCGTCTACTTCTTCTACTAAGAGGGTTAACCCATTCTCTAAGGTGGGAGAGATTATTGACTCCGATTGTGATGAAGAGGAGGTTGTGAACACTTTTGATGAGTCAAGGAACCTATTTGGTGGTGGTCATGATCGTGAAGATGATTATGATGACTATGTGGATCAGGTCTACGATCTTCCAGGGAATTTGGATGCTTATTATGACACGTATGGTATCAAGCTCCAAGGCCTTGGTAGGAAGTAATTTTTTTTCATATGAGTATAATGTTATCTTTTGAGTAGTGGTTTATTTTCTTGTTAGAGAATAGGAAGTATCTTGTTATTTAAGCTTTCCGCCTATGTAACGGGCTGAGATATGGGATTCACCCATATCCTTTGTACTTAAATGTTTTTTGGAGTAATATATTTACCAGGTCTTTGACATTTTACCCAAAAGAGGGGATATACCATTATAGCTACATTTCCTATAGATTGAACCATGAACAAACCAGCAGCTACAGCCTCACTGGACTGCTCACAGAACAAACCATAGGCATCACTATAACAAGAACACACACCCTCAAATAGACTCCACCTCACCTCCTTTAGTGATGCATAGGATGGACCAAGAAGGTTCATCTTTCACACCTCTCTATTCCATCCAACATGCACCACCCAACCAACAAAAGAAACTCGATTAGGACACCAATAGAACCACTACCTTCCCACTTTCCGAGACCAGAACCTTCCCCTTTCTAGACTACATCATTCTCAATTTTTACACAGTCTTCATTTTAATATCCCACTCTCTACTAACTTGTTCCACTGCAGCAGTTTTCTTAACTTTTAAACTTAACAATTGCAGTTTTATATTTTCAATGATTTCATTATATAAACTTTGTCTGCCCTTCTCAACCTGAGTAAATAGTCTTTGATTTCTTTCCCTCCATATAAAGTATACCACAATAGCAATTACTATTTTATGTAGGACATTCCCAATAGAGTTATTGCATCCACCCTTAGCAATACACTCCACCACAATCCTCCAATTCACATCCCACATTCTCATATTCACCTTCTCTCTAACTTTATCCCAAATCCACTCTGAATATATGCAGTTAAAGAAAAGATGCTCATGACCATCATTAACAGCTTTGCATAAGGGGCATAACATCACTCCATTATTATTCCAAGCCATCAGTCTATCCTATGTAGACAACCTTCCAAGCATAGATAACCATAAGATAAATGCATGTCTTGGGTTGCATCGAGAGAACCAAACCACTTTGTGCCAGTTTACTTCACTCCCATCTTCCTTAAAAATCCTCCAAACACTCTTAGTAGAAAATTTTCCTTTCACCCCATTACTATCAATCCACTGCACTTCATCTTCTATATCACTATCAATGTTTGGAACACATAAGTTTGTAAGATTACTAACCTGTTGCTCCCAATTGACAGGCCAAATCTATCTCCCATCTTCAATCATCTCAGCAACTTTCATTTGTTCAGATAGCCTTGCTTCATACCTCCTTTTGAAGGAAATAATCCTCTCAAGAGGACCATGCTCATTCCAATTGTCAAACACATATTCACCTTCCTCCTATTGCCTATTTTATACCAAATATGAGTTCTGACTTTAGTTCTAAGGTTCATTATAGTTTTCCAAGTGCCACTATCTGACTCATCAATTTCTATCTCAAAACACATACCATTTCTTTACCAAAATAGACCCAAAATAACCAGAAAAAGAGTCGTTTATGCCTAATATTTATTGGTTTCTTGAGTTTATGCATGTGCATGTACGAATATGACAAAACAGACAATAGAAAGCCAAAACCGAAGAAAACCGAGCACGAGAGAGAGAAGAGAGCAAAAGCCGATGCCGGGATGCAGTTTCATGGGATTTGGATGCTCAAAAGTCAAATTACGAAGCTTTGGATCATTTTTTAGAGTATTCACATTTTCACCCCCACCTTGCCTTATTTACACCTTAACCCTCCATTTTCCCATAACTACACAAATAACTCCTCACTTTCCCATTTTACCATTTTTACCCTTGAACTCTCATTGTACCAGAATACCAAAGTTAACCTTACCCTTTCACATATTTACACCATTGGTCCTAGCAATTTGCAAATCACTTAAATGGTCCTTAGTGTTCTTAAACTAAATAATACAAGTTCAAAAAAATAAATAAAAGCCCTTTACCCTTTGGCCCAAGCCCATTTCCCAAATAAATATTACACCTAGGGGTGAAAACGAGCCGAGCCGAGCCCGAGCCTGCTAGAGCTCGAGCTCGGCTCATTTATATATAAAAAGCTCGAGCTCGTTTCAAGCCTCACCTTTTGAGCTCGAGCTCGGCTCGTGAAATTTTTCACAAGCTCGAGCTCGGCTCGTTAACACAAAGCTCGGCTCGTTAACACAAGGCTCGAGCTCGTTAACACATTTATACGTATTGAAAATTCATATACGTATATATTTTTAGGGCTCGTTTAGGCTCGCGATCCTAAACAAGCTTTTTGTATGGAGCTCGGGCTCGAGCTCGAGCTCGATTATTAAATGAGCCCAAACTTAGGCTCGACTCGTTCGAGCTTTTTACCGATCCGATCTCGAGCTTTTCACGAGCGGCTCGGCTCGTTTCCACCCCTAATTACACCCGTTTACTACCACTTACCCGGTCAACACTTATTTCCCACTAGTCAAACACCCAAATAAAATAACCAAAAAACCACCTAGAGTTACTGTTTATCACCTTCTTCCCCGTTTTACCCAGTTACACCCAAAACTTACCCCACTTAATGCACTTATGGAAGATTCTGACAACGTGTCAGAGGGTGTGACACAAGGATTGCCAGCCTGGACGATTGAAGCACTCCCATTGGTCTTGACACATCACGAAGGCAATCCAACGGATGCAATGAATTGAGATGATGCAAGTAGAGATCGAAGGCTGTTATTTGAAGTCCCAGAAACTTCCCAGACCCTAGAAGGCTCAAGGCTCAGCTATTTATACCCTTACTCATCAACAAAGCAATTCGTCCAATTCTTCATGTATTAGAGGAATTTTGATCATTTTAATTTCTGTCACTTCTTTATGTTTTCAGTAGTTAGATAACTGTACTTTCAGTTTTTAAAGGATGAATTGCATTTTAGTTACATAAGATAGTGTTTGGTTTAGAAGCTGGTAAGAGATTTAGGACTGTTTCAGTAGTTCATTTTGCCTCAAGTAGATTAGTTTAGGTTAGAATTAGTCAGTCTTAGCATAAAATTGCATAGGTATTACAGTAAAAGTCAAAATCCATCTGCATTATCATTTCAGTCACCTATTAGGAAATTTTAGGTTGCATAATTCATCATTGTGGTTTCATTAGTTGTTTATCTATCTCCATTAGGCATTATTACAACTTGTGATTACATTCTAGTTCAGTTAGGAGGAATCAAATGTCATTTTAGTCAAAACTTTTTAAAAACAGAGAAAGTCAAAAATGTCTCATCACTTACCAAAGTCATTTTAGTTTTGATTTTTCATTTTCTCAATTCTCATTCAAATTAGTTGAGTTTTCGGGTTTTAAATATTTGCTAGCTTTCTATTTCAAATATTATTTTTTTTATAATTTTTAGAATTTTTCTTAATAGCTTTTCAGTAGCTTAAAGTTACTTAAAGTTACCTGTTAGGCCTTATGCTCCCCTGCACATCAGTTACCACTTTGCTGTCACAGTTCTTTTTATAAGCTTTTGCATGCTCACTTTTGCTTCTTAGGTGTCATAAGTTAGTTTTATTAGATCACTTGTTGGTTAACTTCTTCTTTATTCACCTTATGTAGTCAGCAGTGCTTATTAGGTTAGCTTATTAGGACTTAAAAGTTGCCCTCTCTTCCCCTTTTGATCTGCTGCACATTAGTTTAAGTTAGTGCTTATTAGTTTCATTTGAGCTTATTTGCTTATTCAGATTACTCCTTTAGGTCCTCCTAGCTTAGTTAGGTTTTAGTTATTGCCTTTTTAGCTTTTAAGGTTCCTTAATTTAGCTTTTTAGAACCTTCCTTAATCAGCATAGGGACTGTTTGATGTTTTAGCTTATCATTAGTATTTTTTAGCTTGTTCACTGGTTTTATTTAGTTGCAATATGTAGCTTTTAGTCAGTTTGGACTTAATTCAGTTTGTTTTAGCTTCTGGTAGCTTATTAGCTTATTTCATTTAGCTTGTTCATTTCAGTTTGCATTGCACATAGCATAATCTGCACTCACTAGTTGTTTCTGTTAATTTTCATAGATTCACAATTGCATTTAGGACTTTTCTGTAAATTTTCATAATTTTCTGTTACCATTTGCTATTTTTCTAGCATTAAATTCAGTTTTTAGCCTTTTTAAATAGCTTTTAATTCAAATAAATCAGAAAAAGGTCAAAAAATACAAAAACAAATTTCTTAGGTTTAGAAAAATCAAAAAGACATAAAAAGTATTTTTTTTCAGATTTTTCCTAGTTTAAATAGTATTTTCTAGCCATTTAATTAGTTTAATTCAGTTTTTAATTCATAATAAATTGAGAAAAAGTCATAAAAAATGAAAATCCAGTTTTAAAAATTATTTTTAGTTAGATTAGATTTTTGAAAAATAGTTTTGTAATTTTCTTGTAAGTTTTCATAATTTTTAGCTTTTTTTAAATCTTGTTCAAAATTAGTTTTTAATTCAAATAAAATCAAGAAAAACTAAAAAAATTAGTTTTAAATTTCAAATAATTTTTAAATCACATTTTAGCTGTAGAAAATTATTAGATCACTTTTAGGACTTTAAATATTTAGTTTGCATTTTAATTTACGTTTTAACAATTACATTATTTGCGTTTTTAGTTATATTTTGCATAACTAGTTTAAATTCCTTGTTAGCACCATAGATTTAGTAGTTTTTATTGCTTCCCTTTACTATTCCTTGCCTCATAGTTTAGAAAACATCATAAATCCTTTTTACCCATTCAAATCCCGAACAACGCTACGTGAGTTGTTAATTCCATTCATCCCTCGCTAGGAACGATCCGGGGATTCAAATCTAATACATTTGAGTTACCCAATACTACAAATACTCATAATTGGTTTCTTTCCTAAGAATCAATCTCCCACACACTTTTATCTTTCAACTTTACTGAATTGACCCATTTAACCCATAAACTTTCTTTTTGAGAAACCACATTCCATAAATGTTTGCATAATAAAGCCTCATTCCATGCACCAAGACTTTTGATACCCCAACCTCCTTGACTCTTGGGAGTACAAATGATCTTCCAAGCCACTTTAGCAACCCCTTTATTCATAGAATCCTAACTCCAAAGGAACCACTTCAAAACTTTTTCAATTTCTTTGATAGTTGTTTTTGGAATCAGAAAAACAGATGCCCAATAAATGTGCATTGATGCCAACACAGTTGCAATTAGTTGGAGTCTTCCAGCATAGGATAAGCCTTGTTCTTCCAATCATTCACCTTCCCTTTAACTTTCTCCACTAACTGATTACATTCAGATACACCTATGTTTTTAGTGATAAGTGGTACTCCCAAGTATTTCATATGTAAGTTGCCCACATTGAAAGGCATAATATCCAGAATTTTTTGTTTTTCCAGCTTCTTTAACACTACCAAAGAAAATGGTACTTTTATTCATATTAGGCTTCAGTCCAGATATACCACTAGATTCTATCAATCCCTCTTTCAGCACACTAACAGATTTATAATATCCATTACACAGCATAAGGAGATCATCTGCAAAGCATAACTGTGTTAGCTTAAGATCCTTACAACCCCAGTGGTACTTGAAATGGTTACTATTCTCAACTCTTTTCTGCACTATCAATGTGAGCATCTCCATAACTAATGTGAAAAGGTAAGGGGACATAGAATCCCCTTGCCTTAGCCCCCTCCCACTCTTAAAGTATCCACATCTGTCTCCATTAATACATATAGAAAAAGCAACACCAGTCACACAGGACATTATCCAATCAACCATCTTCACATGAAACCCAAAATGTGTCAAAATCTGCTACAAAAACCCCCAATTCATTGTGTCATATGCTTTAGCAATATCAATTTTTAAAGCACATCTTTGAGGTCCAACCTTTCTATTGTATCCCTTCAATAATTCCTGAGTAATCAACAAGTTATCTTGAATCTACCTTCCTGGCACAAAAGCACTTTGATTTAAACTAACCAATTTCACCAGACACTCTTTAATCCTATTAGTGATTATCTTGCTGATACACTTATAAATGATGTTGCAACATGCAATAGGCCTATAATCTGACACCTTGTTTGGTTGTTGAATTTTAGGGACAAGAGTGATAAGAGTTGCATTTACTTCTCCTAACAACTTATTAGAATGAAAAAACTCCTTAATAGCTTCACATACATCTTTCCCAATAATCCCCCAACTCTTTTTGAAAAACACAGCAGTATACCCATCTGGACCTGTGCTTTCCCATCACCAATTCCAAAAATAGCATCTTTTATCTCCTTGTCAGTAACATCTTTCACCATACAATTTGCTTCCTCATTACTTAATTTCCTTACAAATAAACCATCAGCATTTTCAATATCCTATGTATCCCCATGATTCCCTAGAAAATTCCCAAAATGAGTCACAAACTGATTTGCCATATTGTCTCCCTCATACCAGTTCCCTTGATCATCACATACATTCCTAATTCTATTAGTATTCCTTCTACTTTTGATAACATTGTAAAAGAACTTGGTGTTTTTATCCCCCTCACATAGCCATTGAACTTTTGCACTTTGAGCCAACAACTTTTCTTCATCATCAGTAGCTATATTGTAAGCATGTAATGTTTCTGAAAATACTACCTTTTTCTCTTTATTATAAGGATCAACCTCCACATCTCTTTGAGCTTTCTTAAGATCTTCCTTTAGGTTCTTCACAATCTCAAACAGATTCCCATTTTTCCATGCTAAGCCTTTTAAATGCTTCTTTAAATTCTTGAGTTTTTTTACTAGCATAAACATCTTACATCCTTCTACTTTAAAGTCCCACTCCTTCTTAACAACTTCCAAAAACTCTTGTTTATGAGCAATAAAATTTGAGAATCTAAAAGACTTTTTCTTTTTCCTCAGTGACTTAGGTGTACTTAGAATAGCAGGGCTATGATCAGAGGTTCAAAAAGGTAGAAATTCCACTGCAGCATCTCCATATTTCCCCAAAAAATTCATATCTTCCATTACCCTATTCAACTTCTTTAGAATGCTAGTATCAGGTTTTGAAGGAGATTTGATCCAAGTGTAAAAAATCCCTGTACTCTTGACATCCTCAACTTCAATATCATTCACACATTCCCCAAACTCTTGCATATCCCCCTTAATCCTAGAACCTCCAGCTGAGTGCTCCTCTACTTTTAAAGTGACATTGAAATCCCCCATTAAAACCCAAGGCCACCTAGTAGTAACACTTTTTTGCCCTCTTAAATCATTCCATAAACTTCTCCTCTCTATTCCTGAATTATCAGCATATATAAAACTACAAAATATCTTTTGCTTAGATTGAACTATTTCAATAACAACTAGCATAACTTGTCTAGTCATATGAACAACCATAATGTCTACCATATTCCTATCCCATCCAACCAAAATTCTGCATCATGTACTACTATGTACACTATTAGACACCCAATCCCATCCACCAAAAGCATTAGCTGCAGCTTTGCTTATAGTACCAGGCTTTAAATGAGTTTCTACAATTCCACAAACCTTTATACTTTCATCCCTAATGAAATTTAAGACATCTTTTGTTTTTTTTATTCATACTCCTAATATTCCACACTGCTATCTTACATTCTGTCATTATTAATGATTTATATTAAACAACCCACCTCTACTGTTCATGTAAAATAGTAGAATCCATACCTGCCACCTCTTCTGCAATCACCTTTTTTTGTAATACTTGAACTGGTCTCTAAAACATCATCCACAGTACCAAACAAAATTTTTGCTTCTTTTAATCTATCAATCTCCCATTGTCTCTTAAAATAGTCTTCCATATCTTGAGTCCATGTTTGAAGCTCAATCTGATTTGGTTGGATTTTATTGTTCAGAAACACATCTACAACCATTCTTCCTTTCAACTGTTGCACTTCAGCATCTTCCTTCTCCAACTGATTTAGAGCAACAAACTTATTAGTGCTTTTTGGTTCCCTTCTTCCATTATCACTCTGATCATTCCTTCTTTTCTCTACATTACCATTGCTCTCATCCCTACTACTATTTCCTTCCTTCCTTAACCAACCACCCTCTTTTTTCCTTCTATCTTCATAAAACTTTGTTTCAAATTTATTGTTTCTCCCTCCCTTATTCCTCCTATTGATCACTTCAGTAAACTCATTTTCACTTAATTTGGATTGTTCTTTCTCCCCTTCTTCCTGTTCTATCTTTCTCCTTCTTTCTTCCTCAATCTCAGCTTCACTTCTTGGCCTCTTTTTACATTCATTAAGCCATTGACCATAAACTATGCAGTGAGAACAAATCTGAGTTTCCAAGCATACTACAGTAACAAACTTTGACCCTTTCTTAACATTGTCTTTATCCCTGTATTGTAATTCTATCTTCTCCTTAAAACCCTTAGCAGCTTCAAACTCCACTAACACTCTAACAAAATCAACCTTCCCTTCACCAAATTGGCACCTCTTAGCAGTCATGTTATCCATAATCAGAGGCTTCCCTAGACTACTAACTAGAGCACTTATTCCCTCATGACTCCAAGCTTCTAAAGGGACCTTTGTCATCTTAACCCATAGTGGAACTTTAGTCTGCTCCACCATTTCCATCCCCTCATTTGGATCCCACTTCCTCACCACCAAAGGTTTATTATTCACTAACCATGTATCTGATTCAAGAACCTTATTCATACCTTCTTCATTCCTAAATTTGAACATACATGTCCCATCTGCATTCATACTAATATCATCAATCCCCATCTACTCCACATGCTCCTAATATTATATCTCAATTCATGTATATTAATTCTGTACCCAATGAATTTACCACAAACAGTTAGCCTCCATTGAATACTACCTCTATTAACAATATCTTCATTGAACATCACAATTTCATTACCATCCTCACTAATCACAGTAGGCACAAAATCAAGCTTATTATACACCTTCTTAATGTATTTGGATACCTTATTTGCATAAGAATCTCCATTCCCTTTTACATCTGAATTACTATCACTATTAACCTCATTATTTATAGCATCATTATCCACATCAATTATACAATCAGGTAAAGTAACATCAGGATTATTATCACAATTTTGAGAATTACTTACCTCTTGATCAATTCCTTCCTTAACAACCTAATCTGTACTACTAATAACATTCTTATCACCTCCATCCTCCTTACCCCTGTTTTCCCCATCAATTATCACTGTATTAGCCCTAGAACCCTCACTACCACCATTAGAACTCAAAACCTCCTTATTTTTCCTTCCAGCACTAGTAACATGATCATTATATCTCGCCGGTGGTTTAATTTGTCTTTTTGTTGATCGCTTAATACTCGCCATCAAAAGAAATGAAAAGAGAAAAAAACGAACAATTAGGGCTTTATATACTCAAATTGGAAAAATTAAACCATCTAAACTATGCAATCTGTATTCTAGAAACAATTAAATGGATTAGGATAAGATGAATCAGAAAAATTGTGTATGAATTGAAGGTTTTTTGTGAATTTTCATGGTGAGATTTAGCGGGAAAAGCAGTTAGGGGAGGTTACAGGGGAGAGAGAATTTTATTTAGGCAACATGTAGGTTAAATCTTTGGAAAATTCATACTTATTTCCTTAAAACTACAAGAATGATTTTTGAAATTTACTCTATTTTTGGGTTTAATTTTTATTCAAGTTGCCACATGTGTATAAGTTACTCCGGTAAGTATGTAAACTAGCAATAAGAAGTCAAAAAATAGTTTGAATAACTTATATAACCGATTTTAAAAGATCGGTAATTCCGAGTATTTGAGATTTGTTAGAACATTAAAACTCCGTAGGTATAACTTTATTGATGACCATTGTTTATAATGGTACAACCCTAATTCCTAAAACCCACAAACCGGGCTTGGGCCTAATTATCCACTAATACTCCCTCGCAGTTCGAGCGGCGAAATCGCGAAAGCTCGAACTCGAGTAGTAAACTAAGAAAGAAAAATAAAACAATAACCAAAATAAAACGGGATAACACAAAGTATCCCATATTCTAATTTTTTGTTTACGGATAACCAAAGTATCTGAAGGATAAACCAAAGTATCCTAAACAGTCGTCTCGGGAATAAAAACCCTAGATTCAACACCAACAAAAGTCTTCTCCGGAATAAGTACCCTAGATTCGAAACCAACAAAATTCGTCTCGGGAATAAGAACCCTAAATTTGACACCAACAAAAGTCGTCTTGGGAATAAGAACCCTAGATTCGATACCAACAAAATCGTCTCGGGAATTAATACCGTAAATTCGACATAATACCCTGGACACCATATATGTGTCGTTATGCAACATCTAACGAAACTGATGCTTGTTAGTTTTGTAAGCCTCAAACTAGTGAGGACCTATATCAAAGGGTACCAACGCTTCAAAAAGGAAAAGCAATAACACAATTGATGGTTGGTGACATGTCGTTGTCTTATTGTTTATTTGATACAATGATGGCGATGTTTCACTAGTAGTTGAATAAAACCAAACGATCGACGGGGAATAAAAAAAATAATGGCAACCAAAGATTTATGTTTGATAAATAACGACAAACTAGGGTTTGAGATATGTGGGTGTGACGGGGTGGTACAATAGTGGCGGCTTGAAAACCGAGTAGTTCTCAAGATCATACTTGCTCAAGATACCATGTTAGAACATTAAAACCCCGTAGGCATAACTTTATTGATAACCATTATTTATAATGGTAAAACCCTAATTCCTAAAAACCTACAAACCAGGGTTGGGCCTAATTATCCACATATATTGTGGTTGCGAAGGAAGATTTTTATTGTAGTTGCGAAGGAAGATTTTTGTTGTGGTGGCTATATATGAGAAAGAAGTATGAAAATTGAGATATTAAGGTAAAAAATAAATAAATAAATAATAATAATTAAAAAAAAAAAACTCCATATAATTTTTTCGGTGTAAATTGCAAAAATAATCCATGTGGTTTAGTCAAATTACAGGTTCAATCTCTATTCTTTTGAAAGTGTACTCATCATCTTTGTGAGAAACTTATAAAGGAAAATTTGGTCCATGTTTAAAGTTAAATTACTAAACTACCCTATTCGTCTTCCTTTTCACTTAATTTGGTCCTTGTAAGGGTATTGAGTCATTTATTGGCCGGGGACGAAGAATGCACTTGTAAGTTCTTTACAAAGACGACGAGTGTACTTTCGAAAAGATAGAGACTAAACGTGCAATTTGGCCAAACTACAAGAATGATTTTTGAAATTTACTCTATTTTTTGGTTTAATTTTTATTCAAGTTGCCACATGTGTATAAGTTGCTCCGGCAAGTATGTAAACTAGCAATAAGAAGTCAAAAAATAAAATTTTTATTCAAGTTGCCACATGTGTATAAGTTGCTCCGGTAAGTATGTAAACTAGCAATAAGAAGTCAAAAAATAGTTTGAGTAACTTATATAACCGGTTTTAAAAGATCGGTAATTTAAATGAACAAAAACAAAGTTTCTTAACTTAGGCGAATATTTTCACAAAGTTCAGTAACGTATATGTATATTAACCCACTTAGCTTTTTTATATAAGAAAAATAAGCTTAATTAAGTGTTTATCTAAGCTTGTATGTTTGGGCTTATAAGCTTATATGAGGGAGTTTTGATAAGCTCAAACTTTGTAGTTTATTTGAGGAAGGATAAGTTTATATAGAGATATTCAAGTAAATTACATGGATCGTCCATATGGTTTGTTAATAATTGTATCTATCATCCCTCAGAGTTCCAAATTGCATTCACCATTTTAAGTTTACAAAGAAATAACACCGATAGTCCCTGAGTCTAACATTCATTTACTTATACCGTTAATTCTCTCATGTGCGTTGCACATGAAAGTAAAGTTATCTTTTCCCCACTCCCTTTCTTTTTTGATATAACCACCCATCTTTGGTAATCTCTCTCAATTTATTCCAAATATATTTTTTTTCAATATTATATTCTTTAATCTTGTAAACCAATGGGAAGAGATCTAGTGAGAAGAGAAAACCAAATGAGAAGAGTGAGAAATATTCTTGGCCATACATTTCAAATAAAAAAAGAAATTTAAAAGGAGATGCATATACTTTTGTAGGTGCATCTGAAATGTATGATTGTGGTTTCTTCTCATCATTCTTATGACCAAAAATGCATTTGTAAGAGTATGTAACATCACAATTTATCTTGAATAAAAACATGAATATCTTAATGCGTGAGCAAGTTATTTATTTGTTACATAAAGATCGTTAGCATTCCATAACTAATCGACAACACAAAACTACATAACCACATTTGACCACTCATAAGCACCACTCGATCCTCATTTTATTATTCATCAACCACTAACCCACCTTTTGCCACCATTGTACCCATCTACAACCATCTTCATCATCATGTCATTAGACCTGAGCAAAACCAAATGAAAACCGAACTAAACTGAAACCGAGCCGAACCTATCCAGCCGAAACCGAACATACCCTATTTGGACCAGTTTTTTATTTTGATCTACGTTTTGGTTTCGGTTATGCGCGGTTGTAACACACCTAAACCATCTAAAGCAAACCAAACAGACCGACACAATACCGAAACCGACCGAGTCATTTTGGTTCGGTTCTCGGTTCATGTCTTTCACAAAATTAGTTTTCGGGTCGGGTTGGTTTTGACCCAATGCTCAACCCTACATGTCATAACCATTAACTCAAATCTTTAAGTTAAACCAAACACATATAAACGGATACACAAATAATAATGAAAGTTATAAATCTATTTAGATATGAAAATATGAACTCAAATCAAATCCAGATCCAATCAAATACTAATCACACAAAACAGAAATATGTTATTAGCATCATCGGTTGACAAAGATGACAGAGTAGGCGACAGTCCAACTGTTCTGGTGTTAGCGTCGTTGTCAAGTGAGGGAGAAAAGGGAAGACGCGGAGATATTAAACGGTATGTGAAAAGGCGAAGGTGAGTAGGTGACGTTGTTCTATAAGTGTCGTAGTGACAAGTTAGCAATGGCGTGGCCGAAAATGGCTGACCACCAATGACTATTGCCAGAGTTGATGGTCATGGTCATGGTGGCTATGAAAAGTGGGTTATATAGGTAAATGATTGTATAGAGAAAAGAAGATGCAGAGTATATTGTTTGTGTGTTGTGTTGGGTAATAATATAAGTATAACATGAAATGACAATTTTAGGCTCATGCGCAAGGCACTTGAGAGCCTTTAGTGACAACATTTACATTCACTCTAAACAAAACAAAGGGACAATCAGTGTAATTTACTCATGATATTATATAAATAATGAGCTATGCTATAATTACAAAAGGGTTACAAAATGATATTTACAAAAAATGAATTATTATGTTTTAATTGAGTTAATTAAAGAGAAGAGAGAAATTATTGCAAAAGCTATCAAATATAACAAACTCATTTTGTAATATATATATATATATATATATATTTTTTTTATAAATTTTAGTGGTTTTTTTTTCTTTTTTTTAAAACTTTTTTCTTAAATTTTTGTGATTTTTTTAAAAATTGTTTGGAGTAAAGTAGTTGATATTAACATTCAAACAAAAATACTAGCCATCATTAGTTGTTTTAATATTTCCCATGGTTTTTCTTGTTGAGAAATAATAGGCATGACTAAAAACATGCATAATGATATGCCTAAAACTATGTGGCAAGAGTTAATTGGTTTGTGAAGAATTGGGTCCGGCCACTACAACCAATAAACTCTTGTCACACACTTTTAGGCATAACATTAGGCATGTTTTTTTGGCATTCTTTCTTTCTATAGTTTGCTGGTGTGATTCCATTTACTTTTTTTTTTCTTTTAAATAAAAAATAATTATAAAAGAAAGTACGTAATTTTCTTCATTCCGATATATACTAAACAAACAACTTTAATACAATAGTAAATTTTCTCTGGAATGCTTTTCTTTCAAACAAACGTCAGAATGAGTATATATGGAGGCCATTTGAATTAGCTTACTTCATAGAGATTCAAGGCTATTATCACTTACACGAATTTTGGTAAGTGTGACCCATTTGAGTTCTTGCTGTTTAGAATTCTCCGTGGAGTTCCTTTTGGGTTTTTGTAAATGGGTTTAGTGGTTTTTTGTTAGTTGCACACCAAGTGTTTGAAGAAATGTTTGAGTGAATAGTGGTGTGAATTTGTTACGTTGGAGTGACCCATTTGAGTTTTTGTTGGTTAGATTGTTTCTATGTAGCGAAAGCAGATAAATTAGCAGTATTAGATGTCTTGATAATGTGACTTTTTTAGACTGTTTATGCTTTAAGCCGGCGGTCTTTGATCACTACAAATTAGTCTTTCTACCCTTGGATGAATTAGTAGCAGTAGATGTTATTTATTATGTGACTTTTGTAGACAGTTTATGGTTTAAGAAATTTGTAGTGATCAAGAAGTTGGTAATATTTCCAACGAATTCAGATAAATTTTTAGCATTAGATGATGTTATGATAGTGGAATTTTTTTTAGATAGTTTGCGGTTTAGGATATTAGTAGTGATTAAGAACGTGGTAATTGTTGAATGGTGATATAGTTTAAGGTTTTTATGTGTTTATTTGCTTACCAGAGTTGGGTTTTATGGCCACTGTTTGTTGGTATTGTTAAGGTGCTTAGACAACAGCAAAATGTATTATGTCTGCACGAAATTGAAATGTCTGACCCATTTGACTTCTAGTTGGTTAGAAACTTAGAAATGATTTTATGAAGAGAAGTCGGACAAACTAGTAGGATTAGAAGTTATGATACTGGGGACTTTTTTTAGACAATTTGTAGGTTTAGATATTAGTAGTGTTTAAAAAGTTGGTAATTCTTTAATGGTGCTATAGTTTTAAGGCTTATTTGTGTTTTTTAGGTCTATGAGAGTTGGGTTTTATGGCTACTGTTTGATTATATTTGTACTTGATTTTAGGATGTGAAAAGCCACTTATACGTTTTGATTATATTAATATTCTTAATATCTCTGTATTATGTTTGCATATTTGAATCACAATCAGGAAAACTCCTTTATTGGTTAATCTAATCATATCTCTGTTCGAAATTTTGAAAGTCAAGTTTTATATATCATTTGGTTGTTGTGTAATTATGTTTATAGTATTCACTAATCTTATCATACAAAATGCTGTTCAGGTTCTGTCACTGAGAAATTGCTCGTTATTTACAAAATCGTCTTCTTTTAGCATCATTGATTTTCTACGGTGCTCTTCCATTGAGCTCTCGTCACTCTTTCATTGATCTCTCGCGCTATCCATCTTACATATTTCTATATGAATCCCAGAAGTGCCTTTTGTACTCAGTCAAAGCGAAGGTCTTGTGGACCTGTGATGGTTGCCAAGAAAGAATCTAAAGGTACATATTGGATTACAACTTTTTTTAGTCAGGGAAAATTATCACATCTGAAGTTCTTACGGAGTTTTTTTCATTCTAAAATGATTTTATTTTGTGGTTTAGGAACAAAGCAAGGAGATGGAAAGTACAAGTATACCGTTGACCTTCCTAAGACAACTTATGGGATGAAAATTGGGTCTTTATGAAAGTTGCTGAAAAGAATAACTGGGTTAGTTTAGAAGCTCAATAGAGTTCAACTTGTCTGCTACAAAATTCGTATCTCTGCTCATTTGATAGGGAAATTTTATTCTTCATGATGGACCTCCGAACGCTAATGGTGATTTACACATCAGACATGCATTAAACAAGATTATAAAAGATATCATTAACCGGTATAAGGTATGGTTGCAGCATTCACTTTGCGCTGCGATATTTGAAATGTGTGCGATAGAATGATGCACTTCATTTAATTACTGTCGTATGGAATTACTTATACAATTAAATATGACAGCTTCTCCAAAACTGTAAAGTTCAATATGTTCCTGGTTGGGATTGCCATGGTCTACCTATCGAGTTGAAAGGCAAGTGATAGTTTGTTGCTGTGTTTTATTTTCTTCTTGTAACTCTTAGATTCAATCATGGGTAATTTTCTGTTGAATAATTTTAGTATTGCAGTCTTTGGACCAAGATGCCCGAAAGGGGCTAATACCAATAAAATTGAGAGCCAAAGCGGCTAAATTTGCCAAAGCAACTGTGAAGGCTCAAATGGCGTCATTCAAGGTCAGTTTAAACAGAAAATTTATATAACTAAAGATCCTACATAAGGTCATGTACTTTTACTTATTACATGTAGTATCGATGTTTTTGATTATTCAAACTATTAAGGATTAATTGGACATCAAACATTTTTACTGTTTGTCTTCAGAGATTTGGAGTATGGGCTGATTGGGATCATCCTTATCTCACCCTTGATCCAGAATATGAAGCTGCTCAGGTAAAATGAGGCTATAGCATATTATTGTTATATTGCTGTTGTTATCGTTATCATATGAATCCATTTGGCCTTCCAGATTGAAGTGTTTGGGCAGATGGTTTTCAAAGGGTACATATATCGGACCAGAAAGCCACTGCACTGGAGTCCCTCATCCCGCACTGCACTTGCTGTTATGTATTTAGTCTTTATCTTAGCTTACAAGAGTCTAGGTTCTAGAATATCAATACCGCGTCAATAACGTATACAGCGTCAATAACGCGTACGCGTCATTGGGTCGGTTTGCATCTCAAGCCCACATCTCAGATTATTCTTTTCTCACAGCCGATATAGGTACAGTGTTAGAGTCGGTTGTTCTTCCCCCTCATCTCTATAAAAGGAGGTGAGGGGGGAAGGGTTATGTACGCATTCTTTCAATACTAATCAAATGATAGATTAGGGATACTTACTTGTGTCGTCTTCTTGGTCGAGTTATCCGTGCTAGTAACCAGGTTGTAGGTTGTGGAATACTACAAGTGGTATCAAGAGCTTTGGTTCGAAAGTTCTCTGGTTATCTAGGATCGATCGAGAAGGGTTCTTGGGTCTTCGATTTTTCCTTGTGCCGACAAGGTGTAGGAGACTTAAGGGTTCTTGGGTCTTCATCTTCGTTGGTTTTGGGATTATCCAAGATCAAAATTTTTTTCTGGTGAGTTTCGTTTTCATCAGAATCCGAGGAAGAAGAAGACTAGTATGACAACAAAGAAGAAGACTAGTATCAGGTCTTATCTTTTAATAGATAGTGGTTGCTTTTAAAAAGGAGCAATATTAAATTCTTAGTGGAAAGATTTTTTTTTCTTTTTGTTTTTTAATATTAAGAAAAGAAAAGGTTATTTATTAAGAGGGTAGTGCACAAGGGACTTTATTGTTTTGTGATTGTGGGGATTTTATCACAAGGTTTAGCAAATCAATAAACGGATAAAGAATGACGGGAGCCAAGTTTGACATCGAAAAATTCGATGGGAAGAATGACTTCGGGTTATGGCAAATAAAGACGCGTGCTTTAATGGTACAGCTGGGATGTGATGTTGCATTAGAGAAATTACCCGAGGACATGGAAGCAGGTGAAAAGGCTGCTTTGATGAAGAAGGCATACAATACTTTGATTCTAAGCTTGGGAGACCGGGTTTTACGGGAAGTTACCAAGGAAACAATCACTGCAGGAATTTGGACGAAGTTGACTAGTCTTTATATGACTAAGTCCTTAGCAAACAGACTATATCTGAAGAAGAAGCTGTACACATACTATATGAGTCCAGGTACGAAACTGGGTGATCATATAGATGAGTTTAATAAGTTGATACTTGACTTGGCGAATATTGATATTGAGATTGAGGATGAGGATCAGGCACTCATGTTACTTACGTCGTTGCCATCGTCTTACGAAAACTTTGTGGAGACATTGTTGTATGGGAGGGAATCCTTGACAATGGAAGATGTTCTTGCGACTCTGAATTCAAGGGAGTTGAAGAAAAGAACTGAATACACAAAGGAAGAAACTGGTGATGGGTTATATATAAGGGAGGGTCAGATCATTCAAGGAACGCTCATTCTGGTGGAAGTTCACGGTTTAAGTCAAGAGGTGGGACTGGTAAACTAAAGTGCTTCATATGTCATACGAGGGTCATCTGAAGAGATACCGCCCAAAGAAGAAGTCAAGTGGGTTCGTCAAGAAGGGTACACATGATCAGGATTCTGATTCTTCTGTTGACGAGGGTAACGCCTATCTTGGAGAAGCCTTGGTGGTAGTCGGTAATGATGAGATGGCTGAATTGGTAATGGATTCAGGTGGGTCTTATCATATGACACCAAGGAGGGATTTCTTGTATGACTTCAAGGATATTGATGGTGGTTCGGTTCGGTTAGGTGATAACAGGACATGCACTATCAGAGGGACAGGAAAAGTGAGGATACAGTTGCATGATGGTTCAAGCTTTATACTGGAAAATGTCAGGTATGTTCCAGGGTTAAGAAGGAGCTTGATTTCATTGGGTACTCTTGAAAAAGAGGGTTATAATGTGAAGATGCAGTTGGGAAAAATCAAGTTGATCAAAGGTTGTCGGGTTATGATGACCGGGATCAGGGGAAAGAACTGTGTATACTCTTAAAGCAAAATTGAATACTTTTGGTGTACAAAAGCATGGAGGTTCAAAACAAGTTGGATTCAAACAACTTGGTCAAAAACAAGTTGGGTTCAAACAACTTGGTCACAAACAAGTTAGGTTCAAACAACTTGGTCCTGGTGTTAAAACAGGAGTCCATGGAGTACAGGTTAATGAGAGTGTTTGGTTTGAGGTGGAACTGCAGGGAGCTTAGGAAAATCATAAAGTTGAGTTTGTTCACGATAGTAGCAATGATACTGCAGTGGCTCAAAGAAAGTTGGAAGACAAACAACTTGAAGAAAAGACAAACACGGACTGCTTGGTACAGGAGCAGGAAAAGGTGCACCTTGGTATAAAGGTGGGGCAGACATTATGGTAATCAGAGTACCTGGTCAAGAGGGTGCATAGGATAATGTTGCTGAAAAGAAGATTCTTGGTATGGAGATCATCAGGGATCGGAGTCGCAAGATTATGAGGATGTCACAATCCGGGTATGTTTCTAAGATTTTAAATAATTTTAGAGTTGACAATGGGAAATCGGTTAAGATGCCATTGGGTGGGCACTTCAAGCTGTCGTTGAAGGATTGCCCAGTTAGGGATTGTGATGTTGAAAGGATGAGTAAGGTGCCGTATGCAAATGCGGTTGGGAGCTTAATGTACTTGATGTGTGCACGAGGCCAAACATAGCGTATGCGGGCACTGCAAACGTGGGTTTGGTGTATGGAACAAATCGTGGCAACCATGTGGACGTAATGGTGTTTTGTTGATTCGCACTACGCTAAGGATCCGGATAAAGGTAGGTCTATCACTGGTTACGCATTTTAGTACAGGGATGTGTTGTAAGCTGGAAGGCAACGCTACAACACGTGGTGCCTCTTCAACTACAGAGGCGGAGTATATGGCCCTTACAGAGGCTGTGAAGGAAGCTATTTGGCTAAGGGGACTCTTGGAAGAGTTGGGCGTGGAGCTTAACAATGTGGCAGTTAATTGTGATAATCAGGGCGCGATTCACTTATGGCGGAATCATGTTTTTCATGAAAGGACTAAGCACATCAATGTGCGTTATCACTTTATCAGAGAGGTCTTGGAAGCGAAGACGGTTGAAGTTCTCGAAGGTGGGTACGAACACAATGCTGCGGATGCCTTGACGAAGGTGGTACCTGGACTCAAGTTACAACACTGCTTGGAGTTGCTAAGTGTTGGTGTTAGCTAATATAAAGCCTAAGGTGGAAATTGTTATGTATTTAGTCTTTATCTTAGCTTACAAGAGTCTAGGTTCTAGAATATCAATACCGTCAATAACGTATGGCGTCAATAACGCGTATGCGTCATTGGGTCGGTTTGCATCTCAAGCCCACGTCTATATTATTCTTTTCACAGCCGATATAGGTACAGTGTTAGAGTCGGTTGTTCTTCCCCCTCATCACTATAAAAGGAGGTGAGGGGGGAAGGGTTATGTACGCATTCTTTCAATACTAATCAAATGATAGATTAGGGATACTTACTTGTGTCGTCTTCTTGGTCGAGTTATCCGTGCTAGTAACCAGGTTGTAGGTTGTCGAATACTACACTTGCTGAGGCTGAGTTAGAGGTTAAGGGATTAACAGCTTCTTTGGTGAATAATAGGTTTTTTTTATTAATAAAAATTGGCAACTCTTTCATAGGTTTTAGTTTTAGCTCTTCATATATACTATTTTCATGCAGTATGAGAAAGGCCATATTTCAAAGAGCATGTATGCAATTTTCAAAATACTAAGTACTCCAACTAAAGGTGGATTACTCGATGAATTTCTCCCCAAATTATCCCTAGCAATTTGGACCACCACTTCCTGGACTATTCCAGCTAACGCTGGTATGTGTGTGTGAGTGTGAGTGTGTGTGTGTGTTTTTTTTCTTTTCTTTTTGTACGCTTGTGAAGTTATCTACATATAAAATATATTCACATGCTTATCCGTACTTCCTTTCTTTCTCTATTTTATTTCAGCTGTTGCCGTGAATTCCAAGCTCCAGTATGCTATTGTTGAAGTGCAGTCATGCTCACCTGATGTTGCTTTATCTTCTGAAGACAAAAACAAAAGATTTGGTAGTTCTCTACATGATGATGAAAAACCATTTTTCATTGTTGCACTGGACCTTGTGCCAACACTGGTAGCCAAATGGGGCGTGAAGCTTGTTGTAAAAAAGACTAAAATTAAATAAAATATTCTTCTATTAAATTTACTTATGCACATCTTTTATATTTTGTGATAGATATGCACACCCAATAAATGGTCAAGAATGCCCTGTTGTCTTTGGTGGAGATTATATCACGACAGCGTCAGGAACTGGGTCCACACAGCTCCCGATCATGGTCAAGATGCTTATATAACCGGATTAAAATATGGTTTGCCTTAAGTATCCCCAGTGGACGATGAAGGAAAGTTAACTGAAGAACCTGGAGTCTTTTGCGGGCTTGATGTATTAGGTGATGGCAATGCTGCTGTGATATATCACTTGGATGAACGTTCCTCAATAGTCATGGTAGAACCTTACAGTAAGTAGCATCGTTAATCCATAAATATCAACATTTTGCCAATGAGGGCCAGCCAAATGAATAGTATAATTAAATGCCATTTACTTCATTTTTCAGAGCACAAGTATCCATATGATTGGCGAACAAAAAAGCCTACAATTTTTAGGGCAACAGCACAATGGTTTGCCTCTGTTGAAGGATTCAGAGAGGCTGCTAGGAATGCGATTAATCAAGTAGCAAGCTCATAAGAGTTATCATTTTTAGTTTCTGGGCTGGTTTCATGTTCATGTAACACAGAACCTGTTTGGAGCAATTAGTAAACCACTTTTCATAAGCAACAGTTGGAATGATTTAGGAACACTATCAAGTCACCGTAGATAAGAAACCGTTCTCAAAACTGGTAAACAGATGAGGTTTTCCCTCTTTAGGTTACCCGGGGAGGGGAAGTCTTTGAATCAGATGTACGCGGCCTAACCGGGATATCCCCGTGACCGTTTCCAACCCTTCCATGGCTACCCACAAATGTGTACCTAGTGAGGTTTGAACCCCTGACCTCCTGTTGGCAGGTAATGTGCCTTACCACTAGTTTATAAATGATACGGAGTAGTTAAGAAATTATGATTCTATGCTGCCAACTAGTTTATGCATTTTACTGGTAGTATTCCTCTAAATTATCATGATCATTGTCATTCAGGCAGAAAACAGAATTTCTACAATGACTTCTAGCCGTTCAAATTGGTGTATATCTCGTCAGAGGACATGGGGTGTCCCAATTCCAGTTTTCTATCATACAGAGACAAAGGAACCTCTGCTAAATGAAGAGACTGTTGATCATATCAAATGTAAGCCCTAAACATAGTTGCTGGAAAGTTTGAGTTAATTTGAACTTAAATTTAACGAATGTGCTTTTGAATCTTTGCGTCTGGCAGCAATCATTTCCCAAATGGGCAGCGATGTATGGTGGTACATGTCAGTAGAAGAGTTGCTTCCTGAAAAATATTGTGATAAAGCATCAAATTATGTTAAGGGAACTGATACGATGGATGTTTGGTTTGATTCAGGTCTATTTATTTTAGTTACATGTTAAACACGATCAGTTCTTGTATCAGTTATATGTTACTAGATCTGTATATCAACCTATTACACATACATAAACTGCAGGATCTTCATGGGCTGCTGTTTTAGAAAGTAGAGATGGCCTCAGTTATCCTGCTGATCTGTATGTTGAAGGTACCGATCAGCATCGGGGTTGGTTTCAGAGCTCTTTATTGACCAGTGTTGCAACCAAAGGTATCGTGACCATCAGTATATTCTTAATCATTGATTTCATTATTGTTATTAAATTTAAGACTAAAATACACGGTTGGTCCCTAAACTTGGCAAAACGCCTCGCGATGGGACAAAACTCGGCCTTTTCATCGCCAGAGGTCCAAACCTTGGCCTTTAAATGCCAAATTCGTCCCTTGACCAAATTTCCGTTAGTCAACGTCCCGTTATATGTTGTTAAATCCCGTTATTCTAGTTAAATGACCATTTTGCCCATTTATATATAAAAACCCCAAACAAATCTTCATTTCATCACCCTCGAGCCTTCACCTTCACCCTAACCCTAACCATAAATCCCCTCTGTATCCCGTGCACAACCACTCCGCCTGCCGCCCACCGCTACCGACCTAGGTTTGTCTAAATCTCTCTCTTACAGTTTAATTTTATTAGGGTTTATAGGCCTATTTAGATATTTGCTATTGGTAGATGAAATTAAGTATCTGGTTGTTACATTACAAGCTCAATTTTTAAATAAACACTTTTTCGACATAAATGGGTTGCTTTGAATGATACGGAAGTTTCATTCTTCATGATGGACCTCCGTATGTTAATGGTGATTTACACATCCGACTTGCATTTAAACAAGATTATAAAAGATATCCTTAACAGGTGTAGGTTTGGCTGCAACTATCACTTTGCACTGCGATATTTGAAATGTGTGCGATAGAATGATGCACTTCATTTAATTACGGTCGTATGGAATTACTTATACAATTGAATATGACAGCTTCTCCAAAACTGTAAAGTTCAATACGTTCCTGGATGGGATTGCCATGGTCTACCTATCGAGTTGAAAGGCAAGTGATAGTTTGTTGCTGTGTTTTATTTTCTTCTTGTAACTTTTAGATTCAATCATGGGTAATTTTCTGTTGAACAATCTTAGTATTGCAGTCTTTGGACCAAGATGCCCGAAAGGGGCTAACACCAATAAAATTGAGAGCCAAAGCAGCTAAATTTGCCAAAGCAACTGTGAAGGCTCAAATGGCGTCATTCAAGGTCAAATTAAACAGCAAATTTATATAACTAAAGATCCTATATAAGCTCATGTACTTTTACTTATTACATGTAGTATCAATGATTTTGGTTACATATTCAAACTATTAAGGATTAATAGAACATTAAACATTTTTACCGTTTGTCTACAGAGATTTGGAGTATGGGCTGATTGGGATCATCCGTATCTCACCCTTGATCCAGAATATGAAGCTGCTCAGGTAAAATGAGGCTATAGCTATATTATTTTTATATTGTTGTTGTTATCGTTATCATATGATTCCTTTTGGCCTTCTAGATTGAAGTGTTTGGGCAGATGGTTTTCAAAGGGTACATATATCGGGGCAGAAAGCCAGTGCACTGGAGTCCCTCATCGCGCACTGCACTTGCTGAGGCTGAGTTAGAGGTAAATGGATTAACAGCTTCTTTGGTGAATAATAGGAATTTTTGATTAATCAAAATTGGCAACTCTTTCATAGGTTCTAGTTTTAGTTCTTCAGATATACTAGTAACAAATAGAATTTTTCATGCAGTATGAGGAAGGCCATATTTCGAAGAGCATGTATGCAATTTTCAAAATACTAACTACTCCAACTAAAGGTGGATTACTCGATGAATTTCTCCCCAAATTATCCCTAGCAATTTGGACCACAACTCCCTGGACGATTCCTGCTAACGCTGGTATTTTTATTTTGTGTGTGTGTGTGTGTGTACGCTTGTGAAGTTATCTACATATATAATATATTCACATGCTTATGTGTACTTCCTTTCGTTCTGTATTTTATTTCAGTCGTTGCCGTGAATTCCAAGCTCCGGTATGCTATTGCAGAAGTGCAGTCACGCTCATCTGATGTTGCTTCATCTTCCGAAGACAAAAAGAAAAGATTTGGTAGTGTTTTGAATGATGACGAAAAACAATTTTTCATTCTTGCACTGGACCTTGTGCCAACACTGGAAGCCAAATGGGGTGTGAAGCTTGTTGTCAAAAAAACAGTTTTGGGCTCAGATCTTGAAAATTGCAGGTAACGTGATTTAAAATAAAATATTCTTGTGATAAATTAATTTATGCACATCTTTTATATATTTGTGATAGATATGCACACCCGATAAATGGTCAAGAATGTCCTGTTGTCATTGGTGGAGATTATATCACGACAGAATCAGGAACTGGGCTTGTCCACGCAGCCCCCGGTCATGGCCAAGATGATTATATAACCGGATTAAAATACGGTTTGCCTTTAGTATCCCCAGTGGACGATGAAGGAAAGTTCACTGAAGAAGCTGGAATCTTTTGCGGGCTTGATGTATTAGGTGATGGCAATGCTGCTGTGATAGATCACTTGGATGAACGTTCATCAATAGTCAAGGTAGAACCTTACATTAAGTAGCATCGTTCATCCATAAATATCAACATTTTCCCAATGAGAGCCAGCCTTATGAATAGTATACTTAAATTGCCATTTATTTCATTTTTCAGAGCACAAGTATCCATATGATTGGCGAACAAAAAAGCCTACAATTTTTAGGGCAACAGCACAATGGTTTGCCTCCGTTGAAGGATTCAAAGAGGCTGCTATGGATGCGATTAATCGGGTAGTATGGACTCCGTCTCGGGTACAAATACATATAACTGGTACAAAATATTGTTTTGATCTTCAAAACTCGAAATTGCTCACTCCCAGGATTTGATTGATTTAAGTGCATAAGAATTATCATTTTTAGTTTCTGGGCTGGTTTAATTTTCATTTAACACAGAACCTGAGTTTGGAGCAATTAGTAACTTTTCATAAGCAACAGTAGGAATGATTTAGGAACACTATAAAGACCAAAATAGGATAGGACCATAGATAAGTAAAGCATACAGGTTTGTATCTGTACATGTTTGCAAAACGGGTAAACGGATGAGGTTTTCCCTCTTTAGGTTACCCGGGAGGGGAGTCTTTGAATCAGATGTACTTGCCGCTTCCAACCCTTCCATGGCTACTCTCAAATGTGTACCTAGTGAGGTTTGAACCCTTGACCTCTTGTTGGTAGGTAATGTGCCTTACCACTAGTTTATAAATGATACAGAATAGTTAAGAAATTATGACTTTCCTTAGCTGCCAACTAGTTTATGCATTTTGTTGGTAGTATTCCTCTAAATTGTCATGATCATTGTCATTCAGGCAGAAAACAGAATTTCTACAATGACTTCTAGCTGTTCAGATTGGTGTATATCTCGTCAGAGGACGTGGGGTGTCCCCATTCCAGTTTTCTATCATACAGAGACAAAGGAACCTCTGCTAAATGAAGAGACTGTTGATCATATCAAGTGTAAGCCCCAAACTAAGTTGCTGGAAAGTTTTGAGTTAATTTGAACTTACATTTAAGGAATGCGCATTTGAATCTTTGTGTTTGGCAGCAATCATTTCCCAAAAGGGCAGCGATGCATGGTGGTACATGTCAGTAGAAGATTTACTTCCTGAAAAATATCGTGATAAAGCATCAGATTATATTAAGGGAACTGATACGATGGATGTTTGGTTTGATTCAGGTCTATTTATTAGTTACATGTTAAACATAAACAGTTCTTGTATCAGTTATATGCGACTGGATCTCTATATTAACCTTTTAAACATACATAAACTGCAGGATATTCATGGGCTGCTGTTTTAGAAAGTAGAGATGGCCTCAGTTATCCTGCTGATTTGTATGTTGAAGGTACTGATCAGCATCGGGGGTGGTTTCAAAGCTCTTTATTGACCAGTGTTGCAACTAAAGGTATCGTGACCATCAGTATATATTCTTAATTTAACTGATTTCATCATTGTTATCATATTTTCATTATATGTGGCAGGAAAAGCTCCATATTCTGGAGTTATAACGCACAGATTTGTGCTTTCGAGAGGGGTAAAAAAATGAGTAAATCTGTGGGTAATGTTGTCGATCCACGTACTGTGATTGAAGGAGGGAAGAATCAAGAGGTTAGTGGTCATTTAGCTATGATTAAAAATCATAATATTGCTTAATAGTAAATCAAATGTTTTCAATTTGTTTCTCCAGCAAGAACCTTTGTATGGAGCAGATGTGCTTCGGCTTTGGGTCTCAAGTGTAGATTTCACAGGAGACTTTCAGATTGGACCTCAAGTCCTCCGTCAACTGTCGGATATCTACCGAAAACTAAGAGGGACTTTGCGGTTTCTCTTGGGAAATCTTCATGATTGGAAAGTATGTTTTTTTGTTTTTTGTTTTCCAAATATTCCTCTGATATGCTTTTGGTTTAAATACAGTTACTACATTACCTTATATTGTGCTTTTATTTTGTAGGCAGAAAATTCTATTGCGTATCATGATCTTCCAGAAATCGATCAGCATGCTCTGTTTCAGCTTGAAAACGTTGTGAAAAACATCAAAGAAAGCTATGAAACGTATGAATTCTTCAAAATATACCAGGTAAAGTGTTGTTTTTACTTAATACATGGTTTCTCATTTTTTTTTCATACCAACTGAATTCATTTTGTTTCAGATGATTCAACGTTTTGCTATTGTTGATCTCTCAAATTTCTACTTTGATGTTGCCAAAGATCGCCTTTATGTCGGGTAACTTTTTTCTTTTATAATATAATGAAACTTGATTGGTTTTATAGTCAAATTAGTTGATTTTGATACGTTGGTTCTGTTTCAGTGGTGCTTCAAGTTTTACAAGGAGAAGTTGTCAAACGGTGCTTGCAGCTCATTTGCTCTCGATAGTGAGAGTAATTGCTCCAATTCTACCTCATTTAGCTGAAGATGTGTGGCAAAATCTTCCTTTCGAATATAGCATTGGCAACACTGATGTAGCCAAATTTGTTTTTGAGTCAAAATGGCCCGAAGTCAATGAAAGATGGCTTGCCTTTCCAGAAAAAGATATTGACTTTTGGGGAAACATACTAGAGGTAACTACAATTATGTCTTTGCTGATAACATATATGTGAATTTTGATTTTCTTTTAAATAATCATCTATGGTATAATAATTTTGAAATTGTATGTGCATCTGATTTGTATGAATTTGGTAGTTGAGAACTGAGGTAAATAAAGCTTTGGAGACTGCTCGCACTGGCAAACTCATTGGTTCCAGCCTGGAAGCAAAGGTGTACCTCCATAGCTCTGACGATAGCCTTGCACAGAGATTAAGGAACATGTGTGAAGCTAGACTTGATGCGGACTCTCTGAATCGCATATTCATAACATCTCAGGTATTTCCAATCATTATTTGGTAGGAATGGCAAGATGGTTGGTCGGACGGTTGGGGCACGGTCACAACACAACAGGTTCCAATGGAAACGAGCCAGATTGGTTTGGTGCACCTGCAAACTCTTTTTTGGTCCATTATTTTTAAAAGAAATTAATTTGTTAATATTGACACCGAAAAAAACAACAAAATTGTTACAGTATTAATCTATATTTTTGTATAACGAGTTAGAAAGCTTGCATTAAATTTAGACTTTTGTCAAATTTGTACGTGCTTGACCTGTTACCCTTACTAATATAGTATTTCCACTTATAATATATTGCATATGAGTCAAGTACTCAAGTTTGTGTTCAAATAAGTTCTATCATTTGTTGTTCTTAAATGTCAAAAATGTTGGAAGCGTTTTTGCTGGTTTATGCCGTGAGTTTAATTTTTTTTAATAAACCTATTAAAATTGCTCCCAAACTTGCATTTGAATAAAGTTCTCAATATTAAATTTATTTGACACTCTTTTTTAAAATAGATATGAATCACCTTAAATAACTATCGATGTATTTTCCATTATCATGCCGATGGGCATCTTTGAAGATTCTACTGAAATAGACATAGCGTAAATTAGTGGTCCATTCAATGTGGAATTCAGCAGCAGCCTGAATTGACTGATTCATAACTAAATGAGTTGAAATTGCCGATTGGTTGAGAAATTCCACTACTACTCTACTCACCAATCAAATATCATATTTTTACACTAAAGTCTATTTTGATTGGTTGAAATATCAAAGTAGACAAGTATTTGGGGACAACCAAACATACAAACATGGACTTATAATTTGGGACAGAGGGAGTAGTGTTAAGACTTAGATATTTATACATAATTGCACGTATTTCATTTGTTAGAAGTTTGATGATATTGGTATCTAAATCCCATTATTCATATTGCAGGTTGAGATTCTTTCTACCTTGGAGGATGCACCAAGTGAAAATATACCATATTCCGGAGATTATTTGATGTCAGGAGAAAAGAAAATATGGATTGGCGTCTCACGTGCAGAAGGTTCAAAATGTGAACGATGTTGGAATTTCTCACCCCAAGTTGGTTCATTTCTCGATCACCCCACACTTTGCAAACGTTGCTATGATGTTATTGCTGGTCAACTACTTCCTGCTCTTGCAGCCGTTAGTTGATATGTTATGGAGTGAAATTATTAGAAAAAAAGTGCCTTATAAGTTCTAAAAAGGGGTAAAATGGTCATCCCAAGATTAATATGCCAAATGGAGAAACCACAATGATAACTTTTGCAATTTACTCAAACTATTATTCTCACTTTATGAATGCATTTCTACATATTAAATAAAATACATATATATTAACGAAATGATAATTTGGTACAAATAACTAATTTGGGATCTAGAGATTGAGTAACGAACATGATGAGTGTGGATGATATAATGTTATTTAGCTATGGTTTTTAATATAATAACACTTGTTAGATTGAGATTTATTTATTATTATTGTAAAAATAATACGAGCAATTATTAACACTATTTTAACAAAAAGAAGCCAATACCATGTTATTGGTGCATGTAGGTCTTACAAAATATTTCATCAAAAATACCCACTTACAATATAAAGGAAAAAAAAAGCCCCAAGAGCACTAGTTGCAATGGCTAAAAGCCGAACGACGAAAGACACGGTACAGCACAACGTGCCATTCGTTGGTTGTTGGCTCTTTGATGGGTGAATAATTGCTCCACACCTACCACTCTAATTATGCACACCTACATATACTCGTTATATGTACAATAATGCAAAACAACCACGGCCTACTTTAGTTTTATTTGTGTGATGATAATATAGTCAATAGTCCAAGTCTTTTAATATTAATATAATAATAGGAATAATGCAATGACATATTGTATATATAGATAACACTTGACAGTGAACCACATATACAAAACGCATACTAAACACAATTATTGACACCACCACCTACCTCACTCCTTCTCTTTGTGTATTTATTCTTCCAGATCTTGTAACCCAAATTAAACGTCCTTTTTAGTCATGACTACTCATGAATACACAAACATGATTTTTTCACCCGATGATTTTGCTCACTTTAAAATCCCCCTTGAAAACATACTATCCGCCACCGACAACTTTTCTTATGTAAATTTCCTTGCAGAAGATGCATTTGAAAAATATTACAAAGGACAGCTCTTGTGGTCCGGTGAGTTAATTAATATCTACGCTGGGAGGTTAAATAAAGAAAGGTTTGATGGAGACCAACAGTTTTGGACTGAGGTTTCCATACTTTCTAGTCTCAAGCACAAGAATCTGGTTTCATTTGTTGGGTTTTGTGATGATAATGACGAGAAGGTCACCATTATCAAGCGTGAGACCCGAAGAAGTCTTCAATGGCATCTAAGTGACCCGATGCGGTTGACATGGGTGCGAAGATTGGAGATATCTGTAGGTATTGCGCAAGCATTGAGTTACATTCATTATGACGAGGCACGCGATTTTAGCGTAATACACCGCAACATCGAAAGTTCATTGATTTATTTAAGTGATGACTGGGAACCCAAGTTAGGTGATTTTATATGTTCCATGAAGATCAAAGCTTCTGAAAGGCACCAGTCTTTCAATACTAATGAAGTACGGAGTAAGGATGGATATACAGATCCAACATGTATAGAGACTAAAAGTGTGAGCCACAAGTCAGATATCTACTCCTTTGGAATAGTAATGTTTGAGCTACTCTGTGGCAGGAGATCAGTAATAGCCAGTGACTATAATAAGTATTTGGCTCCGGTGGCCATTGCCCATTATCGTGAGAAAAAGCTCGATGAAATAATTGATTGGGGTCTACGGCAACAAATGGACTCGCAGTCATTCAACATGTTCGCTGAAATAGCGTATGACTGCTTGAAAGAAGAACGATCGCAACGCCCAGATATAGATGAGATTGTTCCAAGACTTGTGAAAGCGTTGGAACTCGCACGTGAAAACATGCCTGTAAGACCTCTTCTTTATACACCTTATTACATCAGTTTGCACGTTATAAAGAATTAATAGCTACTAAAACGCAAGTTAAGATTTTCAAGGTGACCAAAGAGACCATATCTGCTCCGTTCTTGTATCGGTCTTTTACTTACATGCATGTACGTAGTATAAGGTTAATAAGTTTATATTTTATCAACACTTTAGTCACTGATCAATAAAAAAAATGATAGCGAGAATTTTATATATATCCAAGTTTGTAAACATTTTTAACGCATGAAGTATGTGATAAAAACGTTTTACAAATTTTTGTGGGTTATTAACGTAATTGAAATTCACGTTATTCGATCCGCCACCCGTACCAAACTTTTAATTTATCTAAATTAACAAAAGTTTATATAAAAATAACGGCTTAGCAACTAGCTTAAAGCACAAAAAACGCATGTGTTGTGATTTGAACTTCGGTGAAAAGCTTTAAGCAACCTTGATGAAGACAAATTTACACTTAAGGGTAAAAGGATAAAAGGTAAGACCTTTTAGTACTTGCTTACCTATGTCTTTTAAAAAAAATACATGTTTTGTACATATTTGAATTTAAAATTAAAAAGTTGTTGGCCATAAAATTTCTTATTTTTCATGTATTGCTCGCAAAGGCTAAACTAAAGAATCTGATTGGTTAATAGATTGTTCTATTTTTTCGATTGCTACATCAAATGGTTTTCTATTATTAATTATTTATTACCAATATATATACCTATACGTATTTGATGTATTGACCACATTGTACTTAGTGGATATAAACTTTTAGAAATGTTTTTACAATTAATACATCATCAAGTTATATAAGTTTTGATATCGCAAAGCTATTATTACTATTGATGAACCTATTCATAAAGCTTTTTATATCATAAAGCATAATCAATATTTTCAAAATAATAATAATAATAATAATAATAATAATAATAAATAAATAAATAAATAATAATAATAATAAAAGGTTTAGACGTCTTCAAGATTATAGACTTTTTCATTCCACGTAGGATTGAAATGGTCGTCCATTATGGTTCACAAATTTTTATACCTCTTTAAAAAGTTTTAGATCTATTGATAAACTACCATAGTGGATACTTTTAATCACATGTGCAAGGACAATCAAAATTTTCTATAAAGGTAGGAGCGAACTCAAGATATTGTTGTCTTACTTTTGACAAAAATATAGTAAAGGTGTTGATGTGCAACTATTTTCATTTGAAAATTTCCTTTTAATAAAAATCATGAATAAAAATTGCACGTTCGAGATGTCATCTTTTTTATGGATAAAAGGATATTTACCATGGTAAATTTTTATAAACATATAATTGGGAGTTTTGAATGAGCTATAGTGGATTCCCAATTAGAAAACAATAACCAAATTAGCCTACATATAATAATACTATACCCAATGTTGCAAAAATCGTGAATCGGTAGTCGGGCGGTCGACCCCCCTGTAGCTTGTAATCGGTCAAGGCGGGATTAATCGGTGATTAATCGGATTGGCATTTTCGGCAAGTTTTGGGTATTTATGGTGAGATTTGGGTATTCTAAACAAGAATTTCCTTGAAAATCATCTTGTAACAGATAAAAACATCTAATATAATTGATTAAAACTTGATCAAGACAAGTTTTGGGTATTTCCGACAAGATTTGCAAGTTTCCGGCAAGTTTGACCACCGCTAACAGTCGTTGACCGCCATTGACCGTTGTTGACCGATTTTTTTGACCCAGTTACACAAATCGGCAAGGTTGGTGGCCCAGTAGCACCTAATCGGTGATTAATCGGCCTTGTAGGCCTTGTTTTGCAACACTGACTATACCGAATGGGTTTGCAGGTAGACCAATAGAACCCAAAAGAAACAAATAAGAATAACCACAAAGTAAAACTATCATGAGCCCAAGAGCCCAAGTAGCACTTTGATATGCCAAAAATGTCTTATGCAATCTTCAGATGCAAAATGCAATGTAACAACAAGACGAACAACCAATCTTGACAGAAGGAGAGCAAAGGGAAGACAAAATACAATGTAGCACAAACAAAATAATTAAGAAATTCTAAAGTCATTATGAACAATTAGATAGTAAAATTTATAGGGTGAATTTCGTCTATATCGTTAGAAAAACTCGTAATTACGTCAATATCCTTTTAAATTTCATAATTACACCAATATCCTTCCAAACTTTAAAAATACACATGTATATCCAAATAAGAATTTTTATCTTTATTAAATATTTTTAATGTATAAAAGTGTTAAACATTAAGGTAAATTACTTTTATACCCTTTCAATAAAATAAAATAAATCTTCCTTTTCATCTTCTCGTAACCTCCTCGAGCTATTGCATTCAAATTGATAATTTGTTATGAAGCAACGGATCCGGTGATGATGATATACTTATCACACTTTTTGTTTTCATTTTAATCATTCTTATCTACATCTAAAGGAGGATATCCATTATATTCACATTTTAATTGAAATAGAGGTTAAAGTAACAATAATACATGGATGCAAATTTAAGTGTCAATCACAGCGTAATCTTTCATTTTTATTGCTTGTGAGTTGTGGTTGTGAGAAGCAAGAGTCTATTCCACATGTCAATTTAATTTTCATGTTTTTTTTTGGGCAAATCGCATAAAAAGGTACTCATCTTATGTCTAATTTCAATTAAAGGTACTATTTTTTTTTCCTCAATTTAAGGTACAGACTTTTTTGTGTGTGGCCGATTTAGGTTTTTTCTAACTTCCGTTAACCATTTCGTTAGTAAATTACATGTTTGGTCCTTGAGTTTGTATAGGCATTTCATGTTTGGTCAATTTTCGCCCGCTTTCATACGCCGTCCGCTTTTGCAACGCGTTACCGCTTTACACGCTTTGCCCCTTTTGCACGCTTTTTCGTCCGCTTTTGCACGCTACTGTTTTTACACGCCGCCCGCTTTTGCACGTTTTTTCGCGTTTTACCGTTTTTTAAGATGCTTTCGTCCGTTTTTACACGAAAGCGTATGAAAACGGACGAAAATAGACCAAACATGAAATGCCTGAACAAACCTAAGGACCAAACATGTAATTTACTAACGAAATAGTTAACGGAAGTTAGAAATAAACCTAAATCGGCAAAAAAAAAAAAAAAAGTCGGGTACCTTAAATTGAGAAAAAAAAGAATAATACCTTTAATTGAAATTGGACATAAGATGAGTACCTTTTTATGTGATTTGCCCCTTTATTTTTTACCTAAATGATAATGACAATGAAATAATAGATTTATGATTTCTTTGTTTTGCTTTAGTAAACAATCATTTATGCAAGCATATGGGTTATGATGATTTTTTTGTTTAATTGAAAGTAAGCTGAAGTGTTAAAGGAGGAGGTGTTTGAGAAGATGTTGATGGGGAAGAAGGGTAAAAAAGTAAAACATATCTTTATTTCATATTTAAATAATATTTTATATGTTTAAATTATTTAATTAAGTTAAAATAATTATTTTGGATATACATGAGTATTTGTTTAGTTTGAAAGGATATTGATGTAATTGTGAAATTTATAAGGATATTGATGTAATTACGCGATTTTTGAAGGACATATATGAAATTATCCCAAATTTATACAAGTGTGTCACATAGTGAAAATAACAACCTATTACAGTTTAGTTTAAAATTGACTTTCGGGGCCATTCAACCACTGAGTTGAGATCAATATAGATCTTATATTTGCTGTAAATCCAATAAATCAATCTTAACCATCTATTTTTTATCAAAATTAATAAAAAGACCATTTTCACTCTTTTTTTAAAAACAACATATCTTACAAATGGTAAATCTTCAAACTACAAAAAATACACCATCATGAACGAGAATTAAATTATTTTTCTATAGATATGCGTTTCTCTATATTTTCGACAAACTTTTTTTTTTTCAAAATTTCGCCCAGAAAAATCATATATGTAAATAGCAACCAAAATTCATAGATCTATATTTTAGAAAAGAGGACGGTTGGCGGAAGTTGACTATATTTTTACTTAGGATGGCAATATGTAAATAGCAACCAAGACTTTATCACAAAAAGCATTAGGTGTGTTGAAGAGGTTTTGCATCTTATTTGGGCCTCACTATGTGTCACCTCATTTCAACACTCCCACTTCAAAATTTCCCCTCACTCATAATAAGTTTCAAAGAAACTATTTGGGACCCACCCACCCACCCTAATTTTATTTTCTTTTACATACCAAAACAGCTGCACAAAACAACTACTGCAACTTTTTTTTTTTCATTTTCTTCATCACTTCCTCGACGAGAAGCAAAACGCCGCGCGTGAGTGTCTTTTGGTGGCGACTGGACGACGAGATGTGGCGGGGTGCCACATCGGAAACGGCAAACTACTTTGCCACTATACCCAATGACGGAATTTGAACATTTATTTTTGGGGGGGCGAATTTATTTTGGAAGGGCCGAATCGGAGATTTGTTTGTATTATCAACTAAATTACCCCTAAAACCTATAATAATTACACTAGTTGATGCAACTTTTGGGGGGCCAAGACCCTCCCCTGCCCCTAAAGAGTTCCGCCATTGACTATACCCCTCGCTCTAATACCTGTATTGCAAGATACTTTCCAACATATTTATGTGTTTCATTCACAAGTTGGACAATCATCTTGATATTCAACCCTTGCATACATCTCTAACTTCATAATACTATCAGCATCTCTACTAGTTTTTTTTATACCAGTATCAACCATGAGCTGATACAACGTATTTTTGAAACTTTTAACACAAAAGGATAGTTCCTCACTTTCGAAGTCAACAGTTTGACTTTTAAACTATCCAATACAACATGAAACAATGTCTCTCCAATTCCTTTCAACATTCTTTGGAAACAACTTCAAACTTCAGATGACCAAATATCAACATCAAACAATAAAGTATAATGCCAAATTAAACAATTTACTACTACACAATATGCCATATTTTTTTTTTCTAGGTACCACTCTATGAACATATCTAATGTAAGAAACCTGCCCTTAATTGTCACCCACAAGACAAAAAGCATGGCTTTGAATGCAATGAGGGAACCAAACAAGACAATTCCAATAAGTAGTATCCCTTCAAAACCGCATCGGTAGACAAAGAACATGTAATAGCCTAAAATGGATGAACTCCACTCTATTAGATGATAGATTACGTTAGTCGGCCCAAGCCCTTTTGTGGGCTTAGGGTCCATCAGGGTTTTGTTTATGTTTCATGTAATATCTATATATTGTGTTTGAATAATACAATACCCAGAGGGTTTTCAATGTTTAACATGGTATTAGAGCGGGTTTAATCCAAGACCTAGTCGGCCACCATGAACCGCTGCTTTTATACTACCCCGTCAAAGCTTCCCCAATCTCTATCCTCTCTTCTCAAGACCTAATTTCATTTTGTCATGCCGTCACAAAGCCGTCACAGGAAATATCATTAAATCATCTTCTTTTGCCCTATGATGTTTCTTTTCTATCAGTACGTTTATTATCATTTAGTTTTTTTCCTATCTTTTTTGTTTTCATGCAACTAATGTTTAGCAAAATGTTTGTCCCATAAAGTCAGATGCTTATTTTCTTTTCTTAAGGTTTGGCACTTAAATTGCTTCTGTCATCATGAACGTAAAACAATTTTTTTTTTGTCTTTGTTGCATCTTCTTGTTCTTTATTTACTTTGTGGCACAATTAAAAATAAATAAATCTCGCTTGTGTGTTCTTTCTTTCCGGTTCATGCCCTATTATTGTTTTTTCTACTTTCCATTGTCATCTTATTTCTTTCAAGGAAAAAAAAAGAAAAAGAAAAAAAGACAATCCATCTCACTACTCTACTTAGCATACACAAGATTACAACAACAATCACCATATCAAGTTTCTCAAAGGGATTAGGAAGCTGTCAATTTTTAATGCCTTTTGCAATATTAAACTTCAGCTGGATCCTTTGAGGACTTTCCGCTCCAACTGCGGGGGAGTATTAGATGATAAATTACGTTAGTCGGCCCATGCCCATTTGTGGGCTTAGGGTTTTATGTTTCATGTAATATCTATATATTGTGTTTGAATAATGGAAAATGATTTGTACACCATTTTTTTTGCCATCTACCACTAAATTACACCAGTGATGCACATAGTACAACACTGCTATGCATGATTTAGTGGTGGATGGAAAAAATAAATGGTGTACAAATCACCTCCCTTGAATAATACATTATACCCACGGGGTTTTCAATGTTTAACACACTCACCACTATGCAAAGTATCTAGGGCAAATATCAAAAAAAAGTATTATACTTGCCACCCTTTCCTCTTCAGGGTAGCGAACAAAAATTTTTGCTTCTCAAGGGTAATATACTTTCAAATTCATCCTCTTTAGGGTATTTTCATTAACAGTTGGACAATTTTGCCCTATTACCGTAAGAGGAAATGGAAAGTATGATACTTTTTTTTATCATTTGCCCTAGTTTTTTATTATGTTAAATTTTGGATATGTATTAAGATAAATTATTTAATGATTTATAATTGTGTTAAATCTATGATAAAAATGTTTTGTTTTAAGTTTACACTATTTACTTATTAAGATAATTTACTTCCACCAGCCACTTCCATTTGCAAAGGACATGAGTTTAAATATATACGCTGCGTGCATGGCACGTGTGGGGTTCAAATAAGCGCTTTTAACCCTTACCATTTAGGAAGGAAAAGTCAAGTACACCATTTCATCATTTCATTTGTATATAACACAATTCATTTCACATTTGTAAGCGGTTTTGATTTTGTAATTTTCTCTTGTAATAAACTTCTACAAGTCAGTAAGCCATAACAAATCCCATTAACTAATTCTTGAGCTCAATTATTATTTGAATATCGTTGATTCCTGTAGAGTGTATCAACCTGGTATCAAACCAATTCCGCATCTTAACCCATAAACCTATTGAGTTTGATCGTAGATCAAATTCTCGCCAAAATACATTCGCTTCCTATTACAAATACGCTACCCTTGTTAATTTTATTCCGCTTTTCTTAGCCAAAACACGCGTTTTACGATCTGGCTAGTACATTATTTATTATTTAAAAAGTATCATACTTTCCATTTCCTCTTCCGGGTAATAGGGGCAAAATTGTCCAACTGTTCATGAAAATACCCTAAAGAGGATGAATTTGAAAGTATATTACCCGCAGAAGCAAAAAATTTTGTTCGCTACCCTGAAGAGGAAAGGGTGGCAAGTATAGTACTTTTTTTTTATATTTGCCCAAGTATCTATCACCTATGTAGTAGCATACTTACACCGTCTGATTATGGACCAAAATGCTTCAAAAACTCCACGTACAGGAGCAAATGTTAACTGCAGTATCCAAGTCTATATCTCAACATGAAATCACTAACAAACATCACTTCATGAACTCTTTAGGTAATGTTGAAACCAAGCTATTGTAGGACAACATGAAGAACCAAAACATTTCAAGTTAATAAGACCATGCACTTCCTAAACTATAAAAGGATGATATTTTAATTTTTAGCCACAAACATAATATGATAATATCTATAAAGTAGAAAATATAAACAGATTTAGACTCAAATTCAATATCAATATAACATACAAGACAAGTATATACCGTAACATGTGTTTGAAAAGGCTCAGGAGTTTCATCAAACACTTTGTAGACACTTCATTAAACTGTCTTATATATTGTGTTATCTTGTGTATTAATTCACTTTTTTACTTGATAAACAGATAATGTCTTCACCAAAGGATGATCTTGCGCACCTCCAAATCCCCCTTGAAAACATACTAACCAAGAACCAACAACTTTGCTGAAGGAAACATCATCTGCACATATGGATTTTGTAAGGAATACAAGGGACAACTCTTGTGGTCCGGTGACTTGATTGATATCAATGCACGGAGGTTAAATAAAGAAAGGGATGAACAACAGTTTTGGATGGAGATTTCCATGCTTTCAACTCTCAAGCATAAAAATCTTGTTTCATTAGTTGGCTTTTGTGATGAAAATGATGAGAAGATCATCATTAACAAGAATGAGACCAGGGGAACGCTCAATAACTATCTAAGTGACCCAATGAGGTTGACATGGGTGCGAAGATTAGAGATTTGTGTCGGTCTGGGGCAAGCATTGAGTTACATTCATTTTCACGAGCCGCACGATTTTAGCGTGATACACCGGAACATCACCAGTGCAACAGTTGTATTAAATGATGGCTGGGAACCCAAGTTATGTAATTTTGAAAAATCCATGAGGATTGAAACATCTCAAAGGGACCATTCATTTCATACTAATAAACTTCAGTCTCTGAAAGAGTATGGAGATCCAACATATATTGAGACTAAAAGTGTGAATCACAAGTCAGATATGTACTCATTTGGGATAATATTGTTTGAACTACTTTGTGGTAGGAAATCAGAATATTATAATCATTTGGCTCCGCTGGCCATTACCCATTATCGAGAGAAAAAACTCGATAATATAATTGTTCATGGTCTAAGGAAGCAGATGGACTTGCATTCATTCAACATGTTCGCGGAAATAGCGTATGAGTGTTTGGATGCAGAACGATCGCGACGCCCAAATGTAGATGAGATTGTCCCAAGACTTGAGAACGCTTTGAAACTAGCACGTGAAAACAGGCCGGTATGACCTCTAAATTTTCTCTTTTATGGTTCCACCACAATATGCTTTCCCTTTTCAATATATTTGTTTTAACCAAATTTTAAGACATAAACGAACCAATTTTTAGCATATAAACCAGTTTTGATAAAACAAAGACATATCTTCGATATATATAAAGAAATATCGAATTTGCTTAAAACTCTTAAAAGTGAAAAATGTGAAATTGTTAATCTATCCATATTGTTCGGTATTTTAGGGATCACACTGATTTTATTGATTGACATAATAATGACCATGATACATATAAATAACCACACAAAGAATGATCTAGAATCGGGCTCAAGCCCGTTACACAAAAATATCTGAGTTAACACTCCCCGCAATGAGCCGGGAGGACACCGGATGCTCAGACTGGAGCGAAATTCTTCAAATAAAGCGGTTGGTAATCCTTTTGTGAAAATGTCTGCATACTGATATCGAGAAGGAACATGAAGAACCCGGACGACCGGTGGCAACCAAGTCTCAACAAAGTGAATATCAATCTCAATATGCTTTGTACTGATGTCGAACCGGATTACATGATAAGTATACAAAGACTAACATTATCACGATGGACAAGCGCATGGCGGAAGCTAGAGGATTGTGTAGCTCTCAAGTAAATCCGTCAGAGCTACCGTGTTTCGCGTTGCGCTACAGCAACCCCACGATACCTGCGACTAGAACGAGATAGTCGGCTGCCGCTAGATGACCAAGAAAGAAGATTGTTGCCAAGAAAACACAAGAGCCCTGAGGTCGAAGGCCTAGTGGTAGGACAAATGTACCCCCAATCCGCATCAATAGGCAACCGTGAGATGAAGTAGACGAGGCATACAATCAGTAACCCATAGTCTAGAGTACCCTCGAACATACCGTAATATCCGCTTTGAGAGCCTAGAAAATGGGGCTCTCGAGGGTCATGCATATGAAGGCAAAACCTCAGTATCGCATATGATATATCCAAGCGAAAAAGTGAGATATCAAGAGATCCCGCAAGACTTTGATATAAAGTGGGATCGAACAGTGATCACCATCATCTCCCGCTTTGGACTCAAGGTCAACAGTGTCCGACCGGGATTACAATTAACCATATGTGCTCTCTCCAAAACCTCAATAGCATATTCGAGATAAGAATAACCTGTGGAATCACGCCCGACGAGATACCGAAAGTAATTGTTGACCCAGATCCGCCATAGCAAACTCCCCGATGTAAGGAACGAATGATACTGTTGCAACAAAGTCCTGAGGAAGCCGTGAGCACAATATCATCAACATATAGTAATAAATAAGCAAAGGTCCGTTCCCTACGTATATGAATGAGATGAGTCACAACGACCGTGAGAAAATCCGACCCGAAAGTGATATAAGATGCAAAACGTTGAAACCATGCTCTAGGGAACTGTTTAAGCCCATACAGAGACTTGACGTAGTAAACATACATAATCGATGTATCGCATCCCCAAAACCCCTGAGGTCGATGCATATAAACAGCCTCAGATAAATCACCATGTAAGAAAGCATTCTTGACATCAAGCCGATGAATCGCCAATGTCGAGAAGCTAAACTCAAAACAATCAATAGTGCCCGGTTTAACAACCGGCTAAAGGTCTCATCTACATCAATCCTCTAACGATTACTACCATTTGCTACAAGATCGAGCCTTGTATCGACTAAGGGTGCCATCACCAAATACTTGCGGCGAAAAGCCACATGCATTGAATAATATTGGTATCCGTGGGTCGTGGAACCGTGAGTCCAAGTGCCGCTTTTAATAAGTGCGCGATTCATCACGCATAGCATTCTCGCCAATTTGGATCATTTACCGCCATGATAGGATTTTTTGGTAATGGTGAGACGAAGATACATGCATATTAAGGCGTTGAGTGGGACGAGTATTCCCTTGATGGCGCTGTGACCATGGAGTGAGTCGATACAGGGTTTGGATTATGAGGGGGGTCAGGGATAATAAGTGGGTTTTGTTCCACAACTGAAGGTGGTGTTGGTGGTTGTGTTGGTGACGTGGGTGGTGTTGGTGACGTGGGTGGTGTTGGGTCATATGCAACCTCATGATGAGCAGTCTGCGGATGAGTCGTGATTGGTGTGATTGGTTCATTAGTGGGTTCATGAACTTGGGGTTGAACAACGGTTGTTGGGGGAATGAATGGAGGATTTATATCGGGTGAGTCGTCCAAAAAGTTGTAGTTGCGTGCCATTGTGGTTTTTGAGGTGCTATACGGGAAAACGGTTTCATCAAAGGTTACGTGACGAGATATTATGATTTTGTTGGTGGTTAAGTCAAGACAGCGATATCCACGGTGATTGGAAGCTTGTCCCAAATAAATGGATGGTGTGGCACGCGGTTCAAGTTTGTGATTGGGATATACGTGCGGGTAACAAAGGCAACCAAAGGTGCGTAGGGAGGCTAAAATCACTGTTTTTGGCCAAACAAATCGGTGTGTAGGGATTTCATTGGCAACATGTGGAGGGTAGGATATTTAGTAAGTGAATGGCCATATTTAGGGCTTCAACCCAAAAGGTTGGTGGGAGATTTTCTTGGAATAGAAGGGTACGAATGAGGTTGTTGATGGTGCGGATCATATGCTCGGACTTGCCATTTTGTTGTGATGTTTTGGGGCATGAGAAGTTTAAATTGTATGCCATTTTCGGCAAAAATTTTGTGGAGGTTACTACGCATTCTCGAATTCACCGCCATGATCACAATCAAGAGACCTGATTTCACACTTAAACTGGGTGTGGACATAGTTACGAAATAACATGAATTTAGAAAGCACATCAGATTTATTAACCAAAGGATATACCCAAACAAAATGCGAATAATGGTCCAAGAACAAGACATAATATTTAAACCCGACATACCTGAATTGGTGAAGTCCAAATATCCGAGTGAATAATGTCAAAAGAAGAAGTAACTACGATTGGAACTAAAAATGGAAGTCTAACATGTTTTGCCAAGGCCGCAAGCATGGCAAAGCACGGGAGGTTTTTCCTTATTACATGAAATAAAATTATTTGAGACAAGACGACGTAGCACTTCACGCCTGGGTGTCCAAGTCATTTGATGCCACGATATGTTGACCGACGAGGAAAGCTTGAGGAATGGGAGACGGAGCCGCGGATCGTAAGATCACCCGTGCTATCACATCGAGCATTGCCGAGTCATGAAATCCTTAACGAGAAAACCAACGCATCAAATTCAACAAAGGCAATTATTATCACGAACAAATTGACGCATGGATATTAAATTTTGACTATATGAGGAGTAATGAGAACATTATTTAAGTGTAATTGTTTGAAAGGAGTTGGCAAAATGCTACGACCGTGTTGGTGACGGGTATAGTGTGTCCGTCACCAACCGAGACAGAGGGATACATGCACGTATTAAAAACTTCACTAAGACTAGTAATGGAATCATTAAGGTGAGAACTCGCACCTGTGTCCATATTCCATGCACCTGTTGTAGGATCGTGAAAGAGTCCCAGCCAGTTGTGTGAAGGCATGAGGCAAAAGTGTTTAGTGTCCCAAAGTAGTCGGCGAGTAGTCATGGTTGGTGCGGTTGGTGGTAGTGTATGGGTGGGCCGGGTTGGTAGTCGGGTGAGGGTGTGGTGCATTAGGTCCCGATTTTGGTAATTGGATCGGCCGCAGTGGGATAGTGGGTCGAGTGGTGTGGAGTTACCGGTTGGGGGCGTGAGGTAATGCGAGCCCCGATAAGTTGCGAAGGGTAGTATCGTTGGAGGCCGGCCGTGGAGGTCCAATAGCGTAATTAGGGGCTGATAGGAGATGGATTGGGGTTGTAAGTTAATCGGTCTCATAATGAGATAGGTGAAGTAGAGTTTGTAGGGGTTGTGGTAGGTCTAATATGGTTACCGGTTTGGACAAAGGCGAGGGTTGAGAGCGAGTTATGCCAAGTCGAGTCGACATTTAAAATGGCATCCTCGGTATTGTTTTGCACCTTAGAAGTCAGTAGTATTAGATGGGGTTTTAACAAAGGCATCATGCACAAACTTACATCCAATCCTCAGAACGACATGACCCTTTAGCAAAATTAATACAAGGCCTCCATGATTTTACTTGGGGATTAGTTGGATTCCGAGGCATACCTTTGTCAGCCATTAGCACTAATGGAGAGGAGGATGAGGAGTCCACTGATAATGGAACAACAGCTTTAGACTTCAACCTCATTTCTTCAGCCATCTAGAGCATAGTGAACCACATCTTCATCACCTACGGGTGAATCAAGGCTAGCAAGTATTGTCATAATCGATTCGATCTTCTGAAAGTACGCCTCCATACTTAAAGCACCGAGTTTGATTGACCTTAATTCACTTCAAAGCCGGCGCGTGATCGCTTTATTGTCTTTCACAAGGTCACTAATAAAGTCCCAAGTCGCTGGAGCGATTTAGGTCGAGCATTGACCAACCTTCTTTTGTAGTGAATCGATAGTGTCGAAAAGATCCAAGAGAGGATGATCTTGTCAACCCTTTGCTCTTCCGTGTGAGAGGAGCGGGAGTGCTAGAAGTTGCTCCATTCAGAAAATAGTACCATGAATGAACTTAGAGACATCGAACTTTCACATAATTGTTCAAAGAAAAGCGCCAAGAGCCATAGTTCCAGCCATCAAATTCAAGTTTGACAGAACGCGAAAGTGTGTAGATGATGATGGGTTACTTGAGATAGTTTTCTGATAGTGGGATTGAGGGTGTTTCGGATCCCGCATTATGGCGTGTGTAGTTTAGGTTCAATTTAGGGTTTGAATGGGGTTTAGTAGTGAACAATGTGACAATAGATAAGCGTGCAACAGAAGACCAAACTTGTGACCTTTGAAGCACAAGTAACAAAGTAACAATATCAGTATTTGTGTGGATTTGAGATGAACTCATCACCAACGAAAATAACAAGTAACCTGGAATAACACGCACAATAGGATCGGATGGGTTAGGGTTTGATTTTCAGTTTGGAGGAGCGGGGTGTTTGTAAGTTAGGGAAGGATCGTGATTGAGAATAATTGGCCTGATACCATGTTCGGTATTTTAGGGATCACACTGATTTTATTGATTGACATAATAATGACCATGATACATATAAATAACCACACAAAGAATGATCTAGAATCGGGCTCAAGCCCGTTACACAAATATACAGGCTAACACATACTTCCTGTTCCTTTCAATATTGTATATTACATCGATATTTATTTTTCTTTCATGACTACTTATAAGCTTAAAGTTTGACCCTATAACCAATATACACCCATTTTACACAAGAAACACTTAACAGGAATTTCGCAACAATAATTACTTGTCGCTTTAAATTTCAGCCGCTTTGCACGGATACTCGCCAAAACTATATAAGTGGTATAATTAGTATTTAACGCTTCATGTTTTATTCATGTTGTAAATTTTAGGGTCAATTATTAATTGATAATTAATCCACTACAATAAAATACTTAATTTTTTACATTTATTAAGGCACGTGTTCACACTTTACAGTGTGTGGAATTGAAAAGTTCACACTTAATTTGTGTGAACCAATTGGGTGTAGCAAATAATTTCACACTTGTAAGTGTGAAGATTTATAAAAAAGTTCACACTTTTAAAAGTGAAGATTTAGAAACAATATGATTTTAAAACAACTTCTCATACTCTTAAGTGTGAATAATTTTTACACACTCATAAGTGTGAATATGTTAAAAGAAAAGTTCACGGCTTAGAAAGTGCGAAGAAAAAAGTGTGAGCAAGTGACCAATTTGTTGTAGTGATCTCTTTAGTCTTGGTCAATTATTTATTTAACCATTTAACCTTTTTGGCAACATTTTTACTCTTAACTTTCATTCACTATTTAAAAGACCGCTTTAATTTTGGATAACTAATTGACAAAATCTTTTAACTAAAAGCGACAACTTTTTTAATCTATAATATTAAATGAACTAATTTATGGTTACCCATTCTGACACATAATACGTCGCGTTTTACGGTTTTTAGTTATTAAGTTTTCTTGTGTTTAAATCAAGGGGACCGTAAGTTTGTTTTGACCATTATAACTTCTTGTTCTTTTAAAAGGGTAACATGTATAGTTGACATTCTACATAAATAACTAAAAACAAAAAATTAAATTATTTACAAATTTTAAGAATAGTAATAATCCCCTTAATCCAAACACTAAAAAAGAATTCATAACTTAAGCACCAAAATCCTTATTGGATATGACCTTGACACAAGCCATACAACTTTAGTGACCATAAATAGAAAAGAAATAAAACCAACTTTATGGATATCACTGAGGATTAAAAATATGATTAAAAAAGGGACGTTCGGTGGAGATCGCCAATTAGACATATATAATATACTGATGATGCATCACTTCCTGTTATTTTGTGTATTAAATGAATATCCTTTTGTAACCTGCTTGTTTTTGTAATAGATACACTCTCCGCCCAACCACCTTGCTCATCTAAGAATCCCTCTTGAAGATATCTTATCCGCCACCAACTACTTTGATGAAGATAATGTCATCGGAGAAGGTGGATTTGGAAAGAGATACAAGGGACGACTCTTGTGGTCCGGTGAGTTGATAGATATAATTGCTGAGAAGTTAACTAATAAAGAATGGGATGATGAAAAAGAACAACAGTTTTGGACGGAGATTGCGATGCTATCTGGACTCGAGCATAAGAATCTTGTTTCTATTGTTGGGTTTTGTAATGAAGTTGGTGTAGAGACCATCATTTACAAGTACGATTCCATGGGAAGGCTCGCCAACTATCTAAGTGACACGAGGTTGTTGACATGGGTAAAAAGATTGGAGATATGTATAGAAAGGCGCATGCATTGAGATACATTCATTACGATGAGCCACGCGATTTTAGCGTTATACACCGAAACATCAGCAGTGACACAGTTCTATTAAATGATGACTGGGAATCCAAGTTATCAGAATTTCAGCTTTCATTGAAGATAAAAGCATCTGAAAGGCACCATGCTTTCAATACAGATTCAGTTAGGTCTACGAAGGGGTATACAGACCTGTTGAGTTTATGATATATAAAATATAATAAAACATAAAGACATCAAGAGTACACAGCGGAAGACTTAAGATCATAACAAATAAATTAATTAACTGAAAGTATGCGTAACGTACCTCTTGCGATTATCAAATCCCTCGAGCAAAGCAAAACCACCCTCGAGCAAAGCAAACCAAAGAAGTACTTATTGGTGTAAGAATAATGTCTTACAACCACGTTCTTGTACACACGAATTAACCAAACGAATCCAGCGATTGCTAGATCTAACACAAGTCCTCGTTTAAGAAAAACGAAACCGAACTCCCTTACAAATGGGGTGCTCGGCCGATTAAAGAGAGGAGAGGAGATCTAGGGTTAATTCAATGCACAAAGATATGAATGAAACCCTAGACCCTAGCCCTCCTTATATACTAGTAGGTAAACTTAGAGGACAAGTTAGGGGAACTAGGCCTTGGAGAGACCCCATGGCCGGCCACCATGAAAGCCCAAAGCCCAATCCTTAACTTTTCCAAGTTTCCAATTCTAGTCCTTCTCTTTTCCATTTAACGGTCGTTAGTCATTTTTCCGTTAAATACTTAACGATCGTTAACCGGACTTAATGTGTAATAATTAATCGTAAACATAAACATTAATTATTAACTTTAATTCTCATTCGCTAATGTGTGCAATCCCGTGGTCACGAGTTCGAATCCGGACATTCACATGTTTGTAAATATATACATTTCCAACAGATCCCACTTGGATATGTTTACAAAACGTGAAATGACATTGGTTAGCGTCTAGCAACACGCCAATCCCCCGGTACAACTCTCGTATGGTTTTCGGAGAAAACCAAGTTTGATGATTCATCATCATATTCATCCTTTGTTTCTAATACCATGTTAATAAGAATATGGATCTCACTCATTTCTTAATTAACTATTCTGCTTTCGCTTATGTGATTGATTAAGATTACCAATTCTTTTGAACATATTCCAGAAGACCTTGGGCATGGCCATGCAAACATCTTAACAACCCTACGAGGGGCCCAGGAGTATTATACTTCAAAATAAATTTGAAGGAAACAAATCCCATTTTGACTACAAATAGGATTCATAAATTTCAAGAACACTTCTCGAAAACAACCCTTATAACTACCAGCTACGTGTAGCGTTAGATTGCTTCACAAAAATGCACTACATCCATGACATATCTCTTGTATCTCAAGTCAGAGGATAAATATCCATGATATACTTAATGACAAAGATCCATAAAGTATTATCATGCGGGTGGGATAAGTCCTATATTCAATTCATTGAATATCATCTGAAATTAGTCATGCTACGCATCAATATACTTTCAAGTATATTCTAACTAATACTCAGATTTGTCTTAATTCAATATCATTCCCATGTTATTGATTGACAATGGACTATTTAGAATAACTTAAGTTATTCAAGGATTTAAACATGCAAATATAGGACAACATCATAATAAATGAATAATAAACATAACAAAAATACTTTATTTCATTTCAATAATAATGTTTACAATATCCTTTTATCTAAAATACTTAGTCACAGATGGGCATGAAACTACTAGCTAAACGAAGTCCAAACTTATCGGACAAATGATTAAGTTTTTCACCATGTAAGGCCTTCGTTAATGGATCTGCTAGGTTATCATCTGTGTGAACTTTGAGTAACTCAATTTCACCTATCTCGACTTGCTCTTGAACATAGTGATATTGTCTAGGATAGTGTCTGGTGCCCTTCATGACTCGGTGTTCATGAGCAAAAGTAATTGCAGCTGAATTGTCACAATATACTTTAATAGGATGTTCAATCGACGGCATAACACCAAGCCCGAAACAAACTTCCTTATCCAAACAGCTTCCATGGCAGCCTCAGACGCCGCTATGTACTCACTTTCTGTAGCAGACATTGCAAGTGTTGTCTGTTTCTTACTCTTCCAATCCACAACACCTCCATTGATGAAAAATATGTAACCCGTCGAGACTTCAGTATCATCTTTGTCACACTTCCAGATGCATCGCAGAACCTGTAATGCAGACAGTTTCGCTTCGGATTTCCTCCATACACTATGAACATATCTCTTGTAGCCCTAAGGTACTTTAGAATATGCTTAACAGATCCATGAATTTCACCCGATTCTGTTGATACCGACCGGTCAAGTTTTGAGCAAACGCCACATCAGGCCTTGTGCATCGTACCGCGTACATGATAGATCCTACAGCCGAAGCATAAGGAACTTTCTTCATACGCGCCACCTCTCCAGGTGTTGAAGCACGACCTTGGCTGCTCAAACCATGATTTACTTGCATTGGCAAAAATCCCTTCTTGGAATTTTGCATATTGAATCTCTTCAATATTTTGTCAATGTAAGCACTTTGGCTTAAACCAATTAGCAGCCTTGATCTATCCCGGTAGATCTTGATTCCAAGGATGTATGCCGCTTCTAAGTCCTTCATCGAAAAACATTTACCAAGATAGGCTTTTACCCATTTAGACTTGGTATATGATTTCCTATGATTAATATGTCATCGACATACAGAATAAGGAAAGTAACATGACTCCCACTAGCTTTGTGATATACACATGGCTCATCAAGATTCTGAGTAAATCCAAAACCTTTGATTTCTCCATCGAATCTTTTATTCCATTGCCTTGATGCTTGCTTCAGTCCATAAATGGACCTCTTAAGCTTGCATACACGGTTAGGAAATAATGGATTCACAAACCCTTCCGACTGAGCCATATAGATGTCTTCATCTAGACGACCATTCAGAAAAGCGGTTTTGACATCCATTTGCCAAATCTCATAATCATAGTGTGCAGCTATAGCTATGAGAATCCTAATAGCTCTTATGTCCGCTACAGGAGAGAATGTCTCCTCGTAGTCAATGCCATAGGTTTGAGTAAAACCTTTAGCCACTAGACGAGACTTGTAGGTGTGTACATTGCCATCCATGTCAGTTTTCTTCTTGAAGATCCACTTACTTCCAACGATTTTAGCATTGGGAGGAAGGTCAACTTCAATCCAAACTTCATTATCTTTCATGGATTGCATTTCCCCATTCATAGCAATCTACCATTTATCCTTTTCGTGATCACCATGGCAGCCTTATAGTTGGCAGGTTCATTAAGATCCCCAACCATATTTTCCTCCACCTCTACGTTGAGACATAGACGGTCAGGTGCACGTATAGTCCTTTCGCACCTACGAATGGGAACAACTTCAGTGAGGAGCACCTAAGCTTTCAGTGTTCTTCTTGAAGTTGGCTAGTATTTTCAGAAGGTGTTGTATCTTCTTGATCATATTCCAGATCATATACTCTCCCATCGAAGTTCTTGAGATATGAGATTCCTTTCAAGGAAATCTCCATACCTAGCCACAAAGACTTTATTCTCAGTTGGGTAGTAAAAGTAGTAACCCATAGTTTCCTTAGGGTATCCTACAAAGATACACTTAACAGGCTTGGAGCTTATCAGGGTGTGTCACGCTTAACAAACGCTTCACATCCCCTGCACCTTTAAGTAAGAAAAGTTGGGAGCTTTTCCAGTCCATATTTCATATGGAGTTTTAACAACCTTCTTTGTTGGAACCATATTCAAAATGCGAATAGCAGTTTCAAGGGCATAATCCCAAAAAGTAAAAGGTAGAGTCGTAAGTTCAAACATTGATCGTACCATGTCAAGTAAGGTACGATTTCTCCTTTCAGATACACCATTTTGTTGTGGAGTATAAGGAGATGTGAGTTGCCGGATAATTCCACACTCAGCTAAGTAATCTTTGAACTCTTGACTTACATACTCACCACCTCTATCGGATCGAAGAGCTTTAATCTTCTTACCGAGTTGTAATTCTACTTCATTCTTGAAAACCTTAAATGTTTCAAAGACTTCATGTTTATGTTTAAGTAAATAAACATAACCATAACGACTGAAATCATCCGTTAAGGTTAAGAAGTAGACAAAGACCACGCTTTGACACATGTCTAAGTGGACCACACACATCGGTGTGTATTAATCCAAGTAGATCAGAAGCCCTTTCCACTTGTGGTGAAAAAGGTTTCCTTGTCATCTTCCCAGCAATGCAAGATTCGCATTTGTCAAATGATTCATCATTGACCGTTTGTAAAAGCCCATCGTGTTGCAGCTTTTCCATGCGTTTCTTGCCAATATGGGCAAGGCGACAATGCCAAAGATAAGAAGAGTCACAGTTCAACTTGCTCTTCTTATTGCTAATGCTATACAACGAATTATTTTCATTTGATATACAACCATCCATATCAATTTCAAACACACCAAGAATAGGAATTGCATTAAAGTAAAAAACATTATTTAAAGAAACTGAAATTCCATAACTTGTAAAAGTGTGCACAAAACCAATATCTTTTAACAAAGAAACTGAAATGACACCCCTAACAATGGAGGGTGCATAATGACAATTATTTAGTTCTAAAATTAAGCCCGAAGGCAACACTAAATCAAAAGTCCCTATGGCTTCGACAGCTGCACGCTTTCCATTTCCAACGTACAAGTATCTTTCTCCACAGATCAGCTTCTTTGCCCCTCTAAGTCCCTGCGATGTATTACAGATGTGAGTACCACATCCTCGTATCATATATCCGTGAGTTTTGCTTATGAGGAAAAGAAAATAATTCAAACATAAAAATACTTGATGAGCTAGGCACCATCTTATTTTTATTCTGAAGGCACTCATTCAGATAAACCGACAGTTCCGCTTCCAGTGACCCGGTGAGTTGCAGTGGTGGCAAGACAAATCCTTCTTAGGATTCTCCTTTTTCTTTCCATGGTTCTTCTTAGGAGCTGGTGGGATGACAACTTGCTTTCCCTTTCCTTTTCCTTTCCCTTTCTTATCTGCTTGCGGCTTAGGCTTATTTACCCTACCACCCTGTATTGCAAGTACAGCAGGTGTAGGAGCCTTCTTTGGCAATCTCTTCTCGTAGTCTACAAGCATTGCATGTAACTCATTCACTGTCTTCCCCGTGCAATGCATGTTAAAATTTCGGACAAAATCACCAAATAAATCCTGATTAAGGGAGTGATTGATGAGGCCGACACATACATCATTCGAGTAACCACAGCCGAGCTTCTCCAATTGGTCCAAGTGATGTTTCATCTCTAGGACGTGGTCGGAGACAGATTTGCCAACCTCTTGCTTGCAACTATGAACCTTTTCAATAAGTTCATACAGTTCAGCTGCCGGTGGCTTCTCAAACATACGTTTGAGTTCATCTAGCATGCTCATAGGCGGATAGTGCTCAAATTGTTTTTGCAATTGAGCAGCCATCCCCGAGAGCATAAGACACGCCACATCATTGTGCTTCTCATATTCAACACGATATGCCTCTAATTCAAGAGCAGTTGCCGTGTTGGGAGGAGCTTCAGCAGAGGTGTAGTCAAAATTTCAACCCTTTTGGCAACACGAAGGATGATCCTAAGTGAACGATGCCAATCATTGAAATTAGGGCCAGTCAGCTTGTCCCTTCCAATCATATTTTTGAAAGCGGCACTTTCAGAAGCTCATAGTGTTATCAGATTGAGCCATCTACGAAAAAGTTCAAAAAACCATAATTAGTATTTTGATAATTTTCCTTTTCAATAAACAATTAAATACCCAAGGTTCATATTCATATAACCAATTAATATTTATTAAAAACTAGGATCCAAATTGTCATAATTTCATTACGTCAGTTGATCTGCTAGTAATGAACCTTATACAAAATGGTAGAGCTTTTGCTCAATTGCCAATATCAATTGCAATTCCTAGATTTATGGGATTTACATATAGCCAATATCAATCGCCATGTAAACATGTTTTATCCCATCTAATGCCTTGAGTTGCCATTCTCACCTGCCTAACTCAATTAAGTTGTCCAACTTAAGAAACTGCAAAATCGTCCATGCCCGTTCTCACGACACGTGGACATTTTACCCTTCGATTAAGATCTAAGTCACGTTCTCACGCAAATAGAAAGTAATCTTAGGTGTTTCCGTTTCGTTGGATGGCATATAACTTAAATTAAAGGGTAATAGTTTTGATGTTAAATCAAATATGTACAAAGATGTCATGCATTCATCTTTGTAGCATAGTTTTTATTAAAACATTTATATCTTGTTTTAATGTATAAGCCTTTCATCATCAAACTTTAATTGAGGTATTGGGTTCACCAATCAAGGAATTTAGTGTTAATTATCATCCATTATACCGTACTTTTGCATAAGTGTAAACACTTAGTGTTTCGGATAATTACCACCGAAGTGGTGCATGGAATTAAACTAATTCGCCCTTAAGATGAGCTTGCACATTTAATGGCTTACTAAGTAGCTCCACTCGAACTTATAGGGGGCAGAGGACCAGTGCACGCGCTAAAGCACAACCTAAGACATCCTTTCAGTGTGACTATGCGCACTTCTTTAAACCCCTTTTAGTAGTTCATTCTCATGGGTGAGCCGTTCAGACCATTTGTACCAAAGTCATCAATCAATTAAACGATTATGATTACTAGTCTTAAAAAATACATGTTTCACCATTGTTTAGGTCAGTTTATTTTTCTTGTAAAAATACCCTTGTTACACAAAACAAACAAGCAAGTATTTATAAAAATAAACAAATAAACAATGAATGCATAACAAATAAAAGTCATGCATATCAAATAGCCACATGCAAACGGTTTGATAAATCCTATTAATAATCAATTCTAGATTTGACAATATGCATATATTTAATTAAGACTTTCACCTGTTTTCATCTATGTACAAGGTGAACCACATGCATCGATTCATCGATTAGCAGCAAGTCAAAATTAAATACATACCACATAGCACATAATTGATTAAATTAATAATTATTGAGGTCTTCCTCAATTTTAGATCTATCAAAAATTAGTGTATATCACTTAAACATGAAAGACATACAATAAAGCAAATCCATGATAAAACATGCAGATAATTATCATGGATATAAAATTAAACCTGGCTCTGATACCACTGTTGAGTTTATGATATATAAAATATAATAAAACATAAAGACATCAAGAGTACACAGCGGAAGACTTAAGATCATAATAAATAAATTAATTAACGAAAGTATATGCGTAACGTACTTTTGCGTTATCAAATCCCTCGAGCAAAGCAAAACCACCCTCGAGCAAAGCAAACCAAAGAAGTACTTATTGGTGTAAGAATAATGTCTTACAACCACGTTCTTGTACACACGAATTAACCAAACGAATCAAGCGATTGCTAGATCTAACACAAGTCCTCGTTTAAGCAAAACGAAACCGAACTCCCTTACTTGGGGTGCTCGGCCGATTAAAAGAGAGGAGAGGAGATCTAGGGTTAATTCAATGCACAAAGATATGAATGAAACCCTAGACCCTAGCCCTCCTTATATACTAGTAGGTAAACTTAGAGGACAAGTTAGGGGAACTAGGCCTTGGAGAGACCCCATGGCCGGCCACCATGAAAGCCCAAAGCCCAATCCTTAACTTTTCCAAGTTTCCAATTCTAGTCCTTCTCTTTTCCATTTAACGGTCGTTAGTCATTTTTCCGTTAAATACTTAACGATCGTTAACCGGACTTAATGTGTAATAATTAATCGTAAACATAAACATTAATTATTAACTTTAATTCTCATTCGCTAATGTGTGCAATCCCGTGGTCACGAGTTCGAATCCAGACATTCACATGTTTGTAAATATATACATTTCCAAAAGCTCCCACTTGGATATGTTTACAAAACGTGAAATGACATTGGTTAGCGTCTAGCAACACGCCAATGCCCCGGTACAACTCGTGTATGGTTTTCTGGAGAAAAACCAAGTTTGATGATTCATCATCATATTCATCCTTTTGTTTCTAATACCATGTTAATAAGAATATGGATCTCACTCATTTCTTAATTAACTATTCTGCTTCTCGCTTTATGTGATTGATTAAGATTACCAATTCTTTTTGAACATATTCCGAAGACCTTGGGCATGGCCATGCAAACATCTTAACAACCCTACGAGGCCCAAGTAGTATTATACTTCAAAATAAATTTGAAGGAAACAAATCCCATTTTGACTACAAGGTGATTCATAAATTTCGCAACACTTCTGAAAACAACCCTTATAACTACCAGCTACGTGTAGCGTTAGATTGCTTCACAAAAATGCACTACATCCATGACATATCTCTTGTATCTCAAGTCAGAGGATAAATATCCATGATATACTTAATGACAAAGATCCATAAAGTATTATCATGCGGGTGGGATAAGTCCTATACTCAATTCATTGAATATCATCCGAAATTAGTCATGCTACGCATCAATATACTTTCAAGTATATTCTAACTAATACTCTGATTTGTCTTAATTCAATATCATTCCCATGTTATTGATTGACAATGGACTATTTAGAATAACTTAAGTTATTCAAGGATTTAAACATGCAAATATAGGACAACATCATAATAAATGAATAATAAACATAACAAAAATACTTTATTTCATTTCAATAATAATGTTTACAATATCCTTTTATCTAAAATACTTAGTCACAGATGGGCATGAAACTACTAGCTAAACGAAGTCCAAACTTATCGGACAAATGATTAAGTTTTTCACCAGGTAAGGCCTTCGTTAATGGATCTGCTAGGTTATCATCTGCGTGAACTTTGAGTAACTCAATTTCACCTATCTCGACTTGCTCTCGAACATAGTGATATTGTCTAGGATAGTGTATGGTGCCCTTCATGACTCTGTGTTCATGAGCAAAAGTAATTGCAGTTGAATTGTCACAATATACTTTAATAGGATGTTCAATCGACGGCATAACACCAAGCCCCGAAACAAACTTCCTTATCCAAAAAACTTCCATGGCAGCCTCGGCGCCGCTATGTACTCACTTTCGTAGCGACATTGCAAGTGTTGTGCTTTCTTACTCTTCCAATCCACAGCACCTCCATTGATGACAAATATGTAACCCGTCGAGACTTCAGTGATCATCTTTGTCACACTTCCAGATGCATCGCAGAACTGTAATGCATGCCGCTTCTCGATTTCCTCCATACACTATGAACATATCTCTTGTAGCCCTAAGGTACTTGAGAATATGCTTAACAGCAGTCCAGTGAATTTCACCGGATTCTGTTGATACCGACTGGTCAAGTTTTGAGCAAACGCCACATCAGGCCTTGTGCATCGCACTGCATACATGATAGATCCTATACCGAAGCATAAGGAACTTTCTTCATACGCGCCACCTCTGCAGGTGTTGAAGCGCAGCCTTGGCTGCTCAAACCATGATTTACTTGCATTGGCAAAAATCCCTTCTTGGAATTTTGCATATTGAATCTCTTCAATATTTTGTCAATGTAAGCACTTTGGCTTAAACCAATTAGTCGCCTTGATCTATCCCGGTAGATCTTGATTCCAAGGATGTATGTCGCTTCCCCTAAGTCCTTCATCGAAAAACATTTACCAAGATAGGCTTTCACCCATTTAGACTTGGTATATGATTTCCTATGATTAATATGTCATCGACATACAGAATAAGGAAAGTAACATGACTCCCACTAGCTTTGTGATATACACATGGCTCATCAAGATTCTGAGTAAATCCAAAACCTTTGATTTCTCCATCGAATCTTTTATTCCATTGCCTTGATGCTTGCTTCAGTCCATAAATGGACCTCTTAAATATATACATTTCCAACAAGACCCAACATATTTGGAGACTGGCAATGTGAACCACAAGTCAGATATCTACTCCTTTGGGATAGTATTGTTTGAACTATTATGTGGTAGGAAATCAGTAATTGATGATCAGGATAATAAGTATCTGGCTCCAGTGGCAACGTTTCATTATAGAGCGAAAATACTCGATGGCATAATTGATCCGTATCTATGGAATCAAATGAATCCGCGATCATTGAACGTTTACACGGAAACAGCGTATGAGTGCTTGAATGAAGAACAATCGCAACGCCCGAATATGGATCAGATTGTCACAAGACTGGAGAAAGCGTTGGAACTTCAATTGGAATGTGAAAATGCTGTAAGAGGGTTTTTTTCTCTTTATCTTTCAATCACAATAGCTACTCTATAATACGAGCAACGTTTATTTACTTATGGCTATATTTGTTGTCATTGATGTTAAAGGAACAGTCATCAGTTGTGGACGAAGTTAGAGGGATATCATCCAGTCATGAGAAGGTAATTAATTTTTTTTTAGGTCTTTTTGTAATTAAGCCACTGAAATCATTAATAAAAGAGGAAAATGTCATAACAACAGAAATGCGAACGGGGGCAGAATTATTTTGACACTAAAAAAGAATTTAGAATAAACTATAAACTATTAGGTGATGATACTTTATAATGCAATTTTCAACTTCTTATTAATGTTTTCTTATTGACTGTACGCACAGGGTGGAGCAAAGATGTTTAAAATTAAAGTTTTACAATATTTTATTCTTAGTAATGTTTAAAAAAACAAAGCCTATGGATTGCCTAAAATAAATAGTGACTGGAAGTGGTTGTCAATTTGTCATTGTTGTTGGGTACTTCCCCAAAATATATCGGGAATTTGGAGGTTAAAAAAAAATGGGTAACTAGACAAGGATACAAATGTCTTTTCGTGTTAATATATCGAGTACAAATAAATACACTCCATTCACATGTCACTTCCCTAAACTACGGAGGTTCAATTTATACATGCAAAAATCTTTTCCATGTTGACCAAAAATCACATTTGCCAACAATTTTTCATAATGATACACAACTACAGAAGATCCCCTCTTATACTTGGTTTCTCACCATATTTTCTAGCTCTTTGATAAATGTTAAAAATGCATGATTAACCTTACTGAAGTGTCCCACCTTGAAAATCTGCACACTTCATAATGTTGTCCTCTTTGGTACATATAGGGATCAGCGAGTCACTTAACACCCACAGGCGTTGAATCCAATTCCAGCAAAAAGACAATGTCTTCCCTAAAATACATTTCTCACTCACAACTCAGCTTTGAAGATATAAAATCCGCAACCAGCAACTTTGCTCCTGAGAACATGATCAGTAGTAACATAACAGTTGCATGCGTTTACAAAGGCCTTATGTTGCATTCCGGACAGTCCATCGATATTGTTGCACGGTGGATCTATTATAAATATCAAAAAGATGCATATGAGCGCAAAATGTTTAGGATGGAGAAGTCGATGCTTTCGAGTCTCAGTCACACGAATCTAGTTTCTGTTATTGGGTTTTGTGATGAGGATATGATTACTGTATACAAGAAGGAGGCCAACGGAAGTCTCAACAAATATCTAAGTGACGGGACCCTCACATGGATGCAAAGGTTGAAGATATGCCTGGGCGTTGCAAATGCATTGAGTTACATCCATTATGATGTTGGCCGCGATTTTAGTGTCATACATTGCAACATCAGGAGCTCGAAAATTTTACTAGATGACAAATGGGAACCCAAATTATCTGGTTTTGAACTTGCATTGCAAAACACAGTAGCTCGGAGGCACCGTATTCTTCTGACTCATGATATTGTTAAGAATGCATACCTGGACCCAAAATATAAAAAGACCGGCGGTATGACGTACAAGTCAGATGTGTATTCATTCGGTGTTGTGTTATTCGAAGTCTTGTGCGGGAGGAGTGCAGTTATCCCAGATGAAGAGTTGGAAAAGGGGTTATTAAGTCAACTCGCCAAATCTCATTTGGATGATATGATAGATCCACGTCTACGAAAACAGATGGACCCAGAAGCATTCAAAATCTTCTCGGAAACAGCACATTACTGCATACAAGAGGACCGGGGGAAGCGTCCGCATATAGATCAGGTTGTCAAAAGACTTGAGAAAGCTTTAGAACAACAGTTGAGACATGAAAATCGAGTTGAACGTACATCATTCAATCGCTTGAAGGTACGTAACTAATTTACTTAAACTTTTAATTTAAGGCCGATTATCCTAATTAATAGACAAGAGTTATTCTATGTTACCAACTGTTATGGTTTTAACCATATTAGATATTACCACTAATCCACTATCTATTTCACAATAAATGCCAGTATGTTTCTTGTCAAGTATCAAAAAATAATTACTATGTAACTTATATACTAGAACGTGTATGTGATTTTGATTTTACATCATTATAGTTTTTTAACAATGTATATTATATTTCTTAGAATATACTGTAATTCATAGAATTAAGAAGTATATTATATAAAACTAAGATTTTTAAGATGAATGTGGTGAACGACTGTTATGTGGCCGCACTTTGCTATGGAACATGATTGCATAATATGTCTAACAGAGACAAATATATTATTATGATGCATAATTACTTTTTAATTTTGGTTTATAAATGATTCAAAACTGAATATTTCTAAAAATTTGAGCTAAGATGTAATAAAAATATGTAGTACGTACATTTTCAATATATACACAAACATAATTGAATATCTCAACAAATGTTAACCAATAACCATGATGGCACGATCTTCGCTTTATTAAACTAAGTCAGTTTGAAAAGTTATAGATATGAATAATAGCTTCATATTTATAAAAAGTCGTTTTGAGTTAGTATCAAATGAGATTTTTAAAAGAAGAAGCATCTATTTTTGTAAATGCATATAAAATATGTAGTTAATATGTGGATCTTTATATAAGTTAATAACATGAAAAAAAGATAGTTAATACGATAAAACCTTTCAAAGAGGCTAATTTCTCAAAATGTACTTGTAAATATTTTAAGTTGATTTTAGTATTATACGATAAAACCTTTCAAAGAGGCTAATTTCTCAAAATGTACTTGTAAATATTTTAAGTTGATTTTAGTATTTTCAAAGAAGTAATTGTCAGAATCTTATATAAATATACAGATACATCTTATTCACTTTATTTTGTCTAATAATTAGAAGACATAAAGTCATAAACCATAATAGTAAAAGAGTATTAAATGAAAGACAAAAAAAGGTATATGTTAGAGTAGAACTCAAGACCTCTTGCATGAAAGGAGAAGTGTTAATCAACTAAGTAGGGGCGGAGCCACGAGTTTAAGTTAAGGGGCCGATTTTTGTTTTTTTGTTACATACCAAGGATAACTTTTACACTCTTTGAATAGCAAAACTTTGCCCGATCAAAAGTCTGAAGCTTTAATTATGTTGAAGTGATTTGAACTAATGACCTTAAGCATGAATTAGATAAAAAGTTATGTTCATTTACCACTTTATTCCGGTGCGTGACGGCACGTCATCGTGACTACGCTTGTGATTTCGGCATACTTTTCTTTGTAACTTAAATACCGAAAGCTAAGCTAACTGTTAATGAGGATTTCCCAAAACCTTTAATTTTAGTAATGGATTGTTAAATTCAAGCCTCTTTATTCCAAACTTCTATCTTTCTATCTTTCTTTTATTTTATGGGTTTTGTTAAAAACATCATTTAGAGTTGTCGTTAACAACAAACTTTTCACCTTTTATTATAAAAATATGGCTCTTGTTAGCATTTCCCTTATTTCATTACTTAAATCAGACATACCCTAAGAGTTTGCATCTAAAAGTTAGGAGAACTTTGATAAATAATGTAATAAACCCTTAAAATAATAGCATAACAAGAAAAGAAAAAAAACACCAATCTAAATTAAAGGTAAACATCCGGTCGGGTTCAAGATCCCCCCACCTGGTCCTTTTCAACCAATAGATAACAATTTAAATAAAAGTAAAATTTGTCCTCCCCCAATTATAACTAACTCAACTAACTAAAGAAAACAATAAAAAATATGGATACAAACTCCATTCCGTTTCATACATTTAGGGGACGTTTGGTGTATGAGTTTAGGGGGTTTAGATTTAAAGCTATCCAAATAAAATTGTCTGGACTCTTTTTTTTATTCAAGTGAGGGTGTGATGTTAAAATTCCAATCCCACTTGATTTGCTGGGTGTTGAGTTTTAATACCTAACAATTTTTTTTATTTTTTTATTTTTTTTCACAATCACATTCTCTTAGTGACATTTTTTCATAATCGTATTTTTTATTACAAAATAATGCACATTCTCTCAATTAATTAATAAATAATTTTTTCTCTTTTTCTTTTCATTCAAACTTATCGCAATGTCAAATCATATTCCAATCTCACTCACAAACCAAACTCACTCACAAACCAAACTCACCCTTTTGAATGTTCATTTGATTTTTATTTATATTACAATTTAATAAATCCTTAACTATTTATGGGAAAGTTTTTTTTTTTTTTTTTTTTTTTTTTTTTTTACATGTTACTATTACCAAATAAAGATTACTAGGACATGACTACTGACAAGTACAAAACACAGCTTAAAACCGCATGTAATTAAATTGGTCTGAGTCATGGATAGACAAAGTTAAAGACTAAAACACCTTAAAAAAATTAAGTGATTAAACCAGCTCAAAGTTTAGGGATAAAGCCGTTATCATTCTATAAATATCACTCAATTATAAAAAAAATCTTCTTTTAATATCACTCCAATCCTTACTAGCATTAATGTGGTGTTGCAAAACTTCGTAATGTTGCAGGGGAACAACTTGGAAAGATTGAAGATTGGACTAAATGATATAAACGAGGCTACCAAGAATTTTGATGACGCATACTGCATCGGGTTTGGCGGATTCGGTAAAGTATACAAAGCAGATCTTGAACATTTTGATAGCAGTAATTCCTCATCGAAAGAAGAAGTGGATAAATGCGATTTACCTAGAAAACGAAGCACGGTAGCTATAAAGCGCATTTTCAATCAAAAAGGAGAACAAGGGTTCATTGCAGAAATTGAAACTTTAACTAGTTGTAAGCATGAGAATATAATCTCTCTTCTAGGTTTTTGTTATGAAGGTGACGGTGCAATGATCTTGGTTTATGAGCATGCTTCGAAAGGAAGTCTTGAAAACTATTTAGGAAACAGTGATAGAATGACTGATCTAAATTGGTTGCAACGTCTAAAGATATGTCTTGATATTGCACATGGTTTGAATTACATTCACAACAACACAGATCATGGCAAACAAAAGATGATACACCGTGATATCAAGAGCGATAATATTCTATTGGGAGATAATTGGAAGGCAAAGATTGCGGATTTCGGGCTCTCCAAATTCCACCCAGCACATCAAGCGGCCAGCACTATCTATACCAATACGGTCGCAGGTACAAAGATGTATCTGGATCCAAAGTATCAGAAGTATGGTAAACTAAATAAGAAATCAGACATTTACTCGTTTGGAGTAGTGTTGCTTGAGATCTTGACTGGGAGGGTGGCCTATGATCCTGTATACATCGAGGTGAATGAGAAGGGAGTTGCACCCATTGCAAGAGATCATTTTGGAAAGGGAACAATAATGGAAATCGTTGATCACAAGATACAGGAAGAGACTGATGAACATGTCTTTTCTTTAAGTAAAGGACCCAATAAAGAGTCTTTGAACATATTTTTAGAAATCGCATTCCGATGTGTGGCATAAACTCAAGCGCAACGCCCAACAATAGAAGTTGTCATCAACGAACTCAAAAAAGCATTAGACTCTCAGGTAAGTCTATATTTTAAAAGACAACTTTTTAATATCTTCTTATTTCTGATAGTAATATGTGACCTTAATTTCATACAACATTTTCTCAAACTTGTGTAAACAACATTGTGTAAACAACATTTTCTCAAACTTTTACTCAATATACTATCTTTCCGTTTAGGTTTTTTCCTTGTATTTAAGTTCTTTAATTTATTTATTTTTATCTTAAATTTTATTTTACTTAGTGATTTAACTTTTTGACGTGCTGTTGATTCGCTGGTAAACCTCCGGACTCTTCTCTTCCATGTATATATATATTTTTTCTTTAAATCCGAAATAGCAACAACAAACCTTGATTTACAACCATAACGTTGACATGAACTTGGAGACCGAGAACCTAAAATGCAAAATAAAAGATTCGAACAAATTCTAGATGGAAATTAATTTCATTATGTATTTAACTTAACAAATCGACTAACTGTCCAATAATTCTCAGGAGAACCACAAGGACAACCTCAAACTGTCACTTGAAGACATAAAGCTGGCCACGAAAGGCTTCAGTCAAGACAATATCATTGGACATGGAGATTTTGGGAATGTATACAAGGGAGATACTCACAATACTCATGGAGATAACATCATTGCTGTAAAGCGGTTGAATAAGAAGTCGGATCAAGGAGATGATGAAGTTTTGACAGAGCTGGCAACAACTAAATTTATGGCAGAGTTGGACATCCTTATGGAGTATAAACATTTACATGTCATAGGTCTTGTAGGTTACTGTGATGAAGAGGATGAAAAAGTTATTGTTTATGAGTATGCTTCCAGAGGTAGTCTTGATAAGTACTTGAGCGATGATAGTCTTACGTGGGTGATGCGGCTTAAAATATGCATCGATATTGCAATTGGGTTGGAGTTTCTTCATGGAAGTGTTTCAAGTACAGAAATGGTAATACATAGGGACATAAGCAGCAGCAACATTCTACTATTTGATGACTGGAAAGCAAAAATTATCGGTTTTGGGCTTTCCTTAGTATGCCCAAAAAATGAGAATGTAGACTATGTCATCGACAATGTTACAGGCACAATCGGCTATCGTGACCCACTACACTCGAAAAGAGGCTTCTTAACTAAAGAGTCTGATATATTCTTTCATGCGAAAAGCTAGATGATGAGTATCTTTATTTACCCTTTTTGGCTAAACACCACTATCATGTAGGAAAACTTGATAAGTTAGTCTTCGAGGGTATCAAAGAACAAATTGTGCCACAGTCATATATTACCTTTACAAGGCTTGCCTATCAATGCATACATCATAGGAGAGAAAGACGACCAACAGCTAATGAAGTGGTCATACAGCTTAAGAGAGCATTGGAATTCCAGGTAAGATTCTATATTTTGACAAAACCGGCCTTTAATTGTTTTATAAACTCTAAGAAAGTAACTGTATGAAACATGAGTTTGTTAATTGATTAATGTATATACAGGAGGATTATAAGAAATGGGAGCCCAAATTGCCTAGAGACTACAAAGAAATAGTCCAGATGTCAATGTGCCCCGATGATTATTCAACCATCAAAAAAGAGGATCTTTACAACATTTTTTCTAAGGGAATCCTTCTTCAACAAGACAAAGTGGTAATCAAGCTCATCTTGTATCTCGTTTATTTGGTGTTTTCCAGTTTTCTATATATCTTTTCCTTTTTGAGAGATAATTTGAGATCACACATGCTTTTACACATGATTAAAATTGAGTCTGGTTTATATTTTATTTAATGTAACAGATGCTGTCATTCGATGGCTATGGTGACAGAAATAAATTGGTATCAGCGGCAATATTTTCTTACATAAACAGTTGTCCACATGATTGGAAATCTCTTCAAGAATCAAGGTTATTCTCTTTACCTCTCTTAGTTTATCAGTACATAAGTGATAAGCATACATATGCATTGCTGTTAGATGTAAATATTTCTTTTTCTTTGAAAAAATGTAGTTACTTTACCGGTTTATGTGTGACAAGCTATTTACGGTAGCATAATAATTAGTTTACAGCTTTCCTATGTATTTTGAACTTGCATTGCGGTTCTTTTTTCTCGAAGTGTTGTGTACTATATAATAGAAATTTTTTCCAGCAAAGGTACTTTTTTCACTTGTCCAAAGGTCTGGAAGTTAAGAATTTGACAAATCTTAGATTTTGATAAAAAAAATTATCTTATTTTCATGAACTGGGTTTCTTAGTCATTCTGATGAGCGAGAGAGTTATAAATGCCCCATATTGATAAACTCGGTGCTTTATGTTACCTTTTCTTGTCAATTTAATCTGTATAATACTATTAAAGGGTAGATAAACCCGAGTGGAACAACATCAAATTCTTTGTTGCTTAGACTCCTACATGAAGATGGTAGATACCTAACAAGGTTTTAGTGTTTAATCGACTAATGATAATCGTCACATATTTGGTATATGAGTATTATGTTTGATATAACCTGCTGTTTGAAGTTTCGTAGCTGGATGATTCCTTTCAACCGGTGGTAGAGCTATTACCCTATTTTGGGTCCTCTGTTCTAATGAATGATTTTGCTAGCTTCTTGCTAGTCTATTTTTTATAGCTTGAATATTTGTAATATGTGCAGGTTTGAGACAATAGTGGAGATGTTTGATATATCCAAATTGAACATCGAAATAAAGACAAACGCTCAACTTTTATCTCCAAATGTTGTTTATGGAGTCTATTTAGTCTTCAAACTCGGTGATTCAAGACAATTCTCAAGTAAACCGATTTATGTTAACCTAAAGTACAGAAACGGACTCGAAAGTCTACATGCATATTTCGCAACATGGAGAGACAAGGACTGGATGATGATTGAGTTGTACCAATTCCTGAATCAGAATGAGGATATCGTCTTTGATTTTCTACTTGAGAGCTTTTCATCGTACCATTGTGGAGATGGTGCAGTTTATGTTGAAGGAATTGAATTTCGACCCATTGATGAAGTGAGTTTGCAATTATATCCCGTGGTTCCGTTCTAAACTCTTTTGTTTACGTTATATAAAAAGGCCGGATGCATGCCAAGAAGTTAAACTAAAACCATGTTCTATATTGCATACTTAACATGGTTTGTATGCAGGTGAAACATGAAGAAATTGGAAAATTGAAGGAAGTCCAACAAGTCTTAAAATCAAACTTCAATATGGATCAGGTGCAACAATTGCCAGGTAACTTTGAAGAAATATTCAAGATACGCAGAAACGACGACGAGTTGTTCTGGTTGGGCGAGGTCAGCGAAAAGAAACTTCTTGTGCTTTCGGCAAAGGCAGTTTTATACAAATTCTCTAATGTGGATCTTTTTACTTTAAAACCATTAGCCGAGTCCAGGTTTGCTTCTTATGTTATAGCTATTTTTGTTACAATTTCCTTTAACTAGAATCGGCAATTCCTGACACTACATGAAACACAACCCGAGACCGATACAGAAATAAACGGGTTATGGTTGGTGTAAACAGGTTTCGAGTTGTGCTCGGGTTGAGTTGGATTAAATAGGTCGGCCCGAAAACCCGTTTAAGTTTTTCTTTAAAGAAAATATTAATTTTATAGCGGTTTAAAAGTGTTATATGGGTTAAACGGGTCAACCTACGAACCCATGCATTTAACCTATTTAACCGGTGTAACTCGCTAAACCGCCAACCGAGTTAGATAAGCGGGTCAAATGGGTCGAGTTCAAGGTATGTTTAAACAAGTTGGGGTGACAAGTTTGATCCAATTACTTTTACATGTCATGTCCGGGTTGGGGAATATCCCGAATCCCACACGAATTGCCAGCCTTACCTTTAACCACTAAACTTTTTTGATTGTACGTCCAATTATGTAGATGTCACACGAAAAATCAGATTTTCTAACCCAATTTTTTTAATTTGTAGTTGACAATTAAAAATTCGTGAATAAATGGTTGACAAAAGTTCACTTCTTGGATGTAGTTTCCTGTCTTTATATATAACTCCGTTCTTAATCTATCCTACATGCAGATTTCAAGAGGCGATTGAGCTTTTACCACAACAAGTATTTCATCTTAATTGCACGATCAAAAGTCAAATGTTGTCCCAAGATACAGAATATGTGTGTTACCTTGTGTTCAAGCTTTCAGAAAAATGCCTGGGGCTGCATTGTCCGGTAAAAGTACGAGACGTACTGCACAAAGAAAACAATGAGGCTGAATTTGTTTATTTTATAACCCCAAGCGCACTGAACATAAATGGTATCACTCGGGTTCCGAAACAAAGGGAAGATGGATGGATGGAGATTCAACTGTGGAAATTTAACTCAGCTCATGAATTCAAGGATGGCTCTCTTTCTATTGATATGAGATTTACAAGTCATGAAGGACCTATGTCTGGCCTCATTATATGTGGCCTTGAGTTCCGGCCAATGTTTTTTGGAAACAGCGATGATATTCAAAGGCAAAGAGAAAAGAAGATGATGCTACAAGACGAAGCCCAAAACCCACACATTCAGCCTAAAAAGACGAGAAGACGACAGAACTATGAAACTGTTAGATCACTAGGGTTTAAAATCATATAGTCTAGGAATCGGAGAAGCTCTACTTTGAAGAGCAATTCCCAATTCAAGGACTAAGCATTTTCTCAAGAGAAGGAATGATGTATTCATCCTTAGCTTAATAAAGGCTTATTGGCTCTGTCTGTTTAATTTGAATAAATTGCACCAAAAAAAAATCTTATAACTAAAGTTTTACTGGATGATGGATATATAAAAGAGTTATAACGAGACGGTGGAAATTAAATGGAATTTGTTCATCATATGAGGTATTCTTGCATACTGCCATATTTAATTGAATTTGTTAACTGCTCGCTTTTGGGTTTCGTAAGGAATCAACGGTTTGTTTGAATTTTGGTTTTGTATTGTTTTGCTACTGGTTTGGGTTCTTTCTTCTATGATTCTGCTCTTGTTCTAGTGTGATTCTGACGACACATATGGTATGTTATCTGATTTTGCTCTGATTACGTAATGGTTTGCATTTGGTTGGTTATGTTTGATTCCGCCATGTTCCATCTGATTTGCTCTGGTTCTGAATTTGCTTTGGTTACATAATGGTTTTGCATCTGGTTGCTTATATCTGATTCTACCTTGTTTCATCTGATTCGCTCTGGTTCTGCATTTGGTTCTGTTTGTATAGTCGCATTCAGTTCGGGTTCTGTCTGCATATGTTTAATTCTGCATCTACATTTGTCTTGTGGTTCCGTCTTACTTATTTTCTAGTTTATTTGTCAAACTCTCAATGCACCTAAGAATTCTTTTTTAATGAGTTTAAGACCTCTCCATCATACAATTTATCATCAATAAGCTTATTTAAGATTCTACTGTAAGAAATCGGGAAGGTCGGGCGTCAAGAGACTCATCAAGAATGAGCTCATTAATTAAGTCAGATGAAGCAGTAAGAATGACCTCTCCATTAGTTCACATGTTTATATAATAATTGAGTGTCAAAGTTGTATGATTCATTTACTTTTTCATCACACACAGAAAATACCTCCCAGCTCACCACCATGTTAACCCCTCCGCAGCTCACCGCCGCCTATTTGCCGGATAAATCACTCTCCAAAACACAAATTTTTCAACATAAGAAACCTATTGATAATCCTTATTCAAAGGACGTGGAGAGAATCACAGAGTCTTTCTATGTTACGAACTTTCCTAAGTATGTTGATGCTAAACGATTGTGGCAGATGTGTGAACCGTATGGAAGGATAGTGGATGCATATATTTCGGCGAAGCTCTCAAAATTGGGAAAGAGATTTGGATTTGTTCAATTCATGGGAATTGGGAATGCTGAAGAGTTTGCGAAGCGTCTAGCAAACATATGGATTGAAAATTTCCATCTTTTAGCAGCAGTAGCGAGATTCAAGAGGCATAATAAAACTCAGTCGCGTAAAGTGGCAGAAGATACCAATCACTCTCGTAATAGGGGTCCGGCTCAAACTTCTTCTAAGGTGAATAATTTACCCGCAAACATATCAGGAGCAAAATCTTTTGCCTCCGTTGTGTATGGAGGAGAAAAGATGAATTCCAATGATTAACCGAGAGGTGAATCGAGGTGTGTTACTATGAGTGATTGTGATTTGATCAAAGTGGAAGAATCCACTACGGTTGCATTGGTGAAAGTTCGGGAACTTGGGACGATGAATGCAGTGTATCGATTATGTAGAAGTGAAGGATTTACTCAGATTAAGGTTCATCATATTGGGGGATTATGGCTTTGGATACAGTTTCAGGATGCAGCCACTTGTAATGCATTCAGAAACAATGAAGCAATGAAAAACGTGTTTTCGTCCATAAGGAGTGTTTCTCAAAACTTTGTTGTTGACGAACGGATGATATGGATTGAAATTTCTGGACTTCCCCTATGTGTATGGGGTTCGAGTGCATATAAGAAAGTGGCAAATGTAGTTGGCAAGTTCATGTTCTTTGAGATTGATCAAGGGTCATCCATGGGTATTGGTAGAGTATGTATCACCACAAAACAAAAGGATAGAATTTCTGAGAATGTGATTGTAGGAGTTAATGGGGAGAATCATATGGTTCGTGTTCAAGAGATAGCCACATGGAGCATTCGAATTGCAGATGATATAGTGTCAGAAGATGCAACTAGTGACAAAGATGAGGAGGTTGGTGACATTGAAGAAGAAGTTCCTTCAGTTGATGAAAACGTAAAAGAGTTTGCTGATTTTGAAAAAGAGTTAAAATGTACAGAGGAGAACCATATAGACGTAGGAGAAGAGAAAGAAACATCTCACCTAGATGATGAACACGAGGGTAATGCTTCAGATGCTTCGACGGATCCTTGTCGCCCACCGGGATTCGAGGATTTTAAGCGTCATGAAAACATTGATCAACAGAGTGGTGAATCCTCCCATACAAGTAAGTGCTCAACGATGTTTGCCAAATATAGAAAAAGAGATGTTCAGGGTATTTCTATGATTCATGAGATGTCGCGTTTGATTGACATTGGGGGTGCGTTGGGATATGTTGTTCGAGGGTGGCAAAATCCCTAGGAAATCCGTCACAGAAGGCCTTTAGTGATGAATCTCCGACGGAAAAATTCCCTAAGGAAAACCATGCTCGGAAATGCTTAGTGACGAAGCTTTCCGACGGATTTTATAAGTTTCCGACGGAATACGCTCCCTATGAAATCCCTCACTGCTGACCCAAAAGTAATGACCAAAATTGGTCGGATTTTTCGTTAAATTTGCTACAGATTTCCTAGGAATTTTCAGTTTCATTTTCTAGTGATTACCTACCAAACATAGTAAGTGTTTCCTAGGCACTTCCAACAACAAAATATCATATAAACTTACTAGGAAAAAATAAGCATTTTCCTAATAATAAATATTTCATTCAACAACCATCAATTCTTAAAATATAAAATCTCATAACATATTAGCATTTAAGCTTATACAATGATATCTAAAAAACTAGCTAGCTCGAAGATGGAAACTATTTGTCCAACTACTTGAAGCAGATTGGTTCCAACTCCTCAACTCCCTTGTTTGCTCTTGTAGTTCAACTCCTCAACTCCCTTGTTTGATCTTGTAGTTGTACTTAACTGTATTACTCAGCCTACAAATAAAAATAAACAGCCAAAAATATCGACCAACAGCCGAACAACCAAACATTAGCAGATTAGCAGCATATGACCCATTAACTCAACAAATAACTAATCAGCCAAACAGCCTATTAGCCACTATGAAACCTGACCGATTACCAATTTTATCATGTTTCAAACCAAGCCAATATGACCCATTTTAACCCATACTCATTTTAACACATATTACCCATTATAGCCTAATATGACCCATTACAACTATTGCAACCCATCACGACTACTTAGGACCTGTTATGACCCATAACAACCCAATATGACCCATAAAAACCCAATATGACCCATTAATACCCGTTGCAACCCATTTGTATATTTTGTGTCTTATTACAGTCGAATATGACCCACTAAAACCCAATATTACCCATTTTAACAAAATAGGATATATTTTAACTAATAAGAAACTACATACCTCACATTAAGAGGCCATACCCGAACGACACTTGTCTTGCTCAGTGTACCTGTCAAGGCCAAATCAAGAATAATAAGGAATGCATATTAGTAATCGAAATAATAATAAATACTACATAATATATTATAAATCAGATGACAAGAACAATAAATAATAGTTATTACATATTAGTCGTCGGATGAATAACGCTCATCTGAAGAATAATCAACTAAATCAAGTTCTTCATCAACATCCTCATTCGAGTCATCATCTCTATCTATAAATTCTTGTTCATCGCCACTAATTGGTAAATGAGTATTGTCAATGTGATCATTTTGAATTTCTTCAATTTGTCCTTGGGTGACAAGACAAACTGGTTCACTATCATCATTCATGCTTGTGTCAAGTGTACAGAATAACCTTTCACTCTCTTGAAAGAATTCATCCTCCTCCAAATTATCATCATCATCATCTAGTAAAACAGGTTGTGCTACTTTGTAATTGCTCCTTGGCTTAGTCTTCACAACAGCCCACCAATCTTTCATATCCTTAGTCATTGAAGGATATGGTACATAATAAACTTGCTCTACCTGTGATGCTAGGACAAATGGGTCGTCAATGCATCCTTTGGATTTGTGTTTGATATCAACCAAATTATGTTTACGATCCACTTTTACCCCTTGAAAAGGGTCAAACCAAGCACATTTAAACAATACAGCAATGCAACGACCATCTTTAGAGTGGTATTCGAGCTCCAAGGCCTCTTCTAACGATCCATAATAATCAGTCTCGGAGACGGAAGAATAAGACCCTCTTACGCATGCACCACTATTGTGTGTAACCCGCCATATACCATGTCGTTTAGTATGGAACTTGTAACCATTGACAAAAAATCCTTCGTGTAATTTAACATTGCGCAATGGTCCTCGTGCTAGACCTTTCAAATGTTCACAACTACCATCTAAGCTTTCAAAAACCTACATTAATAACAAAATTAACATTGTCAACTAAAAATGTTTAAAACTTGTAGGTAATAGTATTTAATATTAATATTTGTGCTTACATGTTCCTTGAACCAGTCAGCTTCTAGTAGCAGTAAGTGATGCTACATCAATAGAACAATCTCTTTCTCTAATCCAATTATCAAACAAGCTAACAAATAGAACTTTAAACTGTTATAATTATAACTTAGATATATGTGACACTAATAATTGTCTTTGATATACCTTATGAATGGTTGAACCTCTTGACAGTTAAGCAATACATAGGTATGAGCCTTGTGCCTCTCCAAAGGTGTTAAGAATTCTGTTCCTTTCTTGTTAAATAGTCTACGAGATGGAACTTTAAATATGCTTAATTTTGAGTTTGTACTCGAAGAACTAGAAATATCAGGGGCATAATTCTGAGGGTCGCGATTCAGTCGTGTTTCCATTGTTGGATCAAGATACAATGAGCATTGGGTGGATAGCTCATGTACGAGATAAGACTCAGAAATAGACCCCTCAACCTTTGATTTGTTTCGGACCGTTCTTTTCAATGAACCTAATTTCCTAAAAAAGTTATCGGAATATAAAAATATTAGTAAATAGATAATAACAACAAAAGGATATTATAATCTAGAAAATATGGTACACTTACCTTTCATAGATATACATCCATCTATATTGCACATGACCCCCGAGAATAGCTTCATTCGCCAAATGTATTACAAGGTGCTCTATTGAGTCAAAGAATCCAGGTGGAAAGACTTTCTCTAACTTGCAAATGGTAACAATTATACTTTCTCGAAACTTCTCTAAGTCTTGTATATGTAACACCTTTGAGCATATTGCACGAAAGAATGTGCACAACTCTGTTATCGCATCCCATATTGCATTTGGTATAAACCCTTTTAAGGCAATAGGAAGCAAGCGTTGCATGAACACATGACATTCATATCAGCGGGTAGCCTGAGTTTCTTTAGAGTCTTCTTTGTCTCGTAGAAGTTTGCAACTAGTTTATTATCAGCGGGTAGCCAACTTTTGATAAAGGGGACTAGTTTATCAAAGGTCGATTCAGGAACATTACATTCCGACTTCCAATTCAACAAGGATGTGGCAGCTTGTAATTTTGACCAATTTTGACAACCCCCATATAAAGGCTCATTATCAGCTTCCAACATGTCATAGAACTCTTGTGCAGATTTACTCGGATTGATGGAAACGATGCATAAATGTTATCCAACACCATTTGTCTGCAACCAAAATTGGGGTTATCATCCCTACTTGGATTAAAACATTGCCCAGTGTCTTCAAGGGTGTCTTTTGTTTCACCATGTGACAACCAAATTTTATAATCAGCTACAAAGCCATTCGTACACACATGATACTTAACTTCCTCTCTTGTCAAGTACGGTTTTAATTTGAATTTCGAACAAGGACATCTAATACGAAGAATTTGTTCTCTTCCTAACATTTCGTGTTTGAGAAAAGGCGAAGTCTAAAAATTCTGTGTCTACTAAGTTGCACCAATCAAGATCTAATAAACCTTGACTGTTTGTCATTTGGTACATCCATCTTCTGTTAATTTTGCTTGACATACTAGACAACTACAACATAATAAAAAAGATATTGTAAGTAAAAAACAAACGCATCCACACAACTACAACATAATAAACCATTAAACCTTGACTGCTTAATTTTTCATCACTCCACATCAACTATCTCAAAACAATAAATAATAGTCAAATTTATTACCTGTGTTAATTTGTACCAGTTGAAAGAAACAAGAAAAAAACATATATAACAACTATCACTCTTAGTTCGTAAATATGCAAGAAAAAAATATAAAAAAGTCAAATATATTAACCCTAATTATGAAGTAACCATCTATCGTTTTATAAATTACAGATCTAAAAGTTAGGTCAAAATTGGGTATAAACATATCAAAATTGTTCCAAAAGATATAAAGATTAGTAAAGATAGAGCACACACTAACCTTGATAATAATTGGGAATGGAGTCGATTGAGAGCTGGAGGTCGGGCCAGGAGTGAGGAGGTCGGATTTTGGGGCAATGAAAAAGTGAGGTGGGTTTTGGGGGGAAAGGAGAAGATGAGTTGAAAATTTTGGGGAAAATGAATAAGAATTGACTAATTTTGGGGGGAATGAAATATTGAGAGTGGGTTTTTGGGGGGAAGGGAATTTAGGGATGAAAATTATATTTTAAGTTATATTAAAATGTTATATTAGTAGATTCAAGTATTGCATGCGTTGCGGTGCATGTGATTATATTTTTCGCTGAGAATCTTTTTCGAAGTACTTATTTTTCGGTGGCACGATTTTCAGCTGCATAATCCGTCTAGATTGGATTAATGATAGGGCGTGGTTTTATATTGTATATGTTCGGGTGTGTAATGCTTAATTTTAGGTTAGAAATAGGATATTCAAACTATGATGAACTCCACAAATTACAAAAGTAAGCAACTTGCAAATGAAGAATTCTCAAGCGAAATAAATTATCCATTGCGTTAACTTTTTCATAACATGCAATGTAATAATCTTTTCTTTTATTGAAGTAACAATAATCTTTTCAATGATACTATTGGCAAATGGAGTAATCAATATCAATTCGCAATTAATTCTATTAACAAAACTGTTGCAATTAATTCTATTAACTAAACTGTTGCAATTAATTCCTTTCGGTTACTTAATTTTTAGGTTTGGAATTAGGTTCGGATTATGGTTGTATTTTTATATGAGACATGTGCAGGTGTGTAATGCTTAATTTTAGGTTCGGTTTTAAGATCGGAGTTAGGAATAGGATATTCACCCATTATATAGTAGTATAGATAAGTTACTAGGAAATCCATGTGTGATAGTTAAAATTTACCTAGAGATTTCCTAGTTATTATTGTTCATAAGAAATTCCTAGGAAATCTCAAGGAAATTCCGACAGATTAGCTAGTGTGAATATTTTGTCGCTAATTGGTAGGAAATCACTAAAAAAAACGTCACTAATAACCTTGCACATAATTCGTAGGAAATTTGTAGGAATTCCCTAGGTAATTTCCTACGAAAGATTTCCCTAGGAAAAATTTGTTGGTGTTGCCTCTTTTTCTAGTAGTGGAAAAACCTTAAAAAGTATTCTTAATGGAACAGGGATCAATGAATATTTTATCTATTAACATTAGAGGCACCATGAAACGTTATAAACGTAATTGGGTCAAAGAGTTGTGTTATAAAAATAATGTTCATTTCCTTGGAATTCAAGAATCAAAATTGACGCGTCTTGAGTTGTTTCGGCTTAAGAGTGTGTGGGGGAATTATTCGTTTTGATTACGCCTATGGTTAGAGGAAGGTCGGGAGGGATTATCTCCATTTGGGATCCGGCTATGTTTATTAAGACTAATATTTGGTGCGATGATCACTACGTTATTGTGCAAGGTAAATGGACAAACTCTGATGATATGTATTTTATGATCAATATATATATGGCCCTCATGACACTCACACTAAGGCAACTTTATGGAATTCGTTACGTATGTTCATTCAGACTCATAAAGGTAAGTTTATGCTATTTGTAGATCTTAACAAGGTAAGAGATGACTCTGAGCGTTATGGCTCTACCTTTTCCCGATTAGAAGCAGACTGTTTTAATTCCTTCATTGAAGTGACGTATCTCGTTGAAATGCCAATGGGTGGAAGGAGATTTACTTGGATGAATAAGTCAAGAACAAAAATGAGTAAACTTGATCGTTTATATTGTCAGAGTCTATTCTAAACGAGACTTAAGATTTGAAGGCTACGGTGTTGGAAAGGGGCAAGTATGATCATAACCCTATTTTCCTACATATTGAAAAATCACACTATGGTCTATACCCGTTTAAGTTATTTCATTTGTGGTTGAAGCGGCCTGATTTTGACCCTCTGATTAAAAAAGTCATAAAAGATTCGTCAACAATTACAACAACCCCGGGATCAAGACTCAAAAGTAGACTAAAGATTCTCAAAGAAAAGATTAACGAATGGTACCATTCCACCAAACACATAAAACAATCTCAAGACCTAGCTCGCAGAAACTGGTGCGAGTGGCCTTCTGTGCTACTCATTAATAATTAATCTGGGTTAAATAACAGAATTTGATGATGTTAGAGCCCCCTTCAATAATAGGTCCGTATAAACGAAATTGACCAAAAATTGGATATGAACATAGTGTCAAATTCGGATCGAGAAGAAAGGATAAATCTGATACAAGAATGAGGAGTTGGATCATATAGCTGGTTTGGACCTTGATCAAAAGGCTCATGCTCAGTGGGATGCGGAAGGTGACGAAAACACAAAATTTTTTCATGGATTGATTAATCAACAAAGACGAAAACAATTGGTGAAAGGAAATTATGGTTGACGGATTATGGTACTCAAATCCTTCTCATGTGAAACAATATTTCTTTAATTTCTATAAAGAAAAGTTTCAAGATCAGGTTTCTAACGTAAATTTCACTGATATTCCTCAAATCGTGCGTCTCTTCGCGATAATGATCGTCTCCATTTAGACAAAGATGCATCATTGGAGGAAATTAAGAATGCGGTATGGGATTGTGGTAGTAGTAAAGCTCCAGGCCCAGATGGATTCTCGTTTCTGTTTCTGAAGTCGTATTGGGATGTTTTGAAAGTTGATGTAGAGGAGTTTGTGTCAACCTTTCTTGCTTCAGGCCAAATGCCGGTGGGAGCTAATTCTGCTTTCATCACTCTTATCCCCAAGGCTCATAATCCTTTCCTCATTAATGATTATCGGCCTATATCCTTGATTGGCTTACAATACAAAATATTAGCTAAACTTCTTGCTAATCATCTAGCGGGAGCTATAGATAAAGTTGTAAGTCATGAACGGTCGGCGTTTATCTCAGGACGCCAAATTCTTAATGGTCCCCTTATGTTAAGTGAGCTAATTGATTGGTATAAAAAGAAAAACAAGAAGCTGATGATCTTTAAGGTGGACTTTGAGAAAGCATATGATTTTGTAAGTTGGACGTATCTTGATTATATTTTACTACATTTTGGTTTTAGTGAAAAATGGAGAGGATGGATTCGGGCATGCTTACATTCGGCCAGGACTTCTATTCTTGTAAATGGTTGTTCGACCAAAGAGTTCTCGATTAAGCGTGGTTTGAGACAAGGTGACACATTATCGCCGTTCTTATTTATCCTCGTTATGTAGGGTCTCCATGTAGCTATTAAAGATGCATCCCAATCCTGGTTGATTAAAGGAGTAAGCGTGGGGAACTAAAATTTCAAATTTTCTCATTTATTCTATGCCGACAACGTGGTTATGGTCTCGGATTGGAGTACAAATGACATGGATAATATTATTCGAGTCTTACATATTTTCCATCTAGCATCGGGGCTTAAAATCAATATTAATAAGTCTTATGTGTACGGTGTCGGAGTTTCCACGGAAGAAATTGAAACTATGGCTAGCTTGGCGGGATGCTCTCTGGGTGCTTTACCGTTTGATTACTTAGGTCTTCCAATTGGTATGTATATGAATAAGGTTTCGAGATGGAATATTTTGGTTGATCGGTTCAAAGCTAAACTCTCATCATGGAAATCTAATCTTTTATCGATTTGTGGTCGTCCAACGTTACTCAAAACGGTGTTGGGTAGTCTCGATATATATTACATGTCTATTTTTAAAGTTCCAGCGACAATTAATAAACTTTTAGAGAGTATTAGAGCTACATTTTTCTGGGGTGGTGATAATTTAAAAAAAAAAGGTGGCTTGGATAAAATGGGACCTCGTATTGGCATCCAAGGCTCATGGTGGTTTAGGTGTGGGTAGTTTAAAGTCGTTCAATTTAGCTCTTCTTCAAAAGTGGCGTTGGAGATTCTTGACTCAACCAAATGCCTTATGGGTGTCTTTAGTTAAAGCTATACATCGAGAAGACGGGGGATTAGACTCCGCTTATTGTGCTACGCAAGGTACATGGGCTAATGTGGTTGTTTCGTTTCATGATTTACACGTAAGTGATATTATTCCAAAGAGTACCATTTGGATAAAAGTAGGTTGTGGATCACAAGTTAGATTTTGGAAAGATGTTTGGATTGGAGACAATGCTTTGAATCATCGGTACAACAAATTATTAGGTTAGACGTTAATGAAGATTGTTATGCTAGGTAAAGATGTTTTTTCTATTGGAGAAACACGTAAACATATTGACAAGTGTATTCTTCCTATTATGGATTCAAGCACAAGATGGAACAAGTTTCTTCCAAGGAAGATTAATGTTTTTATGTGGAGATTATCTTTGGACCGCCTTCCTCACTGTTTCACTTTATCCATACGTGGTTTTGATATTGATTCAATTTTATGTCCAGTGTGTTTAGAGATGGCCGAAACTAAAGACCATATATGTTTTCTCTACATGCGAGCTTGTTGCTGATGTATGGAGGTTAGTTCTATTCTGGTGCGATATTTCTATTTCTAATCTGAGTTCCATTGCAGAATGGTTAGCGTGGATCAATGGTTTAGCGGGAGCCTCTGTTAAAAATGAGCGGATATACGTGATAGTTGCGACTACATCGTGGTATATTTGGAAGTTTCGAAATAATGTCATTTTTAACTCTCGGTCTATCAGGATAAGTGACATTTTTTATTACATACAATTGTATTCTTTTTCTTGGTTAAAATTTAGAGGGGCCAAAATGTTAAGTTGGCAAGATTGGTTACAAACTCCTTTGTAATTTTCTTCTAGTTTCTTGCTAGAAGTTGTGTTTTATATATTTCTTTTGTTGCTGTTCAAAAATAATAATTGAGTGTCAAGGTTAACTGGGACTGTTTTAGCCTTTAGGTGACAATTAGTGATAAATTTTGTATAAAATTACTTTATCGGTGTAAACTTTCTTTTTATTATTCGTAAAATAGTTAACTATATATTAATCATCAAAAACTATAAACCTGTTACAAGTCAATCATCTTTAGCTAAGGACATTCCCATAACAGCATTATGGTCAACAACTCAATTTTCAAAACCATAGTGATATGACCCAGCGAAGAAAAAAAAGTATCGTGATTAAACCCGTAAAATCCCACAAACCACAATCCCCAATTATGCAACTAACTCTAAAATTGTGCTGGACTCATACTTTAGGCTTTGAACTAGCTACCCAAGTTGCTCTCCAGATGCAAAATACTTCAGCACTTTTAATCTAAACAGTCCTTGTCATTACTATACATGACGTTTTTTGTTCACTTGGGTTACTCTACTCGGTAAGTGAACAAAAGAATATTAGATTAAGCTAAGTGACCAAACACGCTAACTATAATATCCTCTGTATGTGTTAACGTGTACTAGCCGGGTACCCACGCGTTGCGGCGGCGGGTACCCGTGTGATTATACCTTTTGGCGATAGCAAGGTTTTTCCGATGCATTACTTTTAAAGAAGGAAAAAAAAAGAATGTCCAACAGATATTATTAATTGGAAATTAGTTTGTTTTCTTACCTACACATTTAGTAACATAATAAAAAGCTTTTATAGCAGGGTGCCTACGCGATTATATGTTTTCATGATGCTAACTTAACACATGGCGATAACTTAATGGAACAACTTTACCGCACAATGTTGCTTTAAAAAATGGCATACTTGCATCACGATGCAACGACGATACGGAAACGATGGTCAACGATATAGCTATTCGTTTAGGACGTGTAATATTATATGTCGTTTAAACATACAAGGTGTTTTCAATTAGCGGTTTTAGCACCATATAGTGGTGTCTATATTGCTAAGTTGTGGTGGTAAATGGTGGTCATTTGCGTGGTCCAAAAAGGTGGTGTCAGAATTTATGACTACATAAAAGATTGGTTTCTAGATTCACTTAATGATTTGTAAATTTTATTTAGTGGTGTTTTAAAAAAGAAATATAGGATACGATGATTTATGCGTTATTATTTTATACTATGTGATATATTAAGTGTATTTTTTAAGTGAATGGTATTTTAATAACATTATTATTTTGTGGGTGTTTGAAAGATATAAATGATAAAATGATTTATGCATTATTGTTTTGTATTATTTGATATATTAATTGTACTTTTGAGTGATGGGGTATTTTAATTATATTATTAATGATTTGTAAATTTCATTAATGAGTGTTTTAATGAAAAAGAAAAATTAGATGATTTGTGTATTATTGTTTTGTACCAAGTGCTATATTAATTGTATTTTTCAGTGAGACTATTTTAATGATTTCATTAATTTTGACATTAATATACATGAATGTTACAAGTTAGATGATTTATGCATTATTGTTTTGTACCAAATGCTATATTAATTGTATTTTTGGTTACAAGTTTTGTGAGTTACTTTTATTAGAAATATTGTTTGTCTTAAAAATTTTAAGACTTCTATATTTAGAATGTCCTAAATACTTTATATAGACTAGCGGCGGCGAGTACCCTGCAATCTTATTTATTTGTGACAAAATGTTATGCAAAAATTAAGTATGACAGAAAAATAAGCATATGTGCAAACATAAAGATAAAAATAAAAATATCATTACAAATTGAGATATGACATTTTGCATAATTGATTTACTGATTGAATATGGGTTCAATTGTTAACAACTTTCATTTTATCCAAACAAGGATCATTAAACCTTCAACAATATCGGTATCACTTTATATATCCTATCTTGAACACAATATTTTATTCTAGTGCTTTTTTGTTTTTCGTTCTACACAGATATGTTCAAAAGATAAATGGAGCTGCACAACTTAAAAGTATATAACATTATAATTTCATTTGTATATCGATGTCAGATTGTTAGACATCACCGTCTAAGCGTTTTCTGATTTTGTTCTTCCCAATTCCCACTATCTTCTATAGACCTCATGTCACACTACGTACATAACAAACAAACAAAGTGATACTCCCTCCGTCCCATTTTTATTGTCCCATATTGTCTTTTTTAGTCTTTATTCTTCAACTTTGACCATAATTATTTTTGTTTGTGTTATATAATACTTGATGAAAAATATATGAATGTATTGGGTTTTAAATGTATTTTCATTTGGTATAACTTTCATCAAGTATTATATTACACAAATAAATGTATTAACGGTCAAAGTTGAACAAGAAAGATCGGTCAAAGTCAAAGTGGACAATAAAAATGGGACGGAGGGAGTATGTTGTTTCAGTTCATAAAAATAAATTACAAAATGCTTTTTACTCGTGTACTTATAAACTTTATTAATATTCAACTGTATTAACAAAGTCAAAAAGATGAAGTATATGTGCGTTACGTCCGCACCATAATTTCTCTTTAAGTTATGAACCCAATTTGTAAAGTCAAGTTTATTTATATAAAATTATAGAAGAAAAAAAAAGATAAATATTAATAATTGTTTAAAGTTCTATCTATTCTATATTGACAGATTTAGTCGGACAATATACATGTGCTCTTTACAAAACACAAAAGTATCCTTCTCATTTTAATGTTACACATATGTGCACACAAACATATATATTTCTAAAAACACACAACCACACATGGTAGGCAACCACACGCAGCATTACACGCATAAACAAATACAATCGGTACGGAGAAAGCTATCGAACCATCCGTTGATATGAGATCGATTTGAGATAATCACTCTCATAATAAATAATTAAACTAACAACGAAGAATTACTCTCAAAATAATTTTATTCATTTTTTTTCTTCACTTATTCTTTTCCATGTAACTTTAGTACACTTTAAATAGGAAACCAACTACAAAATGCATGTGCTAAACTTAAGGAAATAAACAAAATATAAGAACATGGCTACTGATAACTAAACATGCATGGAACAAACTTCTAATGGTGACTCCTAAGTTAATGCATGGTACTTCTAGTCTAACATGCAAATTAATTAACAAGATAATGGTCTTTTGCCTCTTGCACGTATCAGTCGTCCACTCCACCAAATGTCACCGGTAAAGTGCTCCATCAAACATCGCCAATCGAGGTGATCCCGGCTCCAACGAACAACATCCCATTTCGGTATAGCAAGTTTTCTAGCCTCATGCGGGTTTTTTCCCGTTCAAAATGCTTTCAACTGAAATGTCAAGCGTAAAAGTATCATTAGTATTTGAGAAAACAGAAACTTTTTTATGTTGATGTTGTATATTGTCGTTGAATTGGTTAGGAAAAAGCATTCTTACCTTTGAAACCCAACGGTGGGGTGTTACATATAGAGATACATATGGCATCATATTGGGTGAAAGAGATATGGCTGTAGTAAGTTCGCGGCATCATTTGTCTTGGTGGTCGACTCACGTTGGTATAGCCCATGTTTAGCTTATAAGATGAAATTTGTGCGTGTTTTTATTTGTCACGTGTACCAATAGGTTTTGGTGTGTGTTGCCATTATATATTGTTACAAGAAAGGGGCAAGATTGATATTGTGGGTGGCTAATGTTAAGGAAGCTAATTTCAAGGAAGCTAATAGTTGGGAGGGAAGCTAATGTTATGGAAAAATATGACATAGGTTTAAGTCGTTTAGTTTTTCATATTAAATTAGACGTTTCATATTTAATCACCTTGTAGTAAAAGCATAGACGTGTTCATTTTTTATATTTAAGCACATTGAATGAGTAAGTTTTACCATTGGCTATAATATAACATCATAAAGTCAGGGAACCAAATATTTGGACGTGTAAGTTTGATTAGTAAATGTCATTGTAGATTATACCATTTTGGTTATTTCTTTATTAGGAAATGTTTTTGGTCTTACAAAGTTTAAGATTACTTAATTTAGCAAGTCCCAAACCTTTTATAAAGTAGTATAGATAATTGTAATAACAGACGTTCAAAAAAAGATAATTGTAATAACATGTGGTACTTGCAAAACATGAACCTTTTATGACAGGTTTATTTTATAACCCCAAGCGCATTGAACATAAATGGTAACACTTGGGTTCCAAAACAAAGGGAAGACGGATGGATGGATGATAAGAGATCGATTAGAGATGATCAATCTCCCAAGAAGTAGATACGAGACGAGATGGATAAGGCCCTTTGAGCGGGTAAGACTCCAAGAAAACTAGAGAAAAACTAAGACTTTAATCAGTTTTCTTCTTCATTACAAGACATAAGGATTACATATAAATAGGACTAATAAGAAGCAGTTATCTAAGAACAATAACTAGTTGTACGTGACCCACTACTCTACTATTCTAAAAACTAAACACATGCATGCATGAGCTACCCTAAAAACATGGAACATCTTGACTACTTCTCTACCTTATAACTGTCAAATAACCACTTCTTTCAAAACTAAAAGATTGTTAGTGTTAACAATTTTCTAAGCTACATTTAATAATGAAACATGGGTGCGTATCAATGGAGATTCAAGTGTGGAAATTTAACTCAGCTTATGAAAAAATTCCTTTCTATTGATATGAAATTTACAAGTCATGAAGGACCTATGTTTGGCCTCATTATATGTGGCCTTGAATTCCGACCAGAGCGATACTTCAAAATTCATACAAAATACCTTATAATTCTATAGACCATCAGTTATTAGTACTCTTGTAATTTATATATGGTAGACTTTATTAACACTTTATGTTTTAACTTAAAGTTAGTTGCAAGTCTCGCAATCAATTTTATATTGTCCTTTTTCATATTTTATTCATTATATTGGCCATGTAATCATAACACTCTAACTTTCGTCAAGCCTATAATGTATCATGTCAAAATGAGTGTAAAGAGTAGAGTTTAATGTTCCGATAAAAATTTCGTTGAGTATGCAAGAAGAGTTTAGTAAACTTTTTCAATATAGAAAAAACAAACAAATTCAAATGTCATTTTTTATCATGATAAGCATCAATGAAATTTTTAATTATGCATAAATTGAGGGATGGTTTATGCACTGACGACTTTGATGTATTTTTTAATGAAGTCACGATGTATTTTTTTAATGAAGTTGTATTAAAGGCTTAATTTTATAAACAAACCTATGATCAATTAAATACAACACTAAAACTTTGAACATGTTTAGGGAAGAACTTGATTTTCTTGTAAATTCAAGTACAACAACAATTGAAACTTTTAGATAAAGTATGGGGTTGATCGAATAAATTCTAAAGAGGCTTGCCACTGGTGAACTTACTATTCTTCACAACTTTCATAAGATACAAAGCTTCTCAAGTTGCTAATTGTTTATCCCTTCATGAATCACTAAAGAAATATGATCTTTACAAATGACAAAAAAGTAATAATAAAACTAAAACTAAAACTATTTACATCTAATTATTGACACATGTAATGAATATTTAACATAAATATTGTGTAGCTAGGTGGCCAATATTCTAGTATTAATTTACTTATTAACAATTGGTTAAAGAGACATGTTCACATGTTATTGTATTTGCCGACTTTAATAGTTTCTTGCAATCATAAGCAACTTGTTGGAAATAAGTATTTTTTTTGCCAAAGTGTCTTTTTTTTTCCTTTCTTGACAGACAATATAATTTTATAACATTAAGACTAGTAAGATGCTAGGAATTACAGCAATCTCGATGAACAGAGATCACAACGACCCTCACAACTACAACAATCATAAACATGACTGATTAGATCAATCTAGTATAATATTTCTCAGAAGCAACACAAACGGTTAGGTTTGAGTCCCCGGATCGTTCCAAACGAAGGATGAATGGAGTTTGTAACTCGCATCGCGATAACATGATTTCGAATGGGGAAAAAGGGAGAATAATGGGTTTTATGCTAAAAATGATAATCATAAACTTAAAACAACACAAATAGGCATGTAAAATATTAAAACTAAGCATTTAAAATCTAAAACGCAATAGAAACCTAAAAACGCGCGCGCTCGGGGAAAACCAAAGCCTAAAATGTAAAATTTATGAAATAACGACCCTAGGAATATAAATCTAATTTTCCTAAATGCAAATGATAAAATAAGATTTTATAAAAAAGCGAAATAATTTTTTGACTTTTTAATTAATTATTATGAATTAAAAACTAGTTTTAAGAAAGTAAATGATTAAAAATATTAAAAATAATTGAAAAATACAAAACTTTTATAGAAATTACCTTGCACTAAACAAAACATGAGAAAAATACAAACTGTGAAAAATAAGCATTTGATAAGCAGAAATAAGCTAATTCAGTTTAAAAAGCTTATAAAGAGAAAATAGTTTAAGTGATTTAATTGTGCAAATCATAACGTGAAAAGACCCAAGGGCGCAGTGGTTAAGGTGTGCGTTTGTTGTGTCGCTTTTTGCTAATTTTTTTATTTTTGATTTTTCTCTTGAAACCACTTAATAATAAGCTAATCTAAGGAACTTTTTGCAAAACCAATTTATCAACAACACATAAATAAGCAGAATCAAACTAGAGAAACTGACATAACAGGAGTTAAAAGCTTAAACACTCAACTAGGGATGATAAAATTGATAAAGCTCAAACAAGAATAAGCTATAAGCTACTTATGCATCTCATTAGGCTAATGAAAACTAGGGGAAACATAAAAAAAGCTGGGGAATCTATGGGAATAAGCAGTGGCAGAAAGTTAAGGGAAAATGGGAAAATAAGCTAGTGCAAGTCTGATATATGAAGAGAAATAAAGGCTGTTTGGAGGAATAACCTAGGGGAAATATATAAGCTAATAAAGCTTAAAAACAACCTAAATTCTCTAAACTGTACCTAAAAATCCTATCCTAATAAGCTAATTTACTGAATCAAAACAATAAGCACTAATCAAACTTGATGTTGGGACACTAGCCTAAGGGGACTATTTGCAGCTTAATTGGGCTCCTAAATAAGCACTATTAATTCTAAAAGGGGAAAACAGCTAAAGCTCATATGATAAGCTATCTACATACCAAAAATCAAGCCATTTCATCAAAGGACTATATTGGCAGAAAGGGTGACAACATACAGAAGAAATAGGCATACTAGGGACTTTGAAGCTGAAAATTAAGCTATAGAGCTTAACAGAATAAGAACTACTCTAAAACTGGAACTACTACTCAATTGACATAAGAACTACTGAATGAACATATTTGCTACAGATTTGAAAGGACACAAATCTCAAAAACTCATTTAGACACAAAAACTTAGTTAGTGCCAAACACTTCTTTATACTTTCAAAAACATATTTTAAACATCTTAAACATAAAACTCAGATTATTTTAACTAGCAATGACTTGTAATGACTTAAAAAACTTAACTAAACATATTTTAACTGAAAATTAAGCTGAGATTATGATAGGATCAAAGTTTGACTTTAGTTTGACTTTCCTTGACGTTTTTGAATAAATTGAAATTAAAACAAGTTAAAGCAGATATAAGCTCACATAAGCTATGACAAGCTTACAAGAGCTTATCTAAACAGAAAGTGAAGCTTGCAAAGCAGTTTGAAACAGATTTAAAATTTGACAATAAATTCAAATGAAGAAAATAACTTGCATTAAAAGTGAGATTACAAAGTTGAGATTACACTGAAATTAAAGAACAATAATTAAACTAAAAACAGGAAATATAAATTGGTAACAACTCTTCTAAAAGCTCAGGATACTTGAATCTCTACCCTTGATTGCTGGGTTTGACTGGGAGATTTGTTTGCTTTGACCGGGTCATGAAATGGTATAAAAAAAACGGGTATGGGGTAATATACTAATATTACTTGAGGTGGGATTGGGTATGGGCCAATCTGAAATAAGGTATTAGTGAAATAGATTTGGGTAAATTGGACTTGTAATATCCGGATATGAATAAGCAAAATAGGATAGTTTTAAGGCTTAGGTAAATAATAAGGACCAATCATGTAAATTTCAAAGTTCAAGGACTTAAGTGTACATTAGGTAAAATGACAGTTGAAAAGGTAATTTGGGTAAAGTTGGGGTAAAATGCGATAAAATGGTATAATGAAGGGGTAAAAGGTAAAAATAGGTGAAATGGAGGGTGAGTTTTGTAATTTTTGATAAATTGAGGGTGTTTTGTGTAAATGTGGTAAAGGTGAGGGTGACAATGTTAAAAATTCCCAAACATGATCCTAGACTCCGTAAATTGATCTTTTGAGCATCAAAATCCATAAAACTGCTTCCTGGCCGCGGCTTTTGCTCTCTTCTCTTTCCCGTGCCCGGTTTTCTACTGTTTTGTCTTTTTTTTTGTTTGTTTTCTGATATTCGTACCTGCACATTCATAAACTCAAGAAACACACAAATATTGCATTAACGGCTCGTTTCCGGTTTATTTGAGTTAGTTTTGATAAAGAAAATGTATATGTTTTCACATATACCAACCTCACTAGACTACATCAAAGACAACCGCCTTCAAACTCTAGCACAACACCAAACCACTTAAGATTATCACCCGATTTGGAAGCATTTAGATGGGTTAAAACCCCGACCATGACCTTGACACTGGAATATACTTGTTAAAATCTCAAACAAAAAGTTTCAACCACGCAAACAAATCGAGTGGTGGCACAGTGATATGTAAAATCCGTTGACGAAGAAGAAACCTCATTGTAGAACCATCACACGTCAAAACTACCTGACCTTTGCTCACCTGACCCAACACCTTGGCCTCTTGGAACTACATCACCTAACCACTTAAGGGCCAATGTTATGTTATAATTAAGTGTAGGCCTAGTAATTCATGAAAATGAAATATTTACAGCCAAATATCACTATAAGATCTCATACACTTGCATACTTGTGGGATTCAGCTCACGTTGATGATTCATTTTAACTTTTTAACCAAGCTTGATGTTGCACCCAAAAAGAAATCCTTCATTTACGGATTAGTTACAAGCAATTATCATAAACATTATACAATTACACTAGACAAATTTAACCTTCTAAGAGACATCTTATGATTCATCATGAGAGAGGTTGGGGTTCAAATCATAGCAACTTCAACCTCCTAGGGCGACCATCTCTAAGAGAAAAAATCCATATTTCTTAGTAATAGTAGTGGTTTAGTTCTATAGGTTTGCAAGGTTAGTAAAGTCTTAGGTTTCAGTTTGGGTTTATTTTGTTAATAAAAAAAGTCAAAGACTATTCCAAAAAAGAATTATTATCTGATGACAAATTAGTATGCCTTGAGTTTTAAAGCATATTCTAATTGGCTAACTTGTATAGACATCCACTGCGATTACCAAATAAAAAACGAAACCAGCTAAAATTGTGTGTGAACTTACATTGTTTATAGTAATTTTTTTTTATAATAACATGCCAACTAACAATTTTCATTTAAATAATTATCTCTCTTAAATAAAAGTCTTATAATGTTGGTGACCCAAAAAAATAAAAGTCAACTTGCAATAACGTGTCTTAATAACTAAAGATGTCTTAATAATTTATTTTAATTTTTATACTCGACTTATATCATATAAAACATGTTGGTTTGAGCATCATCTACCTCATCATCTAACATAGATGTATAACTATGTTATGCATTCATGTTTAGTAGAATGATTAATCTTTCCAACCTAGCCGCACAACATTAATAACCACAATGATTTATTTTATAGTACGGTGTTTGATACATCCATACAGTATAAAAAGGGAAAACTCCAAAGCCTCAATCCATATATATATGTGATCATTTCCTTATCTTAAACTTTTCACATAGATTTTTTTTAAAGAAGGATTACATGAGATTCGCTTCATAAAAAAGGTAAATAGATATCATTTTATACATAATAGTAAATATAATGAGTATAGAGAATAAGTTAAAATTCTATTTTTTTTCATTAGATGCCTTGTATCGTCATATTTATTGAACTAGAAATATTGATGAATCCAAATATAGAACTAGTAAATCAACTTTTCTTTAGCTATTTTATTCGTCATGTACAAAGAGCTTCCAAACATGTTCGACCAAATCTGAATGAAGTGATGATGTACTAAACAATCTTGACATACGTCGTCCTTTGAAGGTAATCTTGAAATTGTTGAATATGTCATTGTGTTACTGGTGTGATAATGCACTCTCATTTTTTATAGCATGAATGTGATGGAACGTTAAATCAAGGGTAAGTTACAATGAATGCAAATGCTTATAGTCACATAGTTTCTATCTAAAGATGGAGTTGTTTCATAGGCTACAACGCGCTTTTGTAATGCAATTACATTTGGTCTTATTAGAGTTAAAATGAACTCTATTAGCTTAGAAAGTTCATGTGTACTTCAATACATGTACACATGGGTTCATATTGCTCATTTTACTTAGGTTATCTTTACCATGGAGTGATACCAATGATTCGGATTCATACAAAATACCTCATAATTCTTAATAGCATTAATTACTAGTACTCTTGTAATTTATCTATGGTAGATTTTATTAACCTTTTATGTTTAACTTAAAGCTAGTTGCAAGTCTGGCAATCAATTTCATATTGTCCTTTATCATATTTTATTCATTATATCAGCCATGTAATCAAAATAATCTTAGTTTGGTCAAGCATATAATTTTTTGGGTCAAAGTGAGTGTAAAGAGAGGCGTTCAATGTTGGGATAGATCTTTCTTTGAGTATGCACAAAGATTTTAGTAAAATCTTTCAACATAGAAGAAAAAAAGAATTATAAATGTCATGCGATACGTGTAAGATCTTTGGTCATACTCTTGTTGATTGTCCAAAATCTGTTTTACCCCCTATTTCGCTTACTAAGAGTGTTAATGATGGTTTCTAAACTGTCAACAAGAAGAAGAAGGGTAAGAAAGGTGGTCCAAATTCTTCGGGTCAAGGAGGGTTTACGAAAGCTATTGTGGGTAAGAAGTTACAATATCAACCCAAAAAGCCTCCTGCTGCTGAACCTAAGCAAATCGATGTCACTAAGAAAAAGGCTGCTGATGTGCTAAGTACGAGTGGAACGAAGGTTGCTACATTCAATAAATTTGATGCCCTTATTGTGGATGATACTGATGACTTTGGTATTCCTACTAAGGAAGTGAATAAGGATGTGGAAGTTGGTAGTAGAATGGAAGAAAAGAAGAATGAGTCTCCAAAGACTAGTAAAACATTGCATGAACCGCTTGTGAGTGATTCAATGAAAGCTAACGAGGTAGGTCCTATCTCTATTCTTGAGAAAATTGGGGAGTTTGAAAAGCTTCTTATTTATGGGAAAGCTACTCTTGTGGATGATGATGGTAATCCTATTAATAAGGTTGATTATCCGGGTGATAAAAAGGATTTTTCCGTCTTCTTCTTCTACTAAGAGGGTTAACCCATTCTCTAAGGTAGGAGAGATTGTTGATTCTGAAAATGATGAAGAGGAGGTTGTGAACACTTTTGATGAGTCAATGAACCTATTTGGTGGTGGTCATGATCGTGAAGATGATTATGATGACTATGCGGATCAGGTCTACGATCTTCCAAGGAATTTGGATGCTTTTTATAACACATATGGTATCAAGCTCCAAGGCCTTGGTAGGAAGTAATTTTGTTTTCATAGGAGTCTAATATTATCTTTGAAGTAGTGGTTTATTTTCTTGTTTAGAGGATACGAAGTATCTTGTTATATAAGCTTTCCTCCTATTTAACGGTTTGAGATATGGGAGTCACCCATATCCTTTGTACTTAAACGTTTTTTGAAGTAATATATTTACCAGATCTTTGACCTTTTACCAAAAAAAAAAAGATATTCTCTAACATGTTTAGGGAAGAACTTGATTTTATTGTAAATTCAAGCACATCAACAATTGAAACTTTTAGATAAATAATGGGGTTTATCAAATAAATTCTAAAAAGTCATGCCACTGAAATTATTAATCTTCACATAGTTCATAAAATACAAAGCTTCTCATGACGCTAATTATTTATCCCTTCATTAATCACTAAAGAACTATTAAAAACTTTACAAATGACAAAAAAAAATGAGAGAGAGAGAGAGAGAGAGAGAGAGAGAGAGAGAGAGAGAGAGAGAGAGTGGCATCTAATTATTATCACATTCGATGACTACTCAATATAGATATCGTGTAGCTAGCTAGCCAATATTCTAGTAATAATTTAGTTATTAACAATTTAATATAAAAGACATGTTCAAATGTTACTTTTTCCGTTTCTTACAATCATAAGCAACCCATTGAAAAGAAGACATTTTAGGTATTGTTCTATTGTAATTAACTACATGTCTAGTAATTCATGGATATGAAATATTTACAGCCAAATCTCACTATAAGATCTTGTACACTAGTATTCTTGTGGGATTCAATTTGCGTTGATGTTTCATTTCTAAGTTTTTAACCAAGATTGGTGTTTTTCAAAAAAAGAAATTCTTCATTTATGGATTAGTTACATGCAATTATTATAAACATTGTACAATTACACTAAACAACTTTTACCTTATAAGTGACATCTTGTGATTCATCATGAGAGGTTATGTGTTCAAATCACAACAACTTCAACCTCCAAGGGCGACCGTCTCAAATGAAACAATCCATATTTTTAAGTAATGGTAGTTGTTTGGTTCTACAGGTTTGCATGGTTAGTGAAGCCTCGGGTTTTGGTTTGGGTTTGTTTCATTAAAAAAATAAAAATCAAAGACTGTTTCAAAAGTAATTATTATCTCATGACATATTGGTATGACTTGAGTTTTAAAGCATATTCTAATTGGCTATTCACTCGTATAGGCAACCACTGCGATTACCAAATAAAAAACAAAGTCAACTAAGATTGTGTGAACTTACATTGTTTATGGTTATTTTTGTTTAATAATGTACCAACTAACAATTTTTATTTAAACAATTGTCACTCTTAAATAAAACTCCTAAAATGCTAGTGACTAAAAAAAATACTCAACTTGCAATAACGTGTCTTTATAACAAAAGAATTCCTAATAATTTATTTTAATTTATACTATACGTATATCATTTAAAGCATTTTGGTTTTAGCATCATCTACCTCATCATCTAACAATACATGTATAACTATGCTATGCATTCATGTTTAGTAGGATGATTAATCTTTCCACCCTAGTTGCACAACATTGATAACTACATAGATTAGTTTCGATAGTATTGTGTTTCACATTCATATAGTATAAAAAGGGAAATTCCAAAGCCTCAATATATAGATATGTGAACATTTCCATAATCTAAAATTTTCTCACATAGATTTTATTATATTCAAAGAAGGTTATGAGATTTTCATAATAAATGGTGAATAGATATAATTTTGTGTATTGTAGTAAATATAAATTGTAAATAGTGTAGAAAACTAGAAGGGGTTTGAATAGTTTACCGATTAAAAACTTTGTTTTGAAACTTATTGAAAGATCAATTGATATTGATCTTAGATATGTTAGTGAAATATGCAAACAATATATAAAGAGTAGATAAGGAAAGAAACAATCAAACCACAACAAGTTGTTTATAGTGGTTCGGTCTACAAGGACTCTTTTTCCTTGCCCTACTCCACTCCCAGAGTCTCACACTCGAGAGTTTAATTTCACTAGTCAAAAAGCTCCTTTCACCGGCGGATAAAACCTTTACACTTCGCTTACACACTATTTCTGACACTAAGCTAAATGTCGAGTTCTTTTCAAGGGTACAACCACTCCCACACACAATGTATTTTAAGGACTAAAATACTAACCACTCACACTCACAAGATTATAATGGTTTGGTACAACAATGAAGTATGAATCAACACAAGATCATACAACAACAAACAAACAAGACTTCCAACTTCTCGTTGAAGCTTGAATGTGCCTTGATCGTCTTTGCTACAAAAGAGATCACTAATATGATATGAAACTGAGTTAAAAAGGTTAGAGAGAAGGAATGAATGAGAGAATGATAGAAAGGGATGAAAAACTACTTGGTTTAGCTTTGCTATTTATAGCCTAAAACATTAGCAAGCACCACGGACTACGGAACCCTTGAAAGAGTTCCGCCCGTGTTAACATTTGGTGCCGCCAAGGTCTGACAACAAGATCTCAAAATCTTACCAAAGTCAACCATATTTATGCAAGATTCTGTAAGATATGCGGGGCCTAAATCTACACAAAGTATCTAGTGAAATCTTCCAAGGATTTCAATGATGCATCACATGATGTCATGTGTTTGTTTTTTTATTTTTAGAAATATGTAAATACATATGTAATGTTTAGTTTTTAAGAAACTAAAACATTTTAAAAACTGCTATCATACATTATGGTTTAGAGTTATATCAAGATATGATTAATCACAATATAAATACTTGAGTGATGAAGATATTATTTGAAAAAGCTTGTTTTAATATCTATTAAACTTGACAAGCTTTAAGCTTTATAAAATTAAATTTACTTTTGTCATTAACAAAACTTAGGTAAAGATAAAAAAATATAAATAACGTTTAATGACGATATTTGTATTAACAAATAGAATAAGTTAGCATGCTATTGTTTTCATTGGATGCCTTGTATCATTATAATTATTAATGTTAGTCTTATTTTATGGTCTAGTTATTCTAATTTGACACCGTAGACTTTGATTATCATATATCATGGTCTATCATGCTTTAATTAATGTATCACTATTACAAATTCACAACATCCACTATGGTAAACCTATCAAAAGGTTTATAAAAAAGCCACTTGAAATAATGTCAATGATTCAAAAAGCTTTTTATATCATGAGCCTATTCCGACTATGGATAAAGCTTTTGAGGTTTATAAATTGTTCAAACACAAATTAATGTTATTAAAAGAAATTAATATTGATGAATCCAATTATTGAACTAGTAAATCAACTTTTATTTAGCTTTTTTATACGTCGTGTTCAAAGCGCTTACATAAATGTTTGACCGGATCTGAATGAAGTTGATGACGTACTTATTGATCATGTACTTCTGTCATACGTTGAAGGTACTAAACGATCATGTACTTCTTTCGTTGAGTAAGCAAGAAGAGTTCAGTAAACTCTTTCAACATAAAAGAAACAAAGAATTTTAAATGTCATGTTTTATCATGACAAGCATCTATGAAGTTTTAATTATGATAAATTAACAGATGATCTCTGCACTGACGACTTTGGTATATTTTTTTAATAAAGTCATGATAAACACCAATTAGGATTATATACAAGTCTACGATCAATTAAATACAATGTTGAAAGTTTCAACATGTTTAGGGAGCAACTTGATATTCTTGTAAATTCACGTACATCAATAATTAAAACTTTTAGATAAATTATGGGGTTGATAAAATTAATTCTAAAGAAGCTTACCAGTGCTGAAGTTATTATTCTACACAAATTTCGTAAGATGCAAAGTTTCTCAAGATGCTAATTATTTATCCCTTCATGAATTACTAAAGAACTATTAAGAACTTTGCAAATGACATAAAAAAAAGATTTGCATCTAATTATTGACACTTGCGATGACTATTTAATATAAATATGGTGTAGCTAGTTGATGAATATTCCAACATTAATTTAGTTTATAACAATTTATTTAAAAGATATGTACATGTTATTGTATTTTCTGACTTTTTCTGTTTCTTACAATTAAAAGCAACTCACTGAAAAGAAAACTTTTTAGCAACTATTCTATTGTAATCAACTACATGTCTAATAATTCATGGAAGTGAAAGATTTACAGCTAAATCTCACTATAAGATCTTCTACCCTTGTATTCTTGTGGAATTCAATTCACGTTGATGTTTCATCTCAAGTTTTTAACCAAGATTGGTGTTTTGCCCAAAAGGAAATCCTTCATTTATGGATTAGTTACATGCAATTATTTGAAACATTGTACATTTATGCTAAACAACTTTTATCTTATAAGTGGTATGTTGTGATACATCATGAGAGATTATGGGTTCAAATCACGACAACTTCAACCTCCAAGGTCAACCATCTCATGCGAAACAATCCATATTTTTTAGTAATAGTAGTAGTTTAGTTCTATAGGTTTACAGGGTTAGTGAAGCCTCAGATTTTGGCTTAAGTTTTTTTCCGTTAATAAAATAAAAATCAAGGACTATTTCAAAAAAATTATTATTATCTCATGACTAATTGGTATAACTTAGAGTTTTAAAGTATATTGGAACATTGTTTATTATGCAACAGATAAATTTGTCTAACAATCTATGTTTTAACTTGATTAGAAATCAGGATTTCTTCAGACGACTAAGTTTTCTTTAAACTTAATCGTAAATGGATATGTATATGGAAGATGGAAAATTAAACGAATACGGATGTAGATACGGCTTCACCCGATCCATATAATGATCCACTGCCATCCCTAGTTCTAATGTAACGTACTGTAATGTATGGAAATGAAAGATTCACAACCAAATCTCAATTTGGGTTAATATACAAAAAAGTTACTAAACTTTCAAAAATATTTGTCCTAAGTCACTAATGTTTATCTTCTGTCATCTAGGTTACTATACTTTACGTAACCAGTTATCTTGGATACCAATAGCGAGACGACCTACTGTTGCCGGTTAAATGCTGACGTGTATACACACCGATGTTTCATTCCTGACATCTAAGGTACTAAACTTTGTGAAATATTTGTCCTAAGTCACTAATGTTTCATTCTTGTCATCTAAGGTACTAAACTTTGCGAAAAATTTGTCCTAAGTCACGAGTTGTGGCACATGTTACTGAACCTTTAAAATTAGACGTTTTATACGATTTTATACACCTTTTATACGTTTTTATTCATTTTCATTCGTTTTTATCGTTTTATTTTTTACGTGTCCGTTTTTATCGATTTTGTCCCATTTTTCACGTCCGTTTTATATGTTTTATGTTTTCATCCGTTTTATACGTTTTGTCCGTTTTATATGGTTTTATACATTATTTATACGTTTTTTTTCGTTTTCATCCGTTTTTATTTGTTTTCATCAGTTTTATACGTTTTTTCTTACGTTTTCGCCTATTTTCTTATGTTTTCAAACATAAAAAAGGGACGAAAACGAATGAAACATAGAAAAACGGGCAAAAACATAAGAAAAATGGACGAAAACGTAAAAAAAAGACGAAAACGTATAAAAACGGATGAAAAAGAATAAAAACGTATGAAAACGAAAAAAAACGTATAAAAAATGTACAAAACCATATAAAAACGGACAAAAACGTATAAAAACGGATGTGAAACATAAAAACGTATAAAAACGGACGTAAAAAATAGGACAAAAACGGACGAAAACGTATAAAATCGGACAAAAGCGTAAAAAAACAAACAAAAACGTATAAAAACGAATAAAAATGAATTAAAACATATAAAAGGTGTATAAAATCATATAAAACGTAAAATTTTAAAGGTTCAGTAACATGTGCCACAACTCGTGACTTAGGACAAATTTTTCATTAGTGACTTAGGACAAATTTTTAGCAAAGTTTAGTACCTTATATGACAGGAATGAAACATTAGTGACTTAAGACAAATTTTTCGCAAAGTTTAGTGACTTGTTTGTATAGGTTTAGTAATGTATGTGCCACAACCGGTTACGAATCCTTCGAGTGACTAGGGTGACACTTATAAAAAGGTTTAGTAACATATGTGAAAAACCCGTGAAGTATAGTGACCTAGATGACAGAATACAAACATTGGTGACTTAGGACAAATTTTTTTGAAAGTTTAGTAACATTTTTGTATATTAACCCATCTCAATTTCGTTAAAGTTGATGTTTCAACTGAACAATAACCAATTTTTGTCAAAAAGAATTCCTTGATCATTTCATAAATATCTATTAAATATCAATACAGTAGTTTTATAGTTTGATAATCATAATAAAATGTGAATTATTTAACTAGACAACTACTCTCTAATCACTAATTAAGGGGTAGGTGAGCAACAAAAGCTTGGGGTTCTCTAATTAAAGAAAATATTGAGTTCAGATATGAAAATTTTGATTTCCTGAGACCACTCATAAACAATACCCTACCCATATATGTATGATTTTAGAACAATAGAATACAAAGTCAACTAAACATGCCCGCCATGTCATGTGTAGGTTGTTGAAACATGCGCCGTATAGTAACAAAAGCTTGCTTATATTGTTAATCCGAGTGACCCTTTTTGTTATTCCATGTTACTCATTAAAAAAAAGGCTAATGATTTGTACATTCATTTTTTTTATTCGCACACTCCACTTTTTGCTATACAAAATTGTACAGTTGTTATATGCTGCATTTTCAGTTTGTACACTGTAGTGTGTAAGAATAAAAAAAATGAGTGTACGAATCAACACTCTTAAAAAAATGTTATATTCAAATTGTGGGTAACATGTTACTCATCAATATCTCGAATATGGACAGGCACTACCATTTAAAACAAAAAAAAAAAAATGTGAACTTTCATTTAAATAATATTCATTCTTAAATTGAATTCTAATAACATATCTTACCAAAATCTTTAGTCATGTTTGGGTTAATTTCTTCACGTAGGTGGCTTGAAGGATCCGCATCACGTCACCTCAAACAAAACGGCTATTTGTTAATTGTGTCAAGAATTTCAACCCTAATCCACTCATGTTTAACATGTATGAAACGTTTATAACCCGTGTAACATGTTTAACTAAATATCTTAAGCGGATTGATATATAGGTCGAGAGGTTAATGTTACAATCAGTTTATGTACTGATATTATATGCTGATTAAATTGATAAAAACATATATGAACCACGTATAAACTTCCAAAAATCTTTAGTAAAAATCATAAATCCAATTAATAAGGGTACAATAAAGCTATATATTTACGACTTCTGCAAATTATATGTACGTTTAAGTATTTTTTTTTCTTTTAATGATTTATGTAATTAAACGTGTTGGCGGGTTGACATATCTAACACTTAACTAACTCAAACATCAGACGCGTTGACATGCCTTTAACCCATGCCTCTTTATTCAATGTAAATTTAGGGTCATGTTTCATGAAGTGTAAGAAATTGCCGCCAATAACTAAACGAATTTAAAGTCAACTTGCAATAGTGTACTTAGTAGCTTGAAGTATCAATAAAAATTGAAAATTCCCGTAAGCCCATAAGTAATAATGACATAACATTTACGTTAAAAAGTAGTTCAGGCCATAAAATAGCAACGGACTCTATTTAAAGTTTCCTTTTCGTACGTAAACTGCATAATATATCATTAATTGTCACAAAATTTATAAAGTGTTAAAATTTGCACATTATAATGGGTTGTCATACAAGAAAAACACATACACGTTTCACTATTGTTAACCTGACAACACATCAAAATGTGCGTATCATAACACTTTATAATTTATTACATTTAATGATACTTTTTGAAGTTTACGATCAAAATGTTTGAATCGCCATACGCCGGTGAAACTCAGGCCACATCAATCTCTTTTGAGTGTCAATTTACCCTTCTCCAACAGCCTAACCCAAGGCAATAAGGAGCATATGATCTAGTAACCTTTACCCATGAGTTGTATTTAATAAATGATTTATTTTCTCAAACCCTCATCGAATGGTGAAATAAATGTTTACCGTAAAGGAGTGATATACCTAATGCAATATGGTGGTATTTACTTGCAAACAAGATTTGTAATCACCTAATAAAAATCAAAGTCAACTAAAATTGTGTGTGTGAACTTACAATAGTTAATGATTATTTTTTAACAATAACGTGCCAACTTACAATTGTTAGGATGGCTTAGCTTGCATTTATATAATTTTCCTTCTTAAATCAAACTATACTAAACTTGCTTATAAGAAATGAAAAGTCAACTTGCAATAATGTTTTTTAATAACTTAAAGCCGTTTTTATAATTTATTATTAATTTTTATACTATAGACTATCATTCAAAACAATGACGATTTGAACATTATCTACCTCGTCATTTACCTACACATGTTTTACTACGTTATACATGTTAAGTAGGAGGGTCAATTCTTTCACCACATTTACACAACATTAGTAAACACAACGATTAACTTTGTTAATATATAATGAAATCCCAAAGCCTCAACAAAATATATGAGGTAATGATAATGTCATATTCTTAATCTATACCTTCATAACTTGGATTGTATTGTATTGAAAGAAGGTTTACATGGTTTTTGTTTTCTTTAGTATTGGAAAAAGGCAAAAACAATTAATGCTTCATATATAATCAGTGGTAAGTACATATCATTTTATACATCATAGCAAATATAAATAAAAAATTGAATAAGTTAACGTGAAATTGTCTTCATTGGATGCCTTGAATCATAATCTATAAAAATATTAACCTTGTTTTATGGTCTTATTATATCATTTAGTAATAGTTGACTATGATTGCTATATATCAAGGTCGATCATGTTGTTAATGTATCACATTTTGCAAGTAGACTAGATGTGACAAAACTAACATGTTAATTTTTTATTACCACCATCTCTCACATGATTTACTTAAATAATTCTTCTGATAGATAGTTTATGAAAACAAAAGTTGTATCCAATGACAAATAGGTAAATCTCAGTTTTGACAAATTTGTATCATATGACAAACATGTAGTAGCATAAAAGTTTTACAAACTTGTAGCTTTAATAATTAAGTAAACAACACATAGATTAACATGTTTCGTTGTAGCTTGGACTTTTTGGCTTTTCAACAAGTTAAAGTGTTGTAGGAATGAGAGAAAGAGAAACTCAAAGACAACGTAATTTAAATAACAACTTGATTACATGTAAACCTCGGCAATATAACTCATTCGGGTATTAAAAGAAGTATTTTTTTTTGGACGGCAAAAAGATACTCCCTCCGTCCCATTTTTATTGTCCAGTTTGACTTTGACCGGTCTTTCTTGTTCAACTTTGACCATTAATATATTTATTTGTGTTATATAATACTTGATGAAAATTATACCAATGAAAAATACATTTAAAACCGAATACATTCATATATTTTTCATCAAGTATTATATAACATAAACAAAAATAATTATGATCAAAGTTGAAGAAAAAAGACTAAAAAAGTCAATAGGGGACAATAATTTGGGGACGGAGGGAGTATATATATATAAAAGAAAAAGCTTCCGGCAAGAAGCTAGAAAAAATTACAAAGGTTTTTTTAGCCATTCATGCCAAGCTAAACAATTAGAACTTCTACTATTTAACCAGAAAAAAACCGAATACTATCATAAATGTCACACTTCCTCAGGTATTAAAAGAAATTGGTGTTTGATTTTAGTATCAATGGTTGTTATGGATATAGAATTGTAATAAAAATATATGTAAACAAATTAACAGGAGTTTTGATATATCCTCCTACTATTTCCTCCTACAAATCTTACTACACACAACAATATTATATAGCCTTCTTTCACTTATTCTCTCTCTGCATCTAAACCGTCAATTTTGACAAGTGTCATCATTCTGTGAGTAGACACATTTGTAGAAGGCTTTTGTATGAATATTTAGCATTTATCAATTAACAGCCATAGAAAAAATTGTAGATCTACTAATTGGATAAAAAAATGACGGTTGGTGGATGTTGCCTCTATATAGATTATCGTATGTAAAAAATCATGAGGAAATAACTGATGGTTGTGGTTGTTCAGATTAAATGTCTATGGAATTTTTGATGAATGGGACATGTATTGGCGAGTTTCTGTGCATCTTACAAGAAGTTGTGATGGATGCTCAATTGTACTCACAATATCAACAAATGATGTAAATATAAATTAGCATCTAATGACATATGAATTTTTTATTTTATTTTTTTTAGAAAGGCAATAATTTTATTAAAACAAACTAGCAAGAAGCTAGAAAGTACATCGATGAAACACTTGACCAACACGACCCTAAAATAAACATCATGAAAACCAAACAATCAAAAGAATAAACTCCACCATCTCAACCCGAAAACGCTAACCACTCAAGGGCAATCACCCTGTAAGAAGTATGGAACAAATGGAAACCAAACACGACCACATCCACGACCCTTGTACAAAACTCACCGAAATATCAAACAAACCAATTTGAACCACACTCTCGAAATGGGGTGGTGGCATGGCGAGATGCAGAAAGAAATGATGGAGAAATACCTTCAATTATTCAGAAACCACAAGTTCAAATAATACCCGTGAACCTTGCTAGACCTCATCCATACAACGAACCATAAACACAAACCATGACCAACTTCACTACCCAAATCACGACCTCACCCGAATACAACAAACCCGAACATCAAACCATTGCCCGAGACATCACCATCACCACGACCTTACATCCACCACAACCTCACCATCCCACGACTTCACAACCCCCACGACCTCACACCCACCACGCCCTCACAACCCCTACAACCTCACAACCACCACAACCTCACCATCCCACAACCTCACAACCCCACGACCTCACACCCACCACGCCCTCACAACCCCCACGACCTCACATCCACCACGACCTCACAACCACCACGACCTCACCATCATCACAACCTCACCATCATCTCGACCTCAAAACCATCACGACCTCACAACCACCACGACCTCACAACCCCACGACCTCACAAACACCACGACCTTTTTTTGGGTAAAGGGGAGTAATCCTGCACCCTGGTAAATATATTAACCAAAAAAACGTTTAAGTACAATGGATAAGAGTGAAATCCCATATCTCAGCCCGTTACATAGGCATAAAGCTTACATAACAAGATACTTCCTATTTTCTAAACAAGAAAACAAACCACTACTCAAATGATAACATAGGACATAACGAAAGAAAATTACTTCCTAGGTCCTTGAAGCTTGGTGCCATACATGGCATTAAAGGCATCCAAATTCCCTGGAAGATCAGAAACTTGCTTCGCATAGTCATCGTAGTCATAGTCATCATACTCATCTTCAAACTCTTGGCCACCACCGAATAGATTAACAGATTCATCAAATGGGTTAACAACCACCTCATCTTCAGAATCAGACACCACGATATCTCCCACTTTAGAAAAAGGGTTAACTCTCTTAGAAGAAGAGGCTGGCGGAATACAAGAATCACTAGTTTCAGGAGCCACACCCGGCTCCATCTCTTTCAAATCACTCACAAGGGGTTCTTGTGATGCAGTACCTGTCTTAGTAGACTTATCTTCATTAACTTCCATTTTACGACCAGAATCCACATCCATGTTGGTGTCATTTGAAGGAATACCAAAAGCATCCGTATATTCCATATTAAGAGCATCAAACCGATTAGATGTAGAGATCTTCGTTCCACTCGAACTAGCCACAACAGAAGCATTCTTCTTAGTGACTTCCACTTTCTTAGGTTCAGGAGGATTCTTTTTGGGTTGATATTGAAACTTACCCACAACAGTTTAGTAAACCCTCCTTGACCAGGAATAGTAGAACCACCTTGATTTCCCTTCTTCTTATTATTGACCATCTTGAAACCATCATTAACACGCTTAGTAGGCGAAAGCAGAGGTTCAACAACTTTAGGACATTCAATAAGAGTATGACCAAAAATCTTACATTTATCACAATGAGGTGGTTTCCACTCGTATTCAACCCGTATCTTCTCAATAGTCGAACCCGACCCATCAAGTAACGGTATCTCAACAGTAAGGCTGTCCCTAAGCACCTCATCCGACTTCACTTCAATCATGCATCTAGCAAAACTACTACGGCCCCACGAATCCTTGCACATTTGGCTAGTAAAAGCATCTAACCTTTTGGGCGTGCCTATCAATGTGGCAAGGAGACAAACACCATGACCTTACAAACACCAATACCTCGCCATCATTACGACCTCAAAACCACCACGACCTCACCATCATCTCGACCTCAAAAGCACCACGACCTCACCATCACCACAACCTCACACCCACCACGACCTCACAACCACCACGACCTCACAAACACTACGACCTCACAAACAACAATACCTCACCATCATCACGACCTCAAAACCACCACGACTTCACCATCATCACGACCTCACACCCACCACGACCTCACCAACACCATTACCTCACCATCATACGACATCACCACGACTTCACCATCATATGACATATGAAATGACTAATTAATGAAATTATTCTACTGCTAGTTGGAAGCTTTTACTAGATCTACATTTACTAATAGCTTAGGGGGTTTTGCATATATATCCTCTCGAATATGCAAAATTGCATATATATCTAAAGCATGCATAAAAACCATTGTACTATGTGCATAAAAAACTTGTACAAAGGATATATATGCAATTATTCACTTTGAGAGGGATATATATGCATTTTTGCCTATAAAGAATTTGATTACATGTTCTTATGTTTCTTTTGACTTTTTCTCTTTCTTACAAGAGTATTGCTATATCCTCCCACTCTTTGTACCTACTTATCCTACTACCCACATGAAAATATAACACATGTATTCCACTTATTATCTCACTTCATCTCAACCGTCAGTTTTTCCATATGTGAGGATTCTGAAAGTAGGATAATAAGTAAGAATGTTTAGTAGGAAGAAATATCATTTCTCTTCTTACAATCATAAACAACGCATCCTATCGTTGAATAAAAAATGACTTTTTGGTTAGTGTTTTGTTGTATTTAAGTGAAAATCCCATACGATATGAAAATTAGAGGTGTACACCCATATTCTGTTTACGTTGATGTTGCAATTTCAATAAAAATCTAGTTTTTTTTTACCTAAAAGAATTTCTTAATTATTTTACGATATTCTAGTAATAAATTACCTTTCGGAATTAGTTATAGTTTACTACTACAAAAATATGATAGAAGCATGTTCGACTTTTTTGGTTAGTGTTTTGTTGTATTCAAGTGAAAATCACGTACACTATTCACTACGATTAATAAATAAAAATGTCAACTAAACTTGTGTGTAACCTCAATAATTTATGGTTATTTTTGTATAATAATGTGTCAACTTTATTGTAAAATATTATGGGCTTATGGGCTTATGTCTATTCATCCTAATCTTGATTAACAAGTCAGGGTTTTCCTATACTTTATAAATACCTCCTATTGTAACATTATGAACACATCTCAATAATAAGAATTCTCTTCCTCTCTCATTCTTGTGTTCTTGTTCATTGTTTTACAATACGTTATCAGCACGCTCTAAAGGTAATTTTCGACTTAACTGTCAAAACCCCTCTTCGTATATCATTGATAGTTCTTGTTTTGCTACCGGTAATTATTATACGCATGTGACATGCATTCAAATCTTTGAATACAAATTTAATCGTTACTGGTTTTATAAGTTTGTGGTATTGTATATGTGTTTTTGAACCCACAATAACCACCGAATTAACCTCATTAATTTTTACAATATGGAGTATCATATTTGCCAAAATAACTAGTCTTAAACAATAAAATATAAGATTTTTTTTATGGAGTTTGCCATGTACAATTTTCTAATTGTCATATTGTGTGAAACAGTTGATGTGCGTTTTATTTTTATACTAATTTACATGAGTTCTGCTTTATGTGCTATCAACATCATCGACATCATCTTTGTAACATATAAGGAATACTATTAAATATTTAATCTTTAATATATTATTCATTAAAATCGCTATGTTTAACTAAACCCATATTGATGCTGCGTAAAGAATTATATGTTGCATAAAGAATTATATACTGTAATGACTTGCATTAGTTGTCGATGCTCGATAATACATGTACCTTCTGTTTTAATTAATTATTTTTCCAAATAACATAAAGGGTAGTATATTTTGTACGTTTTTGCTAAAAGTTCCTAAACCCTTATTCTAATTATTTGCTTCAGTTTTTTCAGTCACTTTTTGTGAGGCAATTTATCTTTAGCACATATAATGTAACACCATGATGTGATGGGTTCTTCGGTTGAATTTTGTTAGTAACTAAATCATCCTATTATTATGATCTCATGTTCTATTTTAATTCTTAAAAGAATAAAAATAACATAGCCTTATGTTATGTTACAAATAATTAGAACCTCAAGTTCTAATATAAATCCTTTTAAAGGATCGAAAGCATAACTTAATGTTATGTAAAAAAAAAAAAAAAAAGTTAGAACCTCAAGTTCTAACGAGGTTCTAACATGATTCAATCAATAGAATCAATAGCATAGCTTCATGTTATGTTAGAGAAAAATAAATTAGAACCTCAAGTTCTAATATGGTCCGATCAATTAAATTAATAACATAACCTCATGTTATGTTTAAAAAAAAGAAAAAAAATAGAACCTCAAGTTCTACAATGATCTCATCAAGAGAGTCGAAAGATATCATAACCTCATGTTATATTGAAAAAAAAAAGTTTATTAGAACCTCTAGTTCTAATATGATCCTTTTATAAAGATCAATATCATAACCTCAAGTTATGATGAAAAAAAAAGTTATTAGAACCTCAAGTTCTAATTTGATTCAATGTATAGAATCAATAACGTAACTTAATGTTACCTCGAGTTTTATTATGATTCCCTCAAGTGAATCCAATACGTACCTTTATATTTAATGTTACGCAATTTTTTGTTATTATTCTTGTGAATATGTTGCGTTCGTTTACTAATTTAATTACATTAAGATATTTAATTGCATGGTTTATTAGATCTAAGAAACATATCACAACTAAACATAGTTACGTGGTTAATGATTATTATGACTAAATATGTAAGTGAATATTTTTTTCAAAATTATTATATAGGCGTAATATGAGTGCGTAATATGTCATATGTGTAATAAACAGAATAAATCATGATGAGTTACAATTTTATAAAATGGTGTGGCTAAAAATCATATGTTTGGTCAAATACTTTTGATGTTACAGATCAATGTACATGTTTGTTAGTTTGTGTATTTATACACGATGTAATATCGAGTTTCTGTCGCCGCACTAAGATTTGTGAACGATAAATATTGAATGTTGTTAATGTGGAGTTTTTGTATGGTAAACGATAAATTTTGAATGTTGTTATTCATTCGTTACAATGATTAACATGAATTTAACTTGTAAATGATTAACATGAATTTAACTTGTGTAATTAGGTTGTATAAATTAGACAACTTATATGTGAAGGCAAATATCTATTTTGTCATATCATTTTTGAGTCTTCCATTATCTATGCTTGTATCGATTAATATGATTATAAACTACATCATTCAATATTACACATTGTAATAGATGCTCTTTAATTGTCTGTGCAACACTATTACTTCACATATTGTTTTCCACATATGTTTTTTCAATAAGTTAAATGAAATGTTAGACATAGTAATTTTGTTCACATGTCCAATTTGAAGTTCTCAAACATCAAAAAAAAAAATTTGTTCCTAATAGTTGTGTGGACTTTTGATGTTAAGATCTATTTTAATCAAATTTTTTTAAGAGAACCTCGTCTTCTTCGTGAGGACCTTAAAAGGGAATACTTAACGATGAAAGATTCGTTAAATTATGGTAATCTCAAGGATACATTACCACACAAAAGCAAGTAATATTCCCAAAAATCTCGCTATGATTGTATGCATCCAAGCTTGCATTAAAAAAGGCATAAGCGAGTTCGGTCTCACAATTTCAGTGTTAGATCTGAATTAAAAAGAAAATATATAACGGTGAAAGATCCGTTAAATGTATGTCAAAATCTAAAAGAAAGATTTGACCATCATAAGCAAGAGATTCTTGCAAATGCGAGCACATTTTTCACAATATTAAGTAGTACATCTGAATGATGAAAAAAAAATGTGATGAGATGGTTAATGCCTCGAATATACTCATATATCGAGAACGATGTTTTGATATAAAAGAAATGGGCATGTTTGAACAAACACGATAAACCCGTTTACTAAATTTGTTCCATATTGTCGTGTTAAATAAAACTGGTTGGCAACCTCAAGTTGCAACATAAAGATCTCCATTCCCTCAAGTGAATGTGATAAAAATGATCAGAATAAGATCTTTGTTTCCTCAAGTGAATGTGATTATATATAATGATAAATGTCTAAAGATCATATATCATGGTCAAAGATATGGTCGAACTAATATGAAAAAGGACCAACCACTACAAATGGTAAAATAAGAACGGAGCAAATAAAAATGTCATGTATGAAAAATACAAGTGTGTAAAATATATTACACACTATCTTCATTGATGTTAGAATCTATGGTAATAGATTGTGAGATATACATGAATGCTCCGTAAAAGAGAATATAAAATTGTCGTGAGGAACAAAGGTTAATACTAAGAATGTATTATATTCTTTTGCATCTTCCTCGACATGCAATATACATATATTGTGGAAGATAATCACTAGCCATAACATAAGTTTATGAGCCACAATTATAATATTTTTGACATGACCGGTTATACCATCCCGAGTCGTTAATGATGCGAAAACTATAATAGAAAGATTCTTCAATCTTATGTTGTTTTTCTCTCAAAGAAAGTTGATTATTCAACCATCAACTATATTGGGGACTCAATCTCTCAATATTCTGGAAAGAAAACTAATGGATGCATGTAGGCATACACATCCATTGGATGAACCATTTAGAGTTTAAAATCGATGCATCGTCTAAATGGTAATCAAAATCGCAACTTCAAGTTTGCATGATTAATAGCTCGATCAAATAAAATGCGAGCATAACATTCCAGAGTAAGTATTTCATCATGAAAATGCGATGAATTACTTCTAAATTATCAAATGAAATTGAGAGAGAAAATTTGTGTTGTTGTATGGGGCCATATTATAATTTACACAACAACAAAATTAGCATCATGCCAATATGTTATTATAAAGCCTCCATTTATAATTGGTTTTTGGTTAGAAACCAAGTATCTCCCATTAAATTTCTTTTGTGCAATACATGTTATTCCACCTAAATGCACATATGGGATATAGAAAAAGGATAATTCCTTCAGGAGGAGACAAGAAGTAGCTGAAAATTCGGAATGAATTATCATATTCTATTGATCCTAAAAACAAAAGAAATTTATGAATTTAGATTCAATGAATAATCTAATAGCCATACATATACTTTGGCCAAAAAAAAATAAAATTTCAGCTACTCATGCTCCAAGTTATACTTTGTCCCTCAAGGACATTGTTTGTTATGACATGCCTCAAGCATGCTAGACTAATCGATTCCAAATAAAATCCTCGATGAAAAATATGGAGCATGAAAATAAGATGGTTAATCGAGGTATAAAAGACCCCATGATAGTCTCATAAAGAGACACTAGACATGAAGGTTTCAAACGAATCTCAAATAGCTAATGAGATCTCAATAATTCTATGATGTGTAAAATCATATGGAATCGAAATAAAAACGACGTCGATAAATTTGTTTACATACAATATAGCGCTTGCTATTATGCATAATGAGGATCATAAATCAAATGTTATTCAATGAAACGATTGGCCAACGTGAAAAGACGCAATCTCATGAAAATACGAGAAGTCTTGGGACATGAAGTCCGTACACATAAATGTGTAAAATCTATCGGATACACATCGGTCTTTGTGTGAAACCGAAATAAGAGTTCTAAAGTTATCTGCTTTAAGATATGAATTGTTGAATAAATATATTCACAAAATTGATTATTAAGAGGCAAATTGTCTCGAGGTGGATGTAAATATCTTATTGATATTTTATGAGACAAATAATCTATAAGTGTTTAATTCACTCTAAGTGAGTTTTAGATAAAGCTCCCATATTCTAAGAATGATCTATAATGCTTTAAGCCCTCAAGCATGTCTAGCAACTTCAACTTTTAGTAGAAATTAATAAAGTTCTCAAGAACTTTATTTGATAAAGTTGAATGAATCCGTATATGGATCAAAATGATTTTGAACGCATATTATGTAAATTGCTTCTAGAAATAATTAGTCCTCAAGTACCATGCACAAGTACATTTGAGGTTTGGATGCCAATTTTGTAATTAATATGCGTCACGAGAGTTTATTTTTCTCTTTTAATATCTGTACATGCATTGTATATTTTTCAACCAATTGATTTGATATTGGGTTGAAAGCTACACATATATTTTGTTTTTCTTTTGCAGGACTTATTCGTAACATCATCAATTTGATGGACTTCATTGTAAAGTTGTTGCCAACAAAAGTATAAGAGCAACTCATTTAGAAGATTAGCATGCGATGCTTGAAATATATATATTAAATTGAGGAGGAGGAACATTATACGCACTGCACTCTTTTCCTTCATCAAGTTTTTTTTTCCCATTGGGTTTTTCTTGATAAGGTTTTTGATGAGGCAGTCTATGAAGTATAATGAACGATGAATATCCAAGGAGGAGTATTGTAAAATATTATGGGCTTATGGGCTTATGTCTATTCATCCTAATCTTGATTAACAAGTCAGGGTTTTCCTATACTTTATAAATACCTCCTATTGTAACATTATGAACACATCTCAATAATAAGAATTCTCTTCCTCTCTCATTCTTGTGTTCTTGTTCATTGTTTTACAATAAACTTACAATTTTCATTTAAGTAATTTTCTTTTTTAAAACGAGTTCTAGTAAAATATCTTACCAAAAGTAGGGTTGACAATTTAGTCGTATTTGGGTTAAATCCAACTCTTGGCAATTACAATGTTGATAACAATTATTACTTAATTTTAGATGAATGATGATCGGTATATTGATTGTGCAGCCTGTAGAAGACCTAAATATAATCTCCATTTTTACACTTAAGGAGAGAAATGTCGCTTATTTATGGAGATATTAAACGTGAATCTTAGGATTATATAATTGGGATTAGGCTATGAAAACGCGCCGGCTGTCTTTATATATATATATATATATATATATATATATATATACATGACGAGAATTTTTTTCAGCCAACTTTCTAACGTCAACCAAATTAGCCCTCTAAATCGCAACTAATCAAATACATTTTTTTGGCACGACTAAATCACATATATCTTGCAATATCTCAGAAATATTTCGAACTGGACATCAACCAACAACATCTTGCTTGATGAACTCACTCATATGCCACTACCCAATAGGAAAACAGGACAGAAGACTCAAGTATGTTTTTTTTTCTTATTATTAAATTCAATGTTTATCATGAATTACAATGCTTTGTATTCGGCGAGGGATTCATGATTTTCGAGAAGGTGTTACACACAAAAAGTTTGTGCAAAAAAAAACTGTTGAGTTAACCCATTAAAAATGGAGGTAGCAAATCGGAGGTTGCACATACCACAAAACAACGCTTTTTTAAGGAAATTACACTTCATGATCTAAAATTGGGTGTTGCTCATGTCACAGCCGACACCAATGTACATAAGTCCGTGCAATTGAACTACGTGGAATTATTATGGGGTTGAAGGCCGCTCAATTGTGCTATTAATTATTGTATATATGATATATGTGCTTATAGTATTTCATATCCATGCATAACTTACATACAAACATATTTATAAGTCTACTTACAATGATAGTGCTTTACATTAGTTGTGTAATTTTTCGTATTTCAATACTTTTGCTTTCAACCACTCTCCTTAACCCGTGCATTTTATCAAATGATCAAATTTGGTGCTAAAAATTACTCTGCAATCTTTTGTCAACGCTCATATACTTAGAAGTGCGCCCCAACGACAAAATATAAGCACTGGATGATAATATTATATTACAATCGATATATTTATTATTGTTAATCGTATTTTATAGTCTTTATATATATACTAGAAGGGTAGAATCTTGTTATTTTAATTGGTCACCGCAAACTATGCATATTATGTTGGGATTTTAGATCTAGTTAACCAGTAACCTCTACGAGTACGCAGCGGATAATGGATCTAGTTAATACAATTATGTTAACATGTAAATAATAAACACATAATTAATACAATATTAATTAATTTAAAAGAGAATAAAGAAGGCTAACCTTGCTTGGCAATTGAACTCTAGTAACGGAACAAGAAACCCTACGAAACCTTTAAGTGTCTAAAATAAACACCTCAAAGAGTATCACACACAAACCCGATTCACGTGATACGCTCGATATAGCTAGTCGAGAACTTAACTATAAAAACCAACAACCTTTTGTCTTCTTGAATTAAACCTCACGTACAAAAAAAAAAAAAAAAAAAAAAAACCAGGGAACTAGCCTTCTTTCCTGTCCGAGTTAAACAAAGCAGAAAACTGCTTCTATAAGTCACCCGATATCGGACACCACTTGTCCGATAAATACCCTTAATTGTCCGAGAACTAAAGTCACGATCAGAAGCTGTAAAACCTAAACTGCTGCTGTTGTGTGTCGACTGGGAAACGAAAAACGTAAGCAATCCAACTTATCTAAACTCTTGTCTTGATAACAAGTTTAGAACTTAACTAAAAACCAAAACCCTTGATCGTTTTATGAAGCAAACGATTTAGAGCAGAAGACAGAAACAATTTTAGTTTTTAGGGTAGTTGAAGTATGTTATGCATGCAATGGTAAAAGCAGGAGATGTGTTTATATAGGCTTTATGTCAAACCAAACTAGAAAACCTAGCTTGGTCAACAAGTTGAAAAACCCATGCAAACCCATTCCCCTACTCACTGATCGTATGGAATTTACAAGGCCCAAGGCTTTTCCTAATTTTTGACCCAAACAAGAATTCCTAAAAGCCCACGGGTCAAAACAGTTGACGGGTCAAGTTACATGCATATTCGGGTAACAAATAATTCAAGTATTAGTTACGTTTCAACACGTATACTCGTGTTTATTGCGTGTGCCCCCATCGGCTCACACACATCTAGTTGCTTTGTCGTGTTTTAGAACTCCCACAAACCAACAACTCCCACTTGGGAGTTGGTGTGTCGAATGGCACACAAAACTAACGACGGAAACGCCTAGCAAACGCTCTCACTCGCTTTTTAACTAAATGTGTCTGAGAGAATAGTTTCGTAAAAGTTTCTCAGTAGCATGGTCATTCAATGTCTTGCTTTAATCATCCTTTGTTATAGATACCGTTAAACCATGGATTATGGATCTTTAATCATTCCATATAGTTTAACCATTTAGAATCTCGTTATAGATTTTAATTCAGATATACCAAATGTAATCAAGAATCATCTTGCATTACCCTTTGAGTCCGGCCAGACAGTTATCAGATTAAATCTGGAGAGGCGCCATGGTATCTTTCTGCACATATCAAGTGGAGTAACAAATCCTTTATTGACTACAAGTGTTGTGGATGCTGCTTCACATCACTCCGAAATATAGCTTTTATAACTACCTTGTTCAGATAGCGTTTTGCATATACTTACAAAAAGTGATATCCACACATAACAGAACTTACTTGCATCTCAAGTCTAAGGACGAAGATAACAAACCATTTTCAATATTTTACTTATGACAAGGATCCAAAAGTAAATCTTTGAAAGTTGGGGAATCCAATATGCATCTCTAGTGAATACATATGAGTTTGGCGGGAACAATCCGAATTCTCGTTAGAATTATAACCAACACTCACATTTGCCTTATCATAACAATATTCCCATATTGTTAACCGACAATGGACATATTTTGAATGATAGATCATTTCATGGATTAAACATGCAAAAATGGAATAACAGATTATATGAATATAATAACAAATACCTCGTATATTTATTAATCAGAAAATAAAACTGTCTTACAACTCCAAATTATCCAAATACTAATTAACACACAGTTTACATGAGACTACTAGCAGGTACCAAACCTATTTCTCTAGTCAATTTAGAATGCTTAGGGAAATCCAAAGCTTTCGTAAATGGATCAGCTAGATTGTCATCTGTGTGAACCTTTAATATCTTCACATCGCCCATTTCAATGGTCTCTCGAAGATAATGAACTTTAGAGCGATAATGTCTAGCACCTTTAGTGATTCCGCTTTCATTAGCTATAGTAATGGATCCAGTATTATCACAATACATATTTATGGGTTCTTCAATTGTGGGAACTATGTTCAACCCATAAATGAATTTACGAATCCATACAGCCTCTTTTGATGCATCACAAGCCGCAATATACTCAGCTTCAGTAGATGAAGTAGCAAAAATACTTTGCTTAGTGCTTTTCCAATCAACAGCACCTCCATTAAGAACAAATACATATCCAGTCTGAGATTTTAAGTCGCCAGCATCTGTCGATATCCAGCATCGTGTAGCAAGAAACCCTGAGCTCTTGTTCATCTTTTCCTCCATAGATCGAAACATATCCTTAGTATTGCGTAAATACTTAAGAATATTTTTCACAGCCGTCCAGTGAAGTTCACCGGATTCTGGAATCGGCTTGTCACATTCTGTGCGAACGCAACATCAGGACGAGTACATCTCACAGCATACATAATAGAACCTATAGCCGAAGCATAAGGAATTCTTTGCATGTGCTCTTTCTGAGCAGGTGTTTCAGCACCTTGTGATTTACTCAATTTAGGCTTATCTTGCATTGGGATCGCGCCACGTTTGGAGTTCTCCATACAAAATCTTTTCAAGATTTTCTCAATGTAAGCACTTTGACTCAAACCAATTAATCGTCTAGATCTGTCTCGATAGATCTTAATTCCAAGAATATATGCAGCTTCTCCTAAATCTTTCATGGCAAAACATCTTCCAAGATAGGATTTTACATCTTGTAACATTGGAATATTGTTTCCCATAATCAATATGTCATCAACATACAGAATTAGGAAAGTGACATAACTCCCACTAGCTTTCTGATATACACATGGCTCATCTTGATGTTGAGAAAATCCGAATTTCTTTATCTCATCATCAAAACGTTTATTCCATTGCCTCGATGCTTGCTTAAGTCCATAAATGGAACGCTTGAGCTTGCATACACGGTTAGGATAATTTTGATCAACAAAACCCTCAGGTTGCTCCATATAGACCTCTTCGTAAAGATGTCCATTGAGGAAGGCGGTTTTGACGTCCATTTCCCATATCTCAAAGTCATAGTATGCAGCTATGGCTATGAGAATCCTTATAGCTCTAATGTATGCTACAGGAGAAAAGGTTTCTTCATAATCAATCCCGTAGGTTTGAGTGAAGCCCTTTGCTACAAGACGAGCTTTAAAGGTGTATACCTTACCATCCATGTCAGTCTTCTTCTTGAAGAGCCACTTGCTGCCAACTGTCTTGCAGTTAGGAGGAAGCTCAACTAAAACCCAGACATCATTGTCTTTCATGGATTGCATTTCCACATTCATTGCATCAAGCCATTTCTTGGATTCTGGATCTAGCAATGCAGCTTTATAGTTATTGGGTTCACCAAGATCCCCTAACTCATGTTCCTCAGCGTCAATGTATAAACACATACGGTCAGGAGCACGGCGTGTCCTATTGGACTTTCGAATGGGAACAATATCACTTTGAGGTTCTTCAATTTCTTGATCATCCTCATCATGATGAATTCTAGTGTCTAAAGAAGGATTTGTATCTTCTTCTTGAAGTAATTCAAGATCATCCATACTCCCACTTGCTTTAAGATCCATAAGATTACTCTCAATGAACTCAGCATTTCGAGCAACAAAAACTTTGTTCTCAGATGGAAGATAGAAAGAATATCCCATAGTTTCCTTAGGGTATCCTACGAAGATACACTTAATAGCTCTAGGTTCAAGTTTGTCAGGTTTGGTAAGTGTATCACGCTTAGCAAGTGCCTCACAACCCCAGACTTTTAAGTAAGACAGCTTAGGGGCTTGCCCATGCCATACTTCGTATGGTGTCTTATCAACCTTCTTAGTTGGAACCATATTGAGAATGCGTGCAGCAGACTCAAGGGCATAATCCCAAAAGGACTTTGGAAGAGTAGTTTGTTTCATCATAGAACGCACCATGTCAAGCAGGGTTCGATTTCTCCTCTCAGATACACCATTGTGTTGTGGAGTATAAGGAGGAGTTCGATGGGCAATAATCCCATGCTCCTTCAGATGATCCAAAAACTCTTGACTCATATATTCACCTCCACGATCAGTACGTAGTGATTTTATGGTCTTCCCGAGTTGATTTTCTACTTCCTTTTGAAACACTTTGAATGTTTCAAACACTTCATGTTTATGTTTCAGCAAGTAAACATAACCATACCGACTATAGTCGTCAGTGTAAGTCACGAAGTAATTTGCTCCTTGTCTTGAAGTGATTCTAAATGGGCCACATACATCTGAGTGTATAAGTCCAAGCAGATCTTTAGCCCTTTCCACTTGATGTGAATAAGGTTTTCTAGCCATCTTACCAGACATACAAGCAACACACTTTTCAAGAGACTTAATGTCAGATGAGTTGAGAAGTCCATAGTGTTGCAACTTCTCCATGCGTTTCTTGCTAATGTGTCCAAGACGACCATGCCACAAGAGAGCAGAGTCCAAGTTAGTCTTGGCTCTTTTATTGCTTACAGCAAACATAGAACTTTCATTTGTATTCGAACAAGACATTTCAATTTCAAAACACCATCACGAGGAATAGCAGTAAAATAAACAACGTTATTCTTAGAAACTGAAATATAATTATTCGATTCAAAATAGTTAATAAAACCATCGTCATACAAACGAGAAACTGAAATAATCCCCTAGTAATAGAGGGAGCATAATGACAATCTTTTAAAACAATAACTAATCCACTAGGGAGTGATAAATGATAGTTTCCAATAGCTTCAACTTCTGCGCGTTGACCATTGCCCACGTACAGACTTAAAGCTCCTGCTTCAGCTTCCTACTGCCCCTTAGACCCTGAGTATTTTTGCAGATGTGAGTACCACAACCAGTGTCATGTACTAAGGATAATTTAGGGAAAGAGTAGAGTTCTATAGTGAAAATACCGAAGAACTAGCGCAAGAGACTGTTTCTTCTTTTTCATTAACTCGGCGAGATACTGGGGACAATTCCTTCTCCAATGTCCTGTCTCACCACACTGGTGACAGGTAGCGTCCTTTGCTGGATTATCCTTCTTGGGTGGTGGAGGAATCTTGGGTTTGGATTTAGAGGTAGAAGCATTGTATGGCTTATACTCAGTAGCATAACTAAACTTGATGTTTCCATTCCCACGATTCCCCTTAGCAGCCTTGAACGATTTGTTATTCTTCTTTTGGTTTTTCTGGACACCACGCACATAATGGAGTGCAGGTGCAGCATCTTTCTTTGGCAACGTCTGCTCATGTTGCTTAAGCATAGCATGCAGTTCATCTATAGTCTTCCCCATGCTGTGCATATTAAAGTTCTGCACAAACGAGATGTACTCTTTAGAAAGACCGATTAGGATCAAACTAATTCCATAGTGGAGAGTAACTGGGTGACCAAGACGTTCCAAACTGTCAATGTAGCTCTTCATCTTTAGAACATATGAGCTAACCGATTGACCCTCTTCCTGCTTGCAAGCGTGGAATTCACGTGCAGTTTGTAGAAGCTCTTGTTCTGCTTGTTGGGAGAACATAGACTTCAACTCCTGAAGCATGTCATAAGCACCAAGATGAGTTAGATTTCGTTGGATCTCTAACTCCATGGTCATGAGCATGAAGGCAGCTATGTCCTTTGAACCTTTGACCCAAGCAGTGTGAGCTGCAAGAGCCTCAGGTAGAACAGGGTGGCCAGGAGTAGCAACAGGTGCTGCAGGTATGGGATGCTCTAGACAAGCTTCCTTATCTTGATAGTATGATGCGAAGGGCGATACCAATCAATGAAATTAGGTCCAGTGAGTTTTGTTTCTCAAAGAAACTCCTGAGTACCGAACTGTTTCCGATTGAAGTAGTCATCTACAATTGAAAAGTTCAAATAATTAGTATTTTCGATAATTACATTCTTAAAGAATTAACTACCCAATTAATTACTAATAAGACTAAGATCCAACTTGCAACCCCATTAATTACCATAGGTCTGACCAGTGTATAAAAAATGGGACAAGAGGTAAGCGACGAGCGTTAATTGCATAATGCAACTCTTAGATTTATGAGACTGTTTAAGGCATTAGTATCAAGTAATAATGTCAAAAGCATGTTTAGTTCTCATCGTATGCCTCGGGTCCGAGGTCTGACCAGGTTAACTCGATATAAGTCCACCAAGTATGAACGTGTAAAAATAACCAGAGGTCTGACCAGTGAGAAATAATTACCATGGGTTGGAAAGGCCCTTAGGTCTGACCAGAGAAGTCAATCCAAGTGCACGTGTCCATAGTTGGGTGGCATAGACTTAATATTAACAAATAGGTATGCACACATAAATGTGGTAAAAGTCGTGTACAAAGAAGCATGCAAAACAACTTTGTAACACTAATTTTAAAAACCTTTTGGTAATGACACTGTAGTGATCATCATGGTTCACGGTAGCTCCAATCGAACGCACAGGGAGGCAGAGGACCAGGTAAGCGTAAAGCGTAACCTTAGACATCCTTTCAGTGAGACTGTGCTCACTTCTTTAAACCCCCTTTTTAGTTTGTTCTAGTGGGTGAGCCGTACATCCCAAGTGTCCATAGTGTCTAGTTTTTAAAATTCTTGAAAACGTATTTCATATATTAGGTCACTTTATTTTACAAAAACAATTTTCCACGAATCAAATAGCAGGTCACAATGAGCATGATATTTAGGCGTGTAAATAAAGACCAATATTAATATTATGGTTACGATATGTATTATTCCATTTGCATACAATTAGGTGTCAAAACAAGTAATAATGCACATATAGGAATCACAAACATACAAGCATAATCATCAATATAAATAACCACATATTGTTCTGAGTTCTCTTGCGAGTCTTCTCCAAACGGAGAACCACAAGACCGTCACTAGGATGCAGTACCTAGATCGCCCCATACATCACTTAGAAAAGCAATTGAGTGGGTCTTGTGGCCGGAAAAACACATAAAGCATGGTAATCCCAATTAACAAGTGATTACGCAATATATGTATTTAAATCAATATGTAATTCTAATTATCACAATAATTCTAATTAACAATTAATAAATACAAATTAACTTTTAATTCTAATTAGCAAGTAATTTTAATTTAACATGTAATCTTTAATTAACAATTAATTTTAATTAACAAGGTAATTATAATTGACATGTAAATTAAATTCCAATTAACAAATTAATTCTAATTATCAATATAATTTTAATTTGTGTGTGTCTAGTTATTATTTATTAAAAATTTGACAAGTATGCATGTAATTGTCAAAATTAAAATAAAACAAAATAACTATACTAGGTTTCATGCAGCCCTTTTAAAACATGTTTATTAATATCAGAAACGCGTAACCCATAATCGCAAAAACGAGTTGACTCGTGATGCCACTGTTGGGATTTTAGATCTAGTTAACCAGTAACCTCTACGAGTACGCAGCGGATAATGGATCTAGTTAATACAATTATGTTAACACGTAAATAATAAACACATAATTAATACAATATTAATTAATTTAAAAGGGAATAAAGAAGGCCAACCTTGCTTGGCAATTGAACTCTAGTAACGGAACAAGAAACCCTACGAAACCTTTAAGTGTCTAAAATAAACACCTCGAAGAGTATCACACACAAACCCGATTCACGTATACGTTCGATATAGCTAGTCGAGAACTTAACTATAAAAACCAACAACCTTTTGTCTTCTTGAATTAAACCTCACGTACAAAAACAAAAGACCAGGGAACTAGCCTTCTTTCCTGTCCGAGTTAAACAAAGCAGAAAACTGCTTCTATAAGTCACCCGATATCGGACACCACTTGTCCGATAAATACCCTTAACTGTCCGAGAACTAAAGTCACGATCAGAAGCTGTAAAACCTCAACTGCTGCTGTTGTGTGTCGACTGGGAAATAGAAAACAGAAGCAATCCAACTTATCTAAACTCTTGTCTTGATTACAAGTTTAGAACTTCACTAAAAATCAAAACCCTTGATCGTTTTATGAAGCAAACGATTAAGAGTAGGAAAAGCAGGAAACGATTTTAGTTTTAGAGATAGGTGAAGTATGTTATGCATGCAATGGTAAAAGCAGGAGATGTGTTTATATAGGCTTTATGTCAAACCAAACTAGAAAACCTAGCTTGGTCAACAAGTTGAAAAACCCATGCAAACCCATTCCCCTACTCACTGATCGTATGGAATTTACAAGGCCCAAGGCTTTTCCCAATTTTTGACCCAAACAAGAATTCCTAAAAGCCCACGGGTCAAAACAGTTGACGGGTCAAGTTACATGCATATTCGGGTAACAAATAATTCAAGTATTAGTTACGTTTCAACACGTATACTCGTGTTTATCGCGTGTGCCCCCATCGGCTCACACACATCTAGTTGTTTTGTCGTGTTTTAGAACTCCCACAAACCAACATATTATATATCATGCTATCACCATCTCCAGCTCATTTTGGAAGTAGAGAACATGTAACTAATCCAGCAAGTTGAATCTTCTTAAGTACACCATTACCCCATGATTAATTTAATAATTCTTCTATAGATAGTTTATGAAGACAAAGATATTTTTAGGGAAAAATAGGGTGTAATAATAACACTTGAATATAATGTACCTTGTGGTCAACATATACAAATCTTCACAATTAAATTGATGATAACAATGATTGTTTAAATTTAGGAGGAAAATTTTGCGGTATATTGATTTTGCAGCCGTGTAGAAGACCTCAAAATCGTGTCCACTTTTACATTTAAGGATGAAAAATGTTGCTGTTTTTTTTTTTTTTTTTGGAGTAACCATGTTTCTGACTTTTGGCATACTAATCCATGGGGTTTGAATCCAGCACCACACATACTCTAACCGGGTAAAGTCCTCTCTTTTCAAAAGGTTAGCATGGCCACTTCAAGGTTATTTGCGCTTAGCATGAATTGAAATTGAACTTGAGACCTTACACATCTTAGAGTGATAGTCACAAATTCTTTTATGTAAGTATTTAAACGTGAATCGTAAGATTAGACAATTGAGTTTTGTAAGTCGCTATAGTACTATCTAAAGTATTTATATAATACGTAGTTTTAAAAGTATTTATAATCAAATAATGTCATGAAATTTGAGTTTTTCAGCCAACCATCGCCTCCATTATCTCTAAAATTCCCTGCAACACTTTTATCAAATAAAAAGAGAATTATAACTAGGAAAAAGTCAGCATCGACTTCATTTGCTTGCCAACATCTCTTGCGTGCGTGTCATCGCACTCCGACATAATCACTCGTAGAAACTGATAAGAAGCAAAAGAAAATATTGTATTTCGATTAACTATGTCATTCAATATTAGTACCATTAACTTCCTTCAGGGTATTTACGATGCATTTGAGCAATCAATACTATACATCCGAATGAACTTCAGAATTTTAAAAATTTTCATATTGCTCATTAGTTAGTAATAATATTGGCTTCATTTATCCTTTTGGTTGTGATGTAACATTCAACTATTTGCTTCTTTACCATGTTCCTTTAGGCTATAGGCCAAAACCGTATTGACATCCCAAACGCATCATCAAGAGAAACATAACATTCACACGGATGATGACGATAGAATCATGTCGTATATCATAGCCGTCACTCATGAAAGAGTCGGCAATTACGAGGATGAATGAGAGGAGGATGTCTATGAGGATGGGGGATATGATGATAGCTGAAAAAAAAATCATGAGCTTTTATGAATTTGAATAAAGACCGAGAAAATAAATAGTTGCATTTTGTTAAATATTGCCCTTCAAAGAAGAAGAAGAAAAAAAAATCATTTTGTTAAATATTTTTGAAAGCACACATTTTGCTAATCAATTTTTTTACTTACGATGGTTTCATACAATTGGGATTAGGCTATCAAAATGCGGAGGTATGCGGAGGTTGTCTTTATACCTACACATGATCATAATTTCCCTTCATCCAACTTTTTATGTCAATTAAAATTATCCCTCTAAATTTCAACTAATCCAATATATTTTTTTGGTACGAAAATTTTCACATAGCTAACACCACAATATTTACCAGTTTCTGTTAGGATTTAGTAAATTCAGTTATTAAAGAGTCGGTCACCTCAAGTATATGTAATCGTTAGAAAGCTCGTAGTCGTAGATTATTATAAGTTAAGTAGTATTTAGTTTGTAACACCGTAGAGGACGGACGGGTCTTTACCCACTGTATGCCTGATCCACAGCCCGTTGGTGGCGATTTATGTAAGAACTATAAATACTCTCTACCTCCCAAGGTAGAGAGTTGGAGCTCATAATAATACTTTTATTTTCTCTCACTAAAGTTTCCAACCTCTAACTCTTTCTCTCTCTAAAACATCATATTATACTCCTCTTTGTTTATGGTTTGATGTGTTTATGAAATCCAATATGTTACAAATGGTATCAAGAGCCATGGTTTGATCATCTCTCTTACATATTCTTGGATTTCTAGTGGTTTTAGATGGTTTTTGAGGTTGAAAAAGTTTAGTGGTTTTTGCATTATTTGGATCATTTCTAGTGTTAAAGTTTGAATTTTGGATGTACTTTTGTGTTTAGAATCATTGTAAGTGCTTGGGTGTTGATTTGGTAAGCTTGAATCACTATGGTTGAGCTTGTTTTGGATTGAAAAGTGTGTTTTTGAAGTTTTTCTAGCTAGCGACTTGGTTCTCATAGTGGTTTTCATCGTAGCGACTTGCTTCAGTAAAAGGTAGCGAGTTGTAGTGTGAATTGTTAGCGATTTGGTCCTAGCGACTTGTCTATTGAGACAAGGCGACAAAAAGTACAACTTAGTGGATTCTCCACTACGGTTAGCGACTTGTACTCAATATTCTTAGCGACTTGGTGTTAGCGATTTGGATCTTAGCGAGTTGCTCTTTAGCAACTTGACTGTTTAGCGATTTGGTACTCTTAGCGACTTGGTGTTAGCGACTTGGACCTTAGCGAGTTGCTCTTTAGTGACTTGACTGTGTAGCGACTTGGTGCTTTAGCTTTAATTTGTGTCTAGCTTAATTGTGGTCTTAGCAACTTGATCTTAGCGACTTGGTTCAAGTATTCTTAGCTTAACTTGGTTGATTTTTGTTTGTAATACGGTTTCTCTTGATTTAGTAAAACTCCCGTGAAAGAATCTATTTTCCGTTTAATCATAGAGTTATAAAATCCCGTGTAATCTGTTAACATGTCTACCAACGCATCTACAACCATCTCCTCTGTTGCGAGGATGTTCAAGCAGCTGGCTCAGATACTGGCCCACCCATGCTTGACAGTGAACGACTACGACTCTTGGGCACAACGAATCGATTGTACTGTCTTGAAAGGAAACAGAGTCAACATTCTCAAGTCTATTGATGAAGGACCTTATCAGATTGAGACTACAAGAGACTTAATTGATACAGCTGCAGATGAAACAATGATCTATGGAATAGACAGACCAAAGACGTATGATGAGCTCAATGATAAGGAGAAAAAGAGATTCGATGCTGATATCAGGGCTTCTAACATTATACTTCAGGGTCTTCCAAAAGATATCTACAAGCTTATCAATCACAACACTGAAGCCAAGGCAGTATGGGATAATGTCAAGATGTTTCTCCCATGGTTAGTCAAAACATGAACTCTCTCCCACACACCAACAATAACCTCAGAACTGCATCCAATCCACACAATCAAGCTACGGTCAGAGATGGGAAGGTTATGGTGCAACCAGTTCAAGAAAGGCAGTATGAAGAGGGAAGAGGTGGTGTTGGTAGAGGTTATATGGCAAATCAAAATCGGGGAAGGATTGGAAATCAAGGACAAGCAAAGCCAATCAAATGCTACAACTATGGTGGTGAGGGACACATTGCAAGGAACTGCACATCTCCAAAACGTCCACAGAATGCCGAATACTTCAGAGACAAGATGTTGCTTGTGTAAGCTCAGGATAATGGAGCCGCTTTGGATGAAGAGGAGTTATTGTTTCTTGCTGAGGGAAATGTCCGAACCTATGATGCTGATGTTGATGAACAGCCAATTCAGAAGATAGGTCATAATCATCAGAATGCCTTTCAGGTAGCTGACTGTGATGCATTCGACTCTGATGTCGATGATGAACCTACTGCTCAAACAATCTTCATGGCAAGCATCTCACCTATGGTCTCTCCAAAGGTCTCTCCACCACAACAGGCTAATCCATCCAAAGACAAAATTATTTCAGAGGTATTAAAACTATATGATGATGTTGATGAGCGAAAGATGCATAATGAAGTACAATCTCTTGAAACTTATGAATCGGATATTGATGATGAGGGTAATAGCAATATTGTCCCATATGATCAATATGTGAAGCAAAGTAAAAGTGAGGTTGTACCAAGTAATGCATCTTCCACAGTCAATGATGACTATGTTTTTGATGAATACACTGCATGTGCCCCTGATGATTCTATTGTCTCTGAACCTGAATGCCTATAAAGAACAAGTTGCTATTTATGAACAACGTGCTAAGTTTGAGTTGACCACCCGTGAGCAGGAAATGGATGACCAAATGCGTACAATTATTAGAAAAAGTAATTTTAGAGAAGAAGTATTAAAACAAGAGTTAAACTCCCTACAAGAAAAGCTTTCCAAAACTGCTAAGCAAAAACACGAACTTTGAATGCTAAGGAATCAAAACTTTTGAATGATTTTTCCAATCTAAAAACTTCGAAAAACAAGCTTGAAAAGAAATTGTACGTACAAGGAAATACTATTCAGACTGCTCACTTGATCACTAAGCATAGAGTCTTAAGCGATAAGCATAGCATTCCCCTTGTTGAGGAACCAAATCCATAGGTCATTAAAAAGGCTAGAGCTGCTAATAAGGTACTTTATGATGGTAATGAAATCCTTAAGCCTAGGCAGAAACCTAGTTGCGCTGAGTGCACTAAGGAAGATAAGAAATCAGATGAAGTTACTAGGGAGAAAATGAATAAGAAGCTAGAAGATCCTGAGTGTAAAATGAGTAGAATAACGATTAAACCCCATGATTACACTAAGGAAAATTGGATATCCTTAAACAAGTTTAAACCTCAGATTCAATTAACCCCTGAACAAGTGTTCTGGAAAAAGGATATGGATATGCAAAAAGCTGAAAATCTTGTTGAAAAGAATCCCCCGTGTAGGAATTTGCCTAAAGCAACTGTGTATCCTCCTAATACACCAATGCATTTAGTTCCTAGATCTATAGCCACTAATAGCAAGACCTTAATTAGCCTATATGTTGTTTATCAGCTGTTTGTTGATTTTGAGAAAACGTGTAAAAAGAGAATCACACCTACATGGATAACTGAGGGGGAAAGGGGTTTTGAGCAAACTAAAGAATGTTATTTAACTGAGGTCATGCCTTTGTTTAAACAATTAAAAGGTCAATTTGAAAGTCTTCAAAAAGGGATAAATTCTGATATTAAAAAAATGGAAAAGGAATTTGATGCAATGATTGTTGAGGTCAATGATTATGAACAGGAACTCAAATACAATGAAGTTGAAAGGAAGAACTTGCATATCTTAAATGAGAATTTGATTTCGAGTTGTGTTGCTCAAGATGTGTTTTATACTGTTACTAAGCACTCCATTACTGCTTCTCGATTTCATGAATTGTCTATTGCATTAAAAGTTTCCAATGATCATGTCATTGAGCTTGAAAACAAAAACTCAGAACTAAATGAGAAAATTGATCAGGATGATCACGATAATTTGGTAAAACATCTTTCTAAATTAGAAGTTGAACATTTTGATTTACAACTAAAATATCAACATCTTAAAGAAAATGTCAAAACCTTAAATATCAAGACATCCTCAGATGTTCCAGAGTTTGATGCAGTTTTTCAGATAAACAAACGTGACGAACAGATTCAGGCTCATTGTAACATGATCAGAAAGTTGAAAGCCCAAATCTCTCAATTAAAGGGTGAAAAGAACAATGTGACTGGCTCCCAAATGCCTCCTTCTTTAGATTCTCAGTATTCTCAAACTTTTCATCTTCAAAACTTAGTTAATGCTTTACAAAAGGAAAACGAGAGTTTTCTAGAAGAAAATGAAAAAGTTAAACGTCACTTTAAAGAGTTATATGATTCAATGAAAGTCATTCGTGACAAAAACAACGAAAAAATAACTTCTTTACAAAAAGAAATTGAGAATCTGAGGAGTCAGGAAAAAGGGAAATTGCCACTTGTTTTTAATGAGAATGTTGCATCAAAGTCATCCTCAGACTGCAAATATACTGTGACTGTTAAATACATTCCTACTCATCTTAGGAACAATGAACTTGTGTTTCATAACTATTGTGCTCACCTTAAGGATAGTATAGAATGTCTCCGTGAGATTGTGGAAGAGGACTTCATAAATAAGCCTCTTGATAGAGAAATTAGGTTTGCTTGCATCCAGGCCAAACGATCTCAGGAGTTGCTAGAATGTTTAATTGCAACATGTCCTAAATCCTTAGGTGCGAAAGGTAAAGCTGTGATGCCTTGTTCTATGCCTAGTGCCAAGCATAGAAACCATTCTATGCCCAGTTTTAAGAAAGTGAACACTAATGTGCCTTCAAGTAGTTCAGATCCCTGCACGTCTAGTTCAGGAATGCAAAAAGTAGATCAACCAACTAATGTTCCCATAATTCCCTCTACAGGAGTAATCAGTGACATTAAAGCAAGCGGGTCAAAGCCTCCAGGCAATACCAAGCAAGATAGGACCTCGCAAGCTAAGAATGTGCATTAAAAGAGAGTAGAAGACCAACCTAAGAACTTTAAGTTTGTGTTGAATAAAACGAATCATGTTGATTCTAGTATTAGCCATAGGCGTACTGTAATTAATTCGAATTCTGATACTAGCTGCAAACCTTGTAATGATGACTGCTTGAATTCTGCTACTAATCATGAATGTGGTGTGAATGTTTTGTCTAATGCTGTCAAATGCCCAGTTAAAATTGTTAATGTTAAAAATCATGCTAAGAAGGCTAAAAGGCAAAGACGAAAGAAAGTTAGAAAACAGTGGAAACCCACAGGAAGAATATTTAGTAAAATAGGTTATCAATGGATACCTTCTGGCCGTAAGGTTAATGAATTCTGCCCTCAATTTGCTAAGACAATGCCCACTAGAAAATGGATGCCTACTGGTAGAACTATTCCCTTAAGAAGTGAACATACTTTGAATAGGTCGAATACGGATATTAGCACTGCATCTATTTCTGATGATTCCACTGTTTCTACTTCTGATGTGGGTGTTCCAATCACTGTTACTAACCAAGTGGAACCCATTATTGCATGGGTTCCCAATTATCCAGGTATCCATTCTTGTCTGTGTTCAACTGCAGATCGTTCAAATAGTTATGTGGTACCTGGACTCAGGCTGTTCCAAGCATATGATTGGAGATCGCTCGCGGCTCATGAACTTTGTGAGTAAATTCATCGGGACTGTTAGATTCGGGAACGACCATTTTGGAGCAATTATGGGTTATGGAGATTATGTAGTTGGTAAAAGTGTAATTTTCAGGGTATATTATGTGGAAGGTCTTGGTCATAACTTGTTCTTTGTTGGTCAATTCTGTGATTCCGATCTAGAAGTGGATTTTAGAAAACATACTTGTTTCGTTAGAGAACTTGATGGTGTGGAATTATTAAGAGGTACTCGTGGTTCTAACCTATACATCATCTCTATCGAAGACATGATGAAGTCTTCTCCAATCTGCTTGCTGTCAAAGGCTTCTAAAACAAAGTCTTGGTTATGGCATCATCGTCTCAATCACTTGAACTTCGGCACCATTAACAACCTTTCCAGAAAGGATCTTGTCAGAGGCTTACCCAGATTAAAATATGAAAAAGATCATCTTTGTTCAGCTTGCCAATTGGGAAAAAGCACGAAATATTCCCACAAACCAAAACCCACAAACTCTGTAATGGAAGTTCTTCATACCCTTCATATGGATCTGTGCGGCCCAATGAGAGTGCAAACGATAAATGGGAAGAAATACATTCTAGCAGTTGTTGATGACTACTCTTGATTCACTTGGGTAAAGTTTTTGAGGACAAAGGATGAAACTCCATATGTCATCATCAAACTAATCAAACGTACCAGTTCGACTCAACAATACAAATTTAATTGTTCGAACCGACAATGGCACGAGTTCGTTAACAAAGACTTAAGTCAGTTTTATGAAAGTGTTAGAATTAGTCATCAAAGAAGTGTTCCACCTAACTCCTCAACGTAACGGTGTAGTTGAAAGACTAAATCAAACTCTTGTGGAAGCCGCAAGAACAATGCTAATTTATTCAAAGATTCCAATGTTTCTATGGGTCGGCCATTGCCACCGCTGCTACACCCAAAATCGCTCTTTATACAAACCTCTCATGGAAAAATCCATATGAACTTGTCCATAAACGAAAACCCGATTATCCTATCTTCGTGTTTGGTGCTTTGTGCTATCCAAGGAATGACGGTCAAGATTTAGGTAAACTAAGAGCTAAGGCGACATTGGAGTTTTTGTGGGTTATGCATCAAACAAGAAGGGTTACCGAAACAAAAGAACTCGAGATATCATGGAAACTATTCACGCCACGCTCGATGAGTTGTCCGTGCAAATGGCTCAGACAATCCAGCCTGACCCGCATCTCAACCTTCATCAAGTAGTCCTATCAGTTCTACTCTTGTTTCTAATCCCTCCAAAGAACTCCTTATGTACCTCCTTTAAAAGATGATTTAAAGAAATTGTTTGATCTAATGTTTGATGAACACTATGAACCAAATGCTGATGAAATGTCAACTCCATCAACAGAGGTCGCCTTATCCTCCGTGAATGAAGTCAACCCTTCAGCCTCAATATCATTAAGTTAAGAAGCCACGCGATCACTCTGCCTCATCAACAAATCATCAATCATCGAATGTACATCATGGAATTGTTTCTGGCACCCATGATGAAGTTAATCCCTTTGCTACTCCCAAGGATGCTCCATTTGAAAACATATTTGCTCTCAATCATCATCGTAACCATCTTCATCGGAGATATCGACTCGCTACTTCGCCTCAACAAACAACCACATGAACACCTTAGGAAATGGACACATGATCACCCATTGGACAACGTCATTGGAAACCTCTCGCCCAGATCCACACGGAAACAACTTGCAACCGATGCCTTATGGTGCTTCTTCAACTCCGTACTCTCTAAGATCGAACCAAAAGATGTTTAAACCGCCATGAATGAAGACAGCTGGTTCAATGCCATGCAAGAAGAAATTCATGAGTTTGATCGACTAGAATTATGGGAATTAGTACCGCCCCGATTGTGCTATGATCATTGCTCTAAAATGGATCTTCAAAGTGAAACTTGATGAGCATGGTGATGTTTTAAAGAACAAGGCTCGATTGGTTGCAAAAGGATACCGCCAAGAGGAGGGTATTGACTTTGAAGAATCATTTGCTCCTCAGTGCTCGTATCGAGGCAATCGAATCTTGGCTAATGCCGCTAGTAAGAACATGGTAGTCTATCAGATGGATGTAAAGACGGCATTTCTTAACGGAGATCTTAAAGAAGTCGTATACGCCACCCAACTTGAAGGCTTTGTGAATCCGAGCATCCTACCACGCTTATCGCTTGAAGAAGGCTCTTTACGGTTTAAAGCAAGCTCCAAGGGCATGGTATGATATGCTATCAAATTTTCTTCTATCTACCGGATTCAAAGAAAGGAGCAATTGATCCGACATTGTTCACCGGAAGTCGGAAAACATTTAATTCACGTTCAAATATATGTTGATGATATTATATTTGCCTCGACTGACCCCAATGAGTGTGACCGTTTTTCAATGAAATGGGTTCTAAATTTCAAATGTCAATGATGGGACAAATGTCATTTTTCTTTGGATTACAAATTTCACAAAGTCCCGGAGGCATTTTTATAAATCAATCTAAATATGCAAATGAGATTTTAAAGAAATTTGGATTTGATTCTAGTGACCCTGTCGACACTCCCATGATAGAGTGTACTAAACAAGATGAGGACCACTCAGGGATCATGGTAGACCAAACGAAATATCGTAGTATGATCGGATCCCTGATGTATCTCACGAGCACCACATTGTTCACCGTTTGCATGTGTGTAGATATCGCTAAGCCTACCAAAAAGCACCTTGAAGCGGTTTAACGGGGGTATCTCTCCAAGGAACCATCAATATGGGACTTTGGTACCCGCGACACCGGTATGTCACTAATGTACTTATGCATGCCGATCTTGCAGATGTCAAGATACTCGCCGGGCACGCCCGAGGTGCTCAGCTTTGGGTGATAAGCTTGTGAGTTGGTCTTCAAAGAAGCAAATGAGTACTTCTATTTCCTCTACAGAGGTTGAATACATAGCCATGTCATCTTGTTGTGCTCAAATCCTATGGATGAGATCCCAATTATTCTACTATGGCTTTGAATTCAACAAAATCCCTTTGTACTCGTGGATAATAAAGTGCTATTGCTCTCATGCAACAACGTACAACACTCAAGGGCAAAACACATCAAAATTCAACATCATTTCATCAGGGAGAAAGTTGAGAACGGTGTGGCGGAACTATACTTTGTGAGGATTGAATACCAGTTAGCAGACATCTTCACCAAAGCCCTTCCTAGAGAACGTTTTAAGTTTATCCTTCCACGACTTGGTCTTAAGAGCCTACAACCGGAAACACTCAAACGTCTTCAAGAGGAAGAAGGGGAGTAAAAGGTTTTCCTTCATCTATCTCTTGTAAATATCTATTCGAAAAGCAAAATACAAAATTACAAAACCTTCAAAAAGAAAATAGAAAAATATAAAACTTTCAAAAATCCATAAAAATTTGAAAATCTTGAAAAATTCAAAAAATATTGTCTTTTGTCATGTTTTCCTCGACTGATAATATCTACGATCTTGTGCTGTCATTCAAAGAATGACACGGGACTTTAGATGTTGTTCGAATGTTCTTAAAAAAAATCAAATCAAAAAAAATCAAAAAAATAAAAAAAAAATATTTTTGGGAGAAAGTGAAACAATGGTTTATTGTCATTTCAAGCAGTAACCCGCTCTTCAATGAAAGAACAGAGCCATGCTTTATCTTGGTGTTCAAATCTCATGCTCGATTCTTAAAACAATTCCTTACCATCTAATGAAAACTAATTGCTTTGTTAAATAACTCGGACTCTATCTTTGAAAATCATCTGGACTTAACGTTTGTCAAAATATCTATCTCAATCAACAACTTATGTCATTGATTGAGGGGGAGAATGATTTCAATTAAATCAAAAGGTTTTTCGACATACAATTGTTTTCTGATATATTATGCATGTTTAATAAATGGAGTTTAAAGTCTCAAAATCTTATCCTTATAGTTAAAACGCTTTCACAATCAAGTCACAATTCTCCTAAAAGCTTTCAAAATCAATTTAAATCTACAGAGATCACAAATCTCAAATGATTTGATAATTGTGATCGGGGAGAATTTGTGATTTAAATTGAATTTAAACTGATAATTCGGTAAATGGTTTTATAGGATGTACAAGCTCTCCTTCCCACATGTGCCAAACGATTTCAAATTTTCCATGCACATGTTGAGGGGGAGCATCTATCTTAAACCACAAAGATTTGAAACGTGACTAATTTATTTCAATGTGCGCTTTTTCTTAATATGTGCAAAACATTTTCAAATATCTATGCACATATTGAGGGGGAGCAACTATTTTGAAAACCACATTCTTATATAACTACTCTTAGATGCAAGTCAACCCCTCAAAGATGAAAATTATTTCTATTACAAAATGATGCTTGATGCAAATGTTGAGGGGAAGCTCTTGTTCTAAAAAATATAAAACAATTCAGTACAAAATGCTTTGATAATATATCACAAGTATCTTGATTGATTTTCAAATGGTTTTCAATTGGTTCCAATGGCGGATGAACAATACCAAAAAGACTCCAACCAACTTTACTTTATGTATGGTGATATAAGGATGATAAGGTTAGGTATTTGTTCCCATGATCCGCCATAACCGGAGGGATCTACCCAAGGACAATCCACTAGATAGTGTAGAAGTCCTTAGGTATATTGAAAAAAGGAGAAAATGAGAATATGGGAAGAGTGCGGATAAGATCGAAGCTAGTACCGAATAAACCCAACAAGGTTCTAGTTATGAAGTCTCGTAAGCACCGGGGGTAAGAAGATGAAAAGAATTGAATGAGAAAAGGGTGAAAACAAATAGCCCTCCAATTATTCAACCTTAGGGCAGACACCGGTTCAATTCATATATGCTATTGGTGGTTACCAGGTAACATCGGTATTGAAGACAAGACGTCATGGACCCGTGGACGCGACCGCACTTCAACTTCCCAAACCACTCAAGTTCCTCTTAAAAGGACTTGTTTCATTCTCACGGGAACCGACATTATCTATCGACTTTCTCTTAGAGTTTGTTGATATTGAAGAAGGAGACCCTCTCCCTAGTCTCCGGCATAGGAACCAAATATGCACAATTGAGTCTAGAGCCACGAGATCATCTATAAATCTCATTAGGACACTTTCAATGAAGACTCTTTGTTTCACACAATGTGGAAAGAGAGATTATATCTTGAGTCCTACGCATTATCCTTGTGGTATTGCCAGAACATCTGAGTGATATGCAAACATATTCACAATGAAGATGGAAAGCCTTCTGGAGCCAACATCAAACAAGCTCCTGGTGGGTGGCATGTGAGATCTATCCAATAGATCAACCATGTGACAACTGAACAGAAACAATGGGGCGATTCAATCTTTTGAATCAATCCTGGTTCAGGTTATGGATTGACGGATACCTTTGAAAAACCGGTCGTTGTGCTTAAAAACTCTTTCTTTAGCACATCGACTGTGTACAATATTTTCAAAAAAAAAGGTGTTTATGATTGATAATTGATTTTCATTAAAACCTTTGTTGTATTGCAAAAACAATTTCTATTGAGCAATACTCGATTGTTTTTCAAATCTCTTTTCATCAATCAGTGAATCTCTATTCGCTGGTTCACTCACTCCGTGTTGTCTTCTTTGAGACGTTCCGGTTTGAGAACAGCTAGAGCAGCTGCAAAACCCTGTCAAGGAAATTCTTCGAAATTATACCTGATCACAGGCAGTACTTGTACTGATCAACGGGGAACCGTGGGCCGTGTACCTCAATTCAACGAAAGTGATCAAAGACACTTTCGTGCGCTGTATTGCTAACTGTTGTATGTAGGTACGCCCGACGTTTGCAGCTGATCAGAATGAAGCGGTCAATCCATAGTCGCATGCTCACACTACACATTCACTTCTAAAGAAATCATGATTAGTGCATCAATGACTATGATATTTTCACTCCATGCTTCTGCTACGCTGCTGCCAATATCATGAATCAATGAAAGCTTCCGCTAATCTGATGAGAATATATCATGATCCAGAATGTGAGCATGTCGGTCCAAATGTCACAACATCACATTATACCAACACCACAATGGAAGAGTCAGAGATGTATTATAGCCGATGATCTCAAAGCTGGCTCAAAACTCATCATCACGTGGATCAGTTAACGACCTCCACTTGGATTAACCAAACATGCATCAATGATGAATCAATGACTACGAGCTTCAGAGCAAAGTAATACATCAAGAATGCAAGAACAATTTATAATGTAATATTTGTTTGTATTCAATGTAATTTTAATGTGTGTTTGAGGTGACCTCCCTTAGGGGGAGATTGTTAGGATTTAGTAAATTTAGTTATAAAGAGTCGGTCACCTCAAGTATATGTAATCGTTAGAAAGCTCGTAGTCGTAGATTATTATAAGTTAAGTAGTATTTAGTTTGTAGCACCGTGGAGGACGGACGGGTCTTTACCCACTGTATGCCTGATCCAACCCGTTGGTGGGGATTTATGTAAGAACTATAAATACTCTCTACCTCCCAAGGTAGAGAGTTGGAGCTCATAATAATACTTTCATTTTCTCTCACTAAAGTTCCCAACCGCTAACTCTTTCTCTCTCTAAAACATCATATTATACGCCTCTTTGTTTATGGTTTGATGTGTTTATGAAATCCAATATGTTACAGTTTCCCTAGCGAAATTTTCCCGGGCGACATTTATCGCTGGGGAATCTGCACTAAACGACAAAAATAGATCCTACGTGGCACCAATTCTCGTAGAAAATTCAGCTAAATCATTATGCACTTTTCCCCGGCGACATGTCGCCGGCGACGTGGCGGGAACTTTTCCCGCTCATTTTCCCCAGGGACATGTCGCTGCTGGGGATGCATTGTGCTATTTAAAAATATGTAATTAGTGTTAAGGACTCTTATGGTGAGTGGACAACAGTTCCCCAGCGACATGTGCGCTGGGATAACAATTGGGCTTTAAGTTATTTGCAACTGGGCTTATGTTTTTGGGTTTTGATTAAGGAAATCGCTTATGTTTTTACATTAGCCATTTTCCCCTGCGGGAAATGAGCAGGGGATTCAATGTGACTGCGTTGACTTAACAAAAATATATATACGTTATTGATGAACTTGACGAAACAGAGTAGACATATAGCTATGGGAAAACAAAAAATATTAAATTTATGATGAATAATATGGTTCGTAATTCGGGTTTGTTAAATGTGATAGTGTTTCCTTCAGTTTCCTTCTTTGAGCATATGTAATTTAGTCTTGGAAAATGGAGTTTGGACACCATAATTCTGTTAACTAAAAACATGGTCAACTTTACAAATCCAGCATGTGCTTTGATTTATAAAAATACTTGACAGATATATACTACAAGAAGAACAACAACATCAACAACAGCAACTATAAGAACAACTACTACTTTGATCAGCAACAACAAGAAGAAGAAGAAGAAGAAGAAGAAGAACAACAACAACAACAACTACAACAACAACTACTACTACTACATACGAAAATTTTCCATGTCACCTAACCGCTCACGAAGTAATGCATCCGACTGACATGCGTGGTTATTAATTGTTAAGTAGTATTTAGTTATGTAACACCGTGGAGGACGGACGGGTATTTACCCACTGTATGCCTGATCCACAGCCCGTAGTGTGGCGTTTTATTGTAAGACTATAAATACTCTCTACCTCCCAAGGTAGAGAGTTGGAGCTCATAAAAAGATTTTTCTTTCTCTCACTAAAGTTCCTAAACCTCTAACTTTCTCTCTCTAGAATCATCTTGTACGCCTACTTGTTGTTTGGTTTGATGTGTATGTGAAATCCAATATGTTACAAATGGTATCAGAGCCATGGTTAGATCATGTCTTACATATCTTTGGATTTCTAGTGGTTTTTAGTGGTTTTGAGTTTTTGAAAAAGTTTAGTGGTTTTTGCATCATTTGGTTCATTTCTTGTGTTAAAGTTTGAATTTTGGTTGTACTTTTGTGTTAGGATCATTGTATGTGCTTGGGTTTTGATTTGGTAAGCTTGAATCACTGTGGTTGGACTTGATTTGGATTAAAAAGTGTGTTTTTGAAGTATTTCTTGGTAGCGACTTGGGTCTCGGAGTAAGTTTCTTGTTAGCGACTTGCTTCAGTAATAATTAGCGAGTTGTAGTGTTGTTTGGTGGCTATTTGGTCCTAGCGACTTGTCTTTTGAGACAAGCCGACAAATAGTACACTTAGTGGATTCTCCACTACTGGTAGTGACTTGGTAAGGTAGCTACTTGCTTTCAATTTTGATAGCGATTTGTTCTTAAGTTTCTTAGCGACTTGGTGTTAGCGATTTGGACCATTAGCGAGTTGCTACTTAGCGACTTGATTTCTTAGCGACTTGGTGCATAGCGACTTGCTGTCAAAATTCTTAGCGATTTGGAACTTAGCGACTTGTGTTCTTGTTACTTAGCAACTTGGTGTTTAGCGACTTGGTTCAAGGTTTCTTAGCGACTTGGTTGACCTTTGTTTGTAATACGGTTTTCTCTTGATTTAGTAAAATCTCGTGAAAGAATCTATTTCCCGGTTTAATCATTGAGTTATAAAATCCCGTGTAATTCTTAAACATGTCTACCAACGTACCTACAATCATCTCCACTGTTGCCGAGGATGCTCAAGCAGCTGGTTCAGATACTCGTCCACCCATGCTTGAAAGAACTGACTACGACTCTTGGGCTCAAAGAATCAGGTTGTACTATCTTGGAAAGGAAAATGGAGTCAACATTCTTAAGTCAATTGATGAAGGACCTTATCAAGTTGAGACGACCAGAGATGTTCTTGAAACAGCCACAGACGGAACAATGATCTTAGGTTTAGACAGACCAAAGACATATGATGAGCTTAGTGATAAGGAGAAAAAGAGATTCGATGCTGATATCAGAGCTTCTAATATCATACTTCAAGGTCTTCCAAAAGATATTTACAAGCTTATCAATCACAACACCGAAGCCAAAGCAGTATGGGATAATGTCAAGATGCTTCTCTCAGGGTCTGAATTAACTATGGAAGACAGAGAATCACAACTCTATGATGAATTTGAGCACTTCAAGATGAAACCGGATGAGACTGTTTATGAATACTATGTGAGGTTCCACAAGATTCTCAATGACATGAGGAACATCAAAATGACCATGCCTAACATTCAGCTGAACTCAAAATTTGTAAACAACATGAATCCCGAATGGCACAAGTTTGTCACCTCTGTGAAGCTAACCAAAGGATTGAAGAATACAAACTATGAGCAACTCTATGCTTCCTTCTTGAATGAGAGACATGCTATGTTTGAAAAAAGGATTCTTGATCAGTTCAAAACCAACCGGGGAGAGACAAGCTCATCAAATGATTCAATGCCTTTTACACGAATGTTGAATTACCACCAAAGCCCTCAGTTATACCCATTGGTAATGGTAATCACAAACTCATCCCGATCCAATGTCAAACAAGAGGATGACGTGCAGCCGTGGGAAACTTCATTAATCAACTGGCTCTCATGATTAGTCAAAACATGAACTCTCCACCACACACCAATAACAACCTCAGAACTACATCAAATCCACACAATCAAGCTACTGTTAGAGATGGAAAGGTTATGGTGCAGCCAATTCAAGAAAGGCAGTTTGATTAGAGAAGAGGTGGAGTAGGTGGAGGCTATGGTGGAAATCAGAATCGGGGAAGGATTGGAAATCAAGGAAAAGCAAAGCCTATCAAATGTTACAGCTGTGGTGGTGAGGGACACATTGCTAGGAGTTGCACGTCTCCAAAACGTCCACAGAATGCAGAATACTTCAGAGACAAGATGCTACTCGTACAAGCTCAGGATAATGGTGCAGCTTTAGATGAAGAGGAGTTGCTGTTTCTTGCTGAGGGCAATGCCAAAACTTATGATGCAGATGTGGATGAGTAGCCAATTCAGGAGATAGGTCACAATCATCATAATTCCTTTCAAGTCGCTGATTGTGATGCATACGACTCTGATGTTGATGATGAACCTACTGCACAAACAATCTTCATGGCTAGCATTTCTCCAATGGTCTCTCCTAAAGTACCTTCTTCACCACAAGCTGGTCCATCCAAAGACAAAATCATCTTTGAGGTACTAAAACTATACGATGAAGTTGATGAGCAAAAGATACATGACGAAGTACAATCAACTGTAACTATTGAGTCACATATTGAAAATATGGGTAATATAAATATTGTCCCATACGATCAATATGTGAAACAAAGTGAAAATGAGATTGTACCAAGTGATGTATCTTCTGTAGTCAATGATGACTATGCTTTTTATGAATACACTGCATGTGCCCCAGATGATTCTGTTATCTCTGAACTTAATGCCTATAAAGAACGTGTTGTCATTTATGAACAACGTGCTAAGTTTGAGTTAACTACTCGTGAGCAGGAGTTGGATAACCAAATGCGTACAATTATTAGAAAAAGTAATTTTAGAGAAGAAGTGTTAAAACAAGAGTTAAATTCCTTACAAGAAAAGCTTTCTAAAACTGCTAAGCAAAAACAAGAACTTCAAGAAAATGTTAAAATGCTTAAACAGGAATTTCATGTTAACGAATCAAAACTTTTGAATGATTTTTCCAATCTAAAAACTTTGAAAAACAAGCTTGAAAACAAACTATACGTACAAGGGAATACCATTCAGATTGCTCACATGGTCACTAAGCATAGAGTCTTAAGCGATAAGCATAGTGTTCCCATTATAGATAAATCCAACCCTAAGTACAGTAAGATTGCTAAGGCTGCTCAAAAGGTAATCTATGATGGCAATGAGATTCTTAAACCTAGACAGATACCCAGTTGCATTGAGTGCACTGAGGATGATAGAAAATTAGATGATGCATCAAGGGAGAAAATGGATAAGAAGCTTACTGATCATGAGTGCAAGAAGAATAACATAATAGTTAAACCCCATGACTACAAAAAGGAAAATTGGATTTCCTTGAACAAGTTTAAGCCTCAAACGTTGTTAACGCCTGAACAATTGTTCTGGGAAAAGGACTTAGATAAACAAAAAGCTGAAAATCTTGTTGTAACAAATCCTCCCCTTAGGAAAATGCCAGCAGCGACTGTGTATCCTCCCAATACACCAATGCATTTAGTTCCTAGAACTATTGCCACAAAGAGCAAGACCTTAATCAGTCAATATGTGATTTTTCAACTATTTGTCGATTTTGAGAAAATTTGTAAGAAAAGGATCACACCCACTGGGATAACTGAAGGGGAAAGGGGTTTTGAGCAAACAAAAGAATGCTATTTAACTGAGGTCATGCCTTTCTTTAAACTACTAAAAGATCATTTTGAGAGTCTTAAAAACGGGATAGATACTGATATTAAAGGAATGGAAAAGGAATTTAATGCAATGATAGTTGAGGTTAGTGACTATGAGCGAGCATTAAAATATAATGAGATTGAGAGGAAGAACTTGCATACTTTAAATGAGAATCTGATTTCTGAATGTATCTCTCAAGATGTGTTCTATACTGCCACTAATTGTTCTATTACTGCTTCTCAATTTCATGAATTATCTGTTGCTTTGAAAGTCTCCCATGATCGTGTCATTGAGCTTGAAATCAAAAACTCTAAACTAAATGAGAAAATTGAACAGGATGATCACGATAATTTGGTAAAACATTTTTCTAAACTAGAAGTTGAATATTTTGATTTGCAACTAAAATATGAACATCTTAGAGAAAATGTTAAAACCTCAAACATCAAGATATCCTCGGATGTTCCAGAGTTTGATGCAGTTTTTGAATTAAACAAACGTGATGAACAAATTCAAGCTCACCGTAACACGATCAAAAAGTTGAAAGCCCAAATTTCTCAATTAAAGGGTGAAAAGAACAGTGTGACTGGCTCCCAAATGCCTCCTCCTTTGGATTCTTAGAATTCTCAAAATTTTCATCTTCAAAACTTTGTAAATGCTTTACAAAAGGAAAATGAGAGCTTTCTTGAAGAAAATGAAAAGGTTAAACTACATTTCAATGAGTTATTTGAGTCAATAAAAGTCACTCGTAACAAAAATAACGAAAAAATAACTTCGTTGCAAAAGAAAATTGAGAATTTGAAGAGTCAGGTAAAAGGGAAAATGCCAATGACCAATGGGGAGAATGGTGCTTCAAAAGTGCATGTCTGTAATAAATATGCTTTGTCTGTGAAATATGTTCCTCCTCATCTTAGGAATAACAAACTTGCCATTCAAACATATTTCTCATACCTTAAGGACAGCCTAGAATGTCTCCGTGAGATTGTAGAAGAGGATAAGTTAGAGAAACCACTTGATAATGCAATTGGCCATGCATGCTTATATGCCAAACGATCTCAAGAACTTCTAGAATGCTTAATTACAATATGCCCTAAATCCCTAGGTGAGCAAGTCAATCCTTTGATACCCTGTTCTATGCCTAGTGCCAAGTATGCAAGTCATTCAATGCCAATGCCCAATGTTATGAATATGAACTTTAGCATGCCTTCAAGAGCGACATCCTGTGCTATTTTTGCGGGGGAGAAGTGTGAATAGACTACATTTGGATGATGTTCACTTGTTTAATCAAGAATGGCATCTCCGTATGCAATTCTTGAGGGGGAGAAGAAGTGTGATAATTCTGCATGGTTGATTGACTTATGAGAATATATGGTCATACGGCTCCTAACTCATGTAAGAACCGAGCTTCTTCTTATCGGATCATCTTTACATGGAGTTTCTTCTAAGAGCCGTTGGTTGACATCTTCACTGGAATTGATGAGTTTATCGACAAAGTGCTTCCGTTAATACTTCACGATACATCAACATGATGATTCCGAACAATCTCTCTGTTCTTGTTTGATGTGATTGGTAGTTTGGTGTTACCATCTTGTGTGTTCGTTGTGGCCTGATTGCTGATTTCTTTGATGAACATCTTTCTCTTTCTTGTTTGATTGGGAGGGATTTTAGTTAAGGGGATTTGCAAGATGTAAGTTAATTGGGATGCCTTTTAGTGGGATGATTTTTGGTGTGAGTCGAAGATGTTAACACTCTATTCCCCATTCGGACAATCTTGAAGAAGGTCGAGTCTACATATTGCTCTACATTTCCTGCTATATGTTAGAAGACCAAAGACAAGTTGCATTTAATGATCTAAAGACTTCTTCTTAATCTGGGCATTTATCAAAAAGATTGTCGGTTTAGGGGAGAGCACTAATTGGGGGAGGGTGAAATGTTTGATTTAATCCCCAATTATACTTGCTCACATTCTTCAAAGAATTTGATTCTCATAAGAGACACACATCTAAACGCGAGTAAACTTGATGAACTTAATTCTTCTAAGTGATTGAAGATATCCCGAGAAGACATATGTCAAGACCGCAGAGAAACTCAAGGTTTTACTCATCAAGGCGTTTAGTGTTATGATTCCACATACGTGGGGGAAGTGATGTTAGAGAAAGTTTCTGAAGATAAATGAGGTACACAAGTATGACATATTCAGGGGAGATAAATGTATAACATGAGGGAGGTGTTATCAGTTATTCTTTCTGTGGGAATGTGTGTACTTCGAGTTCTTGAGCTTCATGCACATTCATTAGGGATGAAAGATGTGAACATAGGGGAGGTGTTCTTCATTACCCTCATGATGTGTATTCGGGAGAGTTCTTGGATATTGGTGTACTTCGGATTCTTGAGCTTCATACACATTCATCAGGGACGAAAGATGTGAACATAGGGGAGGTGTTCTTCATTATCCTCATGATGTGTATTCAGGAGAGTTCTTGAGCATTATACAAAGAGACTGACTACATCAATTCAACTACTTGGGGGAAGTGGTCTTTTGACACCTTTTGGAATGGATTGCGCCAGACTTCAGTGGTTATGAAATTTGAGAAGATTATTTATGGGTGGGATGATACGTTGATGTTCTTGTTGATGATATAACCCCGAACGAAGAATCCCGATTATCGTTTTTAAAAGGAGCAGCGGGATTTATTATAATGGTGTGCTTCTCTGTGCACCTGGCTAATGGAAGCTTGAAAGAAAGCTTTGAATCTGCTCAACATAAGGATTTTCGGTTTAGGGGGGAAGCTGCCAAAGTCTCACTTTCAAATGGTTCAACTTCTTCTATTCATGAGCCTCGGAAGCTTTGGTGGTGGATGTTTAAGAGATGACGATTTCTTTCTTCTACGACGTGCTGCTCGATATCCCTATCCCGGTACTCGTATCATCGTCTTCTTTTACTATATCATCTTCTCTATCATTGTATATATTTATTCAAAAACAAAATACAAAAATGCAAAACCAACAAAACAAAATAGAAAAATATAAAACCTTCAAAAACCTATAAAAATCAGAAAATTTGAAAATACCAAAAATATTGTTTTTCAAGACATGTCTTCTGGTATCGATAACACCTGCGGTCTTAGAAATGTCATTCAATAATGGCACGGGACCATAGATGAAGTTCGAGCAGAAGGTGTAAATATTTTTTTTCCAAAACATGTCAAAAAATATGGCTTGCAGTTATTTCAGACTGTAACCCGCGCTTAACCATGGTTTGCTATTATTTCTGATAGCAACCTGCTCTTTTCAAGAAAGGAAAGTGCTGCACTTAACCAATTCAAATTATTTCATGCACTTATCCTAAAACCAAATGAGGAAAGTATGTCGAAGGACTGATGTTCCTACTCAAATATTTTTCCGTCTAAAATTCTTCAGAAAAATATTTGTTGTTCTCTTAAATGGTGGAAAATGAGTTGCTTGAAAATCAATCAGATTCAGAGTTTTTATAAAATTTTCAAACTCAATCAATGACTTCAGCGCTTTTAAACTTTTCAGAAAGAGTCATTGATTAAGGGGGAGAATGTTTTTCAAATTTACATCATCTAACGGGCTTTCTTAATTATTCTAATATGCTTAATTATAAATGATGTTAACTTATGTTGAAGGACTAGGTGCCTAGGATAAGATTGTTAGGATTAGATGATTAGAGTTTGATGAACACATTAATCCCATGCCTTATATGAACTGATTGATATGTTGTATTGACTTTTATTAGTCGATTGCTGTTTGGGTGATGTCGACCACCATATATCTCAGATGTATGTTCACTAACGTATGCAGTATATTGGTATATAAGAATGTTCGATCCGATCCCACAATTGAAGACGATTGGATGCCGAAAGGAAAGGGTAAGTATATCTTGGGTTGACAAATGAAGAAACGGAGCTTAATTGGACTTCAATGAAGAGTTGGCATAAATGCAACGTAAGAGGTGTCATGCGATCGCAGATGGTTTTCTAAGTGATTGAAGAAACGGAGCTTAATTTGACCTCGCTTGGCATTAAAATGCAACGAAGAAGTCTCACTGCATTTGCAGACGGTTTTTCTTCCAACCCTCAGCAACAACAACAAAAGCTTGTCAACCACTAACGTATCTTTGTGCAGGATAATTGTGATGATACCATTTTCTTAAAACAATTTTGAAAATGTTGTTTTAAAAATGGAAAAATATTGTTTTTGAAAATTAATTGGACTAAATTTTGAAAATCACCGGACTTCATTTTATCAAAACTTAAGTCACTCAATCATCGACTACGGTCATCGATTGAGGGGGAGAGTGATTTAAATTAAAATATTTTCAAACGATATTTCTTCATAAAAGTCCGTTTGTACAAAATTTGTGGTGATCTAAAGATTTAATGTTATGTCATGGTATGATTTTTCTTTTGAATCAAGGTCTTTCAAAATGAAATTCTTTCTGTTCTTGTTTGATTGTGTAATTGTTTTGTTTTACTTAAAAGATCTCTTAAAACTATCATACCTGACACTAACAATCTTTAATGTCTAAATCTGTTCCTATCAGTCATTTTTCAAAATTAAATCTTGCCACGTCTTTCCCCAAACTTTTCTAAATGATTTAAATCAGTTGGGATCGCAAATCTCAAATGGTTTGATATTTTTGATCGGGGGAGAGATAGTGATTTAAATCTCTTATCTGTTTAAATGGAATTGGTTTTAGTCCTTTAAAGGCACTCCTGCCTCCATGTGCCAAACGATTTCAAATACACGATGCACATGTTGAGGAGAAGGATTTATCCAAAAACATGATGAGTATTTAAACCTGGCCACATATTCTCTCATGTTTTCCAAACCTGATTAAATCACTTGAGATCCAAAATCTCAAAGGGTTTGATATTTTTGATCGGGGAGAATTTGTGATTTAATAATGAAATTTGATAAAAGGTGATCGTTTTGATTCAATTGTGCAGGCTTCTCTCTCATATGTGCTAAACGGTTTCGAATCTCGAAGCACATATTGAGGGGGAGCATTTCAAAAGAAAACAAACTTTCAAGGTACAAAGATTTATATGTTTCAACATAAAGTACCTTGATTGATTTTCTATATGGTTTTGTGTTCGTGGATGTACTTCAAAGAACTCTTTCCTGTGTGTGCTAAATGATTTCAAAAAACCAACGCACATTTTGAGGGGGAGAATTTACCAAGAAAATCAAATGGCTTTTTCTATGAAATTGTGATCAAGAAAAGATTTCAAAGAACTCTTGCCTCCATGTGCTAAACAATATCAAATCATATGCACATGTTGAGGGGGAGCATTTCTAAATGATCAAAACTATTAAGGTACAAAATGCTTTGATCTCGTATCACAAGTACCTTGATTGTTTTTCCAAATGATTTTTCAATTGGTTTCGAGAAAGAATGAACTGTACCAAAAGACCGACCATTTTACTTTACGCATGGAGTTATAAGGATGGTGAGGTTAGGTATTAGTTCCCACGATCCGCCAGAACCGGAGGGATCTACCCAAGGACAATCCACTAGATAGTGTAGAGTCCTTAGGTATATTGAAAAAAAGGAGAAAAATGAGAATACGGAAGAAGAGCGACTTGAGACAGCTAGTAATGGAATAAACCCAACAAGGTTCTAGTAATGAAGTCTCGTAAGCCAAGGGGTTGAAGAATGAAAAAGAAATAAATGTGAAAAGGGTGAAAAGAAATAGCCCTCCAATAATTCAACCTTAGGGTAGAAACCGGGTTCAATACATATGCTACTGGTGTTTACTAAGGTAACACTGGTATTGAAGACAAGACGTCATGTACCCAGTGACGCACTGCACCTAACTTCCCTAGCTATTCAAGTTCCTCTTTAAAGGGCTTGTTTCATTCTCACGGCAAACCGACATTATCTATCGACTTTCTCTTAGAGATTGTTGATATTGAAGAAGGAGACCCTCTCCCTAGTCTCCGGCATAGGAACCAAATTTGCACAATTGAGTCTAGAGCCAAGAGATCATCCACAATATCTCGTTAGGACACACAAATCTAATTGCTTTGAAAAATAACTCGGACTCTATTTTTGAAAATCATCTGAACTTAACGGTTGTCAAAAATATCTATCTCTCAATCAACAACTTATGTCATTGATTGAAGGGGAGAATGATTTTTCAATTAAATCAAAAAGTGTATTTTTCGAACAATGGTACCAGACCTTGGTCATTATTAAGTTTTCAAAAGATATTCAAGCATGTTTAATCTTTGGAGTCTAAAGTCTCAAAATTCGATCCTTATCAGTTAAAACACTTTCATAATCATGTCACAAGTCTCCTTAAAAGCTTTCAAAATCAATTTAAATATACATAGATCACAAATCTCAATGATTTGATAATTGTGATTGGGGGAGAATTTGTGATTTAAATTGGATTTAAACTGATGATTCGGTAAATGATTTTATAAGGATGTACAAGTTTTCCTCCCCGCATGTGACAAATAATTTCAAATTTTCCATGCACATGTTGAGGGGGAGTATCTATCTTAAACCTCAAATTATTGAAACGTGATTGAATTGTCTCTTAGTGCAAGTTCCTTCTAATATGTGCAAAACTCTTTCAAACTTCAAGGCACATATTGAGGGGGAGCAAACTTTTAAAAACCTCATCCTTCCTCAAAATGCTTTATCTACTTAAATTGATTGGGAAGTGATGATGATCATTTTATAAAATTTTAATCAAAAGATTGGACCTTTCATTCTTAATCTAACTATTTCAAAGATCTCTTGCCTCCATGTGCTAAACAATTTCTGAATTATATGCATATGTTGAGGGGGAGCATTTCTAAAATCACTACAACAAAAGTGGCTTTTTAGGACCCTTTGTGTGGGACGGTATGATAATGGAGTCCTAAAAAACTGTTTAATAGGACATATGAGCGTTTAGGGTCCTTTTTAAATATTTGCTACTTAGGCGATGTCATAAAAAGGTATATAATAGGATGGTCGATGATTTGGGGTCCTATTATCATATAACTTAATATGACACTTAAAATATGGATCCTAATAAATTACCTTTATAAGACGTTTATTCATTATGGTTGTATTATAATAAACCATAATAGGACACTTGAGTTTTGAGTCATAAGACATCAGTTAGTTAAAACGCTTATTCACAAAAAATTTTATTATAGCAAAATTTAATAGGACCTTTGACACGTGGGTATTATAACGTTAACCTTTATAGGACGCTTATGTACAATGGTTTTATAACATCATTTTTTTAAAATGATTATTTGCAAAAGTTTTATTATAACAAAACTTAATAGGACCCTTAAAGGATGCATATTAATTATGGTTTTATTACAATACACCATAATAGGACACTTGATATATAAGTCATAAAACATTAATTATTTAAAACGCTTATTCGCAAACGTATTATTAAAACATAACTTAATATGACAGTTGACACTTGGGTCCCATAGATTGATACACCATCATAAGACACTTGATATTTGAGTCATAAAACATCGGTTTTATGGAACACTTATTCGCAAACGTTTTTTTATAAGAAAAGTGAATAGGACCCTTGACAATAGCGTCTTATAACGTTAACCTTTATAGAACGCTTATTCATAATGGTTTGTTTATGATACACCACAATATGGCACATCTTTTTAGAGTCTTAAAACATCCGCTTTTTATAACGCTTATTCAGCTTTTATAGAACGCTAAATTGCAAAAGTTTTATTTGAGAAAAAATTAACAGGACCCTTGACAACTGTGTCTTTTAACATTAACCTTTATAGTACGCTTATTTGTTGTGGTTTTATTATCCTACGCCATAATAGAACACTCCTTTATTTGAGTCATAAAACATCAGTTTTTAGAACGCTTATTTACAAAAGTTTTATTTAAACATTAGTTAGTATGACACTTGATACTTGGGTATCAAAACTTGATACACCATAATAGGACACTTGTTATCTGTCTTTGTATTGTTATATGTCTCAATCATATCTTTTGGAAGTTATGTATGGGTTATCTGCCTTTGTATTGTCCTTATCTGTTGGGAATTATGGCGTAGGTATTCTCATCAATAATGCCAAGGATTCTCACAAGTAGAAGCAGAATCTCTGAAAGAAGAGAATCTGCGAAGAAGAGAATCACTGAAGGAAACAAATCAAGAAGACTATCCTGCATCTTGATGGTAATTTTACCATTGCTCCTCCCAAAACTGTTGAAGAGATTTTAGCTGTGCAAAGAGAGCACAAAGTGAGAACCATCCTTCTTCAAGCTATTCCCTGAAGATCACTTGGGTGATTTTCACCACATGGATGATGCAAAGGACATATGGATGGCTCTTAAAGCAAGGTTCGGTGGCAATGAAGAGTCCAAGAGAATGAGGAAGTCCATGCTGAGACAACACTTCCAAGAGTTCAATATCTCTGAAGAAGAAGGTATCCACAAGGGATACGACAGGTTTCACAACTTGCTAATAATTCTTTAGTTTGTTTGTCTCTGTTCTGCTTTTGTGTGTATTTGTGTTTGTGTTGCAGTTTATCTATTTCAAGTGCACTTTGTCTATTCCATGTTCAAGTCCAAGATTCATCAAGTGTGATTCTTTTATAAATGGTCAAGTAAGCTTTGAAGCTTGTTTCTATTGAAACTAAAGTGTCAAGTAAACAAGTTGATTCTATCAAGTAAGAGTACATAGAGAAGAAATTGAAGTCAAATTGTGCATTCATTCATTCAAGAAATGTACCATTTACAGCTTACACTTACAAAATTCAATCAACTTCAAATGCAACTACAAGAACATAGCTATACATAATCCTAATCTAGTTCATATCATCTATTCCAACATCTAACAAAGTTGTTGATATGCATGATCGCTCACATCTTTCACACTAGATGCTGGATATGCGTTCATGAAAACTTGCATAACCACCCATTTCTTCTATCTCGATGGTTGGATATGCATGACCACTAGGACGAGGAAGCTAAGGATCAAAATGGGAAGGATGGATTGATGAAAATAATGATGATGAAGAAAAATAAAGTGTCCTTTATGCTTCATCTGCAGATTTCACCAAAAAGCAATCTATTCACCTTCCTTATGCTCTTCCTCTATACGATGTGTGAAGATGCACCAAAACATGGCGCAGGTAGAGCAAGCACCACCTCCAATAATTTTAGATTCAATAATATTTGTTAATAAAGGTATTTACTATAATAGTAATGTGCACCTCTCGATACATCCAACGGTAATGAACCTCTCCCTCCTAATCGCCTCTGAAGCAAGATGAACCGAAAGATGAACCATGACATCAAAGAATGATGGCGGAAAAATCCTTTCTAAATCACAAAGTATTTTTCCAATCTCGGTTTCCATTTGAACCAAATCATTTGGATTAAGAACCTTTGCGCATAATTGTTTATAGTAACGACATAGCTTCATCATAGTATAGCGCACGTGCTTAGGCAACACATTTCGCAAGGCAATGGGAAGCAACTGCTGCATCAAAATATGGCAATCATGAATTTTAAGTCCAAATAGTTTTGGAGGTTTTAACTCTACGCATCTTGATATATTAGTCGCATAACCATCCGAACTTTCACCTTCTTAAGCACACGACATAAAAATATTCTTTCTCTTTTTATCCATTGAGAAACAAGCAGATGGCAAATAAACTTTGTTGTTATCTTGAACTATAGGATGAAGTTCGTGTCTAATGCCCATTTCTTGTAAATCTAGGCGTGCTTTTATATGATCCTTGGTCTTCCCATCTAGATTCATTAGCGTTCCAAGGACACTGTCACAAACATTCTTCTCAATATGCATTACATCTAGATTATGGCGTAACAAGTTATCTTTCCAAGACGGTAACTAAAAAATACTTTTCTTCTTCCAATTAAAAGGTAAATTTGGGTTGCTCTTCACAAGTTTTCCAAATTTAACTTCAAAACCATCTAACTCATCAACTACTTCTTGTCCTCTTAAGCCACGGGGGTGCCTGTCTAGTCTTTTCTTCGCGGCCATCAAAAGAGTTTGTATCTCTTCTAAAAGCATGATCAGTAGGCAAATATCGACGATGTCCCATAAAACATTGTTTTTGCCATGACTCAAGCGTGTTGATTTTGTATGTTTATGGCAGTTAGGACATGCAAGTTTACCTTTGGTGCTCCATCCAGATAAATTTGCATAAGCAGGAAAGTCACTGATCGTCCATAACAAACAAGCACGCATCCGAAAGTTACTTTTTGTTGATGCATCATAAGTGTCTACTCCTTTACGATCCCACAACTCCTTTAGCTCGGCAACTAACGGTTCCATATAGACATCTATATTATTCCTGGGAGCAGATGGGGCTGTATAAGTAACGTTAGAAAGAAATAAGGTTTCTGCATGCACATCCAAGGAGGTAGATTATATGGCATCAAAACAATAGGCCATGTACTATGAGAAACACTCATTGTTCCAAAAGGGTTAAACCCATCACTCGCTAAACCAAGCCTGACATTACAAGATTCTTTGGCAAACTTATCATACTTAAAATCAAATGCTTTCCATGCCTGGGAATCTGCAGGATGTCTCAAGTAACCATCTTTCGTGCGACTCTCTTCATGCCATCTCATGGAGGCGGCTGTTTTAGATGACATAAATAACATTTGCAATCGTGGTAAGAGCAGAAAATGACGCAACACCTTTGCTCCAATCTTCTTACGCGGTATCATTGTGGTTAACTCATCTGCACAATCATCTTCACTTGCTTTATACCTTGACGTATGGCATATATCACATTCTGTTTTATTAATGTTTTCTTTCCAGTACAACATACAATCATTAGGACATGCATCAATTTTATCATAACTAAGTCCCAACTCTCGAATTATCTTCCTTAGTTCATACAATGACTTTGGTATAGAAGCATCGGGGAAGGCTTCCCTCATTGTATCTAGAATCTTGCTGAAACCATTATCACTACATTTCCCAACACACTTACCATGAAATAGTCTAATGATAAAAGAAAGAACTGATAACTTACACCCAGGATATAGTGGTTTCTTTGCCTCTCCCAACACTTTATAAAATTTTATCGCTTTTAGGTTTGGCATACTCATACTTTCAGTTTGGTTCCCATGTCATCGGTTAGTGTGTCATCACCAAACCGATGGAAGGCATCATTCACCAACCCTTGCATGTCATCTTCAGAATCCAACATTGGAGCATCACTTGATTTGGAACCTGAAGGTGGAATTGTATAACCTTTCATAAACCCGACACATAACAGATGTGTTGTAGCCTCCGTCCGATCTACCCATATCCGATTACCACAATCAATACATGGACATGAAATCTGTCCATTTTACCCTCATTATAGAATATATGATCAAGAAAGTCGTCAAGACCTTTTTTATATTCAATGGTAAATCTAGGTAAAGACATCCAACTCGTATCCATCTTAAACCTAATTCAATTAACCACAGAAAACCACATATAATTTAAACAAAAAGAAAGGGAGCCTAATTCAATTAACCACATATGTTGTTTCATAAAAATTTAGCAAAAACGATTAGGGTTTCATTTATGATACAAAACACTTTGATTTTATATCACAAGTATCTTGATTGATTTTCAAATGGTTTTCAATTGGTTTCAAGGCGGAAGTACTGTACCAAAAGACCGACCAACTTTACTTGATGCATGGTGATATAAGGATGATAAGGTTAGGTTGAGATCCACCAGAACCGGAGGGATCTTCCCAGGGACAATCCACTAGATAGTGTAGAGTCCTTAGGAATAATGAAAAAGGAGAAAATTGAGATATGGAAAGAGTGCGGACTGAGACAGAGCTAGTACTAGAATAAACCCAACAAGGTTCTAGTTATGAAGTCTCGGTAAGCACTGAAGGGGTTGAAGAATGAAAAAGAACTGAATGAGAAAAGGGTGAAAAGAAATAGCCCTCAATTTATTCAACCTTAGGGTAGAAACCGGGTTCAATTCATATGCTACTGGTGGTTACCAAGGTAACACTGGTATTGAAGACAAGACGTCATGGACCCAGTGACGCACTGCACTAACTTCCCAAGCTACTCAAGTTCCTCTTAAAAGGGCTTGTTTCATTCTCATGAGGAACCTACATAATCTATCGACTTTCTCTTAGAGATTGTTGATATTGAAGAAGGAGACCCTCTCCCTAGTCTCCGCCATAGGAAACCAAAAGAGCACTATTGAGTCTAGAGCCACGAGATCATCAAATAATCTCATTAGGTCACTTAATTCTTGAAGACTCACAGTTTCACACAATGTGGAATGTGAGAATATATTTTGAGAGTCCTACGCACTATCCTTGTGGTATTGCTAAGACTTGTTGTGTCATCTGGACTTCATCAATGGAGTGTTTCATTATTGAATCATTCCTTGTCCAGGAAAATGGATTGACGGATATCTTTGAAAAACCGGTCGGTGTGCTCAAAAATTCTTTTCTTCAGCACATTGACTGTGTATTGTGATTTTAAAATCAAAAGGATATTTATGATTGATAATTGATTTTCCATAAAACATTAGTTGTATTGCAAAACCTTTATATCATATACACGATTGTTTTCAAATCATTTTCCATCAATCAGTGAATCTCATTTCACTGGTTCACTCACTCCGTGTTGTCTTCTTTGAGACGTTCCGGTTTAGAAACGGCTAGAGCAGTACTGCGAAACCCATCAAGGAAATTCTTCGGAATTATTCATGATCACAGGCAAGATTTGTATCGATCAACGGGAACCCCGGGCCGTGTACCTCAATTCAACAAAAGTGATCAAAGACACTTCAAAAGCGCTTTATTGCTAATCGTTTTATGCAGAACACCCGACGCGTTTGCGTACCGATCAATGGAGCGGTCAATCCATAGCCGCATGCTCACACAACACATTCATTTCCAAAGAAATCATGATTAGTGCATCAATGAGTCTGATATTATCACTTCATGCTTCCGCTATTGGCCGCCAATATCATGAATCAACGAAAGCTTCCGCTGCTCTGATAAAAAGAAATCATGATCCAGAATGTGAGCATGTCGGTCCAAATGTCACAACATCACATAATACCAACACCATATTGGAAGAGTCAGAGATATACTGTAGCTGATGATCTCAAAGCTGGCTCACAACTCATTATCACGTGGATCATTAAAGGACCTCCACTTGGATTTACCAAACATGCAATGTGAAGAATCAAAGACTACGAGCTTCAGAGCAAAGTACTACATTAAGAATGCAAGAACAATTTATAATGCAATATCTGTTTGTATTCAATATAATTTTTATGAATATTTGAGGTGACCTCCCTTAGGGGGAGATTGTTAGGATTTAGTAAATCCAGGTATTAAAGTGTCGATCACCTCAAGTATATGTAATCGTTAGAAAGCTCGTAGTCGTAGTTATTTAATGTTAAGTAGTATTTAGTTATGTAGCACCGTGGAGGACAGACGGGTCTTTACCCATCAGTATGCGATCCCATCCAGTCGTACCTTGTGGGCGTTTATTGTAAGACTATAAATACTCTCTACCTCCCAAGGTAGAGAGTTGGAGCTCATAATAAGATTTTTCTTTCTCTCACTAAAGTTCCCAAACCTCTAACTTTCTCTCTCTAGAATCATCTTGTACGCCTACTTGTTGTTTGTTTTGATGTGTATGTGAAATCCAATATGTTACAGTTCTCTATTTGATGTTCTTAATTTTATATTTCCTGCTCCACAAGAACACATAAAAGGATTAAATGACTCCATCTCTAGTTTTGAAATTTGTGTGAAGATAAGAGGTTGTGAGGTTGAGTGGTTTTGAGGATAAGATTTGGTAGTTTTTGGTGGGATAAGATCTCAAGTTTTCTTTATGTGATATATAGAGCAGATCTGGTAGCTTTTGGTGGGAAGTTTTGGGGCCATGTTTTTTGTGGGAATTCTTGGCGCTATTTTTTTGTTGGGAAGTTGAGACCAATAATAATAATAATAATAATAATAATAATAATAATAATAATAATAATAATAATAATAATAGTAATAATAATATTAATAATAATGATACGTATACCATAGCACCTATACTCACTCGTTTATACCATAGCACCTATACTCGCTCGTTTAACATGATACGTATACCATAGCACCTATACTTGCTCGTTTAACATGGTACGTATACCAATGCACCTATACTTGGTGTTTAACATGATATGTATACCAATGCACCTATACTTGGTCGTTTAACATGATACGTATACCAATGCACCTATACTTGGTTGTTTAACATGATATGTATACCAATGCACATATACTTGGTCGTTTAACATGATACGTATACCAATGCACCTATACTTGGTCGTTTAACATGATAGGTATACCAATGCACCTATACTTGGTTGAACATGATAAGTATACCAATGCACCTATACTTGGTCGTTTAACATGATACTTTGTCGTTTAACATGATATTTGGTTGTTTAACATGATACGAAAGTTTAATGCATTGTTCTAGTGTAACCATAACATATCGACTCATCCGTTGAACGTCTAATGTCTAACCCTAACCTATCGACTCATCCGTTGAACGTCTAATGTCTAACCCTAACATATCGACTCATCCGTTGAACATCAAATGTCTAACCCTAACATATCGACTCATCCGTTGAACGTCTAATGTGTAACCATAATATATCGACTCATCCGTTGAAGGTCCCGAAGGAGCGGAAGGCGGCGATCATTTCAAATATTGGGGTCAGTTATCCTTTTATGTTTATTTTATTATCGTGTTCATTTATTTAATTGTGTATATTTATCTAAATTCGCTTATTTATTTATATCATATAAATAAATAAACAAATTTAAATAAATATATAATTTATATCTCTAACTCGCTTTTGTTTTGTTGTATATGATTGCGCACCTTGTTTGACCTCAGCCGCGTACATGGAATCCTCCCGCCGGAGTGAGATCTACTTAAGGCAACAACATGCACTCGCAAAAAGCCTACAATACCAACAAGGCTTCTTTCAAGGCCAAGCAATGGAAGGCGTAACCCACCACCGGACTTACGATGTGGAGGCGTCAGGGGCACGCCCCAGGAGATTACAGCTGGCCGTGGGATAAGTACATTCAATTTTGGAATGATCCCAAGAACCTTGCTCGAGCCGCTCAAAATCGGCTAAACCGACAAAAGAGCCCGGGTCATATCTCGACAGGATCCCGTCAGCTGCTCGCCTTCGAGATGAGATGGTAATAAACATTATAATTATTTTACATGCATATATACATATATATATGATTATACGCTTTGGTGTGTTGTGATTTGTCGTTTTTAATTAGTTTCATCTTATATGCGCAGGTATGTACAGAGGCAGCCTCCTACACTCGGGAGTACCCTTCACTCATTGACACCTTCTGGCGAACACATACTATTGACGGGGTATTCCCTAAGGATGAGGACCGCCGCATATATGTAAGTTTTGTTTCATAACACACTTTAATGAATTATCGAGAAATAATGTAGCAACCCGACTAATATATTTACTATCTTGTGTTTTTGTCACTACATAGGAGGAGATGAAAAGGCTTGAGGCTACGGGTGAGTACACGGAGGATGAGATCAATGCGTTGGCAAGAGGAGGTAAGCTTCGTGGGCATATTCCGTGTGTGGGTCGGTATTGCCATCACGGGCCACATCCAGCCAAGTATGCCCGCCCCAACAAGTCGCTCAAGAGCATGCATAGAAAGGTAGACTTTATGATGAGTCTTTTCGAGCGACACCAAATAATCGGATATGTTTAAGGAGTTTGAGTCGGGTGGTGCTAGCGGGAGTGGCGGGTGTGGTGATGACGAGGAGAGTGGCGATGATGAGGATAACGAAGACGAGAGGTAGTTGTGTTATATATTATTAGTATGCTACATTGGTACTTTAGGTTCATCTTTGCGACATTTAAACACTTGTTTCCCTATCTATCATGTTGAGTATTGACTTTTAAGCCCTGTTTATGACTAGGAAGCAACGTTTTGAAGACTTATTCCGATTTTGGATGATTTAGCTTTATTATCTTTTGGTTTTGGTAAAAGTTGTGATGTATTTGTATTGCGTTGATCCGTTATATTGTATTTGTGTTTTGGTACAAGTTGTGGTGAGTCTATACAGGTTTTGGTACAAGTTTGCAATTTGGTAGATTTTTTCCGAAAAATCTGAAATCGCCAAACCTGCAGTTGTATTAAAAAATTGTAGACTTTTCCCCGTCGACTTGTCGGGGATAATACCACTAAACTGACAAGTCAACAAAAACACATATTTTCTCACGACATGTCGCCGGGATACTATGCTTATTCGTTGACTTGTCAACATATAAACATATGTTCTCCAAATGATGTGTCATTGGGAATAATTGGAAATTAACTTTAGATTTAATTAGTCGTGCTAATCACTTTAGCTTAACCTCGAAGATTCCCAACGACATGTCAGCGGGATAATATGCCACCGTGGCACTACTTCTTTGATCAAAATGAGTGGGACCCACATCGTCGCCGGGATTATCGCTGGGATAATCCTCGACGAGGTTTCAATGAAGATTCCCAAATACATGTCATGGGGAAAACGATCCCCAAGCGCAGTGTCGCTTGGGAAAGACCCCAAGTGTCGCTGGGGAAACTGGTCGATGTTGTAGTGTAAATCGCATATATCCTGCAATATTTTACATAATGTTATAGATAACTTTTATTTAACAACCCTATGTATGCATATAGGCTTTAGCATGCTAAGATATAAATTTACAAGTATACACATAGGCTTTAAGCGTGCCAAGATATAGGTTCACATTCTTAACAAATTGTATTATTATTACATAACAATTTTTAGGCACAAATAGTTATAGAGTTAATTACTTAAATAGACAAGAAAAAGTTGATTTCCAGCCTATAAACTTCGCGATTTTTTTTCAAAAAGTAAAGTCAAGCAAAATTATAGTGTAATCGAGCAAAAAATAAAGTTGGAGTAGAGTGAAAAAAAGTTGCAAAGCCGAGTAGTCTATATTCAAAAAAAAATTCAAATAAAGAAGATGATCTATGCAATGAAAAAAAAAAAAAAAAAAAAAAAAAAAAAAAAAAAAAAAAACTCTCTCGGTCTATTTAATTTATTGGCCCATAATTATATTGTGTCTTATGTTAAAAACTTAAAATACATTATGTAAGATTTATGGCATTCTGTCTGTGCACGAAGTATATAACAAGTAATCATAACCAAAAAAAAAAAAATACATGAATGATTAAAAACAAGATAACGTAATGAAAGTTTGGGCTTCTCTAATAAAAGGAAATATTGAGTTGAGATCTGGGAAATTCGATTTCTTGAGACCACTAATAAAAAATACACTGACCAGATATATGCTTTTGGAACTATAACCTTCGAACCATACAAGCCTTCTGATTGGTGATCATTGACACACATAAAAGAAATTCAATACCAATCGAATACAAAGTCAACTAAACTTGCCCAGCATGTTATGTGTAAAATTTTAAATATTGCATTTCTTGTTAATCCATGTTTTACCCATTACAAAGTCAACTAAACTTGACCAACATATTATACGGAGTATGTAAATTGTATAACTTGTTAATGTTAATCCATGTTACCCTTTTTTAAACCATGTGACCCCATTAAAAAAAAAAGCTTTTGCATATATATCCTCTTGAAAATCCAAAATTGCATATATATTCAAAGCATGCATAAAAATCATTGTGCTATGTGTCTAAAAAACTTGTACAAAAAATATATATGCAATTATTCATTTTGAGAGGGATATATATGCATTTTTGACTTAAAAAAATGTTATATTAAAATTGTGGGCAGTAAATCAATATCTCGAATTTAATGCCTATATTTAACAATTTTTTTAGTTCACTCGCCAACATGTTCCACGTATGCATTCAATTCGCCATATTGATAAATGGATGTAATTTTGTGTGGCTTTAGATAGGTTGTAGCGTACATGATTTTGTGCACAAACCCTCTTGCACATTAAATTAAGGGGTTCAACTTTATAGTATAACAGATGTTCTTATGTTTCTTTTGACTTTTTCTCTTTCTTACAAGAGTATTGCTATATCCTCATACTCTTTGTACCTACTTATCCTACTACCCACATGAAAATATAACACATGTATTCCACTTATTATCTCACTTCATCTCAACCGTCAGTTTTTCCATATGTGAGGATCCTCAAAGTAAGATAATAAGTAAGAACATTTAGTACGAAGAAATATCATTTCTCTTCTTACAATCATAAACAACGCATCCTGTCGTTGAATAAAAAATGACTTTTTGGTTAGTTTTTGTTGTATTTAAGTGAAAATCCCGTACGATATGAATATTGGAGGTTTACACCCATATTCTGTTTACGTTGATGTTGCAATTTCAACAAAAATCTAGTTTTTTTTTACCTAAAAGAATTTCTTAATTATTTTACGATATTCTAGTAATAAATTACCTTTCGGAATTAGTTATAGTTTACTACTACAAAACGATGATAGAAGCATGTTTGACTTTTTGGTTAGTGTTGTGTTCTATTCAAGTGAAAATCACGTACAATATTCACTACGATTAATAAATAAAAATTTCAACTAAACTTGTGTGTAACCTCAATAATTTATGGTTATTTTTGTATAATAATGTGTCAACTTACAATTTTCATTTAAGTAATTTTCATTTTTAAATCGAGTTCTAATAAAATATCTTACCAAAAGTAGGGTCGACAATTTAGTCGTATTTGGGTTAAATCCAACTCTTGGCAATTACAATGTTGATAACAATGATTACTTAATTTTAGATGAATGATGATCGGTATATTGCCTGTGCAGCCTGTAGAAGACCTAAATATAATCTCCATTTTTACACTTAAGGAGAAAAATGTCGCTCGTTTATGGAGATATTAAACATGAATCTTAGGATTATACAATTGGGATTAGGCTATGAAAACGCGCTGGCTGTCTTTTTATATATACATGATGATAATTTTTTTCAGCCAACTTTCTAACGTCAACCAAATTATCCCTCTAAATCGCAACTAATCAAATACATTTTTTGGCACGGCTAAATCACACATATCTAGCAATATCTCAGAAATATTTCGAACTGGACATCAACCAACAACATCTTGCTTGATGAACTCACTCATATGCCACTACCCAATAGGAAAATTGGAAAGAAGACTCAAACATGTTTTTTTTCTTATTATTAAATTCAATGTTTATCATGAATTACAATGCTTTGTATTCGGCGAGGGATTCAGGATTTTCGAAAAGGTGTTGCACACAAAAGGTTGGTGCACAAAAAAACTGTTGAGTTAGCCCATTAAAAACGGAGGTAGCAAATCGGAGGTTGCACATACCACAAAACAACGGTTTTTTGAAGACATTGCACTTCGTAACCTAAAATCAGGTGTTGCTCATGTCACAGCCGACACCAATGTACATCCGTCCGTGTAATTGAACTACGTGGGATTATTATGGGGTTGAAGGCCGCTCAATTGTGCTATTAATTATTGTATATACGATATATGTGCTTATAGTATTTCATATCCATGCATAACTTACATACAAATGTGTTTATAAGTTTACTTACAATGATAGTGCTTTACATTAGTTGTGTAATTTCGCGTATTTCAGTACTTTTGCTTTCAACCATTCTCCTTAACCCATGCATTTTATCAAATGATCAAATTTGGTGCTAAAAATTACTCCTCAATCTTTTATCAACGCTCATATACTTAGAAGTGCCCCAACGACAAAATATAAGCACCGGATGATAATATTATATTACAATCGATATATTTAATATTGTTAATCGTATTTTATAGTCTTTATATATATACTTGAAGGGTACAATCTTCTTATTTTAATTGGTCATCGCAAACTATGCATATATTATAGGGTCAATTGCATATATGCCCATTAAAACATGCATATTTACATATATACCCAAAACATGTTTAACTTGCATTGTACATCATGCATTGAAAACTAATATTTTGAGGAAATATGCAAGTTTTTAAGTTTTAATAGGTATATATGCAATTCTCCCTATATTATATATCATGCTATCACAATCTCCAGCTCATTTTGGAAGTAGACAACATGTAATTAATCCAAAAAGTTGAATCTTCTTAAGTATCACCATCACCTCATGATTAATTTAAATAATGAGCAAATTTTTAAAAGGGGGTAAAAAGTTGGGTAGTCGTCATTATATGGTACAAAAAATACAACTCTTTCTAAAATGGTCATGTGCGAATGTGCGATTCCATTAATATGTTGACACGTATCTAGACAAGAAGTACACTTTCAATAATTTGCAAGTACAATTACTATCAAAGCCTTGTTTGACTTTTATAAACAAATGTGCAAACGGTGTATGTGCGAATGTGCGAATAAAATCAACTTTATTGAGAAGGAACAACTTTTAAAGAATAAAATCTACTTTATAGAGAATAAATCTACTTTACCTAATACCTTTCAGACATTTAATTTTTTAATCAATTTCCTTAGGCTGGTCGCAATCATTAGTTTGAAATCGGTTGGGCAACGAAAATTTGGTCACTTGACCGATGTGAAGATCGGGCGCAACGGATGTGGAGGTCGGGCGCAAGATCGGTTGTGTAGCAAGAAAACCAAATATCGTTCGAATTTCGACCGATATAATATATTGCATGTCCTTTTTTTTTTTTTCCTCTATTTTTTCCTTTTATTTCTAGAGGTGGGAAACATATGAAAAACACAAATTGAAACTTGAACAATTAATTGAAAACAAAAAAATCATCTTTGGGTCATCGACTGTGGCATCCGTGTCATGTCAGGTCGTTGGAGAGAGAAATCTGACGTGGCGCTGGATGACCCAGGTCGTCCCAGGTCACGACTGGGACTAGCCTTATAACTACAATGCCAAGCACTCCAATAGTCTTAGACTAAGAGATAGCAGATTTCACAAACATAAAACATAAACCTACTTTGCGTCTTGGTAATCTAAAACAAGCTCTTGTAGTGAAGGAAATTATAACTTAAGTCACATGGTAACGTCATTTCAAATCCATTCAATTTGAATTACTAATTTTAGCATTGCAATTACTATAAAAATGCGTCTGCAATCATTAGAACCTTAAGACTCCCAATAATGTCAATTTACTCAATACCTTTATCCAATTTTTTATTAAATAACAATGGAGTATCAAGCTACAGATTATATCCAGCTTAATGCCTGAATTCATTAACCATTATACTAAGGCTAGCCCCAATGAGGGGATTCAATCCCTCTCTTTTTCTCTGCCACGTCAGCTTTCTCTCTCCAGCGACCTTCAGGCGATTAGGTGCCCCAGTAAGGGCGACCAAGTTCAATTTTTTTTTTTTTTTTTTAAATTAACATTTTTAACACAAAATAAAATTTCATTAATAATTAAAACGTTACATAATAATTCAAATAAAATTAAAACATTACGACAATACAACGACTAAACTAGTTTTGATTCTGACGATGCCAAATGTCTTCCACCAAATCGGCTTTGAGGCTAAGATGAGTTGTTTTGTTGCATATCTCCCTGGTAATTTCCAACGATTCCACATGCGTTCTTATGGGAACATAAGAACGGTGCTGCTCACTGAAAGAAAACGGAGATATCGCCGTCTGTTCGTCTGAATTATCATATTATGTAATATGATACACGCGGTACATTATATGCGATAGACGCTCTTTGTCTAACCCTCTAGCCGGATATTTAATCATTAGCCACTTCTTCTTTAGTACACCAAAAGCACGTTCCACATCTTTTCTTGCTGCTTCGTGCATCGTCTTATACAATATTCGTTTGTGATCATTCGTCCCTGGATTTTTAATGGACTTCATAATAACCTACCATTCCGGATATATCCCATCAGCAAGATAATATCCGCGTTTATAAGGCACGCCGTTAGCAACGAATTCCACATTTGGTGCTCTCCCCGTTTGAGATCATTGAAAAGAGGCGATGCACGTAAAACATTTACGTCGTTATTCATACCCGCGACACCAAAGAACGCATGCCAAATCCATAAATCTTGGGACGCGATCGCTTCCAATAAAATGAAAGGACTTTGCCCGTGATCACCCCTACAAAATTGAGCTTTTAAAGCATGTGGGCAATTCTCCCATGGCCAATCTGTGTAATCGATGCTTCCTATCATCCCAGGAAACCCATGACTTTGGTAGTGATGAGCATAGAGTTTGTCAATGTCACTAACCGTCGGCTTTCGAAATACTCGACCATATAACTCCATTATCACCTCACAAAATTTTTCGAGACACTCACGAATTGTTGACGCACCCATTTGCACGTATTCGTCTAGAGCATCAACATTGACCCCGTATGCCAATTGACGGATTGAAGAAGTACACTTTATCAATGGAGAAATACCAAGTACGCTGCACAATCGGGAGTTTGTTGGAAATCAGGTGAATGATCGGTTATATCTCGGACAATTCGTGTGAATAGTCGTCGCTCATACGAAACGATCATGGAATGCTGTATCGCCGTATCTTGGGTCTCACTGTAAGCATCAACTAAACGGTTATGAGCACCACACGATCCCTACTAACTGGGTTCGTGAGACTTTTCGAGGCTTGAATAGCCTCCCAACACTCTTCCGCAAACATCATAAACTCGGTACTAACTTCGTTTTCATCATCTGATGATGAATCGGCAATGAATAGCTCGTAAGAATTAAAACTCATATTGTGTAAAGAATATAGAGAATGTGTGAAATGAGATTTGTGAGTTTAGTGTGTAAGTATGTTGTGTATTTATAGGGTGGTTTTAATTGTATATATATATTTTTTTTATTTCAAACGGTTAGTTTTTTTTTTTTGAATTGCAACGGTTGGAAGTATAAATGTAGTATGGTTTTGTTTTGTGATGTCGATCGTATGCAAGACCAACTCCTTCATGAAACTTGGCGATCGAAACAATGCACAACAAGCCGATCGATTTGGAGATCGATCGAATGGGTAGGCGATCGACTCCAAATCGCACCACTGGGGCTAGCCTAACAGTCAACCTTTACAGTTTCACAAGCACAATTTCAAATTTTCAATTATTTGAATAAAAGTCAACATAATCCACAAAAACTCTAACTTACCATTTATATGAAAAAAATTGAAAGAATTTCGGTTCTGATAATGTGTGTGGATTTGTGTGATTCATTGTGTGTTAAACTAATTAAAGTATCAGAAAAATAAAAAATAGAAAAAATTACATGTTTGGTCCCTATGGTTTGCCCAAAATAACAACTTTAGTCCCTAAGTCACTTTTATTACATTAGCAGTATCTAATTTTGAAACTATGCACGCTTTTGGTCCCTAAAATGGATGGACGTTTATTTGTCCCGTTATCTCATTAAATCACAAGGGTATACATGTCTTTTCTACTTATCTTTAATAATAAAAGACACCCACCTTCCTTTGACTTCTCAAAATTAAAAATATAATAGCCCTCCTCCCATTTATTTCATCTTCAACATCACAAACCCTAGCTACAACACTTTCTCTCTCTACCCCATCGCCGCGCTGCCACCTCCGTCACGCACCACCGCCGCTGCAAGCGTGCACCACCACCTCCACCACCAAAAACGTTCGCTTGACTCCCCTCTCCATTTATACCTACTGCAAGCGCTCTAACACACCATCACCACCACCCAAACAACCCAAACAACCCAAACGCGCCACCACTTTTAATGTTTCGTCATTTCACACCTAGATCGGGAAGAAAGAAGGTGATGTTTGATTCGGATTCGTGGATTTGGATGGATGATGTTTGATTCGGTCTCGTTGGGTTTGAGCCGAGAGCAACACCATTTACAACCCCTTTTTCATTTCAGCCTCTACAACACAATCCTTTTACACCAATATGCCATTTTACCAATTCATGCCAATCACTGACTAACTTCTTAACAGTTTTTTTAAACTTTTGATAATCTCATCAGTTCTCAAAAATCACAAAACAATTAAGAGGCAGCTTCCTTACCATCATAAACACCCTTTTAACTACAAATCCGATTAAATCCTTTTTACCATTTCACCAGTTATTCTTCTTTCTTTGAACACACTATCACTTCTTTTTGATACTTTACCCATGTGATTTGTCACCTCCACCACTACGGTCGCTAGAGTAAGTATGGAATAGTGATGTCATTCGTTTTGGATCAAGAGTTCATAACTCTTTTAGATGAGAAGAAGAAGTTGACTGGTATTTTAGGATTCGTGATGAGTTTTGTGATTCTTTTTTTTGAATTGAGAACTGACTTGTGGATAGATCGAATGAGTTTTGAATTGAGGACTGAGGTGGGTTTTGTGATTGATTGTAGTCGAGATCTGGGATTTTTTGTTTTTTTTATAACACGATTTGGTTGTTGGGTTGACTGATGTGATGGTTTTCATATCTGAGTTTTTGTATAAGATTTTTGGTGACGGTATAGATTGAGAGTTTATGAACTCTTAGAGTTGATGAGAGTGATAGATCTGATTTTTGTGAGATGTATATGAGTGATAGTAGGGATGAGCACGGTACCGGTCCCGTATCGATCCCGTACCGAATTGGTGGTACCGATTTTTTCCCGAGCATAAATTAGTGGTACCGGTACCGTACCGAACGGGATTCGGATACCGGTACCGGAAAATCGGGTTTTCTCCGCTTTTTTCGGGAATTTCCCGATTTGGTACCTGCCCGCATCAATTAGTGGTCCCGAATTTTTTCACCTTAATTCGTAGTCCCGTACGCATCAGTATTTCAAGAATCGGAACCGTTTCGGTACGATACCGGTACGGTTCCGGTTTGGTTCCGGGATTCGGTTCGAAATGCTCATCCCTAAGTGATAGTGTTAGTTGTGTTCGTTTGGTGGGTGTCTTTTATTATAAAAGATAAGTAGAAAAGACATGTATACCCTTGTGATTTAATGAGATAACGGGACAAATAAACGTCCATCCATTTTAGGGACCAAAAGCGTGCATAGTTTCAAAATTAGATACTGCTGGTGTAATAAAAGTGACTTAGGGACTAAAGTTGTTATTTTTGGCAAACCATAGGGACCAAACGTGTAATTTTTTCTAAAAAATATATTAAAACTAACTTGAAAAATAAATCAACTAAAAAATTTGATTTACTTTTACAGATTTTGCTAGTTTTCAGTGATACATTTTCTTTATCGTTCACACATTAGCCGGAACTCTAGGAGTCTAATTTGGTAATGGGCGGTTCATTTTTCTAGTTCATTTTAGGATCGAAACTTCCTGCGCAGTCCGTGCCAGTAGTGATATCCTAATTCGGCTAGCTCTCCCAACAAATAATTGAAAAGGTACTTCTTGCCTGGACACGTGTCAACATATTAATGGAATCGCACATTCGCAAATGACCATTTTAGAACGAGATGTAATTTTTGTATCATATGATGACCACTACTCAACTTTTTGTCCCTTTTAAAAAATTTGCTCTTAAATAATTCTTCTATAGATAATTTATGAAAACAAAGATATTTTTAGAGAAAATAGGGTGTAATAATAACACTTACATATAATGCACCTTGGTTTTCAACATATATATAGAAATCTTGACAATACACTGATGATAACAATGATTGTTTAAATTTAAGAGGAAACATTTGTGGTATATTGATTTTGTAGCAGTGTAGAAGACCTCAAAATCATGGCCATTTTTACATTTAAGGAGAAAAATGTTTTTATGTAAGTTTTTTTTTTGTTAACCATGGTTTCTGACCTTTTGGCATACTTCTCTTTTCAAAAGGTTAGCATGGCCACTTCAAGGTTTTTTGCACCTAGTATAAATTGAAATTGAACTTGAGACCTTACACATTTTAGAGTGATAGTCACAAATTTCTTTATGTGAGTATTTAAACGTGAATCGTAAGATTATACAATTGAGTTTGTAAGTCACTATAGTACTTTCAAAAAGTATTTAATATAATAAGGAGTTTTAAAAGCATTTAATCAAATAATGTCATGAAATTTGAGTTTTTCAGCCAACCATCGCCTCCATTATCTCTAATTCCCTACAACACTTTTATCAAATACTAAAATAGAGAATTATAACTAGGAAAAAGTCAGCATCGTCTTCATTTGCTTGCCAAAATCTCTTGCGTGCGTGTCATCACACTACGACATAATCACTCGTAGAAACCGATAACAAGCCAAAGAAAATATTGTACGTATTTCGATTAACTATGTCATTCAATATTAGTACCATTAACTTCCTTCAGGGTATTTACGATGCATTTGAGCAATCAATACGAGATATCCGTACGAACTTCAGAATTTCAAAAGTTTTCATATTGCTCATTAGCTAGTAATAATATTGGCTTCATTTATCCTTTTGGTTGTGATGTAGCATTCAACTACTTGCTTCTTTACCATGTTCCTTTAGGCGATAGGCCGAAACCGTATTGACATCCCAAACGCATCATCAAGAGAAACATAACATTCACACGGATGACGACGTTAGAATCATGTCGTATATCATAGCCGTCGCTCATGAAAGAGTCGGCAATTACGAGGATGAACGAGAGGAGGATGTCTATGAGGATGGGGGATATGATGATAGCTGAAAAAAAAAAGATTCATGAGCTTTTATGAATTTGAATAAAGACCAAGAAAATAAATAGTTGCATTTTGTTAAATATTGCCTTTTATAGAATAAGAAAAAAAAGATAAAAGAAAGAAAAAAAATCATTTTGTTAAATATTTTTGAAAGCACACATTTTGTTAATTAATTGTTTTACTTACGATGGTTTCATACAATTGGGATTAGGCTATTAAAATGCGGAGGTTGTCTTTATACCTACACATGATGTTAATTTCCCTTCATCCAACTTTTTATGTCAATTAAGATTATCCCTCTAAATTTCAACTAATCCAATATTATTGTAAAATATTATGGGTTTATGTCTATTCATCATAATCTTGATTAACAAGTTAGGGTTTTCTTATGCCTTATAAATACCTCCTATTGTAACATTATTAATACATCTCAATAATAAGAATTCTCTTCATGTCTCATTCTCGTGTTCTTGTTCATTATATTTACAACACGTTATCAGCACGCTCTAAAGGTGATTTAAAATTTAACCGAGTATAGATGGATGAAGTTTTTGGTTAACGATTATTAGTACTTTGATATCACGGCTAAGGTAACCATTCTGATCTTCCTGTTTAGTTATTTACATATCAATAGGCAATATGATAGATCTCTTGACATAAGCATTACATATAATAACATATAAACAATTGATTGAAAATTATAGGAAGGTAAAATGTCAAAATTCGTTTTTCCTTGGTGATGAACACCATGTGCTAGATCTTATAGTTTTATGCGGGTTTTAGACATCGGTATGTGATAAAATCTTAAAACCTTTGTTTTATTAGTAAAAAAGGTTATTGAAACACGCATGTACGGTTTCTTCTTTATGAAGTTTACTTTATACATTGTTTATAGTATATGCATAGTTTGTTTGATGTTATACTTATATTTTGAGGATGTAGTTTGTATAAATTTGCATTGCTAATGAACCTCAAAAAAAAAATTTTTTTGGTAGATCCGAATTAAGAGAACCATTTTGTAATGAAAAAGGGATATTCGTGATTTTGTGAGATAAATATGTTTTCTTTAGTTGTGATCTTATTATAAAATATAAATATTGGATTTGCGTTAACGATGAGTAATACGTATCTCCAAACTAAATCTGCATGTAGCTCATATATATTCAGTGATATATTTTTTTGTCACATCTTTATCATAGATTAATCACTGTTATAAGATAAAAGATCACCGATTCATGTTAAGTTATATCTTCCATAAACTGGCTTGCATGTGGTTTATAAACATAACCAATAAAAGATTACATGAAGCCAGCTAAAATTACATAGTTTCAAATTGAATAATTGTTATCTTGGCTATATGCATACTTCTCTAGTAATATTGGTACTTACATTTTTTTTTCCTTTTATGATGAGTATCATAAAAAGGTATTGAGCCACATTTCTATGCACAAATAAATTTTTGATGATGATTGCTAATGTTTTTGCACGTGTCATGTTCTATTAATTTAATCACGATTGAATACCATTAAAACACGGTCGTCTAATTTTGATTGTTTTAATGTGAATATTACTGAACAGAAATCGAAACTCTGGTACTTATATGCTATGTTACGTTTATGTAATCTTATTTGTATCTTATTTGTTCATGTTTTACATGAAGAAAATTAAAGTAACATAATCTCATATTATGTTAACGAAAAAAATTATTAGAACCTCAAGTTCTAATTTGATTCAATTAATAGAATCAATAACATAATCTCGTGTTATGTTTAAAATAAAAAGAAAAAAGAACTTCAAGTTCTATTATGATTCCCTCAAAAGAATCAAAAGATATCATAACCTCATATTATGAGTATTATAGAACCTCAAGTTCTATTATGATTATAAAATGAAAATACAATAAGCTCAAGTTATTGTTAAAATGTTCAAATATGATTCTATCAAGTGAATCACGATAATATAACCTAAAGTTATGATTATTTTTGTTTAAAGCCTAATGTGCTTTGATGATTCCCTCAAGTGAATCATAATAACATAACCTCATGTTATGTTTTGAGAAAAAAAATGGTATAAAAGAAAAGTATTTTTTTTCTAAAAGCTCGCTCTATTGTATGCACCTCATGTTGCAAGAAAAAAGTGTAAGTTTAGTTAAATCTCACAATTTTCAGTGTTAGATCTGAACAAATAAAATTGTGATTTAAATGATATTGATGAAGAGATGTTTAAGAAAACATTCTCTATTTTCAAAGTCTCGAACATGCTTCTATATTAGCGATATCGAGAACATGGTTTGAAAAGTATCATGAGATATTGTCAAATTCTCATATTATATAAAAGAAAAGCTAATGAGCTTTCAACAAAATCTAAACGAAAGATTTGACCATCATAAGCAAGAGATTCTTGCAAATGTGAGCACATTTTTCGCAATATTAAGTAGTACATCTGAATGATGAAAAGAAAAAATGTGATGCGATGGTTAATGCCTCGAATATACTCATATATCGAGAACGATGCTTTGATATAAAAGAAATGGGCATGTTTGAACAAACACGATAAACCCATTTACTAAATTTTATCGATATTGTCGTGTTAAAAGACACTGGTTGGCAACCTCAAGTTGCAACATAAAGATCTTCATTCCTTCAAGTGAATGTGATAAAATGACCAGCATAAGATGTTCATTCCCTCAAGTGAATGAGATAAAATGATCAATATGAGATCCTCATTCCCTCTTGTGAATGTGATAATGTAACGATAAATGGTTAAAGATCATTTATCATGGCAAATGCTATGGTCGAGGTAGTATGACAATGACAAACCACTAGTAGTGGCAAAAATACAATAAGAAATGAGCAACCAAAAATGCTATTTATGCAAAAATGCAATGTGATGTATATGAAATTCAAGTGCGTCAAAGATATTACACACTATATTCATAGATTTAAAAATCTATGCTAGCGCATTTTACTCCACAAAAGAAATATAAAATTGTCATGAGAAACGAAGTTAAGTATTAAAGATGCATTATATTTTTTTGTATCTTCTTCGACATGCATTATATAAAGATTAGTAAAAACTAATCACTGCCATAAACTTAAGTTTATGAGCAATAATAATTATAATATTTTGGCATGACCGGTTAAACCATCCCGAGTCGTTAATGATGCGAAAACTATAACAATAAGATTCTTCAATCTTATGTTGTTTTTCTCTCAAAGCAAGTTGATTATTCAACCATCAACTATATTGGGGACTCAATCTCTCATTATTCTGGAAAGAAAACTAATTGACGCATGTAGGCATACACATCCATTGGATGAACCATTTAGAGTTTAAAATCGATGCATCGTCTAAATGGTAATCAAAATCGCAACTTCAAGTTTGCATGATTAATAGCTCAATGCGAGCCTAACATTCCAGAGTAAGTATTTCATCATGAAAATGCGATGAATTACTTCTATATTATGAAATAAAACTGAGAGAAAAACTTGTGTAGTTGTATGGGGCCATATTATAATATGCACAACAACAAAATTAGCATCATGCCAATATATTATTATAAATCCTCCCTTTTATAATTGGTTTTGGTTATAAACCAAACATATCCCATTATTGTTTTTGTGTGCAAATTACTCCACCTAAATGCACATATATGGGATATAGAAGATGGATAATTCCTTCAGGAGGAGAGAAGTAGCTGCAAATTCAGAATGAATTATCATATTCTGTTGATCCTTGAATTGATTATTCATTGGATAATCTAATAGCCTTAAATAAACATTGGCCGAAAATAATATTTCAAATTTACTCATGCTCTATTTAGAAGTTGTCCCTCAAGGACATTATTTTATTATGACATGCCTCAAGCATGATAGACTAATCGATTCCAAATAAAATCCTCGATGAGAAATATGGAGCATGGAAACAAGATGGTTGTTCGAGGTATAAAAGACCCCATGATAGTCTCATAAGGAGACACTAGACATGAAGGTTCAAAACGAGCCTCAAATAGCTAATGAGATCTCAATAATTCTATGATGTCTAAATCATATGGAATCGAAACAAAAACGACGTCGATAAATTTGTTTACATACAATATAGCGCTTGCTATTATGCATAATGAGGATCATAAATTAAATGTTATTAAATGAAACGTTTGGCCAACGTGAAAAGACGCAATCTCATGAAAATACGAGAAGTCTTGGGACATGAAGTTCGTACACACAAATGTGTAAAATCTATCGGATATACATCGGTCTTTGTGTGAAACCTAAATAAGAGCTCTAAAGTTAGCTGCTTTAAGACATGAATTGTTGAATAAATATATTCATAAAAATTGATTATTAAGAGGCAAATTGTCTCGAGGTGGATGTAAATATCTTATTGATATTTTATGAGACAAATAATCTATAAGTGTTTAATTCACTCTAAGTGAGTTTTAGATAAAGCTCCCATATTTTAAGAAGGATCTATAATGCTTTAAGCCCTCAAGCATGTCTAGTAACTTCAGCTTTTAGAAGCAATTATTAAAGTTTTCAAGAACTTTATTTCATCAAACCTAATGAATCTTTATATGGATCAAAATCATTCTTGACGCATATTATATAAATTGTTTTTGCACATGTCTTAAGAAATAATTAGTCCTCAAGTACCATACATAAATACAATTGAGGTTTGGATGCTAATTTTGTAATTAATATGTGTCATCAAAGTTTATTTTTCTCTTTTAATATTTGTACATGCATTGTATACGTTCCAACAAATTGATTTGATATTGGGTTAGAAGCTACACAAATATTTTATCATTTTTGCAGGACTTATTCGTAACATCATCAATTTGATGGACTTCATTATAAAGTTGTTGCCAACAAAAGTATACGAGCAACTCGTTTAGAAGATTAGCATGCGATGCTTGAAATATATATACATTAAATTAAGGAGGAGGAGCATTATACGCACTGCACTCTTTTCCTTCATCAAGTTTTTTTTTTTTTTTTATCCCATTGGGTTTTTCTTGATAAGGTTTTTGATGAGGCAGTATATGAAGTATAATGAACGATGAATATCCAAGGAGGAGTATTGTAAAATATTATGGGCTTATGTCTATTCATCCTAATCTTGATTAACAAGTTAGGGTTTTCTTATGCCTTATAAATAACTCCTATTGTAACATTATGAATACATCTCAATAATAAGAATTCTCTTCATGTCTCATTCTTGTGTTCTTGTTCATTATATTTACAACAAATATATTTTTTTGGTACGAAATTTTTCGCACAGCTAAATCGCATATATCTTGCAATATTTTACATAAGGCTCCCAGTCGTGACCTGGGACGACCTGGGTCATCCAATAGCGGACGTCCTTTCTCCAAATGACTGACATGACCCGAATGGCCATCAGACGATCCAAGTTTTTTTTTTTTTTTAATTCAAACATTTTTAACATTAAATTTAAAATTCATTCAAATTTAAAAAAACATTACATTACGAAATTCAAATAAACATTAAAAGCATTACGTAACTTATTCAAATAACGTTAAAAACATTACAAAAACTCTTCATAGTCTTCGTCATCGTCACTATCGACTTGATTCACGCCGACATGATGTCGACGATTTCTCCAAATGTGTTCGACCAAATCAGATTTTAAGTTTTGATGAGTTGATGAGTCCATTAGCTCCTGAGTAATCACCAACGATTCTTCTGCGCTCTTAGGGATCATGATCTTGGTGTCCCTCATCTTCAAAACCATGTAGGACGGCATATCGCCGTTGCTTGTGTCGGATGATCATATTATGTAATATGATACATGTATACATAATATCTTGGATATCATTTCTAAAAAACCCTCGAGCAGGAACTTTAAGCATTTTCCACTTTTTCTTCAACACACCAAAAGCCCGTTCCCGTGCCTCCTCTTGTACAATATTCTTTTACGATCACCCGTGGAAGGATTTGAAATAGACTTCATAAGAACGAACCATTGTGGATATATCCCATCAGTAAGATAATATCCCCTTTTATAAGCCACATCGTTAGCCTCAAATTCAAAGTCTGGTGCTCTCCCAGATTTGATATCATTGAAAACAGTGAACGACGATAAACGTTTACGTCGTTATTCATTCCGGAGACACCAAACGCTTGCCAAATCCATAAATCTTGGGAAGCGACCGCTTCCAACAAAATGAATGGATGTGGCCCGTGATCACCCCTGCGGGTTTTCGGAGAAGTATGCCGCCACTAAACGATTATGAGCACCCTCATGATCCCTACGTATGTACCTTCGTCGGGAGAAGTTGATTGAATATAGATGAGAAATGGTGAGTATCCCGTGATCACCCATGCGGGTTTTCGTTAGAATGGTTGATTGAATATAGATGGGAAATGGTGAGTGGTGAATTGTGTTTGAGGAGAAGTTGGTATTTATAGAGTGGTAAATTTGGTTTAAAAAAAGTGTTTTTTTTTTTTTTTTTTTTAAATGACCAAACGGTCATATTTTGAATTGAAGGGGAATTAAAGTTGGAAATTGCAAGAAAAGGTGGCAATAACATCGTCCATTTTAGCCCGATGTTTGGGATTTTCTCTCGTCGATCGATCTCACAACCATCACGCACATCCGGTCCAACCGATCTCAACATCTGCCACCCATGTTTTTCTTCAAACCGAGCAAAAAGGGCATTATGCCTAGCCTAATGTTATAGATAACTTTTATTTAACAACCCTATGTATGCATATAGGCTTTAACATGCTAAGATATAAATTTACAAGTATGCACATAGGATTTAGCATGCCAAGATATAGGTTTACATTCTAAACAAATTGTATTATTATTAGATACCAATTTTTAGGCACAAATAGTTATAGAGTTAATTACTTAAATAGACAAGAAAAAGTTGATTTCCAACCTATAAACTTCGTGATTTTTTTTTTTCAAAAAGTAAAGTCAAGCAAAAATGTAAAATAAAAAATAAAGTTGGAGTAGAGTGAAAAAAGCCACAAGCCAGCAAGATCATATTAAAAATTCCAAATAGAGAAGATGATCTATGCGATGAAAAAAAAAAGAAAAAAGAGGAAAAAAAAAAAAAAAAAAAACTCTCTCGGTCTATTTAATCTATTGGCCCATAATTATATATTGTGTCTTATGTTAAAATACATTGTGTAAGATTTATGGCATCCCGTCTGTGTACGAAGTATATAACAAGTAATCATATCAAAAAAATAATAATAATAATAATAAAAAATAAAAATAAAAATAAAAAAATGAATGATTAAAAACAAGATAACGTAATGAAAGTTTGGGCTTCTCTAATAAAAGGAAATATTGAGTTGAGATCTGGGAAATTCGATTTCTTGAGACCACTAATAAAAAATACACTGACCAAATATATGCTTTTGGAACTATAACCTTCGAACCATACAAGCCTTCTGATTGGTGATCATTCACATATATTAAAAAAGAAATTCAATACCAATCGAATACAAAGTCAACTAAACTTGCCCAGCATGTTATGTGTAAAATATTGCATTTCTTGTTAATCCATGTTACCCTTTTGTTAAGCCATGTGACCCATTACAAAGTCAACTAAACTTGCCCAACATGTTATGTGTAAATTGTATTTCTTGTTAATCCATGTTACCCTTTTTTAAACCACGTGACCCTATTAAAAAAAGAGTTATGCTATTTAGACCTACAACACAAGTTTAAATATATGCTTAATGCATAAATCACTTGTATAATTGTATTAAGTATTTTTTCTCTCTAAATTTTCACCAATCATTTTTATTAAATCAATCAATCAAATCATTAGGTTCATTTGTAGGCATTAGTAGGCACAACAATCATTTTCTTTAAAAAAATGTTATATTAAAATTGGAGTAAATTACACCATTCGTCCCTATAGTTTGCCCAAAATAACACTGCAAGTCCCTTTGTTTTTATTTTTGCACCATGAGTCCTTATGGTTTGCCAAAATAACACCATAAGTCCCTATCGCTAATGATCGTTAGCTTTCTACGTTAACTCCCACATGTGCCTTACATGTGCCGTCAATTTCTAACGATTTCGTTACGCGGCACGCTGCCCCGTTACTGCCGCGACGCTTTCATCGGTAAGCGCCGCTTTCGTCCCGTTTGTATGCTTATCCGCTTTTACACGCTTTTTTAGTTCATTTTTGCACGCTGCTCGTTTTGCACTTTTTCGAAAGTTTTGCACGCTCTCGCCCCTTTACACGCTTTCGCTCGCTTTTTCATCCTTTGTTCGCTTTTTTCAGCGCCGTTGCTTTTATCGTTGTCCGCTTGCGTTTTCATCCTTTCGCGATGTTTTTGTCCGCTTTGGCACGCTGCCTCTTTTGCATGTTTTCATTCGCTGAACGTTTTTTGTCCGTTTTGCACGTTTCGTCCATTTTACACGCTTTCATCCGCTTTTGCATTTTTGTTCGTTTCGTTTGTTTCGGTTTTCGCCTATTTTCATGTTTTGTTTGTTTTTCGTAAACATGAATAGAAACGAAAAACAAAAATGTAAAATGGAGAAAACGCGAAAGTAAAATGGACAAAACGCAAACTGGAAAACCCAAAAGGGAACAAAAGTATGCAAAAGGAACAAAACGCAAAACGAGAAGAACGCGGTAAAATGGATGAAACGCAAAAACCGAACGCAAAACATACAAAAAACATTCAAAACGGACGGTAAAACCTGAAAAATGTACAAAAAGTATGCAAAACGAACGAAAACGCACGAAAAACGCGGTAAAACCTAATAACAAAAGTGCAAAAACGACAAAAAACATGCAAACAATGGTGCAAAACGGATGAAAACGCAAAAAACGAAAGTGTGCAAAATGGACAAAAAACGCAAACGGACAAAACGTACAAACAAATGAAAACATGCAAAACGGAGGGAAAACGTGTAAAACGAACGAAACCAAAAACAAAAGTATGCTAAAACGAAAGAAAACGTGTAAAAACGGACGAGAACGTGCAAAAACGGACGAAAACGTGCAAAAAACGAACAAAAACGTGTAAAAACGCGGCAAAACACGACGTAAAAACTAGCAAATACGGATGAAAACGCAAAAAGCAAAACGCGCAAAAACGCTTGCAGGAATTTAGAAATGGACGGCACATGTAAGGCACATGTGGGAGTTAACGGAGAAATCTAACGATCGTTAGCGATAGGGACTTATGGTGTTATTTTGGCAAACCATAAGGACTCATGACGCAAAAATAAAAACAAAGGAACTTGCGGTGTTATTTTGGGCAAATCATAAGGACGAATGGTGTAATTTACTCTTAAAAGTGTGTGTAGCAACATCAGTATCTCGAATTTAATGCCTATGTAATTTAACAATTTCTTTTAATTCAGTGGCTAACATGTTGCATGTGATGCACAAAAGATAATGGGGTCAACTAGATTTCTTAGTTTAAGACATCTCTATAATTTGGAACTTTATTGATGTTTGAGAAGACAGCTTATATCCATGGAACTTAACCAGATAGTCAAATTTTTTATTTCTAATCTGGTATGTAACTATGTAAGTATACGTAAGTTCTGATTTTCGCATGATACAAATGATTTAGATTACAATGATATTAGTTACGTAAAAAATTACAGTTTTGACAGTGACAGTATATAACACACTTGGGTTTCGCAACTTAAATGAGTAAAAAAGCATATGATGATACATACGAGCAGTTAATAAGATTAGTTTTTTCAGTTATCTGCATCATGGCTTAATTAGTCATTTATATTGAAAGCCAGGTATGCTACCAAGTATTAATGAAGTTCATTTACACTAAGCACAGAAAAAGTGTCGATACAACCTCGTTATATTCAACGAGCACCTACTTTTTGTAAGTATCACTAAAGTAAGATTTAGTAATACAGTAGTTGTTATATGTATTTGTGCAATTAAGTATTGTCTTACATATGTTTACACGTTATTGTTCATTAGATTAAAAAAGAGGACGGTCGGTAAGAGGTTGCCTATATATACATAATACATACACGCATCAGTTGGTACTACTCTCTGTTTTAATTAAAAAAAAAAAACCTCTTTCTTCCTTCACATCCCTTTGTAACCCAAACTCTCTTTGATACTAGTAAAACAGAAACATAATGTCTTCATCCAATCATGACGACCTTGCTCACCTAAAAATCCCCCTTCAAGATATACTATCCGCCACCAACAACTTTTCTAACGAAAATCTCCTCGGAGAAGATGGATCTGAAAAGGATTACAAGGGACATCTCTTGTGGTCCGGTGAGTTGATTGATATCGTTGCTCGGAGGTTGAAAAAAGAATGGTTTGATGGAGACCAACAGTTTTGGATGGAGGTTTCCATGCTTTCTAGTCTCAAGCACACGAATCTGGTTTCTCTTGTTGGGTTTTGTGATGATAATGACGAGAAGGTCATCATTTACAAGAATGAGACCAGAGGAATGCTCATCACATACTTAAGTGACCCGAAGTTGTTGACATGGGTGCGAAGATTGGAGATATCTGTCGGTATTGCGCAAGCGTTGAGTTACATTCATTACGACGAGTCACGCGATTTTAGCGTAATACACTGCGACATCAACAGTTCATTGATTTATTTAAATGATGACTGGGAACCGAAATTAGGTGATTTTATATGTTCCATGAAGATCAAAGCTTCTGAAAGGCACCAGTCTTTCAATACTAATGAATTACGGAGTACGGATGGATATACAGATCCAACATATATAGAGACAAAAAGTGTGTGCCACAAGTCTGATATGTACTCCTTTGGAATAGTAATGTTTGAGCTACTGTGTGGCAGGGAATCAATAATAGCCAACGACTATAATAAGTATTTGGCTCCGCTAGCCATTACCCATTATAGGGAGAAAAAGCTCGATGAAATAATTGATTGGGGTCTACGGCAACAAATGGACTTGCAGTCATTCAACATGTTCGCTGAAATAGCGTATGATTGCTTGAAAGAAGAACGATCGGAACGCCCAGATATAGATGAGATTGTCCCAAGACTTGTGAAAGCATTGGAACTCGCACGTGAAAACATGCCTGTAAGACCTCTTCTTTAATTTATACACCTTCACTACATCAGTTTGCACGTTAGCTAGACCCCATATATAAACCTGATTATAGATAATTAATATCCACTTGATATGATGTCTTCCATTGCTGGATTTCACTGTATATGACTTCCCAATATATGCATTGCTAATATAAAGCAAGTTAAGATTTTTCAAGGTGACCAAACTTGACCATATCTATCTGCTCTGTTCTTTTATCCCTCTTTCACTTGCTTGTAAACAAGTTTGATTTTTATCAACCTGGCCTGCGGCACTTGTCAATACGTGTGGTAGATCTGGTAGGATTTAATATTTCCTTTTAGATTTACGAACAGCCAAAAGTTCCCATTTTTTAGTGTAATTTGAGTTATTACCACGTGTCCCTGAAAAACATTTTTTCGCTTGAATTTGTTTTAATTTTACCCCAAAAATTGAATTTGTAATGCTTAGCAAAGACACCCATGTGCTCATTAAGAGAAAAGGAAGGGTTCACCTAAACAAACCCTTATATTTCACTAACTAAACCCATAGGTGATAATGTGATATAGGTAAGGGAGAATGACAAAAATACCCTATTTTTCAAACCCACTTCACAAAATACCTTATTTATACTCAAAAACCTAAAATACCCAAAAAATCCTCAAGTTTTTTAAGAAAAAATCGCAAATTTGCGAGATTTTAGAGAAAATTCGAAAATTTTCGATATTTTTAAGAAAAACGCAAGATTTAAATTTCTTAAAATATCGAAAATTTTCGATATTTTTATAAACTAAAAACCCACTTAACTGCATATATACGCAAAAGCAGGTTTCTTTCTTCCACCCTCTCCAAACCTGCGGATTCCAAAAAAAAAACCCTCCACTGCCCCAAAACTTGCGAATTGAAACCTCCCCCCAAATTTGCGAATCAACCTGCGTTTGAAGAGCTGCGTTTGAAGAGATATCGCAAAAAAAACCACCCCCAAATTTGCGAATTGAAGAAAAGCCCCAAAAATATTCGAATTGAAGGTTTAATTGTTCAAAAATTTATATCGAATCATGAATAAAGATTCGATTCCGTAAGTTTTAATGCAAAAATTATATTAGTATTCGAATTATCTTTATTGTTTTTCTAATTAGGGTTTTGTTTGATTTGGACAATATTTTCAAATTGTGGGTTTTTCCCAATTAGGGTTCCTTATGAAAATTTGGGGTTTTGTGATCGAGTATATGATTGTAGTTAGGTTTATCACTAAACACAACCACATTGTGTTTTATGAAAAAGCATGATATCACAGAAAATAAATGGATTTAGGTTATAAAATGTGTCTAAAACTCTAAATGGCTAACACGTACGGATTGCCCAACATGTTAACCAAACCATGGCTTAAAGTTTAATGATTTTATAACGACAAATTAAAGACATATGAACATGTTGCTCTACATCGTTTTAGTACATCTTTAGTTAATTGAATGTGAAATGAGATCGATTTGAGCAACTAATTATATCTTTGTTAATAGATTACTAAGCTCTTGATCATAGGCTAAATGCTTTTTGGTACTTCTTGCAGTATTAAGACTTGGTCACAATCTCTTAATTGATTGAGCCACTTGGTTATAGCGAGGCTACTATACAAATTAGCTGGTGGTTAATGGTTAATGGTGTTGTTTTATTGTTTTCTTAGTTCAATATTTGATAATGTATTCATAAGACATTTGTTTTTTTTTTCCTTTCTTAACCAGCCAAACATACCCGATTAAGGCCAAAATTACGATTGTTTCAGAGACATACTTGTAGCTCGACCGATGCCCAAGTTGAAAAATTCAGAAAAACATGTTTCGGACATTGGCTCGACGTTGTCCTTAAAAAGAATAGCCAACTTTTGATTCATACGATACTTGATAGTGAGGTTGCATTAAAGCGTACTCAAACGAGCTCTCATTCAATATATTAGGTAAACGGATTCGCTTTTAGACGCCAAGAGTTTTGTTTGGAGTTACTGCGTTTACGTTTTGGTCGAATAATATGTATATGAAAGAGTGGGTTAAGGACACAACGCAAAAAAATCCATTTAGGAAAAGGATGTTCCCCGATATTCGTAGGAAAAGCGTTTCGGTTAAAGTAAAGGATGTTATGGATATCTTTAATCAGATGAAAGATCGGTCAATAGTTTTGGAAAGATGATGCAGTTAAGATATGTCTTTTGGTGTTGTTAGATAACGGATTCTTGGGCCACAATCGTCACAATGTTAGTAACTTTAAGTTGAATTTGGTTGAGCATTTAGAAGATTGTTGGAATATTTTCCATGGGGTGCGTATATTTGGGATAAAACTTATATGCAACTTAGAGATGCTGTATCTAATCTGATCTGCTTCATAATGTGAAAGCAAGAAAGGGAAGAGATCCGATACACATTGTTGGATTTGTTTGGGCTTTTATGGTATTTTTACATATGGTGATTTTTGTACATCTTTTATGTTGTTTTTAGTTGTTTTTTGATGTTTTCTATTTTATAGATATGGATATTGGAGGCCATCCCGGCTACACATGTTTATGCCTTCAAAAATCCGGATATAATTCCAAGGGCTTTGGCTTGGAGATCATTACTACCGTTTACTTGGACGAGATGTTGCACTTTGTTTGACAATAATAGGTTAGACGAACCATTCGAGACCCTTACACCTACTAAAGCCGAGAGTGACACAAGTTGGTGGAAGGACTCTTCCGAGTATTTTGAAGAAAACATGTTGAGTGAGGTATTAAGTGAGCAAGTTCAGGTTGAAAAGGACGACCTAAGTGAGCAAGTGAAGAAGAAGAAAAAGAAAAGGAAGAGAGATTCATCATCTCACAACCCTACATATGACGAGTTGAAGAGCACTGTTAGTACTCTCAGTGAGACTGTTTCTAATAATTTAATAACTATTATCATTGTCATGCAATCTAATGTCAAATTATAATTGTCATGCAATGTAATGTCTAATTATCATTGTGATGTAATGTAATGTCTAATTATCATTGTGATGTAATGTAATGTCTAATTTTCATATTGGCGAAAAATACTCAATAAGAAATAACATAGTTCAATAACCCTAAAAGAAATAACATAGTTCAATAATACAATACGTTATCATATTTCTTCATACACACTAGATTCTTTAGATCTTTTTGAACCTTTCCTTGATGTGCTAGAACTTGACTTCACACTTGATGTTGTCGCAATAAAAGTCTGGTTGGTACATCGATGGGCAATCCCCGAGCGGTTATGTCCATCTACGACATCGATGTACATGATTTTGGTGTAGTTTCTTCACCCTTAGATTTAAAGCGACACGTTCCGTTCTGCGGCCTTCCTGGCTGACGTTTGTCCATTCACGAATTGGAAGGACAGTTATAAGACCATCTGGTTTCTCCCATTCCGAAGGATGCCCAACATCGTATATAACCTCGTTGTATGAAGCCCTCCAAACACTAGTCTTGAAACACGAAAATGCAAACTGATTTGCACTTGATTGGCGCAAATGTCGCATAACAAGAATAAGATGCCCACAAAGGTAAACCCGATAATTGCCATTGTCCACAGCTACATGTCCTAGTATTAAGATCAACTGTCCCATTTTTGTTATAATCAACAACATTCTAAAGGTAGTTTGCAGCTGGGTCTTCAGTCCATGTGGTGGATTTTGCAATTCTTTTAGCTATCTTGGCCTCCGCCCAGAGTGTTAATTCATGTTTATGTTCATCTACACATGGTATAATATATGTGAGCAAAATATATATATAAAAAAAAGAAACATAAATAGGCATGGTTTGGTATGTGTTTACCTGCCGTTTGTCGATGTTCAAAGTACCATTGTTGCAAGGATTTTATGAACCAATCAATCATCATACAAATCGGAGTTTTCGAATGTCGAGACAATGCGTTCACTAATTCCGCACTATTGGAGGTCATGTAATTATAACGCATACCGGGGAAGTGAACCCTTGCCCACTTTTCATGACCAATCCTATCAAGTTTATTAGCGGCACTAGGCAATACATCACGTAAAGTGCTAAAACGTTCTTCAAAGTCCGAAATCCGATATGCTTTACATGCTCTCCAAAATAGCGTTTCCTTACTTATAAATCGAGGACACTTTGCACGTAAGTTCATCAACAAGTGGCGACAACAACGACCATGAAATGCATTGGGAAATACATTCTGAATGGCCAAAGCAATGGATCCAGCTCCATCAGATATGATCGTTAAGTTATCTTGCTTACCAATTATACATTCCTTGAGTTTTGTCAAAAACCAATCCCAAGATCTAAATGTCTCCGACTTACCCACTCCGTATGCAAGCGGCAGAATCCGATTATTACCATCCATTGCACACAAGCTGCTAGATACATTGTACCCAAAAATTCCCCTTTAAGATGTGCACCATCTATTATAATCAATGGTCGCATGTGTGACACAAATGTCTGAATCTACATAAAAAATCTTTCGATAATTAGAATAATAAATAGATAGCATGAATAATACATTTATTTTTTGTAATAAACAATACTTACCGCAGACACCCATGGCAAGAGAAAAAAATCTCAAATCTGTCTTCATCGTCGGTTTCAATATGTGTAATAGTCCCCGGGTTTTTAGTTTCAAATTGTAGCAATACAAAGGGAGTTGGAAAACGACTCCTAGGAGTCCCTCTCAACAATTGCAATGCATAACATTTAGCTCGCCAAGCTTGAGAATATGATATATCAATTTTGAACCTAGCATTCATATCTGTCATAATCTCTTTCCCCTATAAATCCTACTATTCTCAGACATTACCTCCTTCATATATGACCAAGGACTTTTTGGGAAGCATTACGATGATGTGGGTGAATTTGAGTTCTAGTGCATGTATGATGGTCGTGAAATGTTGTTACATAAAACTTTTTATAGTCTTTGGGTATATAGGCTCGAAAAACCCATTCACATGTGTCATCAATACATTTTGCATATACCCTTTGGGGTCGATCTTGGGTATCTAATTTGAAATCCTTCTTCAAGAGCTTTTCTACCCAAAACAACTTTTATATGTTCTTTATTATCAAAAGTATCATGCAAACGAACAAGACTAGATGTTCCAGAACACATACCTTTTTTTGAGTTGATATGCAGGCGGTGTTTTGAGTAGGGGAGGCATATTCCAAAATTTATCCTTCTTGGATTCACTAACCTCCTCATCAGATTTTCTACTCGTGTCAGATTCACTACGCTCATCATCAGATTCACTACTCTCATCCTCGCCAGACAATCTTTTCACTTTCCCAAAAACACCACCCATTACCTTTTCTCCGAAAGGCCGTAATTTATCATCATCTAGCAAATCCCTTTCGTTAGTCTTTTTGTTTTTTGGTGAACCAACAACTTGTTTTTTTTTACAAATAGCTGAATCACTTTGAGGATCCTGCGTATGATACACAGGAATTCCATGCACATACATAGGATTCCCAGGAAATCCATGCATATGTTGAAAACTATTAAAATTTTGATAAAAACTACTACCAGGCATTTGTGTTTGGTGAATTTGTGTGGCATGGTATTCGGTTTGATATACATTTACAGACGAGTTAGCATGAATAAAATTGTTTTGTTGATTGCTTCCCGTAGTTGATAATTGCCTACCATTTACACTAGACTCAACAATACACAATGTAACAATTCTACTACTTTTAACAACAAATTCCATAAATTCATTGACCTCCAAATCATCACATACCTCTACAATATCATTATCCGAATTGTAAGTTATCATAAAACCACTATTAGCATCGATTTCTAGCCTCTCGGATACCGCTTCTAGTAAACATGAATATGATGACAACAATGGTAAAATTAGTGTACGTTTTACACAATTTAACGGCATATACTCCAACATACCATCCACTCTTTCCCATGTACCTCCTTTACATACACGTATTTTGACGGTTTCTTTGACGGAATTCATGGAAAACTTGAGTTTTTTAGTGAGAATTTGAGTTTTTTAGTGAAAGGAGCTTAAATAACAATAAAACACGTTTTATCAAGTAAAATCTAGCAAACTGAAAAAATCTACCTTAAGTTTTATCCATAAATTTGCGAAATTTCTTAAAAATATCGCAAGTTTTATCCATAAATTTGCGAAATTTCTTAAAAATATCGAAAATTTTCGATATTTTTAAGAAATATCATAATCTTGCGATATTTTTAAGAAATATCATAGAGTCTTATGCGATATTTTTAAGAAATATCGAAAATTTTCGATATTTTTAGAAATATCGAAAATTTTTAGATATTTTTCCAATTTAAAAAACTCGAAAATTTAGATTTTTCTCAAAATGTTTGAATTTATTGGGTATTTTGGGTTTTTGAGTATAAAATGAGGTATTTTGTGAAGTAGGCTTGAAAAATTGGGTATTTTTGTCATTATCCCTATAGGTAAATAGGTATTAACTGTAATTAGCTTTTTAATTGTTTTTTTAACTAAACAAAAACTTTTCTCTCTCATCATTATTACTGCCTTAATAATGTGTTAAATACCAACTTTTTTCACACATCTTCATGTATTCTTTCTCATCTTAAGTTCTTATTAATTTTCATTAAAACAATGTTCAAACTTTTATTCTCAGCAAAATTTCATAACTTACCCACAATCATTTAGATATGAAAGTGTTTGTGTTATGGGGTTTGAATTGATTAGAACCGTAAATGAGGATGGAGATACGGTGTGGTTGTTCCAACTGCTATGTTGTTGTTTTTCCGGCGACTTGGGTTGTTTTTCCCCGCGGTGGCAGTTAGCCGGTCGGCAGTGAGGAGTCGAAAATTTTGAAAAACCAACAAGAATAGAAAAGCTCATTTTTACCAAAAAACGAAACATGAGCCACACAATATTAGGAATTTTTGTTGGTTGAATATATGACTTGTAAATCTTTCAGATGGATATAAAAGTTAGAGAGAGTAGCAGTTGGGATAGAGGAAGAGGATGAGAAATAATAACATATTGAGATTAAATTGTAACGGTATAAATGACGTATAGATTTCAACTTTTTATGTGTAAAATAAAATGCTTTTCAGTTATTGCCTATAGTTGTAGTTTCCAATAAAATTACCAAGATTTTGACCTTAAGGCTATGCACAATGGCGAACTAGTTCGTCGGTGACACATCAGCTTTCTCTCTCCGACGACCTAGTTGCCACAGTGATGACCTGAAAAAAAAAAGGTAAAGTTTGAGCTTAACACTCGGTTGTGTGCTCAACCGAGTTGTGTTTCCTTCTCTCCCCAACCGACGCCAACCGAACCATCCACAACGGCCCAACCTTGCTCGACCGAGTCATTCAACCGAAGGCAACCCCTCCCATTGTGCATAGCCTAATAAAGGAGAGGTGATACTCACACCACACTTTTTGATTCATGCACCACTAGTTGTGCATTACAGTGTACAATACTGTAATGCACAAGTAGTGGTGCATGAATCATGTCCCTTTCTCACGGCTGCTTTCAAAATTGCATTTTGACCTGCGGTAATGTAATCGGGATTTTCACAATTTTTTTTACTTCTTTCAAAGGGGAATGAAGACCTTCCTTAGAAGTTGTCATTTCGTCGATCGAAAGGATATAATAACTTGGGAGAGGTGATATTAGTTTTGACTTGGTCCAAATAGTGTATTTAGGGTAAGAATAGTAGGACTCAAAAGGAAAATCCCAATTACACGTGATTTGATTAGTTAGATCGTAATTAATTTTAAAATGCTCCCTAGTTGTGTTAGGATAATATTCAGGAATCACCTGAATTTATTGTTTAATATTTGTTTTTATAAAACTTGCAAACTCACAGATTTTATAATTTTACTAATTGTATCTATAGTAAAATATAAAAACTTCTATAGTAAAATATAAAAACTTGACTTATGCTTTTAGATAGTGCATTCTTCAACCATATTTTGTGTCATTCTTATTTAGCAAAAATCATATTACTCCCTCCGTCCCATAAAAACTGTCCAGTTTGACTATTTTGAGTCTTTCTTTCTCAACTTTGATTTTAAATATTTTTGTTTGCATTATATAATATTTTATGAAAATCATACCAATGAATTTATATTTAAATCTCAATTCATTCATATATTTTTCATCAAGTGTTGTATAACGTAAACAAAGTTATTTAAGATCAAAGTTGTAATAGAATGACTTAAAAAAGTCAAAATGGACAGTTTTTATTGGACATAGGTAGTATTAGTTAAGCGTAGTACAAGAATAGGAAGCACTTGCGAGGAAGGTTTTGGCGAGAACACATTGCTTTCGCTAAAAGTCGCTAAATGACAAAAAAATGAGTTTCAGACTTTGACTTTAAAAAAACTTAAAAAATTTTGATCAAAATCATTGACGAGAACATGTCCTCTCCAAAAAGTTGACTTTTTTTCGACTACTTCATTTACTTTATTGATACTTGAGTAATAATGAATTATGAAATCTGTTTGTGTAATGAGTATATTATTAGCGTGAATCATTTGTTTAACCGAATTAAAAGTATTTTGAAGCAATTAGGAACTAACGGCTAGCGCTTTGCATAAAATGTTATTATTTTTTTATTTTCTTTAGCAAGCAACTTGCGTTTCTAATTTTCTAACCGCTATTTCGAGTAGCATTTGCGAGCAACAAGCCTTTTCACTTACTAATTTATGACTGTGTAGCTATGTTGCAAAACACTTTATCAAAATAAACAACTATTACTTCCTGTTAATGCTTATTGCTACCGTTTTTTGCTACCGCTATCTTAGCCAAACATACTCTTATCAATTATTATGTGAAATTTAAAATATGTGAAAAGTTCATCACACCGTCTCTTAAAGTTACTGAAAAATAAGTTTCCCGCCTTATAGAAAATTATTATCAAAAAAAATGTAATATACAAAAAATATTACTCGATGCAACTTGTAATCATAGGGTATCCCCATAACGCACATGTATCATGCTAGTAATTTAATATACACGTCATCATTTTTGAAATTTAATCTACCATTAACGATAGAACTTCTTTCAAATTCTTAACACTTCAAAATTCTAGAAAACAATATTGATATGTTTGAATAAGAGAGGATGACAAATATTCGAAAATAGAAACAAAAAATTTCCTAGATAAGATGGATATGTTTAAATAAGAGGGAAATTGAAATATAAAATTGAGTTAGGGTCAAATTGAGACGAAAAACTACAATGAGAATGATGAAAATATACTACAACCACACATTTAAGATACACATACAAAATTAAATGCATCTCGTCTTAAAATTCTCTATTTCATTTGAAATGTGTGGTTATAAATCATTCTTATTCTTTTTATTTTAATTTTTCTTTATACCGAATCTTTTCTCAAATAAAATATCGTATTTAAGATAAGATTGATTAGTTTAAATAAAAGGATGACTATATTCATCTTATTAAAATAATTTGAAGATATATATTAAAAGTAGAGAAACGTAAATCTTATATGATAAGAGATATTTAAAATGTGAAAAAAAAGTTAAGAATTGTAATTGGATCGATGGAAGTGTATTATTTTGTGTACGTGACAAAATTTAGTTTTTCTATTGGTCAATAAAAGTCAAAATTGACTTCAATTTGGACAAACTTAACTAAATTTTGTACCACAAGATAAATTTATACAAAAACACGGTGTGCCAATTTTGTAAAGAAAAACTTAGAAAAATGAGGAGATTATGAATAAAAGTTTACATGTTAAATGTTAAATAAATTATATGGACTTAAGTATGCTTATCAGTTTTTATGTTTTTAATAACATTTTAAATTTAATAAATACCCAACTCGAATTTATTCTCCGATACTTTATATTTTTTTAAAAACAAATACAACACATGTTGTTATTTATAAATATTGTTATCAGTGATATTAACTTAATGTATTTGTACGAAATTATAAAAATAAAAAAGAAAAGCATGAGTTACTATGAGATGTAAATTAATATATAAGATTACGAACGAATCATGTTATTCCTCTTTATGAGTTTAAGTATGGATACTCGGAAAAGTATTATTTTTTTACTATTCCTATTCTATAACGACTCATGTCATTCTTCTTTATAAATTAACCCGCGCACGAGTTTAATAAATGAAAAAAGGCTTAAATTATAAGTATTATGAATATAAATATCAAAATGAATAAACGGCCTTATGATTACTGTGAGATGGAATTAAATAAACAAAATTGTACCTATAATAATGACACATGTTTTTTCAAGGGTTATTATGTGCTACTGGACATATATATATCTAGAACATAATATCAATAATTAAATTTAAATAAGATTAACTTAAATACCGTGTTAGATTAACAAAGTCAAATTGTTCGTGCAAAAAAAATTCTATACAAATTATTAATCTGAATTAACATGTAATTAAAAAATTATGTAAAACTCGTGCATGCATCGGTATTGTAACTATATTAGTCTGAAAATTTTAATATAATTTAATAGAAAAATCTTAAACATTACAAAACCATGGACTTATAAATTGTCACAATATTTAAATTTAAAGCAGAGTTATTGAAATATTATTATCCGCTCAAACCACGTGGCATTTTACGAGTTCTAAAACTAGTATAGCAGATTAGTAAAACTAAAGAGCTAATCGTGGTATATATCAATGGATGTGTGAACCTTAGGGGGTGCAACGCTTATCGGCATGGATTAGGCATGATCCACACCGATCGGCATGAGCATCGCCACTTAATCGGCATGGATCGGCATGGTGGGCTTGTGTGGTAAATCGGTATACTTTACCAATTAGGCATGGAGCGTTGGAAGGAAAATCTATCCGTTGCACATTAAAAATATAGACGTTGGGGTATTAATTTGGATGAGGTATGAGTTAGGCATGGTTGCCAATAAAAATCTATTGTTCGGTATGAGACAGGTATGAGATGAGATGGAAGGATATTATTGGTGGGTGATTAGGTATGAAAATTCTTGTTAAGCATGGTTGCCACCCCCCTTATATAAAAATAAGAGTGGTGATATTTAGGCCTAACAATGAGACCTAATAATAGACCTATTCCATTCATCTTTTGACAAGTGTAATACACTTTTTCTATTTCATCATTTCTCACCAATCAGTTTTTTAAATGCATCAATCACATCTTTAGGTCTAATATTAGGTGTAGGTTTTAAGCACCAAAATCATTTTTCTAAAAATAATAATGGACATAGCAAAACAGGACAATTCCAATCCATATTCTCCCTTCAAAAACTGCATCCAGTAGACAAAGAACATGTAATAGCCCAAAATGGATCCAGTCACCACTATGCAAAGTATTGCCCATGTAGTCCATACACCATTATTTTTTTTTGACCAAATGCTTTAAAAAGAAACTTAGAAGCATATATTAACTACTTCCTCCGTCCCAAATTATAAGTCCATTTTGACTTTTTTCAAATTCATTTTATATCAACTTTGACTTTAATTATTTCTTTTAGCGTTATATAATACTTGTTGTAAAATATATAAATGGATATTTGATTTAAATGCATTTTCATTTGTATAATTTTTATCAAGTATTATATAACACGAAAAAAAATAATTAAAGTCAAAGTCGGAAGAAAAAGACTTTGAAAAATTAAAAATGGACTTATAATTTGGGACGGAGGGAGTACATGCTTAGTATGTTTGGCGCAATGGGCTGGAGCTGGGGCTAGGGTTTTTATTATAAGCCGAAGTTGAAATTTATATTTTTGTCGACTTGTTTGGCAAATGGGTTGGGGCTGGGGCTTATTATTGCAAAATTACTAAAAAGAATATAGTTAAATGAGTTTTATGGTATATGTTAGATATTTTTGTGGGTAAATATGTAATTTATGGTTCATAAGCCCCGGACTAAAGTTTTTAGCCCCTTTTTTGGGCTAAAATTTTAAGCCCCTTTTAGAGGCTTATGATTTCATAAGCCCGTATGACAAATGAGACTTATTTTATAAGCCGACTTATTTTAGAAGCTCAAGCCCCAATATGCCCCTCCCCAAACACACCCTATATCTCAACAAGAAGTCACTAACCATAGTATTTATGAGTATATAATATCTTAACTACATAAAATAGAAAAATGGTCAAAGGTAAAAGTGAAATATTGAAACTTGAATGTTGAAAGTCAATAATCAATTTTCTTTGGTAACTTTGAAAAACTTATATCTCACACACATACACCATTTCATCTCACACTAAAAACACACACACAAATGGATTCCTTAACGCTTAAAATACTGATTCATGAAACAAACTTAATCGCCTTTAAAATTTTGTTGAAACTAAACACCATTGCCGCTAGGCACGGGTACTCGTCTAGTATATGAAAATAGGTGAACGCAGAATTTAATGAACTAAAACATTTTATGCTGATAAGACCAATCAGCTTCCTCAACATGCGGATATTATTTTAAGACCAATCAGCTTCCTCAACATGCGGATATTATTTTAATATATATAGCTTAACATGTCCTGGGCATAGTTCAGAAATTTCATCGAACGCTTTGTATGCATTATGCACTTTGTCTATTAAACTATTACGGAGTAATTGAACATCCTTACCTAATCCAAACTGCCTTTTTGTGACTCACGTTTTTACCTGAAAACAGATTATGTCTTCACTCAATCATGACGACTTTGCTCACTTAAAAATCCCCCTTCAAGATATACTGTCTGCGACCAACAACTTTGATGATGAAAATCACATCTGCACATGGAAAAATGCAGAGGAATACAAGGGAGAGCTCTTGTTGTCCGGTGAGTTGATTGATATGGATGCTCGGAGGATAGATAAAGAATGGGTTGATGAAATGGAACAATATTTTTGGATGGAGATTTCATTGCTTTCTACTCTCAAGCATAAAAATCTGGTTTCATTAGTTGGATTTTGTGATGAGAATGATGAGAAGATCATCATTACCAGGGGTGAGACCAGGTGGCTCACCAGCTATCTAGAAAATTCGGTGGCGTTGACATGGGTCCGAAGGTTGGAGATATGTGTCGGACTTGCGCATGCATTGAGCTACATTCATCATAACGAGCTACGCAATTTCAGCGTAATACACCGAAACATCCGGAGTGGTACAGTTCGATTGAATGATGAATGGGAACCCATGTTATCTAATTTTGAATGTTCCATCAAGATTAAAGCTTCTCAAAGGAACCATTCATTTGTTACTCATAAACTTGAGTATGTGGAAGGGTATGGAGACCCAACATATATTGAGACGTATAGTGTGAATCACAAGTCAGACATGTATTCCTTTGGTATAGTAATGTTTGAACTATTGTGTGGTAGAGAATCAATAATTGAAAGCGACTATAATAAGTATTTGGCTCCGGTGGCAATTACTCATTATAGAGAGAAAACACTCAAAGAAATAGTTGATTGGGAATTATGGCAACAGATTGATTCGCAGTCACTCAACATTTTTGCGGATATAGCATATGACTGCTTGAATGAAGAACGATCACAACGCCCAAATATAGATGAGATTATCCCAAGACTTCAGAAAGCATTGGAACTAGCATGTGAAAACAGGCCTGTAAGACCTCTTTTTTCCCCTCTCTTGCAGCTTACTTTCTAATAAACTAATCCATCGGTTTGCACTTTAGCTAGACCCGGCCATACATAATTAATAGCCCTTTGACATCGTGTCTTCAATTGCTGGACCTCACTCTATATGACTTCCCCATATATGCAATGCTAACAAACTCAAGTTGACCAATTAAAGCTAGAGACCATATTTGCTCAGGACTTTTTATCCCTCTTTCACTTACATGCATGTAGTAGAACGTAAATATATATGTTTATTTTTTATCAACCCACACTGACCAGTACATATGTGCTATAAGTTTTGTGATCATATCTAGCATATGAAGATCTAATAAAAAGGTTTTACATATTTTTGTGCGTTAAAAGAATATAGGCGTCCTACATGAAAAGTTTAGGGAAACTTGAACAAAAAAGGTTCCATAAAACGGATACAAAATTTCAAAATGATTTTGGAGCGCAAAACGGGTTGGGAGTGCAAAACATTTTGCTCTCCGTGTCTACGTGGCACTCTTTTGTCCATGCAAAGAAGGCGTGCAAAATTTGAGAGAACAAAGATTTTTGCGCTCTACAAAGCAACGTGTCCAAAAAAGTTGAAAGTTAGGAGCGAAAAACTTCTTGCGCTCCATCTATTTTTTGCGCTCCACTCCCCATTTATGGTTCAGATACACTATTAATTTACACTTGTAACAATATAAAAGAAAGAGCGCAAAATTCTTGGGAGCGCAAACGTTCTTGCACGCATAGTAGATTTTCATAACACTTATTTCAATGGTTTATTTTTGTAACACTATTTCTTTGTGTCCGTTTTGGAAATTTCCTCAAAATTTTACCTATGTGAAAAACTAGATGTGTACTTGTATTACTCATGACTATGGCACGAACAAAACGAATATAATTTTGCATTTAAATAATATGAATTATAAATATTTATATATATTTTCGTAAAAAGCTAATACTTTTTATAATTATAAAAATATAACTCACCCTGTTCATGGGTGTAAAAATATGTGAAGCTTTAGGAGTATGTTTGGCAAAAATAAATGTTCTTTGATGCTAGTGCTAGTCTTTGTCTTTGGTGATGGTCTGATGCTTTGAAAAAAATTATAATTATAACTTCTTTTTTGCAGTAGTCTGGTGCTGTTGTTGAAAAAGATTAAAATCAGTTAATTTGTGAAAAATAATCTTCATAAACTTTTGAAAGCTGGTTTTGAGAACTTATTTTTCTAAAATAATTCACAATCTTAGTTTGTCAAACAAAGATTATTTTTTAACCAATGCTATTTAAAAAAATAATAATCTTAAGCCTCCATAATATTTCATAATATCGCGTGTTAAACATACCCTAGGTATATCCAATGTTGCAAAAATAGGCCAATGTGGCCTTGTAATCGGCGATTACAAGGTATTCGGCCTTCTACTTTGTTTATTTTTTTGAATATTGTAAAAGATTGGTGCAGTCAAAGTCGGCCACTAATTGGTCGAAAATTAGACTAATCGGTCTGTAGGAATAGGCAGTATAAAATCGGACTAGTCGGTCAAATGGTCCAAATCAGTCAACTTCGGTCTTTAATAAAGAAATTAAAATTAGGACCTCTATTTTTATTTTTATATTTTTTCCCTACTTCTCACTCACAGTGGACTGCATAATCAATATTTGAGCTTTTTATTTATGTTTGAAAACATAATAGGCTTGAAATTAGTTAAGTCTTGTAGTTTGGTTGAAGTAATATGTTTATGTTTAAACTTTTAAGTACTTGAGTTGTTATGTTTTATTGTTTTTGTTTGAATTACGAGCTATGTGATATTTGAGCGATTTAAAATTTGGGATAATTGCATATATATCCCTGCAAAAGATTAAAATTACATATATATCCAATCAAAACTCATAATTGCATATATATCCTTTCAAACTTTCAAAAATGTCATATATATCCAAATAATGATTTTTAATATATTTAAAACCTCACAATACATTATAATTATAATATAAATCTGAAATGTCCATTATACCCTTGTGTTTCACATACCATTGATCATTATCATCCCCATTTATGTGATCATTCCCTCTCATAGATCGACTTATACCGTACTTTTAACTCAAACACTATCTCGTGTAACTGATAATCACTTTAACGATATTTTTTAATGTTTAATTGATTGTATCAATTTGCTCAGGTAAATGTTTCATTACTGTTCTTTTCTTTCACTGATTAATTGGTTGGCATTAATTGAATTAATTAATGAGATCATTACATCATATGCAATATAAACATTGCAATTCTTTGTCCTTTCAAAACAATTTTCGAACTATATTCCCCCTATTAGGCCTATGATGTATTAACCATTAAATGATATTGTTTAGTTTAACATTGTGAATGAATTCATACCATATATGGATGTAAAAGTAATGTGATTTTAGCTGCACCCGTTGATGCATCAAAGCAGTTGAAAAAAATTCAATTCATCCAAATTCACAATAAACAGGTTTACGTGTAAACTAATTTTTTTAGGTTGAAGATTTATGGGTCACCTTTTTTGATTTTAGGGATAATACACCTGTTGTAATGAAATCATAAGAACAAGGATATGATAGACATTCTAAGTTTATGTTATGATTATAATGCATTTTGAGTTTTTGAATAAATAAAAAATAACTTTTTGGATATATATATATGACAATTTTAAAGGTTTGAAAGAATATATATGCAATTATAACTTTTGGTTGAATATATATGTAATTTTAGGTCTTTGGAGGGATATATACGTAATTCTCCCTTAAAAGTTAAAGTACTTAAAGTATTACACGTTTATGTCATATCGGGTTGATCCGAACCCAATAACCTGACAATGTTATCAGGTTAGGTTAGAGTTAGATAATTAATATTATTGGGTTATCAGGTCAACACGATATGACCCGAAATTCGAAATTTAACCTTTTAACTTATAATTTCAAAAGCTCAAATATCCAATAATTTATTATTTAATAATTTTAAAAGCCCGAATACACACTGAATATGCATGGGACGTTTAGGTACTGGTCCTTGGTGTTATCTGTCACTAGTACATTATGTGAATGGCTACAAAAACGTTTAAGGTTTTAACTTGGCTACACTTTAGCACCACTTGACAAAGTCAAGTGTGAATGGCAACTGTACATTTTAAAGAGTTATACGAATTAATCTATTGGTACATTTTATAATTATCTACATTTTAAAAAGTTATAATAATTAATCTCATATGTTGATGTTTGTACCTGACAATCAGACATAACTCGACCCAAATCTCACCCGAACCTGATAACCCAATTCTTAATCAGCTCGGGTCGCGGGTCACTTGTAAAAAAGTTCAAAACCTGATTCAAGCCGACCCGATAACACCCTACATCTTTGGAAGTTGGGTTTAAGATGATATCTTTTAATATTAATTTCTTTCTCTTATGTCAAATACAAATTCAAATCTTAAATCAAATTCAAATCTAAATCTAAATCAAAATCATAAACGCATCTACAAACCAAACAGACCTTTAAATGCACGTCAATGTCTTTGCCACATCATTTATGATATGTCAGATACTGGGTGTGTTTAGCGACACGTTGCAGTAAGCAGTAAGTGGTAGCAGTTAGCAGTAGTTGTTTGCTAAAAAAATTGTTTGATAACATAGATGTAGTAGTAATTATAAAGTGTAAAATGATGAACAAGAGCATATATACATTAAAATAAGAAACTAATTAAGGAAATGATAAATTAATTGAGGATATATGAGTAAATTAAAACAAAACGCTTGAGCATTTGCTTGAAATGCTTCTTTAGCAAGCATTTCAAATAGGAGCAGTTGCATAAATTTCAAACTCTAGTTGTTTCGTTGCCAAACAAGCTTTTCAACCAAATTACTAACCGCTCTAAAATGCTTCAAAATGCTTGTTGCCAAACACAACCACTATGTCTCATTTTACTTTATTATATACGAGTATCAACTCTTTCTTTTTCTAATTACAAGTTCTATCATGTAAGTTTTCTTGCATGAATAGTCTCTAACTCAATAATTAATGGGTTTTGCTAATGTATGCCCGCTAGGCACATATTAACGTGTAAGCCGAAAGGAATGTTTTGATTCATTTAAGCAAAAATTATGTTCAAATATAGTAATTTATGAGTTTATTTAACGTGAATTTAATGCATTTTTTTATTAAATTAAAAATTTTGTGTTTATTAACTACACGCTAACTTATTCTTTGCGGTCACAGTTTAGCAAAACCCTTAATTAATAACATGGTTTGTCCCTGAGTTTAACTTTCATTAAATTGTGCCGTTAAAGGTTTCATGTGTATTGCACAAGAGGTATACATGTCATTTTACCTAGTCTCTTAAACTTTTGACAATATCTCATAGGCTACCCTACCATGCTTTAAATACTTGAACTGAAAGAATTGTAACCATTTGGTATGGTAATCTACAAGAACAACAAACTATCTCAATTCCTCCCTGCTTATTGACTTCATACTTATATCTTTTGACCAAGACGCAGTAGTCCCATCTTAGTCAATCATCTAGATATTCAACTTGTCAACCCTTGCATACATCTAAAACTTTTCTTGGAGTATACATCTACAGCAGCTAGTATCTTAGAATGTCTATCAAAATTAAGTTCACTCTTACACAAAGTACACACCATAGTGTTTCTGGGTACCACTTTATTAACTTATCTTGAGTATTCCAATCCACTTTATCACCTTCTACCCTTAAATTATTAGTTAATAGGACAACATGAAGAAACAAAACATTTCAAGTTAATAAGACCATGCACTTCCTAAACTATAAAAGGATCTTATTTTAATTTTTATCCACAAAAATAATATGATAATAGCTATAAAGTAGAAAATATATACATATTTAATGAAATAATAGCCCTTGGATTCATGTCTTCTTCCATTGCTGGACCTTACTCTGCATGACTTCCCCATATATGCAATGCAGCCAATGCTAATATAAAGCAAGTTAAGATTTTTCAAGGTGACTAAAGAGACCATATCTGCTAAGTTCTTGTATATATCCCTCTTTCACTTACATGCATGCATGTAGTAAGGTTAATATGTTTATACTTTATCAAACTTAGTCAATGATCAATAAATAAATGATAGCGAGAATTTTATATACATCAAAGACAAGTTTTGTAATCATTTTTGACACATGAAGTATGTGACAAAAACGGTTTACATTTATTTGTGGGTTATTAACGTAATTGAAATTTGAAATTCACGTTATTCGATCGGCCACCCTTACCGAGCTTTTAATTTATTTAAATTAACAATGAATTATATAAAAACAACAGCTTAGCGACTCGCTTAAAGCACAAAAAAACGCAGGTGTCGTGATTTGAACTTCGGTGAAAAGCTTTAAGCAACATTGATATAAACGCAACTTATTGATTGTTTTTACACTTAAGGACAAAATGATAAACGTAAAACCTTTTAGTACTTGCTTTTGCTTACCTGTATCTTTTTAAATACATGTTTTGTACATATTTGAATTTAACATTAAATGTTGTTGGCCATAAAATTTCTTATTTTTCATCTATTGCTCATAAAGGCTAAACTAAAGAATCTGATTGGTTAATAGATTGTTCTATTTTTTTTAGATTGCTACGTCAAATGGTTTTCTATTATTACTTCTTTTATACCAATATATATACCTATACATATTTGATGTATTAACCAGATTGTACTTAGGTATCCACTATGATAAATTTTTAAAAAAGTTTATACAATTAATACATCATCAAGTTATATAAATTTTGATATCATAAACCTAGTACTACTATGGATAAACCTATTCACGAAGCTTTTTATATCATAAAACACAATTAACATTTTCTATTAAAAAATATAAATAAATAACAAAAGTTCAAACCTCTTCAAGATTATAGACTTTTTTAATCCACATAAGATTGAAATGGTTGTGCACTATGGTTCACAAATTTTTAAACCTCTTTAAAAAGTACCATAGTGGAAACTTTAAAATCAGATGCGCAAGGACGATCAACATTTTCTATAAAGGCAGGTGCGAATTCAAGATATTGTTGTCTTACTTTTGACAAAACTGTAGTGAAGGTGTTGATGTGTGACTATTTTCATTTAAAATCCTTTTAATAAAAATGACGAATAAAAACTGCACGTTCGAGATGTCATTTTTTAGGATAATATTTAGCATGGTAAATTTTAATTAATATATAATTGGAAGTTTTGAATGAGCTATAGTAGATTTCCCACTTAAAAAAATACCCAAATTAGCATACATATAAATACTAATGGGCTTGCAAGTAGACCAGCAGAAACCGAAAAAAAACCAGTAAAAATTAACCACAAAGTAAAACAATCATGAACCCAGGAGCCCAAGTAGCACCTTGATATGCCAAAAACATCTAATGCAATCTTTAGATACAAAATGCAATGTAACAACTATAACACCAAGAACAACCAATCCTGCTGGAGCAAGACAAAGGAAGACAAAATACGATGTAGCACAAACTAAATAATAAAGAAACTCTAAAGTCATTACGAACCAGAAGATGGTAAAATCTGTACAAGTGTCGCATAGTGAAAATAACCAACCTATTACATTTAAGCTTGAGTTTGACTTTTGGGCCATTCAACCCCTAAATTTGAATTTTCGAATTAATTGATTATCGTAGGAAATAGTGTTCATCTGAAACTATTAACAAAAAGGAGAAACTTAAATACAAATCAATTTGATATTACAATTTAGTTACAGATAATAAATGTAAATAAAATAACTTAATAAACAAACGTTGAAGCTTAATTTTATTATCAATCAGTACTTGTTAAGGATATCGAATTCTGAGGAAAAAAAAATTGTAATATTAATAAGCATATAAAAACTTGTAGATCTAGTTAGGGTTTTAGAAAAGAGGAAGGTTGGCGGAAGTTGCCTATATTTTTACATAGGATGAAAATTATTAAATAGTAACAAAGTCTTTGTAACTAATACCTAGTACTGCAAAATACGTTCCAACATACTCATGTGTCTTAGAGCCCTCCTATTTCATTCACAAGTTGGACAATCATCTTGATATTCAACCCTTGCATACATCTCAAACTTTATAATACAATCAGCTTCTCTACTAGTGTTTTTTTTATACTAGCTAGTATCAACCATGAGCTACACAACATATTTCTGAAACTTTTACCACAGAAGGAGAGTTCTTCACTTTCAAAGTCAACAAAATTTGGCTTTTAAACTATCCATTACAAACATCAAAACAATGTCTCTCCATTCCTTCTCGAAGATTATAAAAAATCCTCATATTCTTCTATTGCAAAATAAAGTATCCTGCAAGAGCTACGAAAACATGTCTTTGGAAACAAACGTCAAACTTTAGATGACCATATATCAATTTATTTTTTTTATTTTTTTATTTTTGGTAGAAAGTAAAATATATTAGCACCAAGAATATAAGCAAGTCTATGGCATCAATTCCCATGGCTACAAAGAGAGACCAAATACAATAATTTAGTCTTATACTAGCCTATCCATATACAACAAGAAACTCAAATACAAAACTCCTATAACCACAAACCACTGTAGACATATAGAAATACACAACACCTTTTATACTCAATCTCAAGGAGCATGAACCAAACTATACACGTACCACTCCGAACTCCTCATTATGAACAGCAAATCAGCCAACCAATAGCCCTTCAAAACATATCTCAGTATCAAGAAACCATGCACTTCCTAAACTATAAAAGGATCTTATTTTAATTTGTATCCACAAATATAATATGATAATAGCTATAAGGGTTTTGTTAAAGACAACCCTATGGGTTGTGTATAAACATTCCAAGCTGAAGAAAATAACAATTAATGAACTCATATATTCCATAATTATATACATTTAATAATTATAAAAGAGGTAAGTGATGTTAATTATGGAATATTTATAGTTTATTAAGTGTTCATTAAATGTTAATTATATATTTATAGAAGCCTTACACACAACCCATAGGGTTGTCTTATTGTGTTATCTTGTGTATTAATTCACCTTTTTACTTGATTTAGAATCAGATTTAGAATCAAATTCAAAATCAGTATAACATACAACTATACAAGGCAAGTATATACCCCAACATGTGTTTGAAAAGGCTTAGGAATTTCATCAAACACGGTGTAGGCACTTCATTAACTCTCTTATTGTGTTATCTTGTGTATTAATTCACCTTTTTACTTGATGAACAGATAATGTCTTCACTTCAAGACGATCTCGCTCGCCTCAAAATCCCCCTTGAAAGCATACTATCCGCCACCAACAACTTTGCTGAAGAAAATATCATCTCCACATATGGATTTTGTAAGGAATACAAGGGACAACTCTTCTGGTCCGGTGACTTGATTGATATTTGTGCACGGAGGTTAAACAATGAAAGGGATGATGATGATGAACAACAGTTTAGGATGGAGATTTCCATGCTATCTACTCTAAAGCATAAAAATCTGGTTTCATTAGTTGGCTTTTGTGATGAAAATGATGAGAAGATCATCATTAACAAGAATGAGACCAGGGGAACGCTCAATTACTATCTAAGTGACCCAATGAGGTTGACATGGGTGCGAAGATTGGAGATTTGTGTCGGTCTGGGGCAAGCATTGAGTTACATTCATTATCACGAGCCGCGTGATTTTAGTGTGATACACCGGAACATCACCAGTGCAACAGTTGCATTAAATGATGGCTGGGAACCCAAGTTATGTGATTTTGAAAAATCCATGAGGATTGAAATATCTCAAAGGCACCATTCATTTCATACTAATACACTTTGGTATGTGAATGGGTATGGAGACCCAACATATGAAGAGACTAAAAGTGTGAACCACAAGTCGGATATGTACTCATTTGGGATAGTTTTGTTTGAACTACTTTGTGGTAGGAAATCAGAAGATGATAATCATATGGGTCCGCTAGCCATCACCCATTATCGAGAGAAAAAACTCGATAATATAATTGATCCGAAACTACGGAAACAAATGGACATGCATTCATTCAACATGTTCACGGAAATAGCGCATGAATGTTTGGACGAAGAACGATCGCGACGCCCAAATATAGATGACATTGTCCCAAGACTTGAGAAAGCTTTGGAACTAGCACGTGAAAACAGGCCGGTAAGACCTTTTAATTTTCTCTTTTATGGTTCAGCCTTCCCTTTTCATAATATTAATTTTAACCGAATTTCAAATAAAACATTATGAGATGACAAAAACATACCAGTTTTAATATATTTAATCACTTTGATAAACAAAGACATATCTAAATGAGTGGGGTATAATTAGTATTTCACACTTCATATTAGTTGACTGCTTTATAATTTGGTTGTATATTTGAGGGTTAATTATGATTTAATCCTTAAGATTTGATCAATTATTAATTTTAAGTATTTAACGTTTTTATCCAACGCTTTTATTATTAACTTTCTTTGACCATTAAAAAGGACTACTTAAAATGATTGTTTGATATAATCCTTTCACTTTGGATAACCATTTTAACAAAATCTTTAAACTAAGGTTAGACAAATGACCAGTATTATTTTGATTACTCATTCTGACACATGATATGTCGCGTTTTACGCTTTTTAGTTATTAGGATATCCATTTTTCTTGCGTTTGAAGCAAGGGAGCTGGTACGTTTGTTTTGACCATTCTGAGTTCTTTCTTTGACTTCTATACATTTGTCCTAGTGTTAATGACAAATATACTTCCTTTATATACACAAAACTCCAAACATCAACCAATATGTAGGGATGGAGTAAGTGGCAAAACTATTACATACTGACGAATTAGTGCCTCTGCAACTAAATAAAACAAAAAAACTAAAAGGTTTTGGGGTTAAGAATAGTCACAATTGGATTTTTTTTTTACTAACACTAAATCAATAAAAACATAACCGAAAATAGCTAACTTCAAATATACATGTAATCGCAACGAAGTAGGGACTTTATACTTCTCGTTGAGTAACAAGTATAGTTGACATTCAACATCGATAACTGGAAACAAAAAAATAAATTGCATATTTGAAGAATTGTATCAATGCCTTTAATTGAAACACACACAAAAATAAATAAGTATACTTGTGAAATAGTGATTTTGTTTTAACCATTGATGCAAAACTAACGGGTTCAAAACTTCAAATTATAGTCATCGCGAGAAAAAAAAATTATGTGGCACATGTTATTATAATTTGTAATCAAAAGTATAATAGTCTATTAACATTATTCAAATTTAAGTTTTTTTAAATTTCAACAATGAACAGAGTCTTTATAGGTAGTAGAGATTGATAAAAACATTCCAGATAACATTATCATTGTTGGCTAAAGGTTTGCATTAAACGGTAGAGGTGTTCATGGGGCGGTTCGGTTAGGTTTGGTAGAGTTGGAACTTTTAACTACCTATTACGGGTGGTAGTTAATTTTACTATTTGAAACAGAACCATACAAGGCGGGTGTACATATCGGTTCCCGAAATGAGCGATTATCGTAGTCCGAGTCATGTTTAGCCATTCTAAACAATTAATTGAGTCAAACGGTTTGAAAATAACGTAATATATAGCGTAAAATGTCATTGGAGTTAACCATTAAAATAAAAACATTCGATCATCATATATAACAAATTAACTAAGACTATTTATTCAACGTTTTAAGTAACTAAGTTTAATAAAATGTAATATACAAACATTAGTGAATGTTCACATTGATTAAGTAAAAATCCGTTATACTTGAAAAGTAGTGCAATAATATAGTCAATATTTGTACGTCTTTATAAATATATAGTTAAAAGCTACACGTATATAATACACAGTTTGGCTCGGGTAACTGCGGATAATTGAAATGCGTAAAAGGTATTAAACTCATTTTCAATTTTTATTTAAGATATATACTATCTTTTTTTATCTCAATTTGAGGTACAAAAAATATTTTTTTATTGCAATTCTAGACAATTAGCAGATTTCCACGTTAATAACAGGTTACTCTCATTTATATGCTAAGTAGACACCCACATCATCTAAGTTATATGACTAGCGCGTATTTGGCATGCCACGTTATGCCAACATTTTTTTTTGCAAAAAGGTGAATATATCTTATTGAAACAAAAGAAATCTTATACAACTAGAAGAGTTATAGACATGCCTATAACTCTTATATCACAAAAAAACAAACAAGAACCACTGAAATACAATGAAACAACAACAACTAGCTCATATCCATTGTACTTAAACGTTCTTTTGGTTAATATATTTACCAGGGTGCAGGATTATTACTCCCCTTTACCAAAAAAAAACAACAACAACTAGCTCAGAAACTATGCTTCCTTGCAGCATCAGAACCAGAAATACTTTCTGCAGTCAACATGCTTTCAAAATAGAAAGACTGCAAGTTTGTAAATTCTCAAACATAGCAAGTTTGTAAATTCTCAATATCTGTATGTTGTTGGTAGCATGTTCAATTTATTCATTTTTATCCCATCTTCAAACACTAAGAAGTTTAAACTTTAAACCAACAAATCTTACACAATCATCTTCATCTTCAACCTCAAAACCTACCATCAATCTTTAACTAACAATATCACAACCAGTCAACCATCACCCGCCGCCTCATATCCAGTGACACCCACTTGCTTTACGGTGACACAGACTTCTTAACGGTGAGACACATCTCACTATAGCAACAATTCCCTGCGACCTTTTCCCGAAGACACAGAGCTTATGAAACCCACCTCATTTCCGTCGAGATCAGGCTCAAAGATTTAATATCGAGTTTGTGTTATAACAACTGTTTTTGTCTGATGGGAGTGTTTTGGTTGATCCGATTTGGATTTGTGTTTTAACATTCTCTTTGTGTTATGGGTTGTTTTAATTTGCTAGAAAATTAGAGGTGTGATGGTTTGTAGAAGACAAAGTAAATCAAAGATGCTAACTTTTTCTTTTGAAATTGATAAACTGTGTTAAAAAAAGAAATTGATAAACAATAATGCCACGTCACCATATAAGACAGTTGAAAGGATGACCGGTAACCTATTGTATAAGTAAAATCTTTTCGAATTTGCAAGGTAAAAAAGATTACCTTAAATCGAGAAAAATAAGAGGAATACCTTAAATTAAAATTCGAATTGACTTGAGTACTTTTTTATGCTATTTGCCTTTGAAATAATAACCGAAACCGAAGCGTGATAAACGGATTCTTCCGGTTGTGGGCTATTTCGATTTCAATTTCTTCGGTAATCGTTTTTTTTTTTCTTTTTGATTGAGTGAGTCGGCTCAGTTTGTTGGTCTCTCAAATTGTTTGAACACCCTGATTAAATGGTTATCCAAAATCAATTGGTTAAATCAAATGGTTAGACAATATTAAGGATAAAATTGTTGCTAAAAATGATAAAGGTTTTCATCAAACGAACATTGAAATATAAGTGATTTTTTTTCATGGTCAAACATAATTAAAGATAAAAGGGTTTTTTAAGAAAAAAGTTAAGCGGTTAATCAAAACAATTAAAAGTAAATCATAATTAGCAGACTTCCAAAACAATGATAGTTATGTTTTTTCTTATTATTATTATTATCAAAGAATAGTATTTTAAGTGGAGTATAATTAAAAAAATAATAATATAGGATATCATTTAGGGTAAAAAATAAGAGAAAATTATCAGAATAGACAAGTCGCCCTATGACTTATCACTTTCCAGGCCTAAAATTTTCAAAAGTTCAAAATAGACCAAGGGCGACTTATTTTTCTGGCAACTCGCGTCAACATTTGACACGTGTCCCTAAACAATCGAATAAATATTAGTCCACCTACAATATTTGGACATTTGTTGACTTTTGGTTGGGTTATACAAGTTGCTCTGTCGCTTGGTCTATTTTAGGCTTTTGAAAATTTTAGGCCTGCAAAATGATAATTCATAGGGCGACTTGTCTATTTTGATAATTTTCTCTAAAAATAATGACTAAAAAAGGGACGTTATGCACCACTTGCTGTTAATTTGCGTATTAATTGAATATCCTCTAACATTCTTTTTTTAACCCAAACTCTGTTTTTGTGATAGATTCACTCTACGCCTAACCACCTTGCTCACCTAAGAATTCCCCTTGAAGATATAGAATCCGCCACCAACTACTTTGATCACAAAAATGTCGTAGGCACAAGTGGATTTGGAAAGAGATACAAGGGACAACTCTCGTGGTCCAGTGGGTTGATAGATATAACTGCTCGGAGGTTAATTAATAAAGAATGGGATGAAAAAGAACAGCATTTTTGGACGGAGGTTTCAATGCTATCTAGTCTCATGCATAAGAATGTTGTTTCTATTGTTGGGTTTTGTAATGAAGTTGGTGCAGAGACCATCATCTACAAGCAAGAGTCCAGGGGAAGGCTCGACAATTATCTAAGTGACTCGCTGTTGTTGACATGGGTGAGAAGATTGGAGATATCTGTCGGTGTTGCACATGCGATAAACTACATTCATTATGACGAGTCACGCGAATTTAGCGTGTTACACCGCAATATCAGCAGTTACACAATTCGTCTTAATAATGATTGGGAACCCAAGTTATCTGAATTTCAGCACTCCATGAAGATTAAAACATCCGAAAGGCACCATTCTCTCAATACTGATTCAGTTTGGTCTACAAAGGGCTCTACAGACCCAACATGTTTAGAGACCAACATGGTGAGCCACAAGTCAGATATCTACTCCTTTGGGATAGTATTGTTTGAGCTATTGTGTGGTAGGAAATCAGTAAGTGACGATCACGATAATAAGTATTTGGCTCCACTAGCTATTTTCCATTATAGAGAGAAAATATTAGATTATATAATCGATCCGGATCTATTGAATCAAATGGATCCGGAATCATTGAACATTTACGCGGAAATAGCGTATGAGTGCTCGAAAGAAGAACAATCGCAACGCCCAAATATGGATCAGATTGTCACAAAACTGGAGAAAGCGTTAGAACTTCAATTGGAATGTGAAAATGCTGTAAGATGGTTTTTTCTCTTTATCTTTCAATCAAAATAACTACTGTATAATACGAGCAACGTTTATTTACTTATGGCTATATTTGTTGTCATTGATGTTAAAGGAACACTCATCAGTTGTGGACGAAATTGGAGGGATATCATCCACTCATGGGAAGGTAATTAATTTTTTTTTTAACTCTTCTTGTAATTAAGCCACTGAAATCATTAATAAAAGAGGAAAATGTCAGAATAAGAGAAAGGACAAAGAAAGATGCGAAAAGTGGTAAAATTATTTGTTCACAATTTTTTTTTAAATATATTATATACTGTTTACTTTATAATTCAATTTTAAGCCTCAAAGTTTTGTTATTGACTGTGAATAATAAGAACTCACAGGTGGAGTCAACAAAGAAGCTCAAAGTTATGTTTTTATTCTTATTAATGTTTTAAAAACATTGCTTATGGATGGCTTACAATAAACAATGACCGTTGTCATTGTTGTTGGGAACTTCTCAAAAGTATATCGGCTCTTTTAAAGGTTTAAAAGAAAACAAAACAAAAAATGGGTACTACTGGACAAGGATATAGATGTCTTTTCCAGTTGATATTTTGTGTACAAATAAATACAATCCATTCATATATCACTCCCCTAAACTATTATATTTGTCTTAAAGGGTGGTTATGAGTTATGGTTAAATTGAGGTTCAAGTTATACATGCAAGATATTTTCCATGTTGACGGAAAATCACATTTGCCAGGAACTTTTTTCAAAATCTAATTGTTCTTTAGAATGATACACAAGACCCCTCTTAAACTTACTCAACTTCTCACTATTTTTTCTCTTTAATAAATGTTAAAAATGAATGATTAACCTCACTGAAGTTTTCCACCTTGAAAATCTGCACACTTCATAATGTTGTCTTGTTTGGTACAATATAGGGATCAGCAAGTCACTACACATCCACAGGCGTTAAATCTAATTCCAGCAAAAAAACAATGTCTTCCCTCAAATACCTTTCTCAGTCACAGTTCAACTCTGAAGATATAAAATCCGCAACCAACAACTTTGCTCCTGAGAATAAGATCAGAGACGGCAAAACAGTTAAATATGTTTACCAAGGCCGTATGTTGCATTCCGGACAGTTCATCGATATTGTTGCACGGGGGATCTATCCTAAATATCGAAAAGATGAGAGCAAAAAGTTTAAGATGGAGAAGTCGATGCTTTCTAGTCTCAATCATACGAATCTAGTGACTGTAATTGGGTTTCGTGATAAGAATTTGATTACCGTATACAAGAAGGAGGCCAACGGAAGTCTCAACAAATATCTGAGTGACGAGACCCTCACATGGATGCAAAGGTTGAAGATATGTGTTGGTGTTGCAAATGCATTGAGTTACATCCATTATGATGCTGGACGCGATTTCAGTGTCATACATTGCAACGTCAGGAGCTCGAAAATTTTACTTGATGACGAATGGGAACCCAAGTTATCAGGTTTTGAACTTGCACTGAAAAATACAGTAGCACGGAGGCACCGTCTTCTTCTTACTCGTGATATTGTTAAGAATGTATACCTAGACCCAAAATATATAAAGACTGGGGGTGTGACTCACAAATCAGATGTGTATTCGTTCGGTGTTGTATTATTCGAAGTCTTGTGCGGGAGGAGTGCAGTTCTTCCAAATGAAGAGTTGGAAGAAGGGTTATTAAGTCAACTGAAAAAATCTCGTTTGGATAAAATGATCAATCCGCATTTACGAAAACAGATGGACCCTGAAGCATTCAAAATCTTCTCAGAGACGGCATATTATTGCATACAAGAGGAGCGAGGGAAGCGTCCACATATAGATCAGGTTGTCAAAAGACTTGAGAAAGCTTTTGAACATCAGTGGAGACGTGAACATCCAGTTGACCGTACATCATTCAATCGCTTGGAGGTACGTAATTATATACTTAAACTTCTAATTTAAGGCTGATTATCCTAATAAAAAAGAGTTATTTTATGTTACCAACTGTTATGTTTGTTTAACCATATAACCACTAACCCACTATCTATCCTCACTACAAATGCCACTACGTTTCTTGTCAAGTATCAAAAAATTATTACCTTATATACTAAAACGTGTATGCGATTTTTATATATTACATTATTATAATTTTATAAAATTGTATTTTATATTTCTTAGAATATAATATCATACAACTAAAAAGTATTATCTAAAACTAAAATTTTTATGATAAATGTGGTGAACGAGTGTTACGTGGCCGCTTTTCGCTGTGGAACATGATTGCATGATAATTCTATACTATGAGAAAAAAATATTATTATGGAGCATAACTTTATATTTTGGTTTAAAAACGATTCGAGTTGGAAAGTTTTTAAAACTTAAGCTAAGCATGTAATAAAAATATGTAGTACGTTCATTTTCGATATATACACATAAAAAAATTGATTATCTCAAGAAATGTTAACCATGATATATGACCCGATATTCGTTTTATTAAACTAAGAGCATCTACGATGCATCAAGTCTTTGAATGCTTGATGCATTTAATGCAAATCTCATTTAATAACTAAAGATTTTACAAAAGACTTAAGGTTAAAGTCTTTGTTGCAATGCATAAAACCTTGTCAAAAAGCTTTTTAAAATAGTGAAAAGTCTTTCTCAACTTTACCCATTGTAGATACTCTAAGAGTTACTAGTTTAAATAGTTACTGATATGAATTAATAGCTTGATATCTATAAATAATTAACATAAAAAAAGAAGTTAATATGGTAAAAACCTTTCAAAGACGCTATATTTCGCAAGATGTACATGTAGATATTATTACTAAGTTATATGAATATTTTCAAAGAAGTAATTATCACAATCTTTATATAGAGGAAACAACAAATAAAGTAAGAAACTCTTATAAAAGTATATACGGAAATATACAAATACATCTCATTCAACTAATCGCAGCGGTAAACGAAGTATTTTTTTATTCTATTTCGTTGGCGACTATCCGGACTAATAACGGATATTGATGAGGCGCCGACTGGTATTTTCTTAATAAAAATTTAATTATGAATTTACGGGCAATCATGAAGTCGGCTAACTCTTAGTAGTTTGAGAGTTATAAGTAAAACATTAAAGGGGTGTTTTTTTTTTTTTTTTTATCTCTATCTCAAAATTATAGTTCATATTTCATTTTTGGAATCTATCAAAATAATTGTTCACTTTACTTTTTAAGTAAAAACTATGGGGGATTTACATACATCCCCATATCTCAACCAATATTTACATATTTCCTCAAACACAAGTTTTTAATGCATGATGTACAATGCTCCTAAAGCAAAGTTTGGGGAAATATGTAAATATTGGTTGAAATATGAGGATGTATGTAAATGCCCCAAAAACTATAAAGTATAGTAGGAGAATATTCTATTTAAATAGTTGAAAATTAAAATGACCAAACTTTTATTAAACTTTGCGATTTCTCTCTCATAACAATAATTTTGAGGCGAAGGGACTAGTACTTCTTTTTTAAGTATGACTAACTTATTTTTCTTACTTCCTCTATATCCCCTTCATCTATATCCTCAAGGCAAGAAACGTTAACTCCTCTCTAATAAGTGGTTATATAGACGTGAACCTCACATATATTTATAAACCTTTTAATCAAGAAAAAAAAAAGAACACCCAAGCCAGTGTTATTTACCGTGGCTTGTTTTGATGCGTGTCGGCACGTCGTCGTGGCTACTCTTGTGATTTGAGTATGCTTTTCTTCGTAACTTACATACAAAAAGCTAAGCTACTTGTTATGAGGATTTTTCAAAACCTGTAATTTTAGTAATGAATTGTATTCTTAAATTTAAACCCCTTTATTCCAAACTTCTATAATTTCTTTTATTCCATTACTTAAATTGAATAGTCGTACACGTCAGGCGTACCCTGAGAGATTATCATCTAAAAGATAGGAGAACTATGGTAAATATAGTAATAAGCCCTTGAACAAACGCCTATCTAAATTAAAGTAAACATTCAATCGGATTCTTGAACCCCACCCGGTCCTTGTCAACCAATAAAAAACTATACACATAAACTCGATTCCGTTTCATACATTTACATAACCTACAAAGAAAGCATGGTACAGGATCTATTAGAAAGAGAATAAAAATAAAAAGTGTGCAAAGCCATTCAGCTCGTGCCACGTGTCCTCCACCCACTCCCTCCTTTTTTTCTTATTAAATTTGGTTAGAGGGGTATTTTTGTCATTTAACCCGTTTTTCATATTCCACCCCAAATTTCAAACGCAAATAACTTTCAAACGACAAACTTTTATGAAAAACCGATTTCACCATAATTTTTAAAATTAGATTCTCTTTAATTTGGTATAAATCTTGATAAATATTTCGAACTTTTTTTTTACATATCAAATGGTTCTTGATTTTTTTGGCATTCTCGGCCCTATTTTTTACGCTCATAAATGTCGAATCTTGAAAAACTTAAAACATGAAAGTTATAGATTTTTGTTCACTCTTTACCCAGAAATTCAAATCACTCAAATTCGATGTCATATGGGTAAGATATAACACGTTAAAGATGGTGTTTTACTCATATTTGTTGCATACAAGGTGTTTGATGAAATGTCTAGCTTAGATTTTTAGTGTTAGAGTTGAGCTAAATGCACTAATTTTTGTCCCATAACGCATCATTAATCATTTTATTAATGTAAGATTCAAAAAGTGATGTTTTTAATAGTTAATGTTTTTAACTATTAAAACTGATGAACCAAAGTGCTGAACTGATGAACCAAATCAAACAGTTAAAAAAACATAAAAAGCAGCTGATGAACCAAACCAATAACTGATGAACAAAACCAAAACTGAAACTATGATTGATGAACCTAACTAAACTGATGAACCAAACCAATAACTGATGAACCAAACCAAAACTGAAACTATGATTGATGAACCAAACCAAACTGATGAACCAAACCAAAAACTGATAAACCAAAACCAAAACTGATGAACCAAACCAAAACTGAAACTATGATTCATGAACCAAGAGAACCAAACTGTCAAACCAAACCAAAAACTGATGAACCAAACTAAAACTGAAATTGTGATTGATGAACCAAAATAAACTGATGAACAAAACAAAACAAACACCAACATGTTAAGCTGGAATTATGATTGATGAACCAAAATAAACTGATAAACTATGTTTGATTTGGTTCATCGATTTTGGTTTAGTTCATCATTCATCAGTTTGGTTTGGTTCATCGATTTTGATTTGATTCATCGGTTCATGATTGATGAACCAAGATTAACGATGAACAAACGTGCATTTTTATTTTAAATTAACGACTAAAAAACATCACTTTTTGAATCTTACATTAATAAAATGATTAATGATGCGTTAGTACAAAATTTAGAGCATTTAACGCAATTTTAACACTAAAAATCTAAGCTAGACATTTTATCAAACACATTGTGTGCAACAAATATGACTAAAACGCCATTTTTAGCGATGCGATATCTCACTTATTTCATATCGGATTTGAGTGATTCAAAAACTTGTGTAAAGAGTGAACTAAAATCTACAACTTTCGTGTTTTAAATTTTGCGTAAATCAACCTTTAAATTAGATAAAAGTAGGGTCGAATATGCCGAAAATTTCAAGAAAATCATAACCCACTTGAAATCTTAAAAACAAATTTTCCGATTTATATATCAAAATGTATATCAAATTAAAGAGTTAATTTTAAAATTATGGTGAAATCGGTTTTTTTCTAAAAGTTTGTCGTTTGAAAGTTATTTGCGTTTGAAGTTCGGGGTGAAATTAAAAAAACGAGTCAAATGTCCAAAATGCCCCTTTGACCAAAATTCTGTTTGAAAATTAGGTGGGACACATGTCACATCGTGGATGGCTTTCTAGACTTTGTAAATTATTACACTTTCTAGAGGATCGCTACTCAAGAAAGCATACCCAAACAAAAAAATTACTCCCTTTTAATTATAGTGTAACTTTTTATTTTTTTATGTCCCAAAATCATTATTCACTTTTCATTTTTACCAATCAAAAACAGACCTTAATGGGTAAAAATAATCCCACTTTTGTTAGATTGTTTATTTTTTTCGGATGACAATAATTTTAAAAAGAAGAAAATGATAAGGTTAAAATTAGTAAGTAATGATAATGAGATATAACTAATATGCTTCAACTAATTCCCACTTCATTCATCACTTTAAACATTGCATGTGAATATTCTTTCTTTATCTTTATTTTCAATCATATCTTGTCACATATCTTTTTGTTAGATGTATATTACAGTATTTCTTAATCTCATTTTCAATCTTGTCACATATCTTGATCTTTTTGTTAGATGTACTTTTACGCATTAGTTTTAGGATTTTATCGGTATTATTTTGAGTTAATATATAGTTTAACCAATTAGCTTTTTTGGACAATGTTTTCATTTTTAACTTTTATTAACCATTTAATTAAACCCTTTAAAGTTATCTTGCGAAATTTTATCGTTAACTATGCATGCTTCTTTATTAATACTCTTACGTTTGAATGTTCATTTGATTTTTAATCTATATGACAATTTAATAAATCTTGTACTATTTATTGCCATGTTTTTTTTTTTTTGATTTTTGGTTCAAAATAAAAAAGAATACTAGGCCATGACTACGTGTAACACCCCAACCCGACAAGGGTAAAGATATCACAAATACGGTTTCAAATCAGAACCTTAAGTACTATACAATAGCGGAAGCCTTTATAAAACTTACAAAAGATAACATAAATAGCAATATTCAAAATAAATCTAAGATCCCTATTTTTCAAATCTTGCTCTTGTCTCTACTCTCAACCAGATCGGCTATCCCATAAGCTCATCTTGAATGCTTAACTGCCAGGAAAAGAGAATGTGGTGAGCTTACAAAGCCCATGAACGGATATACTTGAAACAAAAGCTAAACGAAAGAAATATACAAATAACGAAATCACAAGGAATGAGAATCTGAATCATTGAGGATTCTGCGAAGCGCAAATATCTGAGAAATCCGAAGAACAACTAACGAGATAGAGACAACACATAGCACCTTAATGACACCAACGTAAACACATCAAAATAACCAGACATTCAATACATCCGAATAGTAGAGTTCATATAAGCCAAGCGGAATATCTAAAGGCTAAACGGAAACTTTCTAGAAAAATAATCATGGCATTCATAGAAATTAATTAATCCACATTTAACACAATTAATTCAATATTGTAGCAGCGGAAATAGCGGACAAATCATGGCGGTCACACACATACGGATAGAAAACCCGGTAGACAAACTATAACTAAATAAACAAAAGACATATCATAGCAAATAGCAATTTATCAAAACAGACATCATAATTAAACCAGTTGTCAGATCAAATCTTAATCATCAGCAGAGTTTAAACATAGCAGATCAAATCATAAACAGATAAATACCCTAACGTATAGGCAAAGTTTACCAGATTAACGGAACAATTGTACCTATCAACTTTCAGGATACTTACTTTCACATTAGCACATTCATCTCACAGATAAACGAATTCACGTAATGATAAACTAACATAATGTCAGATATACGAATCATGTTTAAACATATTAATCCTATCCTAGCATAACAGTCGGTAGTCACATAATTATACAAAAGCATAAACACTGGTACATACCGAATCATAATCAGAATACTTAACATAGAAATAACAGACAAAGATTTAGTTAAACTACCACGAGCCCAGAACATATCATATCAGAAATAACTACTTATTCAGAAAGTAACCTCAGAAAATAATTTGAAGTAGCTAGCTCCCAGAATTTTGTGAAGACGCGTATTGCACACGACATCATTCACCAGACAAATCATATCGGATAACAGATCAGATCTAGGATGCATCCATACGCCCCAACAGACGGATAGTGGCCATACTATCAATAAACAGATAACGTAAAGGGACGTGGCAGAACATCACTCTACTGCCATAGAGTCATGTCAGAGGTGCATCACTGCAGGACATGGAACCCCATGACTAGTGAAATATTTGGCTCGGGTGTCAAACTAACTTAGGTCAAACAGACCTTCAGATATGACACAGATCATAATCAAACACAAGGTCACAGATAACATATCATATAGTTCATACCATAAGGTTCATATTCAGATATTCAGAAGTCAGAAGTTCATATCACAATCCCAAATCATACATTCATAATTAGAAGTTCATAATTACTTAGTAAAGTTCAACAATATGCATATCGGAGTCTTCATAACACAAGTTCAAGTCAGATATTGCATGGTTCAATAAATCAGAAGTTCAGATAAGCAACAGATCCAACAATCAGAAAAGGGTTCATAGCAATGGCATTGGGAAACCCTAATAAGTAAAATAAGAAAGCTAACGAAAAGAACGTCATAAGGAACCTTTACTGAAAAGGTCAGAATATCTGTACCTTAAAGCAAATGAGAGGGAAAACAAACGAATGAGTGAATCACGAAGATGTAACGTCGCGTCTCCTTCAACGAATCTACACGGATTATGATTTATTTAATACTTATTAGCATCATTAAAGTTATAACGGATTAATCTCATTAATATTCTTGGAGTTATCAGGATATTCTCATTTTTAGTGACGGACGGAATTCCAACATTTTAGAATCTTAACCATTAATTAGCCAAACTTATGAGTTGCAAATGACAAATGGTAAACTTAAGGGTTTAATATGACAAATATCTTAATTGAGGGCTTATATGATCGTCGTTCAAAGTATAGTGTTTACAAATGTCAAGAATGGATTTTAGGACTCTTTTTCAAAATAGTTTACACAAGCCTTCATAACTTACATGATTAACCAAGACTCACAAGTAACATTGTTCGAACACAACCTTAATGAGACCATGCATGCAATACTTTTAATTCGTGACACTTAGTTCCTTACATAAAATCATAACTCACGCATGTTTACATCACGCTTAGCACTAGCTCATTATACTCTTAATTACTAATTATTAATGATTCCAAGACTTACCATTCTCACATGAAAACACGAATTTACACATTTAGCTTTTAACCCTAACCGACTTCCTATTTATGTTCTAGGGTTTTTCTCATGTTTTTAATACCACTTAATACGCATTTAATTTAAATGTTACTTCTTTTAATAACTTCCACCTTGACCTAGAACGTATGAAAACTCAAACGGAAGTTAACTCAACTCATGCATGTCTTTACGAAATTAACTCACACATGTCGACCTTATATTCCAAACATGCATACATTTGACACAAACAACTACGCTATAAGATAAATGTGATGCATGTATATCGACACCATCAAGACCTTTTCAAAAGACTCACACTAGGAAACCATGCATGCAACTCGACACATAACAAAACCACAACAACATGTTAACGTGATGCATATTTAATTGACATGTAGCTTATTACGCGACCAAACTCTCCTGCTCTTGTTTACTTACGTCTCAACATAACGACACATTCATGATCTACAAACCATGCGTCGACCTTATATAAATATAGCGTCATACCTATGATTTTATGTGGCGACAAACACTACTACTTATTATACGGTTTTGATACATGATTGCTGCATATATATATGAGTTTCAGAATTCGTTTTTAAACACAACGCGTGCCGTATACATATATGATACGGTTACATGTCTACACAAAACCCTAACGCGGGTTCTCTTATTCAATTTATTTGATTTGTTAACATGTCGAACGGCTTAACATCTATTCGCATGGCTTCTAAACATGCCTCACGGCTTAACGGGTTTTACGAGTAGCATGTAAAAGTTTTGAGACTAAAGGAAGGAGACCGATATACCTTAGCTATGCTCGAACAATTTGCACCGAACCAAAGAAAAGAGTAGCAGCCGTTCGGTAGAAAAGGAGTAGGTAAAGAACTCTCTTGTGCGTGACCTTATGCTAACTAGGGTTTCAAGTTTGAGGTTTGTGTTTATATATATAGGCACCGATCGGGTCCTAAGGGATTGAGGGTGGGCTTCGGCTCAACAAGGGAAAAAGGGAAAGAAAAGAAACAGCCCGTGGGCTTATGTTAGGTAGTCGGCTCACATAACAATTTCGGCCCACTCGTGAAAGTTAGCAACCGATGGGATCATAAACAAAAGAAAAACGAGACCCAAGCTTATGTTGAAATGACTTATATTCTTTTGTCGTATCAATGTCATAAATTTTATATACATGTTAGGTTTTAAATGTTCATAAGTTAGGTTTTTAGTTCGTTAAATGAACGTTATTATATTTTACGTATTTTAAAATTTTGATTGTGAGGGTAAAATAGTCTTTTAATACGTTTTATATTTTTAGGGTTTTACACTACGGGTGTTAAAAAACGTGCCCAAAAAAACTGAACTAGTCTGCTTGATCTGAAAATGGGAAAAGTTACAAGTAGGGGTATCAATTCTAGACAAGATACAAAACAAGCTTAAAACCAACATGAACTTAAATTGGTTTGAGTTAGGGATAAACAAAGTTAAAGGCTAAAACATTTTCAAAAAAAATTAAGTGATTAAACCAACTCAAAGTTTAGGGATAAAACCATTATTGTTTACCGTTTTATGAATGTCACTTAATTATAAAAACTTCTCTTCTTTTAATATCACTTCAATCTTTAGTGTTGCACAACTTCATAATGTTGCAGGGGAATAACTTGGTAAACTTGAAGATTGGACTAAATGATATAAAAGAGGCTACTAAGAATTTTGATGACGCATATTGCATCGGGTCTGGCGGATTCGGTAAAGTATACAAAGCAGATCTTGAGTATTTTGATAGCAGTAATTCCTCATTGAAAGAAGGGGTGGATAAATGCGATTTACGCAGAAAACGAAGCACAGTAGCCATAAAGCACATTTACAATCACGAAGGAGAACAAGGGTTCATTGCAGAAATCGAAACTCTAACTAGTTGTAAGCATGAGAATGTAATCTCTCTACTTGGTTTTTGTTATGAAGGTAACGGTGCAATGGTCTTAGTTTATGAGCATGCTTCGAAAGGAAGTCTTGAAAACTATTTAGGAAGCAGTGATAAACTCACAAATCTTAATTGGTTGCAACGTCTAAACATATGTCTTGATATTGCACATGGTTTGAATTACATTCACAACGACACGGATCATGGCAAACGAAAGATGATACACCGTGACATTAAGAGCGATAATATTCTATTGGGAGATAACTGGAAGGCAAAGATTGCGGATTTTGGGCTCTCCAAATTCCACCCAGCAAATCAATCAGCCAGCATTATCTATACCAATATGATTGCAGGTACATATGTGTATTTGGATCCAGAATATCAGAAGGGTGGTAAACTTCATACGAAATCAGACATTTATTCGTTTGGAGTAGTGTTGCTGGAGATCTTGACTGGGAGTTTGGCCTATGATTCTGTATACACCAAGGTGAATGAGAAGGGAATTTCACCAATTGCAAAAGATCATTTTGGAAAGGGAACAATAATGGAAATCGTTGATCACAAGATAAAGGAGGAGACCGATGAACATGCCTTTTCTTTAAGTAAAGGACCCAATAAAGAGTCTTTGAACATATTTTTAGAAATCGCATTCCGATGTGTGGCAGAAACTCAAGCGCAACGCCCAACAATAGAAGTTGTCATCAACGAACTCAAAAAAGCACTAGACTCTCAGGTAAGTCTATATTTTAAAAGACAACTTTTTAATATCTTCTTATTTCTGATAGTAATATGTGACCTTTCATACATTATACTTTGTGTAAACAACATTTTCTCAAACTTTTACTCAATATACTATCTTTCCGTTTAGGTTTTTTCTTTTATTTAAGTTCTTTGATTTATTTTTTTTATCTTAAATTTTATTTTACTTAGTGATTTAACTTTATGACGTGCTGCTGATTCGCTGGTAAACCTCCGGACTCTTCTCTTCCATGTATATATATATTGTTTTTTTAAATCTGAAATAGCGACAACCAACCTTGATTTACAACCATAACGTTGACATGAACTTGGAGACTGAGAACCTAAAATGCAAAATAAAAGATTCGAACAAATTCTAGATGGAAATTAGTTTCATTATGTATTTAACTTAACAAATCGACTAACTGCCCAATAATTCTCAGGAGAACCACAAGGACAACCTCAAACTGTCACTTGAAGACATAAAGCTGGCCACGAACGGTTTCAGTCAAGACAATATCATTGGACATGGAGATTTTGGGAATGTATACAAGGGAGATACTCACAGTACTCATGGAGATAACATCATTGTTGTAAAGCGGCTGAATAAGAAGTCGGATCAAGGAGATGCTGAAGTTTTGACAGAGCTGGCAACAGCTAAATTTATGGCAGAGTTGGACATCTTTATGGAGTATAAACATTTACGTGTCATAGGTCTTGTAGGTTACTGTGATGAAGAGGATGAAAAAGTTATTGTTTATGAGTATGCTTCCAGAGGTAGTCTTGATAAGTACTTGAGCGATGATAGTCTTACGTGGGTGATGCGGCTTAAAATATGCATCGATATTGCAATTGGGTTGGAGTTTCTTCATGGAACTGTTTCAAGTACAGAAATGGTAATACATAGGGACATAAGCAGCAGCAACATTCTACTATTTGATGACTGGAAAGAAAAAATTACCGGTTTTGGGCTTTCCTTAGTATGCCCAAAAAATGAGAATGTAGACTATGTCATCGACAATGTTACAGGCACAATCGGCTATCGTGACCCACTACACTCAAAAACAGGCTTCTTAACTAAAGAGTCTGATATATTCTCACTGGGTGCGGTTTTATTTGACATATTGTGTGGGAAACTTTCATGCGAAAAGCTAGATGACGAGTATCTTTATTTACCCTTTTTGGCTAAACACCACTATCATGTAGGAAAACTTGATAAGTTAGTCTTCGAGGGTATCAAAGAACAAATTGTGCCACAGTCATATATTACCTTTACAAGGCTTGCCTATCAATGCATACATCATAGGAGAGAAAGACGGCCAACAGCTAATGAAGTGGTCATACAGCTTAAGAGAGCATTGGAATTCCAGGTAAGATTCTATATTTTGACAAAACTGGCCTTTAATTGTTTTATAAACTCTAAGAAAGTAACTGTATGAAACATGAGTTTATTAATTGATTAATGTATATACAGGAGGATTATAAGAAATGGGAGCTAAAATTGCCTAAAGACTACAAAGAAATAGTCCAGATGTCAATGTGCCCCGATGATTATTCAACCATCAAAAAAGAGGACCTTTACAACATTTTTTCTAAGGGAATCCTGCTTCAACAAGACAAAGTGGTAATCAAGCTCATCTTGTATCTCGTTTATTTGGTGTTTTCCAGTTTTCTATATATCTTTTCCTTTTTGAGATAATTTGAGATCACACATGCTTTTACACATGATTAAAATTGAGTCTGGTTTATATTTTATTTTATGTAACAGATGCTGTCATTCGATGGTTATGGAGACAGAAATAAATTGGTATCAGCGGCAATATTTTCTTACATAAACAGTTGTCCACATGAGTGGAAATCTCTTCCAGAATCAAGGTTATTCTCTTTACCTCTCTTAATTTATCAGTACATAAGTGATAAGCATACATATGCATTGCTGTTAGATGTAAATATTTCTTTTTCTTTGAAAAAATGTAGTTACTTTACCGGTTTATGTGTGACAAGCTATTTACGGTAGCATAATAATTATTTTACAGCTTTCCTATGTATTTTGAACTTGCATTGCGGTTCTTTTTTCTTGCAGTGTTGTGTACTATATAATAGAATTTTTTTTCCAGCAAAGGTACTTTTTTCACTTGTCCAAAGGTTTAGATTTTGATAAAAAAATTATCTTATTTTCATGAACTGGATTTCTTAGTCATTCTGATGAGCGAGAGAGTTATAAATGCCCCATATTGATAAACTCGGTGCTTTATGTTACCTTTTCTTGTCAATTTAATCTGTATAATACTATTAAAGGGTAGATAAACCCGAGTGGAACAACATCAAATTCTTTGTTGCTTAGACTCCTACATGAAGATGGTAGATACCTAACAAGGTTTTAGTGTTTAATCGACTAATGATAATCGTCACTTATTTGGTATATGCGTATTATGTTTGATATAACCTGCTGTTTGAAGTTTCGTAGCTAGATGATTCCTTTCAACCGCTGGTAGAGCTATTACCCTATTTTGGGTCCTCTGTTCTAATGAATGATTTTGCTAGCTTCTTGCTAGCCTATTTTTATAGCTTGAATATTTGTAATATGTGCAGGTTTGGGACAATAGTGGAGATGTTTGATATATCCAAATTGAACATCGAAATAAAGACAAACGCTCAACTTTTATCTCCTAATGTTGTTTATGGAGTCTATTTAGTCTTCAAACTCAGTGATTCAAGACAATTCTCAAGTAAACCGATGTGTGTTAACCTAAAGTATAAAAAGGGACTCGAAACTGTACATGCATATTTCGCAACATGGAAAGACAAGGACTGGATGATGATTGAGTTGTACCAATTCTTGAATAAGAGCGAAGATGTTGTTTTTGAGTTTCTACTTGAGAGCTTTTCATCACACTATTGTGGAGAAAGTGCGGTCTATGTTGAGGGAATTGAATTTCGAGCAATTGACAATGTAAGTTTGAATCCCTTGTTTCCATTTTAAACTCTTTTGTTTATATTTTACAAAGAGGCCGGATACATGCCAAAATATTAAACTAAACCCATATTCTAATATTTAACATTGTTTGAACACAGGTGAAACATGAAGAAATCGGAAAATTGAAGGAAGTCAAACATGTCTTGAAATCAAACTTCCATGTGGATCAGGTACAACAACTTCCAACTAACTTTGAAGATATATTCAAGATATGTAGAAGCTATGACGAGTTATTCTGGTTGGGCGAAGTCGACAAAAAGAAACTTCTTGTACTTTCGCCAAAGGCAGCTTTATACAAATTCTCTAATGTAGATCTTTTTTCATCAAAACCATTAGCCAAGTCCAGGTTTGCTTCTTACATTATAGCTATTCTTGTTACAGTTTCCTATAACTAGAGGTGGCAATTCCGGACACTACATGAAACATGACCCGAGACCGATACATAAATAAACGGGTTATGGTTGGGTGTAAATAGTTTTCGGGCCTCGTTCGGGTTGGGTTGGGTTAAATAGGTCGACCCGACAACCTGTTTTAAGTTTTTTTGAAAGAAAATATTAAATCTATAGTTGTTTAAAGGTGTTATATGGGTTGAATGGGTTTAACTGGTCAACCTCCCAACCCATTTAACCTATTTAACCAATGTAACTCGCTAAACCGCCAACCGAGTTAGATAAGTGGATTAAATGGGTCGGGTTCAAGGTATGTTTAAACAAGTTGGGGTTCACAAGCCTGACCCAATTACTAAAACATGACATGTTCAGGTTGGGGAATAACCCGAATCCCACACGAATTACCAGCCCTATGCTTTAACCACTAAACTACTTTTATTGTACATCCAAATATGTAGATGTCACATGAAAAACAGATTTTTCTAACCCAGTGTTTTTTTATTTGTAGTTGACAATTAAAATTTTGTGAATAAATGGTTGACAAAAGTTTCACTTCTTGGATGTAGTTTCGTGTCTTTATATATAATTTGTTCAATCTATCCAATATGCAGATTTCGAGAGGTGATTGAGCTTTTACCACAACAAGTATTTCATCTTAATTGCACGATCAAAAGTCAAATGTTGTCACAAGATACAGAATATGTGTGTTACCTTGTGTTCAAGCTTTCAGAAAAATGTCAGGGGCTGCATTGTCCAGTAAAAGTACGCGACATACTGCACAAAGAAAACAATGAGGCTGAATTTGTTTATTTTATAACCCCAAGTGCATTGAACATAAATGGTATCACTCGGGTTCCGAATCAAAGGGAAGATGGATGGATGGAGATTCAACTGTGGAAATTTAACTCAGCTCATGAATTCAAGGATGGCTCTCTTTCTATTGATATGAAGTTTACAAGTCATGAAGGAACAATGTCTGGCCTCATCGTATGTGGTCTTGAGTTCCGGCCAGTGTAAGAATAGTTTCCCATACTGTTTGAAATTTGTGTTTACTTTGAGTATCAGCAAAAGGGTTCTATTGTATTTGTGGTAAAATATAGCATACTTTATCATACTAAAACTTCTAGGCTTGAAGTCAAGGTTGATGGACTGCCGCTACTTCTAGATTCATTAAAGACGGAAAGTGTATGATAAGTGGGATTGTTCTAAGTCTTTTGTATAAAAAAATGTTGTATAGTTAGATAATATGTATCTGGTGTGATAATGTTCAATGAACTATTTTCAAGTCATTAATTTCACAGTGTGACACCTGAATAATTAAAAACTAGTAAATATGTACATCTAGGGATTTGTACAAATGAACCTTTTATTTTATCTATGTGACAGCTACAATGTGTGATTGGCAAAGACATACTGTAGTACAAAAGATGACCTTTTATATGACGGGCGAACTTAATTTTAGTGAGATATGATCGGCAATCTTAAGCTCTTTTGGTAGACTATTCGATGCTTAAGTGGTGATGGCTACTGTACCCAACTTGGAGACTTGTATAATATTACTTGATGGATCAGGTTTCCAGTAAGCTTAGACCGTTTGTCTATATCAAATGCATTTTGTCACCGAGAGTTCAATGAATTTGAACACCCGAATCATTTATAGGTTGTTGAATGGAACCCAACTCGTCTTCATCTTGAGATGAAAGTTGCAAGTCCTGTTATTAAATTGAGTTGCGCTCCAACTGTTTGATATAATGTCTGCTTGAATCACCTTCAAGTAAATGGCCTTTTATAGTGGAGATTTGGTTTTTATTGAGCAAATTGGATAAAGTAGTAGCACCCTTGAAGCCTTTTTGTTATAAAAGGAATTGAAGTATCATATGTGCATGATAATGCAAACCTTTGAAGGTTTTTGTTGAATAATATGAAGGGTCAGTTATGTCAAGTTGGAAAGTCTCTAAAGAAGTTGTGGCTAAAAGAGATGAAAAGAGAAGTACAAGGGCCAAAGCTAAACATTGCTGAGTATTTAATCTCACATTCAGCTTAGGGTTTCATTATCATTTTATCACCTGTTTTTACTCTCTCTCGTTTACACACAGTCTTGTATTCTTTTGTTATTGATATCACTTTGATATCAGTTGTTAGTATTGTTCTAAAGATCAATCATATTTGATCTTTGTAGTTTGAGTGATTGAGTGATATTGTAGTGAGGTTGATTGGTGTCTACCTAGTAGAGATCAATCTTGTCTTTGTATTGTTTGGTAAGCATCCGATTGGGGACTTATCTTCTTGAATCATTATAATAAAAAGATACACCAAGGGGTGGTTGGCTGGGTGTAATAGCTGGTTGTTGTGTGCTCTTGATCATTTTTACATGGTATCAGAGCGCACGGTTCTGATCTGGTGGTTTTGAGATTCTAGGGTTTCTAGGGTTTCGAAGTTGTTTTTTGGGGATTCTTGCAATTGGTGGTTGAATTGGTTAATTGAGGCTGTTTACTTAACGGCCGTGGTCAATTTGTTCTGTTTGGGATTGGATTCAGTGATTTTGTGGGTTTCTTGGTTAGGGTTTTTTGAAACCCTAATTTGGTAATTTGGGGGTTTTCATCCCTGGTGGTTTCTTGTTGTTATTGGGCTTGTTCTTGATTCAATCTTACTAGACTAAGTGAATCTAGTGAGTTTTGAGTATCATTCCGCTGGTATATCTCTGTAAGTACTTTCTTTCTCTTAAGATAACACAAGTTTGGTTAAGAAGGTGCAAACGGGACAGTTAACATCTTGATCTGCCAACCTAGATTGGTACGAATACCTGCTCTGGCTGTCCCTAGTCTTCTGGCTAATTTTTTGTTATTCTTGGGTGTGAGTGATAGTTTATATAGATTGTTATTTCTGTTTTTAAGTTCTTGTTGTGTCTAAGTCGAAGGAGGATAGGATTTGGGCAGTCTTGGAAGTTGATTGTGTTGAATAGTTCTGGTTATTTGTTGTTCTTGCTGTTATTGTTTCTTGTGATTATTTCTGTTTATTATTGTTGTTTGTTCTTGTTGATTGTTCTTGCTGTTATTGTTTCTTGTGATAGTTTGCTGTTTGTTCTTGTTGATTGGTTATTATGGCTATTGAAGATGAACCTAGTGGTAGTAATACTCAAGTGTTAATTAGTAGTCTAGATGCTGGTAATCCTCTTCATATTCAAACTAATGATAATAGTGGAACTGCTCTTATTCCATTTAAACTGCTTGGAACTGAAAATTATAGAATTTGGTTTGGTGCTATGAAATTGGCTTTGCAAGCTAGGAACAAGTATAGTTTTGTTGATGGTACTTGTCTTAAGGAATCATTTGTTACTAGTAATGTCTTGTCTGCTCAATGGGATAGGTGCAATGCCATTGTTTTAACTTGGATTATGAATTCTGTGTCTCATGATGTTTATATGGGATTGGTTTATTCGAAAATCTTTTACGTTTGGCAAGAATTAAAAGAAACATATGATAAAGTTGATGGGATTCATGTTATATACAATTTATTGCAAAAGATTAATTCTGTCAAGCAAGGTGGTAGTTACATTTGCGATTACTATCATAGGCTAAATTCTTTATGGAGAGAATTTGATTCTCTTAACAAGTTGCCTAAATGTGTATGTGAACATAAATGTGCTTGTGAGGCTAGTCTTGAGTTAGTTTTGCATCGTAGTTGATGAACCTGATGCAATTTCTTATGGGTCTTGATGATTGTTATCAACCTGTTAGAATTGCTTTATTAACCAGAGATCCTTTACCTGAGGTTAAAGATGCTTATGCTGTTGTGTCTAGAGAGGAGTCCCACAGAGGGATACCTGAGTCCTCTATTGTTTCTGAGTCTAAAATGAATGCATCTTCTTTTGCTGCTAAGTCATTTAATAACAATAGAAGAATGTATAATAACAGTTAACAAACTAGAGGAACCAATTCTAATACTAATACCGCTAATAGAGGTCCTAATCCTAATCTGAATTGTAAAAACTGTGGTAAGATTGGACATACTATTGAAAGATGCTATGAAATCATTGGTTTTCCACCTGGCTTTGTTAAAAATAATAATCCAGTTAAGCAAAATGGTTTTAGACAAAACTATAATGTTAATGCTGAAAATAAGGTGTCTGAAAAATCATCTACTACTTCATCTGCAAATCTATCTTCTGGTTTTACTTCTGAGCAGATTAAGAAACTCTTGTCTTTGATTAATGATAATTCTTCTAGAAGCATACATGCTAATATGGCAGGTAGGGCTTCATTCTTTAATGGAAATGTTTGGTTTAATATTGATTTTTCTAAATATTTCTTTGGGAATTCTAGTCTTAGTGTTAAAACTATATCTTTGGGATGGATTATTGACTCAGGTGCTAATCAGCACTTGACTGTTTCTACTGTTGGTATGTTTAATGTTGTGGATATTTCTAGTCTTAAGATTACTGTTGGACATCCCAATGGTACTCTTACTACTATAAGTCATGTTGGAAACTTAAAATTAACCAATAATGTGACTCTTTATGATGTTTTAGTGGTTCCTGGTTATTGTGTGAGTCTATTATCTGTTAATAAACTGATTAGAGATAGCAAAATATTTGTTGGTTTTGATGAAGATACTTGTTATATTCAGGATTTGAAAAGGGAGAAAGTTACTGGGGACTGGTAGTCATCGATGGATTGTATTTGTTTGATATGCAGATCGATAATACTTTGGGTGAGTGTAATATGATCATGTCTTATAATGTGTCTAAACTTGTTTGGCATAATAGATTGGGTCACCCTGCCGATCCAGTCTTGTCTGTTCTTCAAAAGGATCTTGGTATATCCAAGAATTCTTCCATTTCTGTTTGTGAGATCTGTCATAGGGCTAAGCAGAAAAGGGAACCTTTCCCTTTGTCTGATCATAAGTCTAAGAATCTTGGTGAACTTGTTCATCTTGACTTGTGGGGTCCTTACAGAGTAACAAGTAGAGAAGGGTATAAGTATTTTCTCACTATTGTTGATGATTATTCTAGAGCTGTGTGGACTTACTTGATTAAAACTAAGGATGAGGTGTTTGATGTATTTTGCTCTTTTATTCACTTAATTTCTAATCAATTTAATATCAAAATTAAGACTGTTAGATCTGATAATGGTACTGAATTTGTAAATAAGAAAATGAGTGGAATGTTTTCTGATCTTGGTATAATACATCAAACATCTTGTACTCATACACCTCAGCAAAATGGGATTTACTGAAGGAAACATAGACACCTACTAAATGTAGCTAGGAGTCTTATGTTTCAAGGGGGGATTCCTTTAAGTTTTTGGTCAGATTGTGTTCTAACTGCTGTATATCTTATAAACAGGCTGCCATCTTCTGTTCTAAATGGTAAATGTCCTTATGAGTTGTTATATAAAACTAAACCTAATCTTTCCCATTTGAGGTCTTTTGGATGTCTGTGTTTTGCTACCATTTTGAATAATCATGATAAATTGTCTTATAGGTCTGAAAAATGTGTTCTAATTGGTTTTTCTTCTACTAAGAAAGCTTATAAACTTTTGAGTTTGGATACAAGGAATGTGTTTTTTGCTAGAGATGTGAAGTTTTATGAAAATGTGTTTCCTTTAAAAATGAAAACCTGTGAGTCAACTGATACAAATAGTGTAAATGAGGTTGAACACTTGAAGTTTTTTGATAATTCAAAGTCTCAAAGTCCTAATGATGAAGGGGAAGATGCACCAGTTGAGGATGGTAGTATGCCATCTTCACATGATGTATATGATGATGAAACAGATACTACTCATATTCATTATGAAGATAGGCAATCTGCAACCCACTTTGGTGACCAACACTGGTCTGAGGGCAATTCTAATGTTGAAAACACTGGTTTAGTTTTTACTCAGTCTGAAAATGTAAATGAAGATGTGCAGACACCTGTATTAAGAAGGTCTGGTAGAGAGTCTAAAACTCCTATTAGGTTTAATGACTATGTGATGCACTCTAAAGTTAGATATGGTATAGAAAAATATGTGAGCTATGCTAATTTGAGTAGGACCAATATGTGTTTTGCTTCTACATTAAATAAATCATTGAGCCTAAAAGTTATGAAGAAGGTTTGTTAAAAGTCCTTATTGTGCGAAGCTATGAACAATGAAATTGAAGCTTTAAATAGAAATAATACTGGACCTTGAATGTGAGTTACCTGTTGGTAGACATGCTATTGGGTATAAATGGATATGGAAAATCAAATATAAGTCTACAGGAGAAGTTGATAGATATAAAGCTAGATTAGTAGCTAAAGGTTATAATCAAAGAGAAGGATTTGATTATGATGAAACTTTTAGTCCTGTTGTGAAAATGGTAACTGTTAGATGTTTGATAAGTATTGGTGTTAGTAAAAATTGGCCTTTATATCAGTTAGATGTCAATAATGCTTTTTTATATGGTGATCTTGATGAAGATGTTTATATGCAATTACCTAAAGGCTTTAATGGTGGAAATGATTCTAAAGTGTGCAAACTTAATAAGTCTTTATATGGGCTTAAGTAAGCTCCTAGGCAATGGAATGCTAAGCTTACTAATGCTCTGATAGAACATGGTTTTGAGCAGAGTAAATTGGATTATTCTTTATTTGTGAAACAAAAAGGCTCTGTGTTTGTTGCTTTGCTTGTATATGTTGATGATATAGTTATCATTGGTAATGATGAGAAAGAAATCAATAACTTTAAAAAGTTTTTGAGTTCTAAATTTATGATTAAAGATTTGGGGGAGTTGAAATATTTTCTTGGAATAGAAATGTTAAAAAATGATAGTGGTGTTTGTATGACACAGAGAAAATATTGTTTGGAGTTGTTATATGAATATGGGTTACTTGCAGCTAAGCCTGTTGATACTCCCTTGCCTGAAAATTCTGTTTTAAGTTGTGTTGAAACAAAAAAGGATAAAGTGTTAAACAATATTAATAACTATCAGAAGTTGGTTGGTAAATTGATATACTTAACTAACACCAGACCTGATATTAGTTATGTTGTTCACTGTTTGAGTCAACATATGCATAAACCTTTACAATCTCATCTAAAAGCTGCTTTAAGGGTTTTGAAGTATTTGAAAGGGTCTCCAGGTTCAGGTTTGCAGTTTAATAAGGAATCTAGTCTTAAGCTCAAAGCTTATGCTGATTCTGATTGGGCTAAATGTCCTCTAACTAGGAAATCTGTAACTGGTTTTTGTGTTTTCTTCGGAAATTCTCTTATATCTTGGAAAAGTAAAAAGCAGGCTACTTTATCCAGAAGTTCAGCTGAAGCTGAGTATAGAAGCATGGCTTCTACTACCTGTGAAGTAATATGGTTGAGTAACTTGTTGCATAGTTTTGGTCTTAAAGGATTGTTGCTTGTGGATATATTATGTGATAATAGTGCTGCAATTCATATTGCAGCCAATCCAGTTTTTCATGAAAGAACTAAACACTTTGACTTAGATGTTCATTTGGTTAGAGAAAAAGTTTCTGCTGGTGTTATAAAAACTGTTAAGATTCATACAGATGTTTAGGTGGCAGACATTTTTACTAAATGTCTTGGTCAAAGACAACATACTTTATTTTGCAAAAACCTTGGTATGTTTGACCTGTTTGCGGGTAGTAATAACTGTGGAAAAAGTAGCAGTCAAGATGTTGATGGAAGCAGTTTACAAGGTGAAGACTTATCAACTTGAGGAGGGGTGTTGAATAATATGAAGGGTCAGTTATGTCAAGTTGGAAAGTCTCTAAAGAAGTTGTGGCTAAAAGAGATGAAAAGAGAAGTACAAGGGCCAAAGCTAAACATTGCTGAGTATTTAATCTCACATTCAGCTTAGGGTTTCATTATCATCTTATCATCTGTTTTTACTCTCTCTCGTTTTACACACACAGTCTTGTATTCTTTTGTTATTGATATCACTTTGATATCAGTTGTTAGTATTGTTCTAAAGATCAATCATATTTGATCTTTGTAGTTTGAGTGATTGAGTGATATTGTAGTGAGGTTGATTGGTATCTACCTAGTAGAGATCAATCTTGTCTTTGTATTGTTTGGTAAGCATCCGATTGGGGACTTTTCTTCTTGAATCGTTATAATAAAAAGATACAACAAGGGGTCTTTGGCTGGGTGTAATAGCTGGTTGTTGTGTGCTCTTGATCATTTTTACAGTTTTTATTGGGAGTGATCAAGAAGATGGTAATTGTTGAATGCTGATAGCGTTTAAAGTTCCTATGTGTTTATTGGGTTATGAGAGTTGGGTTGTCTACTTGTATAGCAACTGTTTTTGTGAAAGCAAATTATGCTTTAAGGGACAATTCGAAGCTTATTGTAGTTCATCTTTAATTTTGTGCTACAAAGTTCCTGTCTCCACTCTTATTACACATCATACGTTTTAGACTTCATAATGGCCTCTATATGATAACGGTGATTTAAAGATCGGGACAACAATAAAATCCAAAATTTCCAAATGAACAAAAAGGGGATAAGTAGCACGTGAATATTATAAGAGCTAAATATGATATCAATTACTTTAGGAGAATACTATAAGAGCTAAGGCTGCCCCAGTAAGGGGACTCAATCCCTCCTATTTTCCCTGCCACGTCAGCTTTCTCTCTCCAGCGACCTTCAAGCGATTAGATGCCCCAGTAAGGCGACCGACACTACCAAAACATACCCCACAAATATACCTTTTTATTTATACACACACACAAAAAAAAGAACCAAAATTTGATCGCCCCTGCGATCACTTCCTTCCTAAAACCTTTAGTCGATCGATCGCCCACAGTAACAAGATTGATTGGTGATCGACTTCTTCGATCGATCATTTGGTTCTATTGGGGCCAGCCTAAATATGATATCAATTACTTTATAAGGAGAATACTATAAGAGCTAAATATTGTTGAATAGGTAAAAATTACTATTATTATTTCACAAAGGACAACAATAATCAACATTTCCAAAAGAACAAAGAGGAAGATGATAATAATATATTGAGTTGGTGTGCAACTGTTTGATAAAATGTTTGTTTCACTAGTGTTGTACATTAGTCATGTTAATTAGCGAGAACAGTGAGATTTGTTGCTTTTTATAATTGTTCTAGGTATGCTAATGGCCTTATTTTTGTGGAGATGAACTGTGTCATTAGTCATTACATGTGACATCACAATGTGAGTACGTGGTAGTGTCTGGTTGTTTGGCTGTGGGTTTTGCTACGGATTATGTGCTTATAAATTGAAACGATTTGCACACCAACTGTTTGATAAAATGACTGCTTGTAAAATAATCGTATTAGTGAGACAAAGGAACCTCCGCTAAATGAAGAGAATGTTGCTCGTGTCTAGTGTAAACTTGAACTTGCGTTGATGGAATGTACATTTTTTAATCATTGTGTTTGTTAGTACATGTCTGTAGAAGAATCGCTTCCTGAAATTTATCGTGATAAAGCATCAGGTTGTGTGAAGATGGATGTTTGGTTCGATTCAGGTTTATTTGCTAGTTCATATTAAACATGAACCCTCCGTGTATTAGTTTTATGCAATTGGATAGGTAAATTAACCCATTACACATACATAAACCGCAGGATCTTTATGGGCTGCTGTTTTAGAAAATAGGGGTGGCCTTAGTTATCCTGACGATTTGTATGTAGAATGTGCCGATCAGCATCAGGGTTGGTTTCAAAGTTCTTTATTGACCAGTGTTGCAACCAAAGGTATTGTGATTTCATTATTGTTATTATATTTTCATGATATGTGGCACGAAAAGCTCCATATTCTACGTCAAAAGGCGTATACGCACATATATGGCAAGTACAAGATATCACTTTGACTTCATATTTTATAAAGTAAAGTAACGCCCAATGCCGTCTTCCACGGGTTATGGGTACCCAATACCGTTTCCGGTGTATGGGGGAGGTTGAGATGTAGATAGTCTTACCCCTACCTAAGGTAGAGAGGCCGCTTCCAGTTCTACCAAAGGTAGAAAGGACCTCCGGCCTTTTGTAGGGAGTGAGGATCGAACCCCTGACCTCTCGGTTGAGAGGCAAGGAGTTTACCAACTGATCCAACCGTACTTTTTTGACTTCATATTTTATGTTTTTAAAATATACTGACAAGCGTTCAATGCATAACATGTTAATAATTAAAGAAAGAACAGCAACTTTTTCATTATATATTGACCACTCGTCACATCAAAAATTCATAGGCTGCCTTTAAATCATGATAACATGAGAATGCATCATTAAGTTAAGATCACCTTCCAACACTAGGGAACATTTTCCCATTAGGGACAAGAAAACAATCTCTTGCAATCACATAGGACTCGAGCATTCTTTCATTCACCAACAATGTGCCTGTAAAAAAAAGATGACCAGTTTTTTTACCAACTAAATTGCATAAGCAAGTAATCTTTTATTCGTCAAATAAACCTGCATAAGACAATATGAACAAGATATGATGAGCTTACCCATAGGCTCTGAGATCAATATATCTGCTTTCTCAGGCAATTCTACGTCTTCAACTTTGCCCTTGATACATGATGATGCCAAGAATACCTCCAAATGATAAGCATCAAACAATATAAGCAACCAAGCTTGTACTAGGGACACTAACCGTAATTCGTTGTGCCAAGAGAAGATTCCAAGCAATAAGCTTTTGAGCATAGTCAGCCATTTCCGATGCTTCCACATCATAAACAAGAGAAGAAACAAAGAGGATGAGAAACTGTGTGTTGGAGTTTGGATGTAGGATTTATGAAATGGAAATATAAAGATTCCAGGATTGGGTCGAAAAAGAAGATACATAAGTAACTCTATTAAAACATGGTTAATTGGTTTTTAAGTAGCCGGTACAAAACTAGTTAATAAAACATATTTTGATCCCTGTATACTTGGAGCCAGAATATGATATCCAAACATTAAACACTGATTATCGCAATTTCAAGTCCCAATAATCAGAGGATTCCAAAATGCAAATCTAAACACCCATATGTTATGGTCCCGACTTATGGATTTTTAGGGTGAAATCAAGTGACGGGTTAGAGTATTTCTTTGTTGTTCTGTCCTTTTTGTTCGATTTATTCATGAATTTTAAGAGCTCATTACGAGACTCTTGATCTCATAAACACACTTTTCGGAAGACAACTTATGCGTCCCTTTTCTTATTATTACATATATATAAGATAGACAAAGCGCAATTACTTACCTAGTTGTGCTGCAAGGCTTTGATAATTAACTACCTAAATTACAAAAATGCTTAATACTAGAAAATAACAGGAATTTATCAATAAAAACATAGACATATAAGGCGGACTACTAGGTTACTTTATTGCAGCAACTAGACTTATAGTGATATAACATTACTCCCCTTCCCGAAAATGAGCTTGTTCGCAAGCGAAAGAGGATTCCACATAATCAACAACTGAGAAACACCATTACACATGCGATACAGACGGTTCTGGATCATCATCAGAATATTCGGAAATACCAATGTAAAAAAATTGGTTGCAATGGTGACCTGGTGAGTAGATTTCATCAAAGTTAAAACAGAGATTCTTCACTCGTCGCTCCGCTATTTCAGCCCTTGTTAAACGCTTGATGTAGTGACTTGGTCGTTGTGTGGATGATGACGTGTTAGTTTGACTCAGATCAACTCGTTGAACATCTTTTTGTGTTAAGCGATTTTGATTCGTCGTTTATATAAGCAGGCAAGTACATAGCGATGTGAGATCAAGTTGGTCGTTGTAATTCTACTTCTATTGCAATGTAGTCTTGCAACCCAGCGATGAAAATCTCCACTTCTTGTTCTAGTCGAAGATGACATGTACGGCGACCAATTTCTCAAAGCGTAGTTAATATTCCTCAACAGATCCGATCGTTGGAGTTTAACAACTCTCCTAACTTTCTCGACTACCATAAGAACCAAATCTTGGCGACAATGGTCCTTAAACTCCTCCCATCCATATGTGGGCGATCCCTCGATTTTAAAACCAATACTAGGCATCGTCCTCCAGATGTGGGACCACCATACTCATCTTCTCTTTCATCCGCAACCCGCTGGTGTCTAAAATAGTAATCACAACGACTCATCCATGGTAAAGGGTCTGTTGACCCATCATACCGAGGAAAATCCAATTTGCAGCGACTGTTTGTGACCCCACTTCCTCCACCACCACGATCAGAACCTTCTTCGTTGCAAAGATTGACGCGAGATTCATGTGTGGCGCTGCTGTTAGTGTTTTCTCGGCTTATTTCATCAAAATGAGATTGTATTGCTTATCCTCGTCGTATCGCTTCATAAAGCCTCAACTTGTTCTTTGAAAAGAGTTGCATCGAGTCTCCCATGTGTTGTTGCTCCGATACCAAGTTGTTATGGTCCCGACTTATGGATCTGGTTATGGGTCTTTGTAGGGTGAAATCAAGTGACGGGTCGAGTATTTCTTTGTTGTTACGGCCTTTTGTTCGATTTACTCATGAATTTTAAGAGCTCATTAGAGAGAACTCTTCGATCTCATAAACACACTTTTCGGAAAGACAACTTGCTGTCCCTTTTCTTATTATTACATATATATAAGATAGACAAGTGCAACTGCTACCAGGTTGTAGCGCGCCACTACAAGAAAAATGGATTTAGTGACCACACGAATATGGTCACTAATAGCACATATTTGGTCACTAAGTTGATTTAGTGACCAGATGAGAGTGGTCACTCGTCGTCACTAAAAGTCCGTCACAAAATGTTATAGTGATGACATTTGAATATGGTCACTAAATAGTGACGCATAAAGTGGTCATTAAAATTTGTGACAACCTATTTGATCACTTATTCTCGGCATTATGTGGATTAGTGGTCACTATTTTGATCAATTAGTGACCGAAATAGTGCCCAGTACATAGCAACATAGTGACAGCGTAAGTGGTCACTAATTTAAAAAATTTAGCAAAAAAAAATCTGCAAAAAAACTGCAAATACCACTTTAATACAATTATTTCACAGAAAAATGAAAAAAGAATTATTCGAAACAATAAATTTCCACAATTAATAACATCTACATATCCATATTTCTTTGTTCCAAACTAAAAATACGAATCACCATTACATCCACTTGATACCAACATAACACATAACGAAAACAAAAATAACCCGCCAAGTACTTAATAACGGTTGGCGCTACCTGAATTCTGAATCAAATTCTGCAAGTTTCCAAGCTCGTAAAAACTAACTTGTGCCTGAGATTTGAGAGAGTATCATGTAAGATACTTCAAAGTCGTTATGTATATACAGCAATCTGATCACCTCTGAAATAAAATTCTGTTTTGACCCTTTACTCAACCCACCGACCCTCGTGTTTGACTCGATAGACATCAAACAATTACAGGTACATTTTAATTTCATCAGAACCTACGATAAATAACTACTTAATTAGGCATCAAACAAGTAAAATTCCCGATTGCTGTAAACAGCTAGTAATGCATAGCAGTATGAAGGAGCTCACTTAGATTATGTAAATTGTTCATGATATAAAAATCTTTGCAATCAAGCACCTCTCTTGCATTGAATTTAATATACCTTTGGAGCCAAAGTAGCTTTTCAGTCATCTTGAAGTAGCAAATAGCAGATCGAGCAATTATGGGGCCTGCAGAAATACATGTCATATGTCAACCCCTTGCTATTACTTATATGTCCTACAATTAGAAATAAGAAAGCAACACGCCTGCTAATTAACTTAACAATGCTAACTTGAAATAATTACCTTCCTCCAATTCATTTACTTGGTTGCTTTTTAGCAGAGCGTTGACAGCTAGATTATGTACCTGTATCCATAAGAAAATTGCTTTCAAAACTGAATTATGTTAAATATTTTATTTAGTTTAAGAGTGGCATAAAGAAATTTGCAGACCTTTAGCTCAACCGTGACTTTTCTATAAGCACCAGGACGAATCAAAACAGACTAATTGACCTGTTTTCCAGGAGATATGCTAATCTAAACATCACAGTACCACAAAATTTCATGGCAAAAAAGTAAAATGGTTCATATATAAAGTAGGATCATTAAATCAAGCTGACCTCGTCTGAGTAGCAAGTCTCTTCTTCATTATCCACTCCAAGATCCGGAATCCCATTATCTGACACCCAAAGTGTCTGCAAATATTACAAGGGACTCAGAGATTAATTAGCAGACCCAATGTTTAATAATATAGTACCAGGTTAAGGGTTCAAAGAATATCAAACAAAAGGTAAACAAGAAACAACCTGTTGTTGATCACGTAATACGTGAATTCCCTTAATGTTCTTTGTAAGATCTTTTCAGCATCTTTTGAGTTCCCAACATACTCCACCTGGATACTTTCCCATATCACGGTTATAATATGTTCTTATTTAACGAAAATCAAACAGGATCATATTTAGTTTTTTAAGTTTATAAGTACCAAACCTCACCTTAAAACTGGAAGTATATCTAGACAAGGAAGGTTCTGATAAAGCTTGGCAAGCTTCACGAAACAGTTTCTCTACAGTATTCGGCGTTAACTCTTTATTTTGAACCAGACTGACCATTACCACATGTCCACATGGATTTTCGAATATGATGGAAAATATACAAGATAAATGCCAGTGCCCCGAACATCAAAGCTGAAAATAGAAAAGTAACAAATTACAATTGATTTTAACCTTTTTCTTATTGTAAGCAGTTTTGAGAGCATCATAATAGAATACTGGAACTTACCTTTTGTACAAGTAGAGAAAAAGGATTGACGATTCTAAGTAACAGCACTCTGTAGTGGTTTTCATATAACTTTTATGCGGGCAGTAAGTTGAGGCACTTCACACGATGCCAAAAGCAAAACTTCATATTGCAGACATGAGAAGTACAGTCATTAGTAACTAACCCTAAAAGGGTCTGAAAGGATTAATAACAAATTCAAATAAGCACATTATATTGTCAGTTGTGATGTGTCTTATTGGGAGCATTATCTATAACCAGAAAGAGAAACAAAGATAGAAATTGACCTTGAAATTGATAAGAAATAACATTTTAGGCTAATTATGTTATTACTTTTCTTCTTTACTTTTTTGGATACCCAATATAGTTAAGCCACAATTAAATAACACTCATCAAACAGGCCCACAATTAGATTAGTAGAAACTAACCAGCTGTACGACTACTGGCATAAAGAGAAAGCACGGCCTGAATATCAACACATAGCAGGAACATTGGAAGTCTCAAACATAAATTGAGTCATCTTCTCTCTGTTAGCCTTAGGGATACCTCAAAGTAAGGATACCTCTCCTTGACTGTGCTTCATCACCAACGTAAGCATCTTTTTAGTCCACCATAACACCGGTATGTCTTGGTCTACCAAAAATACTTTGGAAAAACTACCCTCGAAGCATCATCACCAGCAAACACAACCTACAGATTTCATAAAACAAACTCAAATCAAAGCAAAAAAAATTAAAATTATGAATTAACAAGTATATAATGATACAAACCTTCATCATTCCAGTACCATTGTCACAAACTAGGGGCTGAATATATTCGGTATCGGCCATTTTCTATGGACTGTAATACAAAAATAAAATAAACAGTCACTACGCCATTCGCTTGTCAACTTAAATAACAACCTTCAATCAGTTGCGCATTGTGCATAAATTGATAAACACCACAATTGACACTATACATGAAAATACTAAGGCATGCTCATTTCACTTTCTTCCTAACAATTATCTAAATCTCACTTCACCTAATTTATTATTCAAAAACATCAAGTTCAAGTTTCAGCATAATGTGATTATATAAATACATAATGCTAATTATGCCTTTGTAAGCATCTAATAATCAAATACAACTACTTTATAATCCCGCGGTGTTGGCCTTAGATCATTTTGAATTCTTTTTCTATTCAATTTGAAGAGTAGCACAAAAACAATTCATCCACCTTTACTCATCTTCGTATCCTTAGTTTTCCAATTAAAAAAAAAAAAAAAAAGTAAAGTAACACCCAATGCCGTCTTCCACGGGTTATGGGTACCCAATACCGTTTCCGGTGTATGGGTACCCAATCCTTAGTTTTCCAATTAAGTTAGACAAATCAAGCTTCAACTTTTGCAACTAACTAACTAAACTACATTATCTATTTTTTGAATTCACATCAACGTAAGAAAACCACAAAGTTAGTTCAAAACCAAAGAAACTCACCCACGACTATTACTATTACGACTCCCCACATGTATAGTCGCATATGTCATGTCTGCTATTGGGCTAACAAGTGCGAAATAACATGCTCTAACTGCAAGTCTAAGAACACGCTACATTGCCATTGTCAATTCACTACAAGAACAACTACCATTATCAAACACTGAATTTGCTACAACATTTCCCTTGCGCATTTTATCAAACACTTGTCATGCATTAAAAGGCCTAATCACATTAACATTACACTTATAAAAGAAAAATTGCATAGAGGACTAAAATTCATTTATTGCATACAGGACTAAACACATAATCAACATCTAATCAAACAAAATTGCAGGAAATATACCTATCATGAACTCGAAGCAATTCTGGTATTTAATTGGGGAGGGTGGAGATGATGGTGTGTGTTTTCAGATCTAGGGTTTGGGGAAAGAAATGGGGACGGAGGGAAAAATGGAGGTAGATTGGTTGAGATGCAAATATTTTAATTATCTATTACTACTAGTTATTCCTCGGTTTCAGGAATGTTAGGATTCAAATAGTAGTATGTGGCAGGGGTTCCCGAGAGTTGCAACATGTTTTCCGTCTCCAGCAACACCCCTTCCATAACTGGATCATTCTTTTCTTTCAAATGCTGCTCTCAGAAAAAGAAAAAAAAATACATAAGTCTAATGAATCAAGGAGATACTCAATTGTCGTATCTTCGCATTTGTTTAAAGTGTTAACTCATGTAAACAAACAAAAAAGAAAACAACCAGTTGATCAAAACTCATAGATAAGGCTTGACAATTATAAAACACTAAATTGTTCTTTCGACCAATTCATTGCGTTTATTTTTAAAATACCGTTTCTTTAATGGTATAATCAATACACTGAAACCCTTTATGATTAAAATTCAAACATTATAAGCTGTATTTGAGTTGTCGATAGTCGTTGGAATACAGATGACCCTTTTCATGTTTTCGACTTGTGCATAGCTAAAAATTTGTACCCATTTTGAAGAGAAAATTGAACAATCTTGAAGGTTTGACATTACCGCTTTTGATAATCTCCCACTTCTCTCAAAGAAGCTTGTTTTTCCTCTGTCAAACAAACAATTATGTTTTCACAAAACCAAAATGTGGTACCTGTTTGATTAGTTGGAAGAGGCTCTGTTAATGATTTCGTCTCCATCTCCGTATCCTCAAGATACATTCTTTATATTTTTTTCACATTATCCTCATTTATCACACTCGTTCTTTCTGTTCTTTTAGTGGCCGCAACACTCCGTCCCACCAAGTTGAATCAACTCAATGTGATGCAATCTTGTGCCACTTTACACAATACCTGTAAGTTCAACATTTTTACATTCATTATTGATTATTGTAAGAACACAAAAGATGAATCACTAAGTGGAAAAATGTATAACCTGCGAGTAACATCTTTAGCTCCTCAACCAGCAAAAGTAACCACATATCTCAAAGAAATTTTACAGGCAGCAGCTACAGCGTCTACGTTCTGTCCCCCATCAATGATTCGATTTACAACATCAACATGAACCCATTTTCCTATTTCCAAATACACATTAAAGTGCTTCAAGTAACGTACCTAATTCAAGGTCCAAGCCTCAGGCTTTAAGTTCTCGGTATTCTTGGTAAAGTGCACATCACTCGCAAAAGAAGTGTGTCACCCAGCCTGATCCTGGACTCACCAACAAACCGTAGCGGCTCCTGATCTTAGTACGATATGAGCATGACATTATCCATAACATGAAAATAAATGCAGCGGCCCTGTGTAGAAGTCCACTCGTTGCACACGCTACATAAGCATAATTTCATTAGCAACATAAAAACTTATCTATGATACAAACTAAACATTGACTTCTAAACTAACTTACAAGTTTGGCCGTTGTCGACAATCTCTACAATCTGTCCAAAAGTGATGCATGGGAGACATGCTATTATGATCGATGTCAACAAAAATATACGAAATATTAACAACCTTTGCTCTGAGAAGCATGTTCATATAGTATTAAACTTAAACTTGGGCTGTGTTGACGAAATCTAACTTAATTTTTCCATTTTAATCCAACATAATTTTATATGATTCAAAAGAGTAATCGTTTTCTCATCCGGTAACTATGAATAGATGTAGCCTGTTCTGTAAACATTAATAAATAGTCGGGTTCTGTTGCCAATATTTTGTTTATAAGATGAATGATAAATTTGAATTAGGAATACCATCCCATGATCCGACCAAACACAAAACAGAAACCAAACAACCTTAAAAAATGGCACGAAGAACAAACCACACAAGAAACATAGCAACAATCCCATCACAAGATCTAACAGACTTAGGAACCAACAAACTCAGCAACCCAAATCTTTTACATGCATATGACACCAATTAAGCTTAATTTAAATTAAACTTATATAATAACATAATCAAGTTCAAACAAATAAACTATAAACTTACAATAACAATCAACGTTGAACTCTTCCTCTTCAAATTCTGCCGAGCTACTACATCTACCATAAGTTGAAGCAACGGGTTGTTGTTGTTATTAGTTAATAAGATTATTAGGTGGATCAATCAAGGATTGAATTAAAGAAAAGGATTGATAAAGGTTATTAGATTATTAGTTAATGTATGTGTTTTTCCACCGGTAATTGTGAGAATGGATATGTGGGTGTGTTTCTAGTGGGTACTCCGGTTTGGAAAAAACATTTACATTTTAGGCCTGAAAGTATCTAAGAATAACAATGAAACCCATGTGTATTTTTACCCAATTTTAATGCCTAAGCATATATAAAACCCATTTTTTAACAATTATGTGACAAATATAGAAATATTGAAGGTTTTTTAATAATTAAAAACATTTTTAAAAATTCAAATTAAAAAAATTATTACTAAATAAGGTATGGTTTGATTTTTTTGAAATGAAAAATTCCCACTAATGGTTTTGTTTTATTATATAAAAATAAAAGATGTACCTGCGCGAAGCGAGTACCCTGTGACTGAATTTTCTGGTAATGTAATGTTATGCGGTCATACATTTTTTAACAATTAATTTAAAAATAATAATAACGGAGATCTTGTTTAGTTTTCTTTTCGTTTTCGAGTCTAGGTAGATCTTTGTTATTAGTTTATTCTTGTGAGTTGGGGAGTGACCAGTGGGTAGCCTAACAAACAACAAAAAAAAAGAAAATCTTACAAAGTTAAAAATGTTTTTTCAATAATATAACGGTTCACTTTTTGTTTTAGTCAAGTGAGTTATCGGTTCGAGGATGAACCCTTCGTCAATTTGGAGCCGACCGACGGTTCGACCCTCATGCTGCAATGGCACCGACTCGGTCGACCGACCACTGCGGGCAGCCTAATGGCTTTATTTTTAAGTGCTTGGCTTAGTAGCTTGATTAGATTGCACATTGTGGTTAAATGGTTGTATATTTTGGTGAAGGGGTAAATTAAATAGTGAGTTAATTGTATAAGTCTTCCTCAGACCAATAATGAGAGTTGGGGTTATAGTTGAAGCCACCAAAACCGAAATAATATGTTCAATATTTTTTTAGTTTTATTTGTGCTTCAAATAGTTGTAACTTATGCCTTTTCACTTGTATTTGCTTAAAAGTTCTATATTAAGAAATCTTAAAAAATTAATAGGAGGGAAGGTACATGATGCATTATAAATAGTATAGATATAGATATAGATTATATTACAACCATTTAGTGGGAATAATATTTAGCGAGCACATAGTGCATCTTTTTGCAGTATTTGTTGTTCACTAGTATGCATATGTTACTGAAAATTATAGCACGTATACAACGCGCTAGCAATACATGTCACACAGTGTGTCATTAACTTCTAAAATTTTAGTGACCCGTAATTTCATCACTTTTTTATATTGAAAAAAAATCTCACATGTACTTAGTGACAAAGTAGTTACCACTTTTAAGCTTGGTCACTAACTATTTATGGATGACAAAATATTAATGTTCATGTGCTATATAGTCACTATTTTGCTTAAATAGTGAACAAAAAAATGTCGGCACTAAATTCTAGTCACTAAAAGCCCTTTTTCTTGTAATGTGCAAGGCTTGCAGTAATTAACTACCTAAATTACATAACTGCTTAATACTAGAAAATAACAGGAATTTATCAATAAAAACGTAGACATATAAGCTGGACTACTAGGTTACTTTATTGCAGCAACTAGACTTATAGTGATATAACACCATATAGTATTCATTAGTAACACCTGTGCAACAAACAATGATAGTATGCCGCTTCCACCACCAACATCAACTACCCGTCCAGCAAAATCTACTTGGTTCTCAATTACCGCGGCATAGTAGGATCCTAAAAAAGAAAGAAACATTAATCATACATTTCACCTGTCCTCACATAATCCTGCATCATATTTGGTTGACGAAGCAGTTGTCCCTAATAACGGAAATACATCTTAGCAAAAGATGCTTCAATTTCATCATCGAACTTGCTTTTGGAGGAAGATACCGTTCCATTTACTAAACTTGATCCTGTTAAAAGAAACAATAAATAATCAAGTCATCTATCCCTTCAAAAATATAACGTTCATGGAATGTAATTATCAACGTGTTTATACTACGAGTGGTTCAAGAAAGAACTGCAGCTCCGTGACCGGAATATCACGACAAAGAGGGAGATGAAGCGTATCATTAGTCATTTTACAACAAGTGACAATTATTTCTCGATGTGATTGAGTTGCACACCAAAGGTTTGATAAAATGTCTGCCTGTAAATTGGTCATGGTAGTGACACCCTTGAGTTGAGACTTGTTGCTGGTTAGAATGGTCAATATATGCTAAATGGCCTGTGAAAAAATGAACTTATTTCATGAGGTATCCAGATTACCATGTTTCAAAAGAGCGTGTTAGTGTCGGTTATTTAGTGTGGGTTTTGTTAGAGATTATGTGATAATAAGAAGTGTTAATATACAAATACAATAATGACAAAAATGTTCGCCTAAGTTATCGAACTTAGTTTTTGTTCATTCAAGTTACGAAGTTTTTGTTCATTCAAGTTACATGCATATTACTTCATTGACTACTAACTTGTTACTAACCAGATTACCATAGTCCGCGTCTCTAAACTAAGATACACGTCATTTACACCTCACGTGTTTCAAATCTTTCTTCTTATTGCTCACACCTTACTCATAACTAAATGTTTTCTAATCAATGTTTATACTTTTATTAGCTTAAAACTTGCATTTTTAGGTGGTGCTGGATGTTGATTTGAGTATATCAAGTGTTTAGTCTTCTTAAAACTCAAATCATGACTATTTTCTTTATTTTTGTTTAGTACTCAAACCAAGTCCTTCCCATCTAAAATCACAAGCAGTCCACCACCACTACTTAATAGACAGTCACATAACGGAAATGAAAGTAAAAAAAAAACAAACTAATAAAAAAATATACAGGACTAAACAAAAATTTGAACACAAAAAAAGATCTTTTGATAAAAGAACATTGACATTTACTTGTAGATTCGAAGAACAAAACACAAAACCACACTAAAATACACATACGACAGACACTTATAAACAACAAAACAACTTGCAGTCGGTGGATTTTCGATATTGGTGAAGGATTGCGGTGGTTACGTACAAGAGGGGTTCAGGTGGCGGCGGATTCCGGGTACTTGATATTGTGGTTGTGAAGGAAGATTGTTGTTGTGGTGGCTATATATGAGAAAGAAGTTTGAAAATTGAGATATGAAAAAAAAATAAAAAATAAAAATAAAACGTTAATATAATTTTTTTGGGACTGATTTACACACTTAAGATTTTGATTGGGACAATCTATTTTATGCATAACATAGTTGTATAGGTTTTACAGTATGCACATAACATAATTGTACAGGTTTTACAGTATGCACTGTATACTTGTACATTGAGTGTTCAAATCAAAACAAAGAAGGTGCAAATCACCTCCGAATTTTTTTATTGTAAATTGCAAAAATAGTCCATGTGGTTTAGCCAAATTGCAAGTTCAATCTCTATTCTTTTGAAAGTGTACTCATCATCTCTGTGAGGAACTTATAAAGGCAAATTTGGTCCATTTCTGAAGTTAAATTACTAAACTACCCTATTCGTCTTCCTTTTCACTTAATTTGGTCCCTGTAAGGGTAATTTAGTCATTTAATTTTGGCCGGGGACCAAAAATGCACTTGTAAGTTCTTTACAAAGACGACGAGTGTACTTTCGAAAAGATAGAGACTAAACGTGCAATTTGGCCAAACTACGAAAATGATTTTTGAAATTTACTCTATTTTTTTGGTTTATTTTTTATTCAAGTTACCACATGTGTATAAGTTGCTTCGTAAGTATGTAAACCAGCAATAAAAAGTCAAAAAAATAGTTTGGGTAACTTATATAACCGGTTTAAAAGATCGGTAATTCAAATGAACAAAAACAAAGTTCATTAACTTTGGCGAATATTTTCGCAAAGTTCAGCAACGTATATGTATATTAACCCACTTAGCTTATATAAGAAAATAAGCTTAATTAAGTGTTTATCTAAGCTTGTATGTTTGGGCTTATAAGTTTATATGAGGGGGTCTTGATAAGCCCAAACTTTGTAGTTTATTTGAGAAAGGATAAACTAGGGGTGTTCATGTGTTGGGTAATATCCGAATAAACCGAAAAATCGAAACCAAACCGAACCGAACTCTTAACCGAACCGAATTTGCCAAAGCCGAACCGAACCGAATTAAATATTCGGTTTTCGGTTCGGTTATGGTTTAGCAATCCAAACCGAAAACCGAATTCAAATAATTTTTTATATTTTTTTATATATTTATATATAAAAAAAATATTAAAACTCTTTTATACTATAAATATAACATTTTTTGAGCTTGAAAATTTTTTTCTCTTAAAAATATATATAAATAAATGAATAAATAATTAAATTTATGTAATTCGGGTTATTCGGTTCGGTTTTTGGTTATGGGTGTTCGGTTTTCGGTTATTCGGTTCGGTTTAATCAATTTAAGTTCGGTTCGGTTCTCGGTTATACCAAAAAAAAATTAACCGAACAAACCGAACAACCCGATAACCGAACCGATGAACACCCGTGGGATAAACTTTTTTAAAGATATTCGAGTAAATTACATGGATCGTACATATGATTTGTTAAAAATTGCATCTATCATCCTTGATAGTTTTAAATTGCATTCACAATTTTAAGTTTACAAAGAAATAAAACCTATCGTCCTTGAGTCTAACATTCGTTTACTTATACCGTTAATTCTCTCATGTGCATTGCCTATTAAGGTAAAGTTATCTTTTCCCCACTCCCTTTCTTTTTTGATATAACCACCAATCTTTGTGAATCTGTCTCAATTTTGTATCAAATATTATATTTTTCAATATTATATTCTTTAATCTTTTAAACCAATATCTTACATTATGACCAAAAGTGCATTTGCACGAGTATGTAACAAGACAATTTATCTTGAATAACAACACGAATATCTTAATGCGTGAGCAAGTTATTTATTTGAGACATAAACATCATTGTATTCCATAACTAATCGACACCACACTATTACAGAACCACATTTGACCACTCATAAACACCACTCCATCGTTATTTCATTATTCATCAACCATTAACCCACCTTTTGCTACCATTGTGCGCATCTACAACCATCTTCATCATCATGTCATTAGGCCTGAGCAAAACCAAACGAAAACTGAACTAAACCGAAAACCGAGCCGAACCGGTTCAACCGAAACTGAACCAACCCTATTTAGATCGGTTTTCGATTTTCTGTATTTACGTTTTCGGTTTTGGTTCTGCGCGGTGGTAACATACCTAAACCATCTAAACCAAACCGAAAAGACCGACACAATACCAAAACCGACCAAGTCACCTCGGTTCTTAGTTCATGTCTTTCATAAAATCGGTTTTCGTTCCGGCCAGGTCGGTTTTGAACTCAAATCCCAAATTTATTTTAGATACGAAAATATGAACTCAAATAAAATCTAGATCCAATCACATACTAAACACACAAATTAGAAATATGATATTAGCATCATCAGTTGACGAAGATGACAGAGTAGGCGACAATCCTACTGTTCTGGTGTTAGCGTCGTTGTCAGGCGAGGGAGAAAAGGGAAGACGTCGGAATATTACACTGGTATGTGTAGAGGCAAAGGTGACGTTGTTCCGAAAGTGCCGTTGTCCCAAGATAGCAACGGTGTGGCTGAAAATGGCTGACCACCGATGACTATTGCCAGAGTTGGTGGTCATGGTTATGGTGGCTATGAAAAGCGGGTTATATAGGTAAATGATTGAGTGAAATGGAAAATAGGTAAATGATTGTATAGAGGAAAGAAGATACAGAGTATATTGTTTGTGTGTTGTGTTTGTGTTGGGTAATAATATAAGTATAACATGAAATGACAATTTTAGGCTCATGTGCATGGCACTTGAGGGCCTTTAGTGACAACATTTACATTCACTCTAAACAAAACAAAGGGACAATCATTGTAATTTACTCATTATTGTAAAATATTATGGGCTTATAGGCTTATGTATATTCATCATAAACTTGATTAACAAGTTAGGTTTTTCTTATAAGTACCTCTTATTGTAACATTATGAAGACATCTCAATAATAAGAATTCTCTTCCTCTATCATTCTTGTGTTCTTGTTCATTACATTTATAATACGTTATCAACACGAATTGTCTCATCAACAAAAAGATTTTTCACGAAGTGTTCCTAAATAAATATAGGTAAAGGGACGAACAGAACTTCCATGTTGAAGATCTGAGTCATCTTAGCCTTGAGGTAATATTTTTCAATTTAATACTTCAATTCTTTGTTTATCTAAGAAAAAGTGTTTGATGGATTTTTGTCTCCTTTAAAGGGGAAAAAAAAAAAAAAAAAAAAACTCATAATCAATTGTTTTTTTTTTTTTTTTTTTTTTCGAGTATATTTTACCGACTTACGTGAATTATTTTAAAATTGGCAGTAGTAGTAGATCTATATTGTTTCTTATGGAAGTAACCTACAAGTACCGTAGATCTCTTTTAAATATAATGCCAATGACTCGGAAAAATATATTTGACATATAACAATATAATATTTCACATGTAAAAATATATTTGATTGGCATGTGTTCTTTCTTGAATAAGTGAAGTGACGACTAATTCGTAAAAATATTATATGTGTGTAATTAATTTAGTAACTTCGATCTCGTATTTATTTGTACTCAATGTGTTATGATCTCCTTATGTGGATTAAAAAAAAAAAGAATGTCATAATCTCATGTTATGAATGAAAAAATAATAATAATTAGAACCTCATGTTCTAATTTGATTCAATCAATAGAATCAACGACATACCTTCATGTTATGTTAAAGAAAAAAATTATTAGAACCTCAAGTTCCATTATGATTATTTCATGAATCAATATCATAACCTCATGTTATGATTATATTTATTCATAATAAAACCTCAAGTTTTATTATAATGAATAAATTAAAAATACAATAACCTCAAGTTATTGTATCTATTTTAATGAACCTCAGGTTCAGTTATTATTCTCTCAAGAGAATCTCAGTATCATAACCTCACGTTATGTTTAGAAAAAAAAAAAAAAAAAAAAAAGAAGAGTGTGAACCTCAAGTTCTACTACGATGCACATAATCAAAATGTAATAACCTCAAGTTATTCTTTTTAATGTTGAATCATGATTCTCATGAAAGAGTCAAAATAGCAAAACTTTGTGTTATGATATTCAATTAAAAAAAAGGATAAGAACTCAGGTTCTATCATGATTCTATCAAATACATAACCTCAAGTTATGAATAGAATGTTCTATGATGATTCTCTCAAGAGAATCAAATAACATAATCTGATTATGTTAAAGAAAGAAGCTAGAACATTATTCAATCAAGTGAATCAAATAACATAATCTCATTATGTTAGAAAAAAAATGATTCATCAATAGAATCAATAACATAACCTGGTGTTATGTTTTTTTTTAAAAAAAAGCATGTATCTATATCAAAAAGTTCTATTGATGTTTAATTTTATTTTGTGTCTACATTTTATTTTACTAGCAGGGTACCCGCGCGTTGCAGCGACGGGTACCCTGAAATAAAAATTTTCGATGAATAATGTATTTTAGTTTATTATGTTCTTTTAACAATAAATTTATGGATATCAAGAATTTCGTATAGCCCGTGCCCGTTCGGGCTCGAACCCATTGGCCCGTGTCTGCTCGGGCTCGAGCTCGTTTGGTCCGCGCCCTTTCGGGAAACTTTAGAAAAAGTACATGAATGGTCCTTGCGGTTACAACCAACCCCCACCAAATAATATTATTGTTTTATTTTTAGATTAAATACACAAAAATGGTCCATGTGGCTCTATGGATATTCATGCGTTTGCACAAGCTTAGCTTAACCCAACTTCATTTATCACTTTGCCTAATAGCCCATCACGTGTTCGGTCCAAATCAACTTGCATCAGCCCACAAACGAAATTAAACTCAAGAAGCCCACGATCCAACTTTGATGAGGCCCGATCCAACCACATTCTTCTAATATTCGGTTATATAACAATCTCACACACCTTTTAACCTAAACCTAAATCACATTTCAGTTGTGATAATAACGCCTACCACAAAAGATACGCTCCTCTCACCAAACTCAGATTTTTCATCAAATAACACACTCATTCTAAATAAAATACACACACACCCAACGAAACCCTACTCTCACCCGCTGGCACACTACCGCCGCCACCACCGTATCGCTGCCACCACCATACCGGCGCACCACCCTCCTCAGCAACCAAAGACTTCCACCCTACCACGTTTTTTGGTACGTTTTTTTTATACATCCAAAATTTTTTTTTCACAAATATGCGTTTTTTGGTCTTAAAATAAAATAGATCCGTAATTGTTTTTAATAAATATGCGTTGTTGGTCTTAAAATAAAATAGAACCGTAATGTTTTTGATAAATATGCGTTTTTTTGTCTTAAAAAAAATAGAACCGTATATTTTTTTTTTTGATAAATATGCATTTTTTGATCTAAAAAAATAGATCCGTAATTTTTTTATAAATATCGTTTTTGGTCTTAAAAAATAGATCCGTAATTTTTTTTGATAAATATCGTTTTTGGTCTTAAAAATAGATCCGTAGTTTTTTTGATAAATATCGTTTTTGGTCTTAAAAATAGATCCGTAATTTTTTTTTGTTGATAAATATGCGTTTTTTGGTCTTAAAAAAGAAGACCCGTAAAAAATAGATCCGTACTTTTTTTTTCATAAATATTCGTTTTTTAGTCTTAATAAAATAGATTTGTAATTTTTTTTTCATAAATACGCGTTTTTTGGTGATAAAAAAATAGTTACGTAAAATCTTTTTTCATAAATATGCGTTTTGGTGATAAAAAAGTTACGTAAATTTTTAATATTTCAACTTGTCAAACCATAAGTTTTTAATTTTATAGATCCGATTTTTTTGTAGATCTAATGATTTTATGTTTGTAGATCTAACATTTTTTAATTTTTTTGGCGACGCCACTCGCCGGACAAGTAGCCGGAACAGTAGCCGGAGTCATATTTATTGCCGGAAATAATGGAGTATAGATTTGTACATTATGCTTTACATTTTGTATTAATTGGTGATGGGGTGTATTAATTGTTTGGTCAAGAAGCTTGTATTAATGTGTTGTATATAATGCATATGTGGTTGTAAGTCTGAATTTTTGTGCTTTAATGTGTTGTACATCATGCTTTATTGCTTTCAAGTCTGAAAAGTCTGAAAATTAATTAGGAGATAGAGTGGTTTGTGCATTATAAGTAGTAGTGATAGTGATGTTATTTCTATTTACAAACCTAACACAATCTTTAACTTCATGTCAATACTTCATCTATTTTCTTGATAGTGTAAATGTTTTAATAATATAATATATATGTAGTTGTTGGATGACATCATATATATAATCAACATCATAGTCGGTCGGATTCACGCATGATACTTAACGAAGAAGAATTGTGTTGTTGGCATGCATGGTATATCTTTGTTAGAGATGCCTTATAACATTTTGTGTGATGATTGTTAAAATTTAAATAATATCACTTCTATGATTTTATTGCAAATTATGCGGTTATGTGGCGAGACATTGGTTAAGTGATATATTCTGAATTCGTTTATATTTAACAAAAATGAAAATATGAACTCTTATATAGCTACAAATGATATATTTTTTAGATGTGTTAATGTAGAGATTTTGTATGGTAAACGATAAATATTGAATGTTGTTATTCATTTGTTGCAAATGATTAACATGAATTTAACTTGTAATTTGGTTGTATAAATTAGACAACTTATATGTGAAGGCAAATATCTATTTTGTCATATCATTTTTGAGTCTTGCATTCTCTATGCTTGTATCGATTAATATGATTATAAACTACATCATTCAATATTACACAATGTAATAGATGCTCTTTAATTGTGTGTGCAACACTATTACTTCACTGATTGCATTCCACATATGTTTTTTCAATAAGTTAAATGAAATGTTAGAAATATTGATTTTGTTCATATGTCCGGGTTGAAGTTCTCAAACATCAATTTTTTTTTTTGTTCCTAATATTTGTGTGGACTTTTGATGTTAAGATCTATTTTAACTGTAAAACTTTTTAGGAGAACCTCGTCTTCTTCGTGAGGACCTTAAAAGGGAATACTAAACGATGAAAGATTCGTTAGATTATGGTAAGATCTCAAGGATATATTACCACACAAATGCAAGTAATATTCCCAAAAATCTCGCTATGATTGTATGCACCTCAAGCTGCATTAAAAAAAAAGCATAAGCGAGTTCGGTCTCACGATTTCAGTGTTAAATCTGAATTAAAAAGAAAAAATATATCACGGTGAAAGATCCGTTAAATGTATGTCAAAATCTAAAAGAAAGATTTGACCATCATAAGCAAGAGATTCTTGCAAATGCGAGCACATTTTTCACAATATTAAGTAGTACATCTGAATGATGAAAAGCAAAAATGCGATTAGATGGTTAATGCCTCGAATATACTCATATATCGAGAACGATGCTTTGATATAAAAGAAATGGGCATGTTTGAACAAACACGATAAACTCGTTTACTAAATTTGTTCCATATTGTCGTGTAACCTCAAGTTGCAACATAAAGATCATTATTCCTTCAAGTGAATGTGATAAAATGATCAAAATTAGATGTTCATTCCCTCAAGTGAATGAGATAAAATGATCAATATGAGATCCGCATTCCCTCATGTGAATGTGATAATGTAACGATAAATGGTTGAAGATCATTTATCATGGTAAATGCTATGGTCGAGGTAGTATGACAATGACAAACCACTAGTAGTGGCGAAATACAATAAGAAAGGAGCAAACAAAAAAAAATGCTATTTATGCCAAAATGCAATGTGATGTATATGAAATACAAGTGTGTCAAGGATATTACACACTATATTCATAGATTTAAAAATCTGTGATAGCGCATTTTGCTCCACGAAAGAATTATGAAATTGTCATGAGAAACGAAGTTAAGTATTATAGATACATTATATTCTTTTATATCTTCCTCGACATGCAAAGATTAATAAAGCTAATCAACGCCATAAACTTAAGTTCTGAGCAATAATAATTATAATATTTTTGGCATAACCAGTTACACCATCCTGAGTCATTAATGATGCGAAAGCTATAGAAGAATAAAATTCTTCAATCTAATTTTATTATCTCTCAAAGAAAGTTGATTATTATTCTATCAACTAGAATGAGGATTAAATTCCTCAATTATAATGGAAAGAAAACAAATGGATATATGTAAGCATACAAATCCATGGTATGAACCATTTAGAGTTTAAAATCGATGCATCGTCTAAATGGTCATTAAATCGCAACCTCAAGTTTGTATGATTAAGAGCTCAATGCGAGCCTAACATTCCGGAGTGAGTATTTCATTATGAAAATACGATGAATTACTTCCAAATTATCAAATGAAACTGAGAGGAAAAAAACTTGTGTTGTTGTATGGGGCCATATTATAATATGCACAACAACAAAATTAGCATCATGCCAATACGTTATTATAAATCCTCCCTTTTATAATTGGTTTTGGTTATAAACCAAACATATCCCATTTTTGTTTTTTGTGTGCAAATTACTCCACATATACGGGATATAGAAGATGGATAATTCCTTCAAGAGGAGAGAAGTAGCTGCAAATTTAGAATGAATTATCATATTCTGTTGATCCTCGAAAGAATTTTTTTTTATGAATTGATTATTCAATGGATAATCTAATAGCCATAAATAAACATTGGCTAAAAACAAAATTTCAGCTACTAATGCTCTAATTAGAAGTTGTCCCTAAAGGACACTATTTTATTATGACATGCCTCAAGCATGGTAGAAAAATCGATTCCAAATAAAATCCTCGATGAAAAATATGGAGCATGAAAACAAGATGGTTGTTCGAGGTATAAAAGACCCCACGATAGTCTCATAAAGAGACACTAGACATTAAGGTTCAAAAGAACTGTGGAAAACTAGAAGGGGGGGTTGAATAGTTTTGCCAATTAAAACTTCCTTTTAATCTATTTAGATCGACTTATGTCAATCTATTTGGATGTGTGTGTTGGATGTTGATAAACAAGCATATAAAGGTATGTAATGAAAAGATAAGAGTAAGAAGCACAAAACCACAACGCGAGTATTTATAGTGGTTCGGCTACAAGGACACCTTCCTTGCCCTACTCCACTCCCCGAGTCACCTACTCGAGAGTTCGTAATCACTATCACAACGTTGCCTACCCTTTTTCCGGTGCTAGGTTAACCACCGGGTTCTTTCACTCCAAGGTGAACCACACCTACACAACGTCGCCTACCCTTTATCAGGTACTAGGCTAAGTACCTAGTTCTTTCACACCAAGGTGAACCACACCTACACAACGTCTCCTACCCTTTATTATGTACAAGGCTAAGTACCTAGTTCTTTCACACCAAGGTGAACCGTACCTACACAACGTCGCCTACCCTTTATTAGGTACTAGGCTAAGCACCTAGTTCCATTGCAATGGAGGAACTACTACCCAACACTACACCAACGACTAATCCCAAAGGAGATCAACTCCTTTTTACAACATCATCAAGGATATCAATATCCTTGGATCTAGTACTAATCTATCTTGTACATCGAAACACACCATATCGAATGTACATCTAAGGCACCTTTCACTAATGCCTTTAACTAGATCTTCAAGACACCCTTCACTAATGTCTTGTGTCTTGACTTCTAAGCACCCTTCAATACTGCTTCTAGTCTTGACTTCTAAGCACCTACCACAAATACTTATGATATGGACGATAGATACCCTTTTCTAATATCTTCGTCTTGACACTTGAGACACCTTTCACAAATGTCTTCAACACTTCTTAGGAAAAGAAAAACAATCATCAACAAGAAGACTTCAGTAGTCTTGATGATGAGGAAGCATGGTAACTCATGGACTTGAGCTTGCTCGACTTCAAAGGTGGTGATCTCGCCTTTAAGAGGAACCTAGAAGATCACACAAAAACAAAACTACAAACATAGATCTCTTGGATCTGAGGTTAGAGAGTTTTTAACTCTAAGGGAAAGTATGTTAGAAAGGGGTGAGTAACAATGAAGAAATGGCTCACTATTTATAGAGGAAAAATTCTACTGTTCCCCGGATCCCACGGATCCTTCCCACAAGGGAACCGTCTAGTGTAAAGCTAGGGATCCGTGGGACGCTCCTCTTTACCCATGGGTATTTTGGTTATGGGTCATGGGTCATGGGTTGATCCATAGGTCTTTAGCTGGATACAATGTATCTCTTGAGTGCAATGCACCTAGTCACATGGGTATGGGTCAAAACCATGGGTTATGTATATTATCCATATATGATATAAGCATGATGTCATAGAATGGGTTATGGGTCAAGCTCCATGGGTCATGGGCTTTGGGTTGTACCCAACTACATTCAATGTATTTGCCTATTGGGTTATGATACTTAAGTTTCTACCCATTTATATTACCCAATATACTACATACTAGTTATGTGTATATTTTACCCAAATATGTAAACACTAGTTGTTGTACATATGTAATATTAAATCATAAAATCACTTATACTTGTTTTAGTGTTTTATGTGAAAATGTGAATATGCTAGAAACTATTAGTTCAAACCATTTACGTATTTTATTTGTTTTGTTAAAATGATTTTACGTTTGTTATCGACAAAACATTAGAAGATCGTAAAATATAAATAAACATTTTTACGGCTTATTTGTATTAATAAAATCCCCCCTTTTTGTTGATGACAAAACATAAAATTATTTTAAGGAAAAAGCTAAAATTCGTAAAAGTTTGAATTTGTAGTTTTTACTTTCTTCTCCCCCTTTTTGTCGAAACAAAAAGAGATTCGAAAGGAAACGAATACATTGTTTTAGGAAAAACATGTGAAAGAAATAAAAAGAAATAGAGAGCAAGTAACGGGAAAGGATCTCGTCTTTTACTCCCCCTTGACGAGTCCATCCCTGTAAAGCGTCAAGAAAGTAATGCTAAGCTAGTTTGTTTGCAACTAAGTTTGCAAAAGATTTAGATCTAAGTGGCGAATGTGCTCCCCTGATGATTGCAATTTTGCAAAGGGATGTCATGAAATGTAATCCTAATATTGCAAGTAATTTTGCAATGTATTGCTTTGACATAAAGCTCCCCTAGCTTTAGAGTGTCAAAGTCTTCAAGTGTAGATTGAATAACTACAAAACAAATGTTAGAAATCAAGTATAATTCACAATTTCCTGCAAATGTGGTCCAAGTTAGTAGAAAAATAGTTTACTATATCACGGATCCCGCGGTTCCCTCCTAGTAGGGATCCGTCTAGGCAAATTAGAGGGATCCGTGTGGCTGATAAATAAATTCAGCAAATGGTGGTATAACAAATAATGTTATCACACAAGTGAGATATGAATACAACGTAATCATATACTCAGAAATATAGCAAGTAGCATGTAATTTCATTTAATAAGACTAGAGTTATGATATACATGACTCTAAAAACTAAGAAAATAAACGATACATGACTAGGAATTTCTAGACCAACTAACGCTTGATACTAGGAAACCACTAAAATCTTCTAGCTCAAGTTTGTTTAGGTTTAATATCGTCGAAACGTTCGAGGAGGTGATAGAACATGAAACGTTGGTCTTCTCGTACTTCATGTATCAAACTTTCAACATGTTGACAATCTTTGTCATGGCTAGGTAGTGGTGGTGGAAGAAATGAAATGGCTTGATGCGAAGGATCAAGTGAAGCGGCTTGTGGAGCTTCAAAAGACGGAGGGATTGGTGGAGGCGGATTTGAGAATGGCTCGACCAAGAATGATGGTGGTGGTATAGAAGTGTCAACTTTCATATGGTCGGGTGGTTGACTTTGATGATTTCTCATAATCCAAATGGGATTATATGATGGGAATGGCGAAAAGGAAGCCGGAGCTAATGTTGACTCAACACCTTGATTTTGTACCATTATTACTCCTAATGAGGAGAATGTTGTGTGATGGAGGATGAGGACGCCTAGGAGGCAAATCCTCTAAATTGTAGAGGTGTGGTGATGATAGTGGAGATGTAAAAGAGATAGCTCTAGGAACCAATGGTGATGGTTTAGTAGAGATGATATTGTTTGGCCTAGGAGGTATGGTGGTGTTTGGCAAAGGTAGTTTTGTGGGTACTATCCTCTTAGGAATAGGTTTGATTGGTTGAGAAGAGATCCTTGCATTTGTTGGCTTAACCGGAGATGATTCGGTTGAAGAAATTTCGTGTACAACACGAGCAATTTTTTTGGGTGGTTCTTTGGTGGATAAGTTACTACTTGGAGTTTTCCTCATGATGAGATGTTTTCAAGAAGTTTGTAGGGTTTTAAGTGCTAAAAATTAGGATGAAGGTGATGACTATGGAAGTCCTAACAATGTAGTTTATAAAGCAAGAAATTTGGCAAGTGCATTTAAGCCTTAAGCCACTAAAATTCATTAGAATGTGATGATTAACATGCACAAGAGTCAACTCGAGTTTGTATGATCTAGGAACTCATTTAAGATGAGATGGAGTGTTTGAGTTAGAAAGATGAGTTGAAATGATTGTTTTAGCAAGGTTTGACATATTCTGTCATCCGGATCCCACGGTTCCCTCCTCAGAGGGATCCGTCTAGGCTAATCCTAGGGATCCGGCTCTCAGCAGCTATGAAAGAGTAGAAATGATGTTTCTAAGGTCTAAGATCTATATCATCTTGAGTGTTTCAGTCCTCATAAGTGTTTTAAATGAAGGGGTGCTTAAGTACTTGAAGGTAATGAGTGATGTAGCTAATGATTGCCTTTTATGGAAGGAATTGGAACTTTCATGAGTACCAATGAATGAACAAGGATGACACTAAAGATTTTGAGAGTGTCAAGTGAAGCTAATTGATCCTGGAGATCAGATAGTGACTTAGATTAATCATTTGGAAAATATCCTAAAGGCTTAAGATGGAAAAACTAGGATTTGATCAATTTTGACCAATTTTGTCGTAAGGATGATTATGATAAATTTTGCTATAAGAGGTTTCCAACGTTTAGATATGAGGGATCATGTGAAAAATGATGTGTGAGCTTAAGAGCGGAAGAGTAATGAATTAAAGTGAAATGATAGATCTACAAGCGTCTTTGAGTGTGACCTAGGTGAGTTATGTGTGAGTAGGAAAGGATCTACTTAACTTAATAAGGACTTAATTTGCCTTAAGACACTATGTCAAGCTTAGTGTGAAGTGTTCTGAGGAAATGTTTGAAATACAATGCTTGCAATTGCATTTTCTGTTTGTCGGATCCCACGGTTCCCTAAATGTGGGGATCCGTCTAGCACAAACTTTGGGATTCGTCCATCTGCTAAGCGTAACCTTACTAAAGGTATGCAATGATCTTGACAATGCATTATATTCCAAGGTTAGTTTAAAGGGGTTCTAACACTAAGATATCAAACGTAAGATGTTTTATTTCATGAAGGAAGTCGGATTACATTGATAAAGCAGGTACAAGAGGATTGATCCTATTTGAAATACAACTAGGTTCCTTGAGTGTTTTCGTTAGATGGATCATCAAATGGTTGATGAGTGTTGGCGGATTCGGAATGAAGAACGCGTCTTCATGAAATGTTCAGCGGTTCCATCATCTTGTTCACAAGTACGTACAACGGACTTTGATATTGAGGATGAAAATGCATGAAATTATGATAGAGGCGTCAAGAAGAACATTCCATATGGAATGAGTTTATTCTTGAGCCTTGAAGGTTTACAATTAAGCCTTGCAAAGTAAGATTGTATGGTTGTTGTGTTAGTAAACAATACATTATGTGAGCACAACAAGCGGGAAGGATTTCTCGATTTCCCTAAGACTCCAAACATTTTCACGTGAGGATGAGTGCAAGGGCTTGTACTCTTCTAGAATATCACGTGTGTAGATGATGTTTGGATTGAGGTGATAGGTTTGCATAATATCACAATTAAGTCTTTGGGGAAGGAATGTGAGAAAAATGCGGACTATTTTTCTTCACGAAAGTTGAAGAGATAATCAAGAGACCAATCTTGATGAAGGCACATTGTCCATGATTTGGAATTGAAGGAATTTGAGCAAATTGCCCAAGAGTCAAAACAAACTTTTAGTTTTGATCCAAAACCAAAAGGATAGAAGCGATCCTGCATTCTGAGCGAGTTCGACTTGCGGAAGAATTCCAATACAAACCTTGGACATATTTTCTCATTAATTTCGAGAAGACATTCTAGTACTATGGCTCGGAAGGGAGAGTGTGATACCTTCTTGAATTGTAGAGGTTTTCTACAATCGTCCTTCATGGAAGTGACGTTTGAGATTATGAACCCACTGAGACATGATTGCGGTGTGTTGGGCTCAAGAGAGATGTTAGTGTAGGCGCTAGAGGTGAAAAATCAAACTCATATCGTGCTGACATAGTGAAACCTATATAAAAGATGAGTTAATAGAAAGTGATGTTTGTGGTCAACCAATGATTATCTACCGTTTTTACTACATTTTTATTAACAATGAACAACAGACAATGACCTTGAAATTACTTATTCTAGTGGAATATTACATTTAGTAAGAAATTGGTTTTTAATTTGCATGAAAAACTTTTTTCCAAAGAGGACGGTTCCCACGGTTCCTTTTCAAAAGGGATCCGGCTAGTACATTTGCCGGGATCCGTGGATCTGAGTTACGTAAACAGATTTTATGACGAAAAAACATAGGTTTTTAGATCTCATAGTTTTTATACCAAGATAAGTGTTTTAGCCTACATTTTTCTTTTAGCATGCATACATGACTTCTAATGTATCACGAGAGAATCAAATAAAACAAAGAGAAATGATAAACACATTATGATAATAATAACCTAGATAACTAGACTATTAGTAATATTTCATATCAATACTAAGAATGATACAAAGGATTGGGTATATAACCTCAATGTAGATTAACAACACAAAGTAAATGTCTCCGTATGTGAACTTCATCATAGGGAACACAAGTGCGATTAGTGTTAAGACGATGAACGAAGGCTTATGTAAACCATGTTGAAGACGATCCTTCTTGGTTTCGGTTGGGATGAAATGGAGAGGAAGATGAAGTTTTGAATGAGAGGAAATTTTTGAAATTGGAAAATTCAAAAAGGTGTGATAGAATGGTCGACGTGAGTATTTATGGGAAAGAGGAATTTTTGATATTTGTGTTTTGTTTTATTATTAGAAAGATATGATTTTTGGATTAAGTAAAACAAAACACAAGTTTTATAAACCATGATTTTTAGACGAAAGAGTGACACGTATGTGAGAAAAAGCTTCCTAATGAAGCTACATGTAAAGCATATATATGCACAAAATTTAATCAAATAAATACCTTAGTAAGCATACTTATTTATCAAACTAATGTCATTTAGAGATAAGTGGAAAGTCATACCTCGAATGCACTTAGGAATGTCTTTACAAATGACACAACAAATGTCAGAAGACAATTCCAGCTCCTTTGTGATTAAGATACCTTCTTAGGGAAGGTATTCTCGTTACCAAGCAATTCCTATGGCTTGGTAGATATGAGCTTTGACTAATCAACATGACAAAGAAGATTAGTGCATTTAAATAAAAAGTAAATAAAAAAAATGTTGTTATCTAATCAACATCCAAACAAAAGTTTAAAAGACATGGTTTTTGTTTTTATGAAAAAACCTTCTTTGTAGTTTTCAATTAACTATGGATCGTATCAAGTTTTTAAAGTACAATATACTTCAAGAAACTTGGTAACGAAGCTCCGATGCCAATTGTGGAAAACTAGAAGGGGGTTGAATAGTTTTGCCAATTAAAACTTCCTTTTAATCTATTTAGATCGACTTATGTCAATCTATTTGGATGTGTGTGTTGGATGTTGATAAACAAGCATATAAAGGTATGTAATGAAAAGATAAGAGTAAGAAGCACAAAACCACAACGCGAGTATTTATAGTGGTTCGGCTACAAGGACACCTTCTTTGCCCTACTCCACTCCCCGAGTCACCTACTTGAGAGTTCATAATCACTACACCAATCTCCTTATGGCGGAGAAGCCTTCACAACATCGCCTAACCTTTTTCCAGTGCTAGGTTAACCAATCGTTCTTTCACCCAAGGTGAACCACACCTACACAACGCCGCCTACCCTTTATAAGGTACTAGGCTAAGTACCTAGTTCTTTCACACCAAGGTGAACCACACCTACACAACATCGCCTACCCTTTATTAGGTACTAGGCTAAGTACCTAGTTCTTTCACACCAAGGTGAACCACACCTACACAACGTCGCTACCCTTTATTAGGTACTAGGCTAAGCACCTAGTTCCATTGCAATGGAGGAACTACTACCACACTACACCAACGACTAACCCCAAAGGAGATCTACTCCTTTACAACATCATCAAGGATATCAATATCCTTGGATCTAATACTAGTCTATCTTGTACATCTAAACACACCATATCGAATGTACATTTAAGGCACCTTTCACTAATGCCTTTAACTAGATCCTCAAGACACCCTTCACTAATGTCTTGTGTCTTGACTTCTAAGCACCCTTCAATAATGCTTCTAGTCTTGACTTGTAAGCACCTACCACAAGTGCTTATGATATGGACGATAGATACCCTTCACTAATATCTTCGTCTTGACACTTGAGACACCCTTCAAAAATGTCTTCAACACTTCTTAGGAAAAGAAAAACAATCATCAACAAGAAGACTTCAGTAGTCTTGATGATGAGGAAGCATGGCAACTTATGGACTTGAGCTTGCTCGACTTCAAAGGTGGTGATCTCGCCTTTAAGAGAAACCTAGAAGATCACACAAAAACAAAACTACAAACATAGATATCTTGGATCTGAGGTTAGAGAGTTTTTAACTCTAAGGGAAAGTATGTTAGAAAGAGGTGAGTAACAATGAAGAAATGACTCACTATTTATAGAGGAAAATTCTATCGTTCTCGGATCTCACTGGATCCCTCCCACAAGGGATCCGTCTAGCTAAAGCTAGGGATCCGGTGGATCCTCTTACCCATGGGTATTTTGGTTATGGGTCATGGGTTGATCCATGGGTTCTTTACTAGATACAATGTATTCTGAGTGCAATGCACCTAGTCACATGGGTATGGGTCAAAACCATGGGTTATGGATATTATCCATATATGATATAAGCATGATGTCATGCAATGGGTTATGGGTCAAGCTCCATGGGTCATGGGCTTTGGGTTGTACCCAACTACATTCAATGTATTTGCCTAATGGGTTATGATACTTAAGTTTCTACCCATTTATATTACCCAATATACTACATACTAGTTATGTGTATATTTTACCCAAATATGTAAACACTAGTTGCTGTACATTTGTAATATTAAATCATAAAATCACTTATACTTGTTTTAGTGTTTTATGTGAAAATGTGAATATGTTAGAAACTATTAGTTCAAACCATTTACGTATTTTATTTGTTTTGTTAAAATGATTTTACGTTTGTTATCGACAAAACATTAGACGATCGTAAAATATAAATAAACGTTTTTACGGCTTATTTGTATTAACAAGAACCTCAGAAAGCTAATGAGATCTTAGTAAATTCTATCTTGTTTTGAATTATTATGGAATCAACACCGACGTCGATAATCTTGTTTTGAACTATTACGGATAATGAGGATCATAAATCAATTGTTATTCGAAAGTGCGCTCAATGAAACATTTGGCCAACGTGAAAAGACGCAATCTCAGGAAAATACGAGAAGTATTGGGACATGAAGTCCATACACATGAATGTGTAAAATCTATATAATCGGTTTTTGTGCTAAACCGAAATAAGAGCTCTAAAGTTACTGGTTTAATACTTGAATTGAAATAAATAAATTCACAAAAGAATAAGTTGATTATTGAGAGAAAAATTATCTCGAGGTGGATGTAAATATCTTATTAATATGAGATAAGTATCTATTTTCCTTAAAATTGGGTTTATTGGAGCTTTCATATTCTATGAAGGATATGTAATGTCTCAAATATGGCTTACGACTTCAACTTCTAGATACAATTAATAAAGTTCTCAATAACTTTTATTTGATAAAGTTGAATGATCCGTATATGAATCAAAATGATTTTGGACGCATATTATATAAATTGCTTTTGCACATGTCTCAAAGAAGTAATTAGTCATCAAGTATCATACATAAGTATAATTGAGGTTTGGATGCCAATTTTGTAATTAATATGTGTCACGAGAGGGTATTTTTCTCTTTTAGTATTTGTACATGCATTGTATATTTTCCAACCAATTGATTTGATATTGGGTTGGAAGCTACACATATATTTTGTCATTTTTAGGACTTATTCTAACATCATCAATTTGATGGACTTCATTGTAAAGTTGTTAACAAAAGTATACGAGCAACTCAGATAGAAGATTAGCATGATGCTTGAAATATATATTATTGGGAGAGAGCATTATACGCGACCGCACTCTTTTCCTTCATCAAGTTTTTTTTTATCCTATTGGGTTTTTTCTTGATAAGGTTTTTGATGGGCAATATGAAGTATAATGAACGATGAATATCCAAGGAGGAGTATTGTAAAATATTATGGGCTTATGGGCTTATGTATATTCATCCTAATCTTGATTAACAAGTTAGGTTTTTCTTATAAATACCTCCTATTGTAACATTATGAAGACATCTCAATAATAAGAATTCTCTTCCTCTATCATTTTTGTGTTCTTGTTCATTACATTTATAATACATGATATTTACAAAAAATGAATTAATTAAAGAAAAGAGAGAAATTATTGCAAAAGCTATCAAATATAACAACTCATTTTGTGATTTTTGTAAAAGTTTTGTGGTTTTTTTTTTAAAAAAAAACTTTTGAGGTTCTGGCATAGCTCAAAAAATAATTGTTTAGAGTAAAGTAGTTGATAATAACATTCAAACACAAATACTAGCCATCATTAGTTGTTTTAATATTTCCCATCGTTTTTCTTTTTATAATTTGCTGGTGTGATTTCATTAATTTTTTTTTCTTTTAAATAAAAAAATAATTATAAAAGATACCTCGTAATTTTCTTCATTCCGATAAACAAACAACTTTAATACAATAATAAATTTTGTCTGTAATGCTTTTCTTTCAAACAAACGCCAGAGTGAGTATATATGGAGAGGCCATTTGAATTAGCTTACTTTATAGAGATTCAAGGCTATTATCACTTACAGAAATTTTGGTATGTGTGACCCATTTGAGTTCTTGCTGTTTAGAATTGTCTGTGGAGTTCTTTTTGGGTTTTTGTAAATGGGTTTTGTGGTTTTTTGTTAATCATATCTCTGTTCTAAATTTTGAAATTCAAGTTTTATATATCATTTGGATGTTGTGTAATTATGTTTATAGTATTCACTAATCTTATCCTACGTAAAAACCGTTCGTGTTCTCACACCGAGAAATTGCTTGTCATTTACAAAATGGTCTCTTTAGCATCATTGATTTTCTACTGGTGCTTCCATTGAGCTCGTCGCTTCTTCCATCTTACATATTTCTATACTGAATTGATACCGCGACACGGCAGCTTATAAATATAGTTATATGTGTTTGCTTACCCGCTTAGTGAATTCATTTCACAACATTTCTCAATGTATATATGTGTTAGTTGTATGTGTTTGTTTCGTTACCCTAGCTTTCCCGTGACATCATTATTCCCGCATATGTAGACCTCACAATCTCGCATCTGCCAAACCCCCCAAAGTATATGATTTTGATGAATCAAGATTGTATTGATTCAAATAAAGGTTAAAGTTGTAAAATTTTGAATTAAAATAAAATAAACCCACTAAAAATATAAAAACTAAAAACTCATAAAAGTATATCAAAATGGATGTTGAATTAAAGAGCATAAAATTTTAAAAAATATGATGAAATTAGATTATAAAAAAAATAAGTAAATAAAAATATATTTCAATTTAAAAATAAAGATGAATTTTTAGTTGAGAAGTGACACATGTTACTTTATAATTGGAGCTCCTTATCTTACTTTTTAGTGGTTAGGAGTTAGGCTTGGAGTTTGTTATGTTAAGAAGTGACACATGTCATCTCATGATTGGAGCTCCTTATCTTAATTTTTAGTTAGGAGTTAGGCTTGGAATGAGGTTTGGCTTTTAGATGCATTATAATATAGTATAGATGAGAAGTGACACATGTTACTTTATAATTTGAGCTCCTTATCTTACTTTTTAGTGGTTAAGAGTTAGGCTTGGAGTTTGTTATGTTAAGAAGTGACACATGTCATCTCATGATTAGAGCTCCTTATCTTAATTTTTGGTTAAGAGTTAGGCTTGAAATGAGGTTTGGCTTTTAGATGCATTATAATATAGTATAGATAAATGCTAGAAATGCCTTTTGTACTCGGTCAAAGTGAAGGTCTAGTGGACCTGTAATGGTTGCCAAGAAAGAATCTAAAGGTACATACCTGATGACGTATAGTCTAGATTCGTCCTGGAACGACTCAAAGTCCAATACTAACAAGCCAAGACGGACGGGTGACGCCATCGTTGGGCTCATGAAGGCCCAAACCCAAAGCTATTTATGGAATAGATATGGATATCTCCTATGTTGGAGATAATCATTCTCAACCGAATTTAGGCGGATACTGAAGAGTCAGAGGAACACGGAACCAACAAGAATTCATGTATATAAAGGGAATCACATCCCTCGGGCAGGTTGCACGATCTACAAACCCTAACTCTCCTTTAACCCTAAAACGATTACTTACTCACGAGGGTAATCGTGGGAGACAATCCCACTCAGAAGCCTAACGGTGTTTTCTGTCTCTTAGTGCGCAGGTCTCAAGCAACGATTCTGAATTGGTACGAGAGCTGGAGCCCCAAACAAGGAAAGCCCAACTTTTGTATTAACAATACCTGATCACAACTTTTATTGATCTTTGTAGTCAGTCAAATTGTCTTATCTGAAGTTCGTATCAAGATTTTTTACATTAAAATGATTTTATTCTGTTGTTTAGGAACAAAGCAAGGAGATGGAAAGTACAAGCATACTGTTGATTTTCCTAAGACAACATTTGGCATGAGAGCAAATTCACGTGATGAGAACCCTCAACCTTAAATTATGGATGAAAATCAGTTCTTTGTAGTTAGTTAAAAGAATAACGGGGTTAGTTTAGAAGCTCAATCGAGTTCATCTTGTCTGCTACCAACTTCCTATCTCTACCCGTTTGATATTTCTTCTGCTATTAATAGGGAAGTTTTATTCTTAATGATGGACCTCCGTATGCTAATGGTGATCTACACATCTGACATGCATTAAACAAGATTCTAAAAGATATCATTAATAGGTATAAGGTTTGGTTGCAACAATCACTTTGCACTGCGATATTTGAAATGTGTGCACTAGAATGATGCACATCATTTAGGGGCAGTTTGGTTGGTGGATGTGAGGTGTGTGGAATCCTTTTATTCTTACGTTTAAGTGTTTGTTACATGGATATGGAAACAAAATTTGTAATGACTGCAACAAAAATGATACCACATAGAAAGGGTAGGTTTCATTAATCCATTCCTCTTACAACTTTTAAATGGGTCCCATGTACCACTATATTAAACATAAAAGTTATTTTTTACTTATATATTTTGTTTTCTCTTCACAATCAGGTTTGTCATTTTCTAGTTTAACACTTTTTTTCTTTTTCTCTTTTTACTTTTTATCTTATATAATCATATAAAATTTCAAAACCAAATTCTATACAAATTATATAAACAAACAACCTTTTAAACAATCATAATATTTCTCTCTCCTAATATTCTTTCAAACCAATTCCAAATCCAAATCCCATTACAATCCCAACTACAAACCAAACGCACCCTTAATTACTTTTCTACGGAATTACTTATACAATTGAATATGACAGCTTCTCCAAAACTGTAAATTTCAATACGTTCCTGGTTGGGATTGCCATGGTTTACCTATCGAGTTGAAAGGCAAGTGATAGGTTGTTGCTATGTTTTAACTTTCAGATTCAATCATGGGTAATTTTCTGTTGAATAATCTTAGTATTGCAGTCCTTGGACCAAGATGCCCGAAAGGGGCAATCACCAATAAAATTGAGAGCCAAAGCAACTGTGAAGGCTCAAATGGAGTCATTCAAGGCCAGTTTAAACAGCAAATTTACTTAACTAAAGATCCTACATAAGGTCATGTACTTTTACTTTTACATGTAGTATCGATGTTTTTTTACATATTCAATTTATTAAGGATTAATAGAACATTAAAAGTTTTTACTGTTTTTCTACAGAGATTTAGAGTATGTAATGATTGGGATCATCCAGA